>CM071597.1:69992880-71242880 GCA_036435485.1 Saposhnikovia divaricata | reverse complement strand
ACAATGAATGGTATCAAGGAATTAGAAGAGAAACTGATATTATATCTTTATAATGAATAACAAGCAAGTTTATGTTGGTGTATTGCTGCGCAAACAAAATACAGATATTTATGAAAATGTTTCCCTTACTTTACTTTATATCTTCATCGTTATACTTTATTGAAACAATTTTAAATGAACAACCAACACTTCCAAAGCTTTTATAAATTGTTCTACTTCAAACAGGATTTAAAACTTTATCTTGTTGAGCTATTTTAGCTCACTCTTGCCTATGTTTATATCACAGCTATAGCAGATGCCGCCGATACGTCGCACCACACCTCGGAAGCGGGTAAGGGCGGGGATATATGAGTAGACGTGTGTAAGTTTAATCAAAAGCCTGTTGTAATATATTTTGGTTGTTGATATGCTTCCTGCAGAAGTATTTTCAGCAATGCTACCTAAATATTCTGGGTTTGTAATAATAACTTTACGTTAACTGTTTTTAATGATGGATGCTGTTCTCTGAGCTTATGACTGGTGTGTGTTGTTATAAGTGTGGGGTCAATAGTGTGCGTATATAATGTCATTAAATTATTTAAGTATATGTTTAAACGGAAATTTGACCGTGATGACCTGGATCCCTGACCCCGGATCTAGGGGTGTCACAATCGTCACTAGTGCCATTATCTTTTTCCATCGGAGTTTGATCCACACTTTGTGAACTACCGACCTCGTCAGCGAAAGAAGGAGTTCCTATATTTACCTCTCCATGCCAAATCCAACATGTGTAGGTCTGGTCAATACCATTGAGGAAAAGATGATCCCTGACTATTCTCAAGTTCCAAGATTTACTATGTACGCACGTTAGACATGGACAACTGATTTTGTTTTCATCAAATCCATTCTCAAGTGCAAACATCAACAATTCTTCCACTCCTGTTCGGAACTCTCTTGCTCTTCTATCAGCCCGCAACCAAGACCTATCCATCTTTTGAATTAATAAAACCATCAAAACCTTTCAATCGTCAAGTTTAAAGCCTTATACTAAAACCAAACATGACATTAGTTACTAAATAGTCATTTAATGACTATACAAGTAACATTATAACATTCAACTTATACTAAAACCTTTCAATCATGATGTTTAAACTCTTTCAATCATCTCATCTAGAATGAAGAATCAATAGGAGACTCAAGATAACATAAATTCACCCTAATTTGAATTACCTGAGATGCGCACAGATGGGAAAGATGGGCAAGATGTGCAAGATGATTTTGACGAACACAGATGGGAATTAGCCGGAGATTAAGATTGGAGAGGGAGAGCGAATATTATTAAGGTGGGTATTTTGAAGAGGGAGTTTGAAGATGGGTATGCTCAAAACCAAACTAATTAGACAAAGATATGATATGATAAATATTAGTAATTAATGTGTCCAGAGTATAATAAATATAATAAATATAAGTCAATAAATCCCACACAACGCTTTTGAACAAAAGGATAGTCGTCTGTTGATGTTACGATATATCTAATTTGTTCCATATTTTTTAAAAACAAATATCGACGATCCAACTATACGGATGTTATGATATACCTAATATATCGATAAAATAAATTTTTAAAAAATTTAAAAATTATTTTGGTTCGCGATCTTAGCGATAAACAACAAGATTGTCCGGTACCATTAACCTGTGCTGTGTCGCGGATGTTGTTCCTAATTTTTGAAAACAAATATCGACGATCCAGCCATACAGATGTTACGATATACCTAATATATCGATAAAATAAATTTTTAAAAAATTAAAATATTATTTTGGTTCGCGATCTTAGCAATAAACAACAATCTTGTCCGGTACCAGTAACCTGTGTTGTGTCGCGGATTGTTGTTCCTAATTTTTGAAAAACAAATATCGACGATCCAACCGTACGGATGTTACGATATATACCTAATCGATAAAATAAATTTTTCAAAAACTAAAAAATTATTTTGGTTCGCGATCTTAGCGATAAACAACAATCTTGTCCTGTACCAATAACCTATGCTGTGTCGCAGATTGTTGTTCCTAATTTTTGAAAAACAAATATCGATGATCCAACCGTACGGATGTTACGATATACCTAATATATCGATAAAATAAAATTTTTAAATATTAAAAAATTATTTTGGTTTGCGATCTTAGCGATAAACAACAATCTTGTCTAGTACTAGTAACCTGTGCTGTGTCGCGGATTGTTGTTCCTAATTTTTGAAAAACAAATATCGATGATCCAACCATACAGATGTTACGATATACCTAATATATTGATAAAATAAATTTTTCAAAAATTAAAAAATTATTTTGGTCACGATCTTAGCGATAAACAACAATCTTGTCCGGTACCAGTAACATGTGCTGTGTCGCGGATTGTTGTTCCTAATTTTTGAAAAATAAATATCGACGATCCAACCGTACGGATGTTACGATATACCTAATATATCAATAAAATAAATTTTTCAAAAATTAAAAAATTATTTGGTTCGCAATCCTAGCGATGAACAACAATCTTGTCCGGTACCAGTAACCTGTGCTGTGTCGCGGATTGTTGTTCCTAATTTTTGAAAAACAAATATCGACGATCCAATCGTACGGATGTTACGATATACCTAATATATCGATAAAATAAATTTTTCAAAAATTAAAAAATTATTTTTGGTTCGCGATCTTAGTGATAAACAACAATCTTGTCCAGTACCAATAACCTGTGCTGTGTCACAGATTGTTGTTCCTTATTTTTGAAAAACAAATATCGACGATCCAACCGTACGGATGTTACGATATACATAATATATCGATAAAATAAATTTATCAAAAATTAAAAAATTATTTTGGTTCGCGATCTTAGCGATAAACAACAATCTTGTCCGGTACCAGTAACTTGTGCTGTGTCGCGGATTGTTGTTCTTAATTTTTGAAAAACAAATAGCGACGATCCAACCGTACGGATGTTACGATATACCTAATATATCGATAAAATAAATTTTTCAAAAATTAAAAAATTATTTTTATAAAATTGTACATTCAAATAATAAAATAAAAGCCTATTTTCCTAAATTCAACCTATTTTTAATTAAATCAAATGCCCCCTTTTTAACTCTCGTTCCCCCGAAAAAAATTTCATTTCCCCCCTTTCCCGATTTCTCAATTATTTCATTTCCCCTCCATTTCTCAATTATTTCATTTCCCTTCTTTCCCCATTTTTCAATTATTTCATTTCCCCCCCTTCCCCATTTCTCAATTGATTAACTCGATCCGGCCCACTTTTCACTTCTCAAGCGATTAAACCTAACTCTCTCTTTGCTCTCTTTGCAATCAGGTACTCCCTCTCTCTCTCTCTCTCTCTCTCTCTCTCTCTCTCTCTCGTTCTGTGTGTGTGTGTGTGTGTGTGTGTGTGTGTGTGTGATTTTGGGTTTCTCTATGTGTGTGTGATTTGGGGTTTCTCTGTGATGTATCATTTACATATGCATGCAATGGGGTATATATGTGATTATGTTAGTATCTACTATTTTTGGTGTAATAGAGTTGAAAACTTTTGATTTAGTATGTATGGTGTTAGTCAAAGGTATATATGTCGGATATTTGATTATATGGCACAGACAAGCTAGATTTTTAATTATAAATGTGATATATGTGATTATGTTGGTATCTACTATTTTTGTTAGTCATAGGTAAGAAAAGCCTGGTATTTGCATATGTGATTATGTATGTGATGATATGCTCTAATTCGATTGTGTTTTGCATATACTCTAAATATGGTTTTTGGTGTTTTTACTGTGATTCTACTGTGTTGGTTTGCGATAATGGGGTATGTTGATAATATGATGATAGTATCACACATACATGTTAGTGTAATAGAGTTTAACCATTTGTACTGTGCAGATTCATTATGGCGCCTTCGAAAAAGACAAATTCTGCTCCAAATCGAACAACAAGAAACCTTTTACTGGCATTAAAAAAGAACAAGTCTTCCCCCGCGAATTCTTCTCCTCGTTCAACAAGGAATAAGGTGAAGGCAGTGGAGTCTTCCCCTGTGAGGTCTTCTCCCCGATCAATAAGGAACAATGCGAAGGCAGTGGAGTCTTCCCATGTGAGGTCTTCTCCCCGATCAATAAGGAACAATGCGAAGGCAGTGGAGTCTTCCCCTGTGAGGTCTTCTCCTCGATCAATAAGGAACAAGGTGAAGTCAGTGGGGTCTCCCCCTGAGAATTCTACTCCCCATACTCCAAAGAAGAAGGCTATTTCTACAAACTTACAGAGTCAATTGTCTAAGAAGAGTCAGTTTTCTAAGAAGAGGAAACTGGTGGAAAAAGAGAAGCCTAACAAACAAGAAGGACTAAAACTTTTAAAACGCGGATCTGTTACAATGCATCGGATTTTAAGGCGTAAGATGTCGGGCATCAAGAAGCCGGTTTCTTTTAATTCAAAGGGTGAACCTTATGGTCCAGCATCCAGAGAGATGCAATCTTATATTGGAGTGCTTGCTAGATCTAAAGCTCCAATATGGTATGACTCTTGGAAACGAGTTCCGAAGGAAAAAAATCAAAGATTTGGGATTTTGTGAATATGGCATTTGATATGCCAGAAACAACAAGAAAGATGGTGTTGCATTCTGCATGCAAAAATGGAGGGAGTTCAAATGCCGTTTAACAACCCGTTATATCCTTCCAAATAGAAGTAACCCTGAACTGCTACAGTTTCCTCCGGCTGACTACTCATCTATTGAGAAGGCGCATTGGGATATCTTTGTTGCTCACCGATTATCTGATGATTTCTTTGTAAGTGTTTCACTTTTCGGTTATCAAATTCTCACATTGTCCATCAGTTTAGTGGGACATCTTTGGCACTAACATTTCTATTTTGTTTTTATGAAGGTGATCCACAATACTCAGAAAAAGAGAAGGGAGATGAATCCATACCCTCACTATATGTCCCGTAAGGGATATGCTAACCTAGAAGAAGAAATGGTTAGTGATCAAGAAACATGCTGCTTTATTATTTTCCTATGACATTGTATGATTATGGTTTCATGTTAATCTTTTTAAATATGTTTATACATATCCAGTCCCAAGGTGATCAAGAAACAGAGATAGATCGGTCATCTACCTGGATACGTGCGCGACAAGATAAAGATGGGAATTTTAAGACGGATGAAGTTAAAAGCATTGTTGAGGATATTGTAAGTTATTCATTTCTGTTGTATTTAAAATTTACTCCCAAGCTGATTCATGAATGCTTAACATTTTTTGTTTATTTTTTAGGAGAAGATGAAACAGAAAGTTCGTGATGGGGAAGTGACGGAGGAAGGAACTGATGATATTTTGACGAAAGTGCTCGGTAAGCCAGAGGACGAGTATGTGGGCAAGGGTCTCATGTCAAGCAGTTCGTCTATTTTAATCTTCCAAGGCAGGTCTATTGAAGATAGAATACAAGAAGGCATTCAAAAGTTTATGAAAGAGGAGACTGATAGGATTATTCGAGAGCGAGATGCTTTTTGGGCTACACAGATGTCAAACCTGAAATCATCTTTCTATGGAAAGAAAATTGATTTCGATTCTAGTCCAAATTTTGGATCACAAGGAAGCTGTTCCAAGACTGTTTTGAAGGAATTGGAGTTGGAGGGTGTAAAAAAGAGACTGGATCTCATCTAAGACCCCGAGATTGAAGAAAATAAGGCTGAGGTGCCCAAAAAGAAGAATGAGGTTGAGGAAAGGGCTGAGGTGCCCGAAAAGAAGAATGAGGTTGAGGAAAGGGCTGAGGTTGAAGAGAAGACTGGTGTTGAGGAGAAGAATCCGGAGTTTGTTGAGGTTTTGGAAGTTGAATATGGGGAAATGGCAATTGCGAGTAATTGTGAGAATCCGGAGTGGAAACTGGCAGTTGGCTCGCCAACTAATGTTGTTGCTTATGCAACAATTGATACCGATTGTGATGTTCTTCACGGGAAACCTCTTGGAAAAGAGAATGCACGAGTCTCCATTACCCGTGTAACCCAAGACTCGGCTAAGATTCCTTTCCCTATTGACGATGAAATCATTACTGTGGAAGCTGCTATTGGAACATACATTGCTTGGCCGAGAGACCTCATGAATGAAGTGAAGACGAGCTGTGCTTTGGCAGATGGAACTGCAAAGGTTAACTTCTGTTTGAAACATATGTTATTCTTTTTAATTGTATAGATTAGTGAGTCTACTTGTATTTACTATTTCAGTTTGCATTCTCGGTATTCTTTTTAAAATTTCCTTTTCAGGCAAGTAAGAAAATTGGTGGAAAGAAGGGTAGAAAGGTTAAAAATTGTGTCCCACAACCTGAGTATGTCGTTGACATGGATGAGGATTACCACCCCACTCTAAAGCGCTTATGGCTTTGGGCTAAACATGCCTTGAAGGATGACCGTACATTATCTTTTGAGCTAAGCCAAGAAGCTTTTGGAGAAACCACTAAACAAATTATTCTTTTATCAGACATGCATGCTTTCTGCAGTGGAGGTGAAATATCAGGCTCTGTGATTTGCTTGTATATAAAGTAAGTTTCAAAATTAGCAATTTTATTCTGCGATTGTTGTATAAACTTTTGAACTTGTCTTAATGATTGTTTAATTTTATTATACAGTATTTTGCAAGTGATTTTGAGAAAGCATAAGATGTCCGAGATGATATCATTTGTTAATCCTGGAAAGATAGGTGCCCTTGGATGTGGAAATGCAGGAGATAGGTCACGTGCTCTTTCTATCAGATTCAAGAATGCAAAGTCAAGTCAAATATTTCTGTAGCCATTTAACGATGTGTGAGTACCTCCATATTTTTCTTTTATTACTTGTGACTTGTGTTATGATTATTAATCAAATCTAACTTAACCTTCCCCCTGATTTATAATATATATATATATATATATATATATATATATATATATATATATATATATATATATAATGTGTTTATAATTTTTTAGGAACCATTGGGCATTGACTGCTGTGATTCCAGACGAGCAAGTGGTGTACCACATGGACCCATTGAAGCGCCGGATTGCAACTGAAGAATGGACTGAAGTGGTTGACAAGTAAGTACCGCATAAGAACATTATTTAATTTTGAATCCCTTTAGCAATTAAGTGCTACTGTGTAAATGTTGATTTACATTGATATATTGGCGTAATGGCATTAAGCTTTACAAGGAAAATGCGAAGAAGTTAGTAAAGAAGAAAATAACATGGGAGAATTTGGCGGTAATATTTTTTCCCGTAATAGAGTTATGCAATCAGTTCTCTGGTATTTACATGTATGTGTAATGGTTATAATTTGTTCGTGTATTTACCAGGGCATTCCTCTCTAAAATGGGAGTAAAGATTGTGGCTTGTTTATCATTCGCTATATGAAAGAAATATGCCTGGACAAGGAACTCAAATTTGCAACAAAGGTACAAATTATAATTTTATTAATTTTTTGTCAATGTTCTTCTGTTTTGTGGTGACAATCTGACTTGCACCTTATTTTACAGTGGCTACGGAGAAGCAACCTAGCTTACAGCGTCGATGACATGAATGAATTAAGGTTGGATTGGGCAAAGTACTTCATGACGCACCACGCTGTTTAAAAGCTTCAAGGTAAAAACAGTGGGTATTTTTGGTTGACCATTAAGTGAATTAGCTAGTTCAATGTTCATCCCAAAATATTTTAAGTTGGTTATTTTGGTTGTAAATTCGGATTTAGATCGATGTAATGGTGGTTGGTGAATGGTTTATGGTTGAATGATGTTGGTTTTTGCTGAATGAATATTGGTGAATGGTAGTTTTTGGGTGAATATGCATTGGTAAATTTTGGGTTTTAAATTTTCAGTTATAGTTCTCTTTTCAGTATGTCTAAAACCATTGTCTATTCTATGCACATATGACACATTAAAAGAAAAAACAATTGTCTGAGTACAAGAAACACAAATAAAAACCGTTGTTTAAAGAAAACACATACAACACATAAAAAGAAAAACCTTTGTATGACTACAATAAACACAAGCATTTGGAAGGAATAAACCGTTGTGTGTTGGAATTCTAACAACAGTTTAAGATAAGCAAAGCTTTGTAGAGAACTTCAACAATGGTTTCCTTCATAATAAACAGTTGTGTGAAAGGGACTCATGCAATGCATTTGTTTCTAAAAACCATTGTGTCATAAACGATACAACATTAATTTTTATTTGAAAAACCATTGTTTTTTGGACTGAACAACAACAATCATAGTTATGAAAACACTTGTCTGAAATGATTTCAGACAAGATTTTTTAAACCGACTGTTGTTGTGTCTTGGCATCATACAACGCTTTTCGTAACTAGACACGTTGTGTGGAAACCTTTGTGACAAGGGTTTCTTAGTATCAGACCACGGGTAAAAACAGTCGTTGCATAATTCTTTTTTATATAAAACCTGTGTCTGTCATGCCATCCAACAACGGTCATGGTTTATAAACCACGTGTCTGAAATGATTTCAGACAAGCATTTTTCAAGCGACTGTTGTTGTTTCTAGGTAACAGACAACTTTTTCCAAAACTAGGTACGTTGTCTGGTACACGATCAGACAACGATTTGTGTGCTGTTGTCTGATCTACATATCAGACGGCATCTCAATAGACGATAGCAAAAGGGGTCATCAAACAATGGGCAAAAACCCTTGTCTGATCTAGTTTTTCTTGTAGTGTTAAAACAAGATTTTAAATTCAATTATTACAAACACCCTAATAAAATTTAGTCCAAAAGTCTATCTGAATACATTACCAACTACCAATTTTAGAAGTTATATTACATCTTAAAATAACCCGTTAGTACTAAAAGACTACCTGATGCTACGGCGCACCAAACCTGAGCCTGTACTCTCTCGGGGGTCCACCTTTCCGCTTATGAGCAGTAGGGTAATCACGCACCATCTCACTGCATGTCTGAAGGGTTAGATGAATAAAGTAAGGTGAGCAATGAAAGCTCAACAAGTGATAGATTTGAATAGTACGTCATAAAATAGATAGTTCCTCTAAAACATTGATCATGAAACAGATACTTTATCAAAACTTAAATCGTAAGATAGGTATTTAAATCTAGAATCTTTCATCGTAAAATGGATATTTTATTCAAAGCTTTTATCATAGCGAAATTTAAACTAATGTCTCCAATTATAGACAGTTGGAATTATTAGACGCTTTCTATAAGCCTAAGCTGGGGATCAGCCACTTAGACCCGGAACCGAACTGCATTATGCATTGGTTCCAATAAGCATAATGTCTTATTTATCGTCTGATTAGTTGTATTAACTAATATAAATGATGACTCATTACCAAGAACCTACCCCTTCACAAATCGCTAATAATATAACAGTTAGACATTTATAAACAGCTAATTAACAACTATGCTAAGCATGTAATCACATAAAATTAAAGACATAATATAGTTTCGTTAAGCTAATCACACAATTTAACAAGTAAGCACGTAGTTGAATTAAAATATCTTTCGGCAAAATATTTTGTCATATAAATAATTAAAATTTCTTTTTGAAACTAATATATCTTAATTAAATGCATTATACCTAATTAGTGATTATTTAACACAATTAATCAATTACTTAAAGTAATTAATCAATTAAATTAATTAATTCACTAATCATATTATTTAGAATTAATTAGATATTTTTATCTCAAAATAATTCATTTTAAATCCTTTTTAAATAATTAAACTAATTTAAAACAACTTAATACAATTATTCAATTAATAATTCCATTAATTGAGCAATTATATTAATTAAATATAAATTAAAATTAATTATATTAAATAGAATCTAAAAATTGAAAAAAAATGAATAAATAGATATAAAAATTAAATATTTAATTAATAACCAAAAATGATTAACTAATTAATTAAATAATTATTTTAATGAATTTTGGAATTTAAAAAAGAAATTTTGAAATTATTTTGAAAATTTTCTAAATAAGTCATTTTCACAAACATTTTTGAAAAATGGTAATAGAGGACACAAGATTAAACTGGACAGACCTCAAGAAACGGCTTGAAAACTCAAGAATATCGCCAAAATTTTCCATAATCCGGTGACTTCTCCAGTTTCTGGCGAGGTTAAAGTCTAACTACAATCACTTCAACCAAGCATGCAACTACTGTTCTTGTTCTACTCGACGATACAGCCTGTAAGAACCCAGATTTTGGGTAGAATTAAAACTTTCATTTATTTAATGATGTAAGAATGAATAGTGGTTATGGCCACGATGTAATAGTTGATATTCTGAATGAATGAATGGAATTCGACTTTATTATTTATATGTCTTGAAGAAAGGTAATGGTTGACAACTTAGGTAAGAATAATCTATCTCCTAGGGGAATAAGATATGGCAATTCCAAGCAGGGGAATATTCTCATGTCATCCAGATCGATAACGATTAATCCAGTGGTTCCGTAAAAAGGTTAAGGAACGATCGAAAGAGAATACGGACAATTGTACAACCTTGAGAGAATAAGTAAAGAATAAAGAATGAATAGTGTTTTTGGTGGAAGTAAGAATAATATGAGACGACATTATATAGAAGTATTCGGAACGGATTTCCGAGTTCGTATTAGTGATTCAGGGGGAAAATAAGTGTATGTAAAAGCTGTCGGATTCTGAAAAACCGCACTTTTATTTTCTCCGAGAGTTCCCTGGACACTGATAGCCTTAATGATTTAACGAAGGGATTTAAGGAATATAAATTGGAAAGTTAGAAAGAAAGATGGAGAATGATAGTATTAATATTAAGAAGATTCCCTGTAAACCCTAATTAGAAATCCGTAAAATATTCCTACGAACGATCAATCGAAACGAGCAATAACCGGACACAGAATCAAGCAGAGGAAGCAAGATACATGCATGTGCAAATGATAAATATCTAGTAACTAGCAAGGAACTAGATCAATTAGAATGCAACTAGCACTTAGAAAAACAAACCACTTGGTTATCACTAAACCACCAAAATATCAACACATGGCTTGCTAATTACATCATCTAGTTCATCATGCCTTTAATAAAGCTACTTTATGACCCAAGGATATTATCTTGACATAACAATAATTCATTTAGCCTAGCAACCAAGAGAACAAAGTAAGCAAACCATCATCTCTCTCATTTTCCATCCATTTGACCGAGCAAGAAATTCAAAAACCAAAATCCAGCTTCCAACCATCAATTGATCTTGTAATTTTTAAGGTGAGTCCTATAATTCAAGAAACTAATTTCCTAGAAATTTCAAGCCCAAATTCCTTTGTTTCCATTTTCAAATAAATCATTCAAGAGGAGCATGAATAGTGTTCTTCAAGATCTAACTTTGTTTTCTTGATTTCTTTTGATTGATCTAGCAAGCTTAAGCACTCCTAAGGACTATACAAGGCTTAGTAAGGCTATATCACTCTCTAAGGAAGGTATAACCTCTTGAAACTCTAACCCTTGTTTGAGATTTAAGCATGTTTATGATAGATATAGCTTAGTTATGGTTATGTTAAGGTTAAAGCATGATTATAAGCATGATTATGAATGGATCTTGATAAATGTTAAAAAAAGTTAGATGAACGGAAATGCATTGCTTGGCCTCAGTTCAGGGTTATAAATCATGTATATATTGTTTGGAGTGGATACTATGTTTATGGGAAGGTTTGGAATTGGTAATTATTCGATTTATAGCCGTCATAATACCAAAATTTCGTTAACCTTAAGAAAAACGAATTGGACAGTAGATGTAACTCACTGCCTAGCTTTGTAATCAGCCATGATAGGATAGATAATGTTCCAAGCTTCGTTTTGATATAAAGAACGTGTGAAATGGACTTACGGTTTAGGAGTTATGGCTGGTATACTAAAAGTAGTTTGAAACCGTAAACGAGAATTCGTAACTGAAATTGAACCCTCGTAATACACGTAAGTCAGTGGCGAATCTTGGTAATTAAATACTAGAGGTAAAAAGGAAGGTGTGAGAGAAAACCTCATGTGAATCGAATCATTTTTCGATTTTATAAAAATGTTTGAATCAAGGTTAAACGCGAACGAACCCCTTAAAAGTATAACTTTGGTTATAACTTAAAAAACGAGCGATAAAACTCGAGATATAATCTTGGTTTGTAATTGATCGAATTTAGAACTTATAGGACTTAAGTATACACTAAGTGTGAGTACAATGACATGTCTTAATGACGAACAAATGTCGGATCGTATCGGTAATAAAAAGAGTTACACTAAAAAGGGGTATAACGAGATAATTCGAGAACATGTTTCGACTTAAGTTGATACTTAACCTTTTGAAAAGTGTTAAGTGATTAATCTCGAATCTCTTGACTATTTATAGATCGCCGAGCTGACTCGGGACACCCTATCACTACCCCTACTCGTACACGATTACCAGGCAAGTTTCAATTCCCCTATTTAAGGCTGTTGTTGTGTATATATAAATGCTTTCTGTTATACATATGCCATTGCATGCATGCCTACTTTCAAGTTATATTGATATACTTGTTCCCTGATTTATTGTTGGCTTATAAGCTAGATAGTTAATATATCAGTTATAAGCCGGTTGTTGATAAGTCCCTTAGAGAAGGGCATATATATCGTGTTCATTGAATGTAGACCGGGAGTCAGTACTTCTTGATATATCGTAATAACATTCGAGGAAAATATTTAAGTAAATATTTTTCCATTATTTGGTTGACGAATATTATTTGAATATTCGACCGGGATTATTTAATTAACGATTATTACTTCAAATAATTATTTGAACGTTATCTATTCAATGAATATTATTTTTCAATATTCATTCAAAGTCGATTCATCTATCGAATATTATTTCGAATATTCTTTTAAAGCTTGGATTACTAAATGAATATTATTTTGATATTCATTTAGAATATTATTCATTAAATGAATATTACTTTGTGAATATTCATTTAAGTTCCTAGTTACTTAATGAATATTAATTTAAATATTCATTTGATGTTCTATTTAATTATCGAATATTATTTCAATATTCCTTTCAAGTCTTATTACTTGAATGAATATTATTTTGAATATTCAGTTAAATATTTAATTATTCAATAAATATTTTCTCCTTAATTATTCGAGAAGTATTCTAAGAAATACTTCGATTTAAATATTCGCTCGTAGTCATAAGCCTTCAGAAATGACTTCATATATTATCGTTGACCTTCGATAATTATAAAAATTCCTTCAAAGTCGGATTATTATTAATATTATATCAAGAAAGGTTTTCAAAATGTCGTTCTTCTTTCAAATCTATCTTCCAAATAATAAGAGAACTGTTAGGTCTGGAATAACGTAGAAGGGGGGTTGAATACGTTATTTAGAAATATTTCGATTTTTGATGTGGATATGAAATCAAAAATACTGAATCAAAATAACACAACTGTTTAGGAAATATCTTTAAATAGATAAAACCCGGAGGTTTGCTACACAATCTAATCCTATGGATTAGCTACAAAATCAAACACTCCTAAGGATAGTTTAGGCACGAGGACCTTCTACCCGACACTTCCTGAAAGTGGGCTAAGCCGACTTTCCTACTAGATGGACTGTCAAGCAGCTTACACAGAGAAGATATATAAGAGAGAGAGAAGAGAGAGTTGTGTGTTGAGGTGTGTTTTGAAATGAAATACAACAGGCCTATTTATAGATTTTAGAAAGTTACTATGCTGCACTATTCACGTGGGCCCCACCTGCATAGTAACCACTATTTCACCAACCAAAACCGTGTCTGCCAACGAAAATTTCTTCCGTGGGCCCCACCTGTGGGCCCCACCTGCATAGTAACCACTATTTGCACAGTAGCTACTATTTGCACAGTAACCACTATTTGCATAGTAACAGCGCATAGTAACCTTGCATAGTAATCGTGCATAGTAACTTTGCATACTATTTTTGGCTGCTTCTTTTGGGCTTCTCTCTTCTGTTTTAAATATTCTGCTTGAGATATTTGTCATTGATCGTCAATAGGCTTTGGCAATTCTTTCTGTAAATTAATGTGCTGATCCTTCTCGTATGTGCTGACACTTAGTGCACTGATCTGGTTCACAAGTGACTAGCACTGATCTTGATCTTCACACCTTCGATACATTCCAATTGATTAGCCTGCAGCAGTATCTTCAATAAATACATGGAATCTTTTGGCCCTTCAACTGAATCATCTGTACATCTTATTCTGTCACTGAGGCTTGATCATGTTAATGAACTTCTTTCAGCGACTTGATCCTTGTTGATGCCTGTTCTTCAAATTTCACGATCCCTGTATAGAGTTAATATTATTTATCTTTTATCCTAGTTGAGTTATATATGTCCTCTATTACATATTACATTACATTATGCTTTACAATCTCCCCTATTTGATTGTTAGGGTTTGACAAGCAAATTCCTAGAGGATAACTCAACTGATACAAATAAAATACAAAGATAAATAATATTAAAGCGCATTCTGGATCATATATACATTTTCCAGGTTTCTAAAATTTGAACAAGTGCAAGACAATTGTTCCTCTAGACTGAACATATCTTCAAGTTTGTCTTGTTTTCTTTCCACATAGCACTAATACTCCCATTAGCTTTTCCTTTCCCAAAATTAAATTAATTCCGTGTCAACAACCTTTTCCTTGCCCTTACGCCTAGTTGATTTTTCTTGATCATCCACCTTCTCCCCCTCAGTTGGATTATCCTCCAGAGTAGTAGGATGTGGAGTTGGTAGTAGGATGTGGAGTTGGTAAATTAGACGAAGATGGATTTACCAAGGAGTTGATTGCATGACTAAACTGGGTTGCCATGGTGTTCAATTGAACCTGGAATACATTCTGTTGAATAAGTTGCAAATTTTTGATTTCTGTAATGGACTTACAGATATTTGATAACTCTTTCTCCATTGTTTGGACCCGTGTAAGGAGTCTGCTGTATTCCTTTCTGGTTACAGGTGTATGTGGTTGAGTAGGTTGCTCACTCGTACGTTTTGCAGGTGTTTCACTCAGCACTATATATTCACTCGGTTTAGTGGTTTGGGTTACACTTACATGTTCTATTCGTGTTTCCCTCAACTCTCCTCTAGAGCTTCCACCGATATGTGTACCTGCAAATGAAATCATCCTAGCCCCTTTTTCAGAGGTCACGGATGGTGCAATGAAAGTTCGTGAGCTTCCATCATCGCGTGAAGCGAGTTGCCGACCACTGGTAAATAGTGGTAAATCTCGAAAGAGATCCAGAGAATTTTCCTCTGGGAGGTTAAACTTGAATCGATTAAATGGCACAAAACCCAAGTTTCCCTCGTATGTCTATGAAGACACTTGGTTCATAAAAGAACCTCCTACCGATGGATCTTTCCGTAAAATGGAAGATTCACCAGCAGTTATTGAGGTAGGTAATTCCACCTCGGATGCCTGTGAAGGCATTTGATCTTTAGAAAGATCATCAACCGCTCTTATGTTCCGTGAAATGGAACTCAAGATAGGTGCTCCCGTCAATTCATCCTTATTTACATTTTCACTCAGTTGACAAGGAAGAATTGTTTCACTAACAGTTACAGTTACCTCAGGTTCATTTGGTTTACTTCTTTTAGAATGAGGTAGAGCTGCTGATGTAACTAACTCCTTATGTGGTGCTGCTGAGGCACTATCTCCCTCAAAAGTGTTGATGGCTGGTTGTTTAAGTGACAATTGAGGTGTAGGAGTTTGTTGTGTTTGTGTTTGCATTTGTAGAATGGGCTCTTCGACCTGTGTTAGAGTCGGTGGGATTTCCTGCTCTTGGTCGGGTAAGATGGCCACTAAGGGCTGTAGAAACTGTATTTCCTGTGACACAGCAGGGAATACAGAGGTTAGAATAGCAGGGATTGAAATATTACCTTGTCGTATACCTGCTCTCACTGGTCTTGGTAACAACGGAAGTGGGACAGTCTTTAGATATTCAGTTAGGACTGTAGGCACATCCGTATATTTCTTTTTGCTTATGTAATTAATTACATTCATCTTCATGGAAGAACATTCCACCTTTTGACCATTTTCCAAGCGTACCCTGTCTTCATCATTCAAAAAATCATTTAATATTAGCTGTAGAAACCTTGGATATAGACCTTTGACATTTTGAGTCTGAACATCTCTTGTTCCCAAGTGTTTCATCTTTAAAATGATTTGACCAAGCACTATTTTTCCAAAATTAATCCTCAAATTATTGGCGACCGCATACCCTATATTTTGAATAAATTCAGGTATTCGATCTTGATTTGTTCTATCTGAGGAAAAAACATGGTTAAGAGTGTGAAAGAAGAAATTCCAGTACTGGGTTAGAAACGTTCTATAAAGATTACCAGTATTGAAATTGCCATCTTGGTACCTTATAAAACGAAAGAACATTTCAATCTGTTCAGGTGTAGGATCAGAAACAAGATTTTCCATAGAAAAATGAAGAATTCGATTAACATCTCGTTCAGTGACCCTAATCGATCTACCAAATAGTCGATATGTGATTGCACACCCGTCCTGTCCAGAAGTGTTAACCGCACTGCAATATAGTTCACGCAATGCATCATGGTTAAGCTGCACTGGTGTAACTAAAGCATAGCGAATTAATGAATGTTCATTCAGAAATTTTGTCCAAGCCCGAAATTGCTCATCTTGAATGGTTTCGATTTGCTGAATGGAAATAGGATTCACTTTTGCAACTGAAAAACTTCCATGTAATGCCATTTTCAAAACTTTGAGGAAATTAAAAAAACAAGGGTTAGTTTTTATAAAGGATGATGTATGAAGCAAAAATATGAAATCCGATCTAAAAACCACCAGCTAGATTGTGAGATCTTTCCGGTCAAAGCTTGAAATTTTCAGCAATTGAGTGTATATGCTCTGTTTATCTGAAAAATGATGATGTTAATCATAAACAAAAATTCATCATTTATAAGGTTTCAAGGACTAGTGGGTTAGGTGAGATATTGACAGGATATGTTGAATAACACCGCTCAATAATTTCTCATCTAATCAACCAATAATTTCTCACCTAAACAATCAATTAGCCGAAAAACATCTTATCACCGAAACCTGTCAGCCGAAAAACATCTTATCACCGAAATCTATCAGTCTATACACACACACACACACATACAATACTTCTAATTATTATGGATTTAAAAATAATCACGCAGCAAATCAAGAATTAATCCACAATAATCAGATAAACTCACAATTAAATAGACATAAAATTAACAAAATATCATTAATTGATATATGTCAATAAAATATTTATTTAATTATGCTACAATTAACACAATTATTCACTAACTAATTACCATAAAAGATAGCATTTATAAGCATGGCAATTAATATAGAGATAACTGTAAGATGAGGACTGGATGCAAAGTAAATTCACAAGTCCTAAAATATGGACATTTAAAATACCTGTGAATTTATAACAAATTGCAGTTATTGATTATCCAAAATTAATTAGACAGATTTAACATCCCAAGTTCACCAACTAACCTGGAGAATGTGGATTCATCCAGTGGTTTAGTAAAGATGTCTGCAATTTGTTGATCTGTGGGAACAAAATATAATACCACAGTTCCATTCATGACATGCTCTCGTAAGAAATGATACCTGATATCAATGTGCTTAGTCCTGGTATGTTGAACTGGATTGTTGGCAATCGCAATGGCACTCGTGTTGTCGCATAGAATTGGAATTTTGTCCAACATGAGTCCATAATCCTGAAGTTGATTCCTCATCCACAGGATCTGAGCACAACAACTACCTGCCGCAATGTATTCTGCTTCGGCTGTCGAGGTAGATACTGAGTGTTGCTTCTTGCTGTACCAAGATACCAATCTTCTTCCTAGAAACTGACAGCTTCCAGAAGTACTTTTCCGATCAATATTACAGCCTGCGAAGTCAGAATCTGTATAGCCAACTAGGTCAAAACCTGTTCCTTTAGGGTACCAAATCCCAAGATTGGGGGTTCCCTTAAGGTATCTGAAAATACGTTTAACAGCTATAAGATATGACTCTTTAGGGTCAGCCTGGAATCTAGCACATAAACAAGTTGCGAACATAATATCTGGTCGACTAGCAGTTAAGTATAAGAGAGAGCCGATCATACCTCGATACTTCGTGATATCAACTGACTTACCAGATTTGTCTTGATCAAGCTTGATAGCAGTTGGCATCGGGGTCTTGGCAGTAGCTGCTTCTTCCATCCCATACTTCTTCAGAAGATCCTTTATGTATTTTGATTGGCAAATGAAAATACCATCAGGCTTCTGAACAACTTGAAGTCCAAGGAAAAAGGACAACTCACCCATCATGCTCATCTCGTACTTACTCTGCATTAGCTTAGCAAATCTCTTGCATAGCAAATCATTAGTAGAACCAAATATTATATCATCCACGTATACTTGTACCAGAATTATATCATTTTTATGCTTTTTATGAAAGAGAGTTTTGTCGATGATACCTCTTGTAAAACCATTTTCAAGCAAGAACTTTGAGAGAGTATCATACCATGTTCGAGGAGCTTGCTTGAGACCATAGAGAGCTTTGAAGAGAAAGTATACAAAACCTTTAAATTCCTTGTCTTCGAACCCAGGGGGTTGTTCAACATAGACTTCTTCTTCTAGATCTCCGTTCAAAAATGCACTCTTCACATCCATCTGAAAAACCTTAAAGTTGGAGTTTGCAGCAAATGCTAAGAACATCCTGATTGCTTCAAACCTTGAAACTGGAGCATAGGTTTCATCATAATCAATTCCCTCTTCTTGAGAGTAACCCTTTGCTACCAATCGAGCCTTGTTCCTCGTAACAATACCATTTTCATCCAGTTTATTCCTAAACACCCATCTAGTGCCAATTACAGATTTATCTTTTGGTCTTGGCACCAGCTTCCAAACTTTCTGCCTTTCGAACTGATTGAGTTCTTCCTGCATTGCAGTTACCCAATCTGGACCATTAAGAGCTTCATCAACCTTTTTAGGTTCAATTTGAGATAGAAATCCTGCGAAATTGCATTCATTCTGTGTTGCTCTTCTAGTCTGTACACTCGTGTCCGGTTCACCAATGATATGTTCAAATGGATGTGCTCTACTCCATATCCTTTGTCTTGGCAGATCTGATCTTGATGATTCCTCAAGTTCATAATTGTGTTGAGTGTGGTGACTAGTAGATCCGAAATTATTATTTGCTCCCCCTGAGCTGTTGCTTTCAGAGTTTGATGAATCATTAGTAGCAGATGTTTCTTCACTTGATTGGGGTTCATCATTCACTTGCTCCCCCTCAACATGTGCTGCTGTCTGATCTACTGGTATAGATTGAACAATAGAGTCTGAAAGAGTATCAAAATTTTGTAGATCATCATTTATTTCTTCATTCTCAAATCTCAGCTGGTCATGTTCATCAAAATCTTCAAGTCCTGTTATCTTTTTATCATCAAAAGACACATGGATAGATTCCATGACCACTTTTGTTCTCAGATTGTAGACTCTGAATGCTTTTGTTGATAGTGGATATCCAAAAAAGATTCCTTCATCAGCTTTTAAATCAAATTTGGAAAGCTGTTCCGGATGAGTCTTAAGAACAAAACACTTACATCCAAACACATGAAAGTATTTCAGGTTCGGATTCTTATTTTTCACCATCTCATATGGTGTTTTACTATGCTTGTTTATGAGTGTAGCATTCGGTGTGAAACAAGCAGCTTGCACAGCTTCAGCCCAGAAGTAAGTTGGTAGCTTTGCTTCATCAAGCATGGTCCTTGCAGCTTCTATGAGAGTCCTGTTTTTTCTCTCTACTACTCCATTTTGTTGTGGAGTTCCAGGTGCAGAGAATTCTTGCTTTATTCCATTTTCTTTACAAAACTCTTCCATGACTGCATTCTTGAACTCAGTGCCATTATCATTCCTTATAATTTTCACTGTATGCTTAGATCCCTTGTCCAGTTGTCTGACATGCTCTGTTAAGATTGATGCAGTTTCTTCTTTCTTATGCATGAAATATACCCATGTATATCTGGTGTATTCATCAACAATAACCAAAGCATATCTTTTCTTTCCAATAGACATTATATTTATTGGACCAAATAAATCAACATGCAATAAGTGATATGGCTCAAGAATTAAGGATTCAGTCTTACTTTTGAATGAAGTTTTCCTTTGTTTTGCCTTTTGACATGAGTCACATAGGCCATCTGGAGTAAAAACTGATTTGGGCAATCCTCTCACAAGATCTTTCTTCACTAGCTCATTAATGCTGTTGAAATTTAGATGAGAAAGTCTCTTGTGCCAATCTCAGCTTTCTTCAATTGATGCTCTACTCAGTAGACAGATTGCAGAGCCATCAAAGTTTATTGAAAGCTTGGCTTCATAAATGTTACCATGCCTGTATCCCTTCAGAACAACATTTCCTGTAGATTTGCTTACAACTTCACCGTGTTCTTCAAAGAAATCCACATGATAACCTCTGTCACAGATTTGACTCACACTTAGTAGATTATGTTTGAGTCCTGAGACTAGAGCTACAGTTTCAATGATGACATTCCCAAGATTGATATTGCCATATCCCAGAGTCCTTCCTATGTTGCCATCTCCATAAAAAACACTTGGGCCAGCTTTCTCCACAAATTCTGATAGCAGGGCTTTATTTCCAGTCATGTGTCCTGAGCATCCACTGTCCAGAACAAGGATATTTTTCCTGTTACCCTGCAATCACAAAAACCACTAATGATTAGTTTTAAGGACCCAGACTTGCTTGGATCCTTTGGCCTTATTAAGTCTGTTAGCTTTTGCAGCAGAAGTCTTATCAGAGTTTGTGCTAACATTCTTTTTATCAGAATTTATACATGTAGAATCAATCTTGAATTTATTCAAAGAGGGTTTAAGTTCATAATAATCATAATACAAATTATGATACTCTTTGCATGTATAAATAGAATGCCAAATATTGCCACAGTGAAAACAAGGATTCTGTGGCTTAAACCTAACCGAACCACTCTTAACTCCTGATTTAGGAGGTATAGAGTTTATATTTTTATTCTTCCTGCAAAAAGTAGCAAGATGGTTAGGATTTCCATAGTTGTGACATTTCTTCCTAGGAGCATTGGGAATAGACATATAGTTATTGCTTTTATTGATTCCTACCTTTCCATTTCTGTTTTTCCTAGGTTCTTTTACATTGTTCACTCCTTTTATCTCCTTTAGCTTGTGTTTAAGCTGTTTCTGAGACATTAAACTAATATTTACTGATTTGACTTCATCCTGTTTTGGTTTGTCAGATTTTGGTACAAACCTCATATGATTAAGTTTGGGTTTTGCAGCCTTTTCAGTAAATACAGGTTTAGAGGTCTCAGCTTCTAGATTGACAGTTTTCTTTTTATCAGTGTAACCTAGACCTTCTTTCCAACAATCATTATCTATGATAATCTGAGTAGTTTTACCAGAGTTAGTCCAAGTTTTAATAATGTTTCTTTCTTTAACAAGTTCAGATTCAAGATAAGCTTGCTTTTTCAATAATTCAGTTTTAATAATAATAGCATCATCTCTCTCTTTCTGAATTGTTAACATTTGGACTAATTCTAATTCTAGATAATCATTTCTCTTTCTAAGGTCTAGACTTTCAGATTTTATTCTTTCATTTTCTAAAGTCTGATCTCTGTAGCTAACATGCAAGTTTTTAAGAAAGAGTCTTAACTCAGATATATCAGTAGTATCAAAAGCTAGAGTAGAGTGAGGTACCTTGGTCTCAGTAGCTTCAGTGATACTATCAACATTTGCCATCAATGCATAGTTCACCTCATCTTCAGAGTCTGAAGTGTCAGCCTAGTCCTTCTTCTTTGTGATGTAAGCTTGACTTTTATCAGCTTTGGCTTTCTTGCACTCAGGTGCAAAATGTCCTTTCTCACCACAATTATAGCATCTGATCTTAGACTTATCCACTTTCCCAGACCTGCCTTCCTTTTCCTCAGCTTTTCTGAAATTCTTCTTTTCGAAATTTGAATCTCTTCATATGAACTTCCTTCCATTCCTGAAGTTCTTGTAAGCCATCTTCTTGAAGCTTTTTACCATCAGGGCTGCAAGTTGTATCATCTCAGCATCACTTCCATCATCATCAGGGTCCGTGAGATTGTCAGAGTTTGAGTCATCATCAGAGTTTGATGACTCAGTATCAGACTTTGTAATAAGAGTCTTTCCATTAGATTGACTCTTTTTCACAGCAACTTCTTTAGAAGCTTTCTTCTCTGCTTTAAGAGCAATTGACTTAGACTTGCCTCCATGCCTCTTGCTTCTTTGTTCCATCTCAAGCTCATGAGTCTTAAGCATTCCATAGATTTCATCAAGAGACATGTCTTCCAGATCATAATTGTCTCTGATAGTAGTGGCCTTTAAATCCCACTTCTCAGGAAGAGCCAACAAGAATTTCAGATTGGAGTCTTCAAGATCATACTCCTAATCTACCAGTGACAAGTCATTCAGCAATTTCAGGAATCTGTCATATAGATCTGTTAATGACTCATCAGACTTTGAGTCAAAGTGCTCGTACTCCTGTGTGAGTATTGTTCTCCTGTTTTTCTTGATGGCTTTGGTTCCTTGACATCTGACTTCCAAAGCATCCCAAATCTCTTTAGCAGTTTTGCATCCAATGACTTTGTTAGACATAACATTGTCAAGAGTGCTATGTAATAAATGCCTTACCTTGGCATCTTTGCTAATAGAGGAGATATCTTCAGGAGTGTAGTCTTTCTTCTCCTTTGGAATCGTTTTCTGTTCCTCCCCAACAACTACAACAGAAAGTTTGGTAGGCTTATGTGGACCATCATGGATTCTGTCTAAGTACTCTGGATCTGTAGCCTCCAGAAACATTTCCATCTTCACCTTCCACGTGGGATATTCTGATGCTCTGAGTATTGGAACTCTGATTGATTCATATCTGTTTGTTGTTGGAGTTTGTGTTTTCTCTGTCATGATTGTATAGCTTTTTGGATCTTAACTGTTGTATAATAACAGAGTGGCTCTGATGCCAATTCTTAGGTCCGGAATAACGTAGAAGGGGGGTTGAATACGTTATTTAGAAATATTTCGATTTTTTATGTGGATATGAAATCAAAAATACTGAATCGAAATAACACAATTGTTTAGGAAATATCTTTAAATAGATAAAACCCGGAGAGTTGTGTGTTGAGGTGTGTTTTGAAATGAAATACAACAGGGCTATTTATAGATTTTAGAAAGTTACTATGTTGCACTATTCACGTGGGCCCCACCTGCATAGTAACCACTATTTCACCAACCAAAACCGTGTCTGCCAAAGAAAATTTCTTCCGTGGGCCCCACCTGTGGGCCCCACCTGCATAGTAACCACTATTTGCACAGTAACCTGCATAGTAACCGTGCATAGTAACCTTGCATAGTAATCGTGCATAGTAACTTTGCATACTATTTTTTGGCTGCTTCTTTTGGGCTTCTCTCTTCTGTTTTAAATATTCTGCTTGAGATATTTGTCATTGATCGTCAATAGGCTTTGGCAATTCTTTTTGTAAATTAATGTGCTGATCCTTCTCGTATGTGTTGACACTTAGTGCACTGGTCTGGTTCACAAATGACTAGCACTGATCTTGATCTTCACACCTTCGTTACATTCCAATTGATTAGCCTGCAGTAGTATCTTCAATAAATACATGGAATCTTTTGGCCCTTCAACTGAATCATCTGTACATCTTATTCTGTCACTGAGGCTTGATCATGTTAATGAACTTCTTTCAGCGACTTGATCCTTGTTGATGCCTGTTCTTCGAATTTCACGATCCCTGTATAGAGTTAATATTATTTATCTTTTATCCTAGTTGAGTTATATATGTCCTCTATTACATATTACATTACATTATGCTTTACAAGAACCTTACTTGAAAAATGTTATTTATCTTGATGACTTCCCGGTCATAAATCTTTCGAAAAGTATTCTTTTCACTCGCAACTAGAAATGCTATCTATTGCATCGGTGTACCCTCTCATCATTCGAGGGGTAAGATTATCGGAACAAGATGGTATCCTCTAACAAGCAACAGCTTGGGAGATAAAATGTTGAATTTTCCTTTCAAATTAGATACGACTACTTTGTGGAGTCTTATCAACAAGTATTATACTTGGAGAAAGGGGGACGAACTTTGCGTTCAGAATCATGATCTTCTTTTCGAACTTGGAGTCGTGTAAGAGGCCGAGTAGCGCTGGTCCATCCCTTTGGCCCAACCGTTGGCCGGGGAGAGCTAGTAGGGCGGTAGACAAGTAAAGCCGTCAGTTCTTCCTTCTACCGGTAGTAAATCCAAATTGAGCTGTACAATCTGCGACTGATCATCGTAAGATTGGCAGTGGGCGCGTTGAATGCTCCAGCATAAGTTCAATCATCCAGATTCATTTATTTTCTGCAACATTATCATTGTTGGCAGTATTGGAAAAGTATTCATGATTGGAATATATAAGTTTTGAACTTCATCATTTACCTTATACTGGCATTATTATGGCATATGGTTACAAAGATGTTTGAACTACTGTACATATATATATATATATATGTCATCACTATTCAGTTATATTGTTGTTGGTCGGCTATTGCTCACCCTTGTTTATTTATTATATCAAAACAACAGCTAGGACAGATGGCTCGCGTCAGGCGCACTCGGCGCAAGCGGGTTACCCGACCCACCGGACTCCCCGCTGAGATGCTAGCCGCCATTGCTGAGGTAGCATAGTTAGACAGCTTTTGTTTCCTGTTTAACTATATGTATAATTAATGTAATCAACGGCAAAACTTTTAAACTTATGATGTTATCCTTTTGGCTTGTAATAACTTTTATTCGTAAACCCCTTTATGTAAGACTTATTTCAATTTCATCTCTGGGACTATAACTGTGTGTGTGTGAGTGGATATTATTGTGGGGTCACAGCATGCTACTTATTGATTTTGGACTTAAGTCAAGTATTATGTATGAGTTATGAGACCGTAACGACCCGATCCCTGACCCCGGATCTGGGGTGTTACACAGCCTCATATAAACAATAACACACAAGTCTTCATTTAAAAACACACCCAATTTATAAAACCGAGTGAAAACCGGTGACTACAACAAAATTCCGGTCGAACCCAAAATCAACCCAGAAATTGTCACAATCTAGCAAACAAATAATACTACTAGTATTGGGCCCGTGTCTAGTCCAAAAAAAACCCCAATAGCTAGAGCCCAAGAGCGTAGTGTCCACTATCCACCTTAGCCTCAGTATATAAACTGATTTCTGTATCTTTCCTGATTATGAAATGAAATGAGAATGTTTGTTTAATTTTATCCTTTATTTTCCGACATTTTCTTTCCTGTTCTTAATTCCTGTTCTTTAGGTTAGTTTTAGGTTAGTTTTACATGTCTGATAATGACAAATGGTATCAAAGCTAGCCATTCCTCGGACACAATGAATGATGATTTTGGTATCGTTAGCCAATGGTATCATCCTATCACTTCTTCACCATACCAATTTCATAACCCTAATTTTTATCATTTTCCTGAATATACTCCGCCTCCAACACCACTTCATGTCTTCCACTATCCTCAACCACCACCATATTATATACCTCCTACATCTTACACATCCCCTTCTCTTCTGGACAGCTGCGGAATACCTTGGTATTCTACTTACTAGCATGAAATTCAAGCACATCCAAACCCAAATTTCCCCATGACATTTCACTCCTACAACGTCCAATCTCCATTGAGTTATTTTATGAGTCCATCTATCACTACATCACAATTTCCACATGGACTTTTCTTTGAACAGCAACCTGAATTTGTTCCGCCTGAGGTGTTTGATGAAAGTCCCAAGTCACTAGTGTCTGTTCCTAGTTTTTCTAATAATATTTGCCACGAGATGGAAGACAAATTCGTTGAAATACTTAAGAAGATAGGAAAGAACTTTGTAGAATCATCAAGGATAATTAATGAGATGTCTTCAAAGCCCATAAGTTAGTCTTCAACTGTTTTTACTCCCGTTGAAATTGTCGATAATCCATATAATAAGGGCATACTAGCAAGAATAACGAAGTGTGCAAGTGAGGATTCAAACCACTTAAAGTTGCCACAAGTCGATATATTTGCTTCTCACCTGTTTGATGAAAGTCTTGAGAAGGAAATCATTGATGAGAAAAGTAGTGATAGTTCTTTCGAAGGCAGTGAGGATAAATGTGAAATACCAAGTGCAATAGTTGATTATAGTGTGGGAGAACTAGATTTTACAGAGAGATATGAAAGCAATAGTGGCGTGCGAGCTTTGGATAATGTTTTTGATGAATTTGACAGTGTTTGCTTTGAGAATTAAGAAGAAATTGAGCTAAAGGACATTGAAAACTGGAAAATTTTAAAGTCTCAATTTTCCTTAGCTTTAAGATCTGTGAAGGGGGAGAGTGCCCGTAATACAGGTGAAGGCATAGGTGGGAACGTTTCAGAATTCAGTAATTTAAAAGAGAAGGTAAAGGATGGTGATCTGAATGGAAACGGAGAGGGAAATGCCTTTGAAGAAAGTTAGTATGGCGCGGATCAAAGCTGTGAGGAAATGGTGCAAAAAATAGATGGTTTAAATGATCTGTCTAGCATTGTTAATAAGGAGAAATTGTTTATCTTTGGCCCTGGTGGTTATGAGCGAAATGTGACACGTGCCACCAATATGTCAAAGGAAATGAATTGGAGTACAGAAGTAAGACTAGATGACCTTGCAATGATAATCTCAGCTTGTAGTGGTGTTTCTGCTAAAGAAGATATAGGTGCAAAAGTAAAGAAATGGAGGGAAAGGTTTGAGAGAAAAACTGGTTTTGAAGGTGTTAGTGCTGAACATGGAAGTGGAAGGAAGATTACACATGATTGTTCCCATTTTGCAACTCTGATTGGAGACTTGAAATCTATCAAAAACATCTATGATGAAATGTATGACACATATAATGGGGACAAAAATGCAAGAATTTCAGTTATGGGCAAGAAAAGATGCGTTGGTGAGTCATTTGAGGTATTTGACTACATGCATAAAAAGAACCTCTATGCTTGGAATTTAATGATAATTCGTTATAGCAAAATGAGGAATATGGAACCAGCTCAGTTATTGTTTGATGACAGTTCAAGTAAGAAAGTTTAGTCGGAGAGAAGGTGCATTTTGAATCCAATAACATAATTTTTTTTGAGTATTCTTAGTGTCGGTAGACATGGGGGCTTGATATATGAGCTTCAACCTTTCAGTAAGATGGTCACTGAATGTGTTATGGTGTCTGGTATTAAGCTCTATGAGTGCTTCATTGACATTCCAGGAAGATCTGGAAGGCTTAACGAGACATATAACAGGACAATCGATTTCCTGAATAAATTAGCAATTGTTGTTTATTGGAGAACTCCAAGAGTTAAGATGGGAGAGAGAGTTATGAGAAAGATACAGAAGATGGAGGTTAAGTATGCTGGTTTGCATCGATATGAATTTGGTGAGGAGGGACTGAGCGTATTTTCTAAATTGTATGAAATTAGGTCTTTGCCGGATGAGTTTATTCATGGTAGTTTACTTATAGGCCGTGCTCTGAATTGTCTTGGTGCACTGAGTTTGCGCTCTGAGTTAGTCACAACAAAACCTAATGAAGAATACCGGGTTATATGTGAATTCAAAGTTGGTGGACCTTTCATTTTTACCAAAGTTTTTTCTAGCAAGTTATTTGGAAGGGGCGACTACAAGGAGTTGACCAGTTTGAAGGATTATGCAATAAGAATTAAGGGTTGTCAGAATGACATAAAATACGAAACTGGAAATGGCAAGAATAGTTCCTTGGAATACAGAAAGGGTGGGGAAATCATTGCCACGCATGTGTTTTCACAAGTGACATATGATATGCTAAATGAGATGAAAATTACAAGGATCACACTTGATGAGATCACAAACATGTGTATTGTAAGCGCCTGTGCTCGTAAAGGACCTATGAAGGAAGGTTGGTGTTTCTTTGTGACTTCTGGTAAAGATGGTTTGCACCTTAATATAGATATATCATTCGCAATGATTCTCTAGCGTATATCCATCATTAGTTTCCTGGTGGTAAATCAGAATGTTAAGAATCATGAGGAGATATATGTTGTCAAGGAGACTGGAAAAGAGAACGTTAATGCTCGTGATTTATGTGGAAAACTTGTCTCTATTGTTGCGTGTTATTCTGTTATTCATTTGGATATTAGAAATGTTAAACTGAATGATGCAGGTGCGTGTAACATCCTAAATCCGCTGTGTAGCAGATCAGAGCTTGAAATGTCTTCTGCTAAAATTGGTAATCTTGATTGGATACTTAAATGTGTTGAAGATGCTCTGTCCCTTGACCCTGTTTCTGGATAGCCAATTGTAGATGGTATTTATTTTGCACTCGTTGGCCAAGACGAATATGAAAATTTGCTCAATGAAGTTGGGTTCTCTACAATCAATCTTCATAAATTTGTTCAGTTTTCTTCATCTGTCTATGAGAGAAATGCAAATGCCAGCTGTATTGTTACTCCAATATGTCATGAACAAATATCGTTTACTGTTGGACCTGTTCCAGTACTTTATTACAAAGGAATGTGCGATAGAATCTGGAACTTATCTCAAAAGACATTAAAGCTTATGGATGATAATGGAACAATGGTGCTTGAAGAAGTTACATGGCAGATGTGGAAGAAGAAGTTACTACTAGAAAAAGTTACATGGAGCAGTGTCAATTTCATCCTTGAGGACAATGATGATTTTAAGAGGGGGTATTTGTCACGATCTAGCAAACAAATGATACTACTTATATTGAGCATGTGTCTATTTCAAAATCAAAATCCAATAACTAGAGCCCAAGAACGTAGTATCCACTATCCACCTTAACCTCAGTATATAAACTGATATCTTTCTTGATTATGAAATGAGAATGTTTGTTTAATTTTATCCTTTATTTTCCAGCATTTTCTTTCCTGTTCTTTAGGTTAGTTTTACATGTCTTGACAGAAATTAACTTAAAAAAATGCTATAGATTCACCTCAACACTAGGAACGCAACACTAATATTGAAATGACCGAACAATCAACACAATTCTTAGTCCTACTAATCAAAAACTCGACCCATAAAAAATTTCCAAACAAAATTCGAAATATCATAATTTCAACACTAAAATTCACGTAAAAATACTTGTTAGCTTCTTATTTATCCCAGAACATAATTCTAACATCAAAATCGACGAACAAACATTCAAAGGCATGATTTAATCATCCAAAAGTTTTGGTTTAAACAAAAACTTAACCCAACTCAAGAAATCACTCACATACACACCTACTATGACATATATTCAATCCTATAAACATATAACAATCATTAATCAATCATAAAATCGTAATTTCGAGCTTTCACTGGAAAATTCCCAAATCTGAAAACCCTTGAAACTCTATACCATTAATATCGTTGTGTAGAGAATCGAGGGAGGTTTAATTTGGTTATCCGAGCTCTTGATTTCAATAACAGAATCATAAGAAATAAGAGAGGAGAGATATAATACCGGAAGAAAGATAAGGCGGTGGGGAAAAAGAAAAAGCAACAAAAATTCTTATACTCCCCAATTTCTGGTTGGTTATTTTCTAAAAATCCTCGTTTTAACGAACCACGACTCATAAAATCGATACAATTATTTTCAAATTGAATAATTATATAACAATTATATTTTAAAAGTAAATTTTGATAATTGTTCAAAATAATTTTCATAAATAAAAAGTTTTTAAAATAATTAATCTTAAATCATTTAATTAATAAAACAATTCCTCAAATAATGATTTTTAAATCATAAAAATATACCTCAAATTTTTATAAATCCAAAATAATTTAATAAAATAAATTCTGACTCAAAAGAATTTCTAAAAATATTTTAACAAATAACTTCTAATAATTTAATTAACTAGGTAATTCAAATAATCACATGATGAATTATATAATTCACATAAAACACGTAATTCACCATCAAATAACACTTCAAACTGTTTTCAAACAAAAATCCTATATACCATTTATCACATCAAACGTTTGTCCCGGACCTGATTGTATGTTGTCGGATCAGGTCGGGTCGGATCGGGTCGGGTCGGGTCGGGTTACATGCAAAATCCTAACCCAACTTATTTAATTTGATTTTAATAATTTTTAACCCAAGTAAAATTTGGTTGAAATTTCTTCGAATTAAGTCGGTTAACAGTAGGGCGGATTAGTTTGGTTTGGGCACCCCTATGTTGTTATTCGAAATACGTACTTGTGTATATTACGACGTCGTGCGAGTATTCTTACCACTATCAGGACGGCTGAATATAAAGCACAAAACCAAGTCGATCTAGCGGTCAACAATCTCTCTCTCTCTCTCTCTCTCTCTCTCAAATTTCATGGCCGCCTCTTCCTCGTCGTCGTCATCTTCCGATTCATCTCTACGGCGTAGTAGAGAGAGACGCCGCCGCCGTCGTACGGGCAAGGACAACAAAGGAGAGTCTCTCAAGATCCGTAAGAAAAGCCGTTCGCACACTAAACGACGTCGTCGGTCTCTTTCTTCGGACTCATCCTCTTATGATTCCAGGTCATTCTTTAATCTTTCTTCATTATTACTGCTTTTTTGTAATTGGGTTTGTTTAAATTAATTAAAAGATTGGTGCTTTTGTATTTGGAGTTTGTAAAATTAATTTAAAGTTTGCTTTTTCTTATTGGTGTTTTGAATACTGATGTTTCTCTTTGGTGAATGATGTAGATGCTATGCTGTTTGGTAGTTACTTATTCGTAATTTGTGTTCCTTTACTCGTGTTCAATTTCTCTGCAGACATTAGACTAAGCTTCACACACTTTGTGCTTTAACTATCTATTCTTCATTCTTGTTTCGTTTAGCGTTTTATATCTTTGTTGTCCATTATCATGTTACGAGACTTGAGGTGGAATTACATCCTCCACTAGGGTATAAGTAACAAGATATAAAAGCGGGTTTGCTCAAACTTTAAAAAAAAATTGCTTAAGTGAAAAGTATCAAGTAAACATTTCAAGTTAGTTTTTGTTTGGGTAATTTTATTGTTTAGTGTAGCTTATACGTTAATAAAATATATAAATAGTAATAAAGTTTATAAGTTGTATATGTGAATGATAATATTAACTTTTATTAAATAAAGTTATTAAAAGAAGCAAGCTGTTTAAAAAAGTACCTTCTATCAAGTTGAAGCTGTTTTTTATGACCTTCAAATCATTTTCCAATGTATTAGACACAGTTTTTTTTTAGATCAAAATTAAACTCACACAGACTAGCTCATAATTTGTTTGACTTACATATATAGAGTTTGATATATATAGAGAGTCAGCTGTATTTTGGTGGCGAACATTTGCATCGAGTTTCAATGTAGTGAAAATTTGCAGGTTGGAGGCCGAAGTTTTTATTGAATTTCAAAATAGTAGCTCTACTTTGAGTTTTATGAATCGATGGTCATAGTTTTCATCAAATTCTTAAAAGGTGGCTATGCCAGAACAATTTAACAAATACAAAAAATTTCATTCAAACAATAGTATGTGGAAAAATAGTAAGATATTAATTTAAAAAATAATTTGATGACTCGTAAATATTTTTAAAATTTAAAAAGTTATTGAGTTTGAATAGAACACTTTTACGAGCTCAAAGTTTAGATTTTAAAACTTTGTATTTGTTAAATCATTAAATTAGAGCCACATTCAGAAATTCAGTAAGGACTATGGCCAACGATTTATAAATCTCAGTCCACAACTACTTTTTTAAAACTTAATCCAAACATTAGCTACCGGCCTTGTAGTTTGTTCAAACTATAACCACCATTTTGGAACTCAGTGCAAACTTTGACCACCAAAATGCAACTAGCTTATAGTGCGAACTTTGACCGCCAAAAAAACTAGCTTATATGTACTGTATATATATTGTTACTTGGACTTTTGGTTTCCGGCCACTATATATACCCATTAATATTTGGACCCACGTGATTGCATCACACGCTTAGACGTGACGCTTATCTCGTGTGTGATCCTTTAGCAAAAATGTGGAACTTTGACCAACGCAAAGATGAAAGATGAAATTGTAGTCGAAAAAGAAAAATATGACAACATCGAAGAAATAAACGAACTAAGATAAGATGACACCTAATTTGCGAATGTATTAGAAAATCCATTCGTGAATATGGATCTTAAATTGAACAAGGGACTTGGGTGTTGATCTAAGTGACGAATACCTAGTTTTAACAAATGAGTATTCATGGATATGGATCCTAAATTGAACAAGGGTCCAACGTTTCGGCATATAACACTAAGTCAATAACATGAGTGATATTATACATATCTTTTATATATTGTACATTTTTTAGAATAGACTATAAATGAGCCGATACACTCGCCTTGACGTTCAACTCAAAAAACCTCTTCGGTTTGATTCGTAAACGAGTTGATCTTGAACACAATTTTGACGATCGATATGTAAACGAGCCAAATTTGATTACAATTCGACTCCATAATTCGTGAACATGTTTGTGAAAATGTTCGTGAACATGTTCGTTAAGAAGTTCGATAAGTAAGATTGTAAAAATACTCGATATATGAATTCCTTAACAGTTAGTGTATAAATTCGATAATTTGCTATGTTATTCGGACTCGGCAATAAGTGTCCGACATGGGTACGTGTCCAAGTATCAGACTCGGCAACATTTTGAAAAATTTAAATGTTTTTGGCTTGAAATAAGTGTTCAAGTTCGAGTGTCGAGTATCCGACACCGGTATCAAGGTAAAATTAAGAGTGCGAGTAACATAGATAATTTGAACCATATACATGTTTGGTTATAAATATATGTTCCTTAATCTTATTAATTAGAATACATTATTTGAAAACAATTACTTCCTCTGTCCCTTTCATTTCTTTACACTTTCCTTTTTGGGACGTTCCACCAATTCTTTACATTACTAAAAATAGTAACTTTTAACAATAAAATACATTATTACATCCACTACTTCACTCCACTTTTTCAACACTATTACACCCGCTACTTCACTTATTTTAACAATAAAACCATTATTACACCCACTATTTCATTTATTTTAACAATATTACACCCACTATCCTTGGTCTCCGTGCCCAAACCAAATGTAAACATTTGGCCGGGACGGAGGGAGTACATGTTATAGCATGTAACTTAACTATTTATTATATAGTTCTCATGAGTAATTTCTATTTCTAAAAAAAATATTTCATAATAACAAACGTAGTAATATAAATAGTATTATTAATTTATTTACAATTTATTAGTAAGTGCAAATTCGTGACCAATCTCATGAGACGCTCGCAAACAGTTCGTGAACAACACTTATCGTTAACGAACCGAGCTCAAACAATTGTTTGGCTCGATTCAAGTTTGAGCTCGAGTTCGATAATTTTTTATTGTTTGGCTCGGCTCGGCTCGGCTCATTTATTGCCCTTCATCCCAAATTTATAGTTTAAATCAAAAGGAATAAATGAAAATAGTTATCTACGCACATTACTCTCTAAAGCAATTTGTCGTGAGGCCTTGTAAATCATTTTGAACAAGTATATATATTACGTGAAATATGTTCCATCTTTTATACACTGTTGATAATTTACTATGTTTATCAAATATATAATAGTGCTAATAATTTATGAATAATTGACATTTTTTTTTTGCTAAATGATAAATTGACAATTTTTAGTCACTATATTTTGAAATGATGCAAAAGAGTGAACATGCAGTTTTGTATGTAGTGCACTTCTTTCGTTGCTTAAGTTTTGAGAGTTACTGTATGATATGTCATGCTTTTCGCATCTAACAATTATGCTTGTATTTATACATTGCAGAAGTGATAGTTCTAGCAACAGTGAACGTGAAGCTTTTAGTCGTTCCAAGAGACATAAAGACACCGACAAACATAAAAAGGTTTTGGTTTTTTTTTGTTACTACTTGAACCTGCTTGACCATTGGCTTTATTTGTTTAACGTGTATCATATTTGCGTGTCTACAATGCAGAACAAAGAGAAAGACAAACGAAAGAGTCGCCATCAACAAAAGCGCCATAAGCATAAAGTGAAGGAGGTAGGCCTTATTGTTTTTTTGTTCCCTTTCCTGTTTATCATTTTCTGCGGTAGACAAACATCATGGCTATCTTGCTGTAGATGGATCAAGTACAGCTGTTTTCCTTTTAATGGTTGTCACTTGTCAGTGAATTACATGCGGGTAGTTTAGTTTTTTTAAAAGCATATTTCATGATCGTGATGGGATAGCCTAGTGGTTAAGGGCTTATCCTCTCTCGTCCCAGTACCTGGGTTTGATTCTCGCTAACCTCGAGATTTATCCAAGAATGAATGCTACTTATTAGCTTATAAGCCCTGTTTAAGAAAAGCATATTCCCTATAAAATATAAAGTGCTTATAGTTTTTCTTCCTTTTATATGGAACGGCTTCGAAATTGGAGCTGCGGTCTGTAACATAATGACTGGGTGCTTGATTTGGGTTTCCTGGACTTTGTTTCTTGCTCTGGTTTTATCCTGTCAATGTGAGCAATCTATAGAACAAGCAGGATGCAAGTAGCAGCGGTCCTGTTCAGCTCTCTAAGGTGACTACTTAATTGGATTCTTAAAAGTTCATTTTTTTTATCCCAACATGTTTTGTTAACTTTAGTCCAATATTATCCAGTTTCTAGGGCGTGACAAAGATGACAGTGTCCGTCGTAGTGCTGTCTCTGGCAAAAAGGTAAATAACTACTTAATCATTAGTTAGCAGGAGCTTGTTGCCCAAAAGATTATTGATGGACTGAGCTAACCTTTTGTCATTTATTGCGTAGATCTTGTTAAAACTTGACAAGTCAAAGGAGGACAAGGTGGCGGAGAATAATCGAAATGAATTGCTCAAATTCTTGAATTCAAGTTACGATTGATTGGGCAAGAACTCTACTTTACAACTACGATCAAAATAGTTTTCCCTTGCAGATGTACTTGTGAAACATACTTTTTTGTTGTTTTAACGTGCAAACGTTGTTTTAATCTTAAATGGAGCTTTCAGTTTGAGCAGGAAGCATACTCTGGCCATGAATTTTGGTATTTAAAAGAATTGTATCATTTTATGCCTAAATTATACATGTTTGTTCAAATCTTGTGGCTAGACATACTTATTTACCCATGTTTGTGCATGTAAATCTCAAATTTTCATTATCGTTATGGTGTAAATAGTAATTGCCATGAGAAAATGTTGAGGTGAGTTCTTCCTTAAAGAACCAAGGTCCAACCTTTTTTTTTTTTTTTTTAGTTAAACTTTTAATCAAACACAAATTCAGGCTTGTAAAACGAGCTCTGCTCGAATTTTAATATAAATATCTGCATATATGTATATATTTGAAAAAAAAATTTAACACAAATATGCACATAAACTTTTCAATACAATTATGATATAAAATGTTTAACTAGTCTAATTGTTAAGTTGAACTAATGAGTTTGACTCGATCTCGTTTATCAATGAAACAGATTAGCTTGTTCGAGAGTTTGGCTGTATTTGTTTATTGTCTATATTTTTTATTAAAAACAGAAATCTTCTTTTAATGATCCTACTTTATAGGCGGTGCAAATTACGAGTTACTTTTAAATATTTTTTAAATTATATGATTAAATAAAATAAAGTATAATAATTTATTATTGATATAATTTAACTTTGTAATATTAAATAATAAAATTATTAGTAATAACAATAGTTATTTATAAAATGATATATAATATTTAGAATTAATAATATAAAATCTTAATGTAAATCTTAATGACATATATTGTTTAAATTTGTCGTTTAGAAATGTTAATGTAAAGTTTAAACTTTTATTTAAAATAAAAAATTCAAAAAATAAGTTATGAAACTATACTTTATATACATCTTATAATGCGTGTAAAGCCCTCTCTTTCAACTGCTAGTATTCAATCTCTCTTTCCTCCCTCTCTCTCTCTCTATCTCTCTCTCTCTCCCCTCTCTCCCTCTCTCTCTCCCTGTACATATCGTAGACATCTATTGGGGTTTTAACTCTCTAGATTGGTAGTCTTATTTACATTTTGTTGAAATGCCGGCCATACCCAGTTTTACCTATAATATAGATTTCATTTCTGGTGTATATCTATTTAAAAAGACTAGTTGTTCTTGATTCGATTTGCGTTATTCTGAGTTGGGCTGAGTTCGCGTGAATCGCTAAGTTTTTGTAGGCCGAGTTGTTGCTGCTGCTTGTTAGTTTTTTGATCTGTTTTGTTTTTACCGAGTTCTAATTGCTGTGTCTTTTTAATTTCTGGTGCTATGTTATCTGAGTATTATTATTCCGGTTTTCGAGTTTTAGCAAGTCAGTTTTTTCGAGTCTTGTTGAGTCATATTGTGTTTTTGCCGAGTCAATTTGTTGAATTCGAGTTACTGTGTTGAGTCAATCTCTGAGTCTGTTCCGAGGTCTTAATCTTTGTGTTTTGTTGGTAGTTCGTAATTGGTTTGCATTCAATATTAGTTTTGGTTCCCGTGAAGGTGGTGGTACTGTTAGCTGTTTTTATTAATTTTTGTTTAATTAGTTTTAATTATCATTGATGAGGAAATTGAAATCAATTATTTTTATTTATGTTAATTGATTCTTGTTTTCTTGATTGATATTTGGAGTAATTAGAGAGATATTTGATAGTGTTTTGACTTTGTTTTGATTTGATTTTTTTGACTTTGATTTGATTTGGAGTAATTAGAGGGATATTTTGACTCTTTCTTGATTAATTGATTTCCTACTAAATTGATTCCCTGATTAAATGCTAATTGTTATTTGTTCATTTGATTAGTTGACCTCCTAGTCAATTGTTTCCTTAATTAAATGTTTTTCTGATTAATTGATTCTCTTAGTTATTGTTAATTGATTAACTAATTCCTTTATTAATTATAGTTTGAATAATTATTTGACTATTGTACCATTATTGGGTGTACCGAATTTGTCGGCTTTTGGACCTTACATAGGTGGTTGTTATGTGTCGTCAGTTGGCGAATTATATCTGTTGACGGATTAATGTAAGTGGATCAAGGTATCTAGCCAAAGGGATACTCCTTTTGGCTAGAGTAATGTTTGGTTTTGAGTTTAATTTTGCAGGAAGCAATTTACATGTGAAGAGATAATGGACGGAGGAAGAAGGAAAGTTTATAGAATGTCTTAATTTTTGTTTGAGGGAGCTTTCTGTGTTTCAATGATGTTGGGTTTCATGAAGGGCACTCTTTTCCCACTTGAGTTTTTTTCCCAAAGGGTTTTGCTCTTGTGGGTTTTTAACGAGGCCCTTCTTTGTTCCATTTTTGTCCCTATTAATTGGGTTGAGTACGTTGAAGATCGGCTTTTTTGGAGTGCAAGTTTCTTTGAAGTAAATGGTGGTGACAAATTGGGATTAAGGAGAGCTGGTGGACAGACGAATTTTGAGATAACTAAAGATTGGATCAACACTCAGTGTTGATCATATTTTTAGTTGGTTACTATTGTTTTTGCCTTCCTGTATTTTTACCTTTGGGTGGTTTTTCGGACTTAAAGGTTCTATTATCTAAACGTTCGGGGGCAACATGCGTGCCTTTCGGTTAGATAATAAACTTTTTTGAATGAAAGAAACTAAATCCCTTTCTCCTGTTTCGCCGGTATTGTATTTCGATACAATTCATATACGAGAATGTATATTCTTTGACAACAAAAAAAAAAAAAAAAAAAAGCCCTCTCTTTCAAATGATAACAATTGGATGGAACAAAAGGAGTATAATTTATACCAGTTGTGAAAATAGCACCTTTTTTTTTAAAAGTAGTTAGTTCATTAATCAAAAATCATGCGACATTTAAAAAAAATCAAAATTGAACAAACACGTAGTAAAATAGATCAAATCGGAATTTCCTTCATTCAAACTACGATTTTTGATCAAATCTTCATTTATGGTACATCTCCCGCTTGTATTGATGAATTATACAACCTTTTTAGAGAGACAATCTAACCATCTATTATAATTGTAAAGAATACATATATTTAATTTGTCAAAACATATTGAACAACTTATCATGATTGCAATTTCCTACAATCTAAACCAATGAACTAATTTATAAACTCCTACAAATGTACGATCCGAATACTAAAATAAATTGACTCTTATTGCGAGAGAAAGAATAAATCCAAGAAAAATTCCCCTAATGGGATATTAAAACTCTCAAATAAAGAGAGACATTTATTGAAAAGATGATAAGATGAACAGAAAATAATAACACCTTATGACACGGTCTTGAAACTTTTATATATATATATATATTGTTAAATTAATGAACTAATGATTGATCTAATTTGCAAGTTCTTTTTTTAATTTTATTGTATTATCTTTTATCATTTCATCTACGAAAATTCATAACCTGTTGGTTGCCCTTGCCCACAGAAATTATACTATACTCTTAACCAAGCATACTCCGCACTCGAACATAAAGCACACTCTTCTCGACAAACAGATGAGTTAAGAGTTGTATTCAGTATTCTCATGATACCCGGATTAAACCGATACGGGTGGAAAACTAGTATCTGCAGCTTCCATTTTTGTGTTTAAAATTCTTGCTCGGGCAATTTATGTCAACTGTACTTCTTTAAACATCAGATACTTTTATTTGTATTACAACTACATGTTAAGATTACAAATAAATTTAGAACTATAGGACTTGTCATATAGACCTTCACCGTATAGAATATTAAATTAATATTCTGCTATAGTTTATAACCTAAATGCTTCAATGCAGCCATTCTTTCTACAAACAAAGCGAAGAACCAAACAAAGAACATGTATCCAATGTTACAACAAAAAGAACATCAAAGTTCGAACTGACTATAGAATTGAAAGTTGTCTAAACAAATAATCCAGTTGCAGGTAATCTTTTGAACAACCTATAAAAAGAAATCACAGCTTTCTTTTACCACCATCTCATCCATTGCTAAATTCCTGCCTCCTATCTTCTTCTTTACAAAGGCATTCATATCTTTACGCAGGAGTCCACAAAAATGGTGGCCATAGACTTCATAGTCGGAATCATAGGTGGAATAAATGTTTTATTTCCTGTGTTCCACCCTTTACACTGCATTTTTTTATCTTATACATGACTTGTGGGTGATCAATGTCTGAACATATTATATTTTTTTCCCAGGAAATGTGATATCAGTAATAAGTTACGTCGCTCCAGTGTAAGTCCTACTAACCAGTATAACCAGGTTTCGGACACAAATTTAATTTTAACATTTTACTTATGGTACATTGTTAACATGTAAATATACAAATGGATATTGCAGAGGGCAGTTTTCGGAGATTGTGAAGAAGAAATCGGCTGAGCACTACGATGGATCTCCCTATGTAACATCTTTGCTGAGTTGTTGTTTGTGGACTTTTTACGGTATTCTTGACCCAGATGATGGCGTATTAGTTGTCACTGTAAATGCCATAGGCATTTTCTCACAAGTCATCTGTCTTGCTCTGTTGCTCCTATACTATCCTAAAGACAAGAAGGTGATAATAATATGTCCCTTTTCTCTCATAATCCTGGAGTAATCTTTATATATTCTACAAACTATTTCAAGACATCTAATGATCACCACCATCTATTTGAGATTGATTACGACTGATATTTAATAATTAAACATATTAATTTACAGGTTAAATACACCGGTTTTATTTTGATTGACATATTATTTTTCGGAGTTGTGATCGCTGTTACGATGGCTGCATTTCATGAAGAATCAAGGCGTAGTTTTGTTGGAATATTATGTGCATCATTCACTGTAATAATGTACGCATCACCTCTAACAGTTGTGGTAAGCTACATTTTTCATTTCTGGATTCCTATACGTACACATATAAGCGTGTAGCGTGTAATTCTAATTGTTGCAACATAGTTACTCCGTCCCACTAATATTGACCACATGTTTTTGTCATATATTTTTAGGTACAAATTAAATATAATTTCAAAATCTTTTTTCAAAAAAAAATTTCCGACCTAAATTTTTATTCAGAAGAAAAAGAATATTTTACAAAAAAAATTATGGAACTATGATTTATTTGCACCTAGAAATACGTGTCAAAAAGGATGTGACCAATATTAGTGGAAGGGAGTAATACAATTATTAACACAACATGAATACGATGTCTGTTATTTTGCTTTGTGCAGAGAACAGTAATAAAAACAAAGACAGCCGAATACATGCCTGTTTTCCTTATATTTACTCTTTGGTTAAACGGGGTGATTTGGATGGTGTTTGCACTATTGCTCAGTGATTTCTTCATCTTAGTAAGTTCTAATAATATCGATGAATTTAAATGACTCTCACTAGGATTAAATCTGTTCTAAATCCTATACATTAGTGGCCTTTATATATGTTATTCCATGAAAATTCAGGTGCCAAATGCAGTTGGAATTCTTTTAGGCACCATCCAGCTTCTTGTATATTTTGTGTACAGAAACTCATCACCATCTGTGTTGGAAGACTTTCCCGAAGAAATGCCGAAAGGTGGCGTTATCGTGCAAACCATAGAAGAAACTAATGCAGCTGAGGAACAAAAAAGCCAAGGTCCCCCAACTGGATCAAATATCCGAAATCCATCCTTGTCTAGAACATTCAGCTTCAAAAAGGTGCAGAGTGGTATTTCTTTGGCACACAATCCGTTACGCTCTGTTTCTCGCTCAAGTTTGCAGAACGGAATTGATCTTGAGAGTGGAAACAGCTCACAAGATTCTTGATTAATTAACTTTAATTATACGCGTAACCTTGTAAGGGCCGTCCTCAATCAACCGGCCAGCTTTTCCTTACAATACTCTCTCTTTTCATAAGCGGAATGCTCACCCAAGCTACTCACAAGTTATAACACCACAATTTGTGATTGTTTTACTTGCGGAGTAATTAAGAAACGAAGTTGTTTCTGTAGCTGTCTTGGAATTTTAATCAAATAATCAACATCAAATTAGGGCTGAGCGGAAAAACCAAAACGCAACCGAAATTGATAAGAAATATATTGTTTAAAATCAAAAAACCAAAAAAACGAACCGTTACTAAGGTTCGGTTTCGGTTTTGGAGTAAAATCGAACCGAAAAGAAAACAAATCAAACCGGTCGTTATATATGTTAATAAATAAATTATCCTTGATGTTAGCAGTTTTTCCATTCCTGATGTTTTTAAGCATATTAATCTTACTGTGGTGATTAAAAAAAAAATCATTGAGAGTTTGCATCAGTGTTGCAGATTTCGGAAATCGGAACTATTCGGTTGACCTACCGATTTACGATTTATCGGGTGATTCGGTTGAAAAATCGGCGATTTATCGACGATTTTGCAAATCGCCGATTTTTGTAAAATCGACCGAATCGGTTTCAAAATTTTGACTGATTTTTGGCCGATTTATCGGCGATTTTTCAGAAATTATTTATAAACACTAGTGCAGTACAGAGAAATGAGAGTCTGTTCATTAGCTTTTTTGAGTATTGCTTATTTGTAGTTATATGCCAATAACAGGGAGCCAAATGTATTAACTATATTCAGAACAGTTTTAAAACTGGCTATAGCATTAATTTACTACTAATTTATATAGGAAGTATATAAAGAAATTGTACTTGAAATCAAGATAACGATAAGAAAAGACCGATAATATGTTCGAGACACGTGAAAACCACGTTGTCCTTAAAATAGATAAGTCTCTTCCATATGGTGCTTAAAGATCGATTGGTTTCCATTCCAGGATACAACGAACAGAGGTGATTTGAAACACTTGCAACCGAACACATATTGTTCTATCTCACAGAATTGATCCTAGAACTCTCTAAAGAAGATAAGGAGAATAAAATCCTTTTCAAAGGATCCCCAAGAAGATCAAGACTAGTCTAAGTAAGTACTCCAAGTATAAAATTCAAAAAACATTTGTAATTTACAAAACTCATTTAATATTGTAACCTTCCCAATAATAATCCATTAAATTAGGAGTTGCAAAATAATATAAAGAAATGCAATTTAATTTTATTCACATTTTTCCAACAATCCCCCATATGAATAGAATTGACATTGCAAAACGACTTCTTTGACACAGAGATAGAGCGCACGGTAGAAACCAGCATAGGATAGGTAGGCGTAATCCTTTAAACCTTCCCTTTAAGAACATATTTACATCTAAAATTTCAGTAGTTGCGTTGACCTTGAACTGCCCTTCTGTATTGTGAAATGATGATACATCCCCTACTGGAGTCTTTCACTATATTTGTTCAGTTCTCACGGTTAGCCCATTTTGATCTTGAGCTTTAGCTTGGTTCTGTGAATTTTATCCTGAATTAGCCCCCACAATTCCTTCTTGAAGCGACCCCACTTCACTCACATAGGTGATCTCTTGAACAATACGAAAGTATCATTTATTCGACATATCGACACATAAGGATCATTAAAAGCATAGCTTAACCTTAACCAAATTTTATCACTGTTTTTAATCATAGGAACGGACCCGGGAGTAAAATCCCCAAAGTGATCTCACCAAGTCTTTACAGTTAGGTTGTCCCTTTGAACCAGATCTTGGGATCTCCAGTCAACAAGGTTGGGTTTCCTTTGTACCGACTTTTATTATGGGCTATAGTCCCACCTTTCGATTATTTCACAATTAACTCTCTAGTTAACCCTTTGGTTAGTGGATCCGCCTTGTTTTCTTTTGACTTGATATAGTCAATAGAGATAATTACAATTGAGAGTAATTGTGTAACTGAATTTGTCGACAACAAAGATGTTTCGACATTCCATTACAATCACTTGAATGTAGTCGTGCATCTTCACTTCGGCATATTTCACATTTCACATTTTGGTAATCACTTTACCAGTCATCAGCCAAGGCTTCAATTCGTTATCGACATTACCAATTTTTAGCGTCCCAAAAATTAGTAACTTCAATTTATCATATTATCAAGATTAAGCGTCCCTAAACTGACAATACCCATTCACCTAACTACCAAATTTGAGCGTCCTCAAAATGGCAGCTATTATTTATTATGAAGCCATAGAATTTCGCAACAATAGCAGGATTTTATATGCCATTTTCTGTGTTTATGTTGTTTCACTCAACATAATCACCGAATCACCGACTTTCTACTCTTGCCTTAGCAAAGAAACCCTAAGGTTATCTCACGATTTCTTTCAAATCTTTATTTAGAAAGACTGTCTCAATGTTCATTGGTTTACTTCAAATTTCGCAATGTCGATAATTTAAGTAATATCTTGATGAACCATACTCTTGTTACTCAAGAATAATCATAAGTACGTTAAGTCTTTGCTTTTGACTATAATCTTTAATTATACGTCTGCCCTTTTACTTTTCTTTGACCCATATATTCTTTCAAATTAGAAATGATTCGTTTGGGTCCCAATGACATCTATCTCGCAAGAAATCCAAATGTTATTAAACACAATTCTGTCAGAAAGAAGCATCTCTCTATTTCGCAACATTCTTTTTCTCGTTGGATCATCAGAGAATTCACATAGCTTCTCCCAAACTTTGGGTCCTACCTTTAATCGAATTTTCAGACGATTTGGACTTAGAAATTTTTCCAAGTCTTTTGCTTTTTCTAGGTTTAACCTCATTTCATCCAATAACTAATAAGTTTATTCAGATAAATTTTAATTACAGATTCACAAGGTACTACTAGCTCATCAAAGAAGCATTCCAAGATTCCGTAATTGCATTTTAATGATCTCACAAATTAGATTCATCTGCATGCTACAAGATATCATTAGACTTAAACGTTGTCAATATATCCATCCCAAATACCTCAATTGGTTTTGGATCTCTTTTTACCTTAATAAGTATTAGTATCATGACATCTTCAAGATACCCCCACATTTGAACATACATTTCCGAAAAACCCACATTCACTGATCTTTGATCAACTAATGCTTTAGGGTTAACAATATTTAGGATTTCTCCAAATTTCAGCATACAGAGCCGACCGCAATGCCGTATTAGGTATCACACGGATCACCATAATAGGTTCATGTGTCACTACCACAATAGACCGACACCAACATGAGATATAATAATTTTTCCGAAGGAACGAATCCATTCGTGTAAATATAAATCTCATGTCTACCCTGACCCCGTACTCCATAGGTACAAGATTCGTTAGGTTTTTAACGTCTCGAACCATTCAACAAAGATTGATCTTTCTAAGAAAATTTCCTTGCAAATATGAAAATACTATTGTTAGTAGTATTTTTGTTGTTCGTTCGCAGGGAAGGACTGAATGTAATATCAAGTTCAAGTATCTTATCTCTTTACGTCTAGAAGTGTGTGAGAAAAATCTTTGGGTTTGTGTTTTAACTAAATTAACCAAGAACTAATTATAAACGCTAAGAATTGATTTTAAACTGAGATTCAAATATATGGAAAACAATCTAAGAACTGGGGTTCTTCACCTGGTTTCAATACATGCTCAATATTAATGTGATATCTGTGTTCCTACCTTGCTGAAAACAATTCTTCTAAAGTTATACTGCACCCTCCCAGGCTACAATATAGTGCTTACAGCTACACCTTAATTGACACTCCCGTGATACAATCAGAGTATATCTATAAACTGTTAATTACCAAGAATTATATGTCTCACAATTCTCCTATTAATCTCCCGATCTAATATTCAAATTATGTCTGTTAAATCATGTACTAAGATTGCAACTTCTCTCCCAAGCTTATTACAATCCCTAGAATACAATCAAAGGTTCATGACTCCCCTAATTGTGTTAAGATCTCATTAACAAATCAGCCAGGCAGAAAATCACATAATCAAGCATGCATGAATACCAAGGAATACTACCCAATCCTCAGATTAGAGAATTAGTTACGCATATTTAATAAAGAAAACATAATAATAATGATAATGAATGAAAACATAATATTGAAGAAAGAATTGAAGATCAAAAGTACCTTGATACGATTTACAGCTATGAATTGTTATGATTTACAATGGTAAGATGTGTTTAAATAGGCTCTACAAATCTTGCCCAGCAAGATTTTACCTTCTATTACAATTAGAATTCAATTCAGGTATTAAAAATTGCCCAAAATACAATTAGAACTAGAAAAGGGCAAAACAGTAATTTTTCTGCTTCCATCTATCTGCTGGTCGTGCTTCCTGGGCCCACCACACGCGGCCTGGTCGTGTGAAACCTATCCCATATTGTAGAAAATCTCTCAAGCTTCGCGTGGACTGTAAATGGGCTGAAAACGGACTTCTAGAACTCCAGATATGGCCCAAACAGTATAAGCTGCGCAGCCCTTCTCAAAAATCCGAATTTTAATTAATTAATTCTCCAAGAACGATAAAAGCATCAACTTTAATCAACATTCTCGTAAATCTGCACAACTCAGCAAAACACATCAAAACTACAACAACTTGAGTCCAAAACAATCAATTTAAGCCGAACGGAGGCATTCCCAGTGAATATAAAATCCACTTATCAACTATACAGAAGGGGCTTATTTGTTTTAAGCTTGTAGGAAGTATAGAGAGAAATTGTACCTGAAATCAAGATAACAATAAGAAAATATCAAAAATATGTTCGAGACACGTGAAAACCACGTTGTCCTTAAAACAGATAAGCGCCTTCCATATGGTGCTTGAAGGTCGATTGGCTTCCATTTTCCAGGATACAATGAACAGAGGTGATTTGAAGCACTTGCAAACCCACCTCCTACGAACCGAACACATGTGCTCTATCTTATAGAATTGATCCTAGAATTCTCTAAAGAGAATAAGGAGAATAAATTTTTTTCAAAGGATCCCCAATAAGATCAAGACTCCAAGTATAAAAGTCAAAAAACATTTGTAACTTACAAAACTCTTTTAATATTGTAACCTTCCCAATAATAATCCATTAAATTAGAAATTACAAAATAACATAAATAAATATTCACATTATTCCAACAATTTACAGGTTTCTAATACACAGAGTCTACTGATTCCTTTGTTTGTAATGGCACTTCTTTTGATCGACAATGTTTACTTTGTAGTGTGTCACTATTTTTATTTTATTTGTGTAAACTTACGTGATGCAGTTGATTTCATTTTATTATTATTATTATTATTATTATTATTATTATTATTATTATGCAAGCTTTTTTCATTCAAGTTGTAATAATTTGTTTTTTTGATTTTGAAATCAAAATCGAACCAATTTTTATCGAATCGAGTTTTTTAAACTAAAACTTACGGTTTTTGATTGCGATTTCAGTTTTCAAAATCTGAAACTTATAATTTCAGCTTCGATTGTAATCAAAAACGAATGGAACCCAACTATGCTCTCCAAATACTTCGCGAGCCAAATCAAGCGAGCCTTTTACTCATCCCTATAATCCCTAGTAGGTTGGTGAACATAAGTTGTGTATTTCATTTCATGGACCTTCCCAAAAATATTACGGCCCAAGGGTTTTGGGATACTAAAGTAACCTGGCTATAAATAGGCCCTACTTACTAGGCCCAAACTGGTTGAAATTCTTTGGAACATGTATACCGTATACGTAAGTTTAAACTAGAAGGAGAAGTGAAAATGAAATATATATAAAAATCTATGATTAACATATAAAAGTTAATAATAACCTTTTGGTGGTGCATGATAGGAGGAGGATGGTAGAAAATAAGAAAATGAAGCAAGTAACTTGCGGCCATACGCAAAGCCCAAACGTGCAATACATGCACTGTTTTGGCATTCCTGTTTTGTCTAAAGAATCATATAAAGTTATTACCTTTGCCCAAATGCCAAACAAAGTCTTAATTACACTGCCATCTTAGTAGTAGTCAAAAAGTCTTATGCTTTTTATTGTGCATCAGTATTTTTATGTAATGCCTGGATCAGAAGTCTATTGCCTTTTAATTGCAATGCCCCCTTGTTCAAAAGTTTGATTCTTAAATTTCCCATATTAGAATGATACTACAGGAGAAAGTTTGTTGAGCCAATTTTACATATATGTGGCTATAGATAAATTTGAATTATTTGAGTTTTACTTTCGATCCTTGATTTAAACAAGCTTAACTGAATAAAATTTAATTGTAAATTTTCTGGAAATTTGAAAGAAGAGTAAACTTGTTCATTTAAAGAGAGAGAGAGAGAGCAAACTTGTTTTTCAAAAATTTAGTAGGAACTCAACATTTGTCCCCTTCAAGTCACGTTTAGACCCAACTCAAAATGAATATGACCAACCCAAAACCAAGAATATACTCCTCTCGTTTCACAACTAACCTAACTTTGAGTAATACTTAAAAATAATATTAAACACAAAAATTATGAAAATAATATCACTAATCAGTATATTTAACTTACTATCAAATCCAACTTTTAAATTTTAAAGAATTATAAAGTAGTAAGTATAATTTACGTTAAACTAGAATAAGTTTGACTTTTAAAATTTATAAACTAGAATTTTTTGAGGGATGGAGAGATTGTTATATTATGTCCTTTTAATATAATTTTAGAATGATTAAAATTATAACAAGAATATGATTGCAAGAAAACATCAATGTTAAATCAGTCAAAAATAACACTAAAACTTTAAACGCGTCCATGATTTTACTTTCAAGTCATTTTCAGCTTGGTTTAAAAAAAAAGTCATTTTCAACTTTTCGAAAAATATATTTATATATGATAATAACATTAAATATATATAATCTTACTCTTAATCTTAAAATGTAAGTTATTAAAGTCCATGTAACATTAATCGTAGTCAATTTGTTAAATATAGAATTTGTTATTTCGAACCATAAAAGCAAATTGGATTGTACATTAAATGAAGAGAAATCTTAAATGCTAACCTTCTTTTTAACTTTTGAGGTAATAAATTTTGTATTTTTGACTTATGAATACTTTTTTTTATATTTAAGTTTTATACATGTCATAGCCTTTCAATACCCAAATGTTTATCAAATGTTAAAATATAAGGATATCAAATGTAAAAATCAAAAAATTAATAATATTTATTGAAAAGTTAATAGGATTATAGGACAATAAGAATATATATTCATATGCTTTCTAAAATTTTGAAATATGTTTTGTTCAATTTCAGTTTGATGAAGATACTTTTAAATGTTGTAAAATGTTGCGAAAGTATGAAAAAATTAAAATTTGAAATATAAATTGCTAATAAAGTCATTTACTTAAAGTTTAATTTTAAGAATGATATAATATACGAGAATCTTAAATTTCATTTGTATCAATCGTAAAGTCAGTAAATAATAAAAAAGTAGTGTGTGAAAAAATTGAAAATAAATAAAATAAATAGATTAGTGTTGTTATCTGGTTAAGATCATATACCAAATTTTAAAATGTTCTTAAAACAAGTTTTAAGTAATATCCAACTGAGTAAATTTGATTTCACCAAGGCACTAATCCTTTATTTTATCAAAATTAAAATAAAATTGATCGAATGAGCAAGTATCTAATCCCTTGAAAAAAGTGTTTTCCGGGCACAAAACAATGTATGCGTGTGAGCGTGAAGTAGCAAGTACATCGGAGGTCAAAATTCAATGGAGGTTGTGTGTTGGAGTATTGAAAATTTCAATCAATTCTATCCATCTCTATCCATCTTTCTCCTACTCTTCCCATCCAAGTTAAAACTTCATATCATATATCAATTTCTTAATGGCTCCCGGCTGGCAAACGTATGCCGGGAACGTTTTATATAACATACGATTATTTTTACACCAAAAACCCTACTGTACACGTACCACATAAACTTTCTGCGGTACTGTATGCTGTAACATACGTTTGTTGTAGACCGACCCCTTTCTTAATATAGAGATAAAAAAGTAAATATATCCTTAAAAGAGTCATCGGCAAAATATTTAAATAGAGTCATCGGCAAAATAAAGGGGTTGAGTTGACACAGTGGTTAAGTGCCCAATCCATGAACCGAGAGGTCATGGGTTCGACTCCTGCCGGGGGTCAAAAAAATCCGGAAACAACCTCTCTACCCTTGGGTAGAGACATGGCTGTGTACAACCTACCCCTCAGACCCTGCTCATGCGGGATATACCGAGTACGTTGAGTTGAGTTGAATTTTAGTCATCGGCAAAATATTTAAATAAAATCCATGCAACCACAATCTATGTAGGTAGTATAACAGCACTTGATTAATTGCCTTTTTCCTCCAATGGGGGATTGTCATTAAAGATTGCCCACTCCAAGACTCCACCTCTTACTCTCTCTCTCTCTTCACTTTATCTCTCTATAAATACCCTTGTGGATTTTATTTTCTTCTTCACTCGCCCTTCTTCACTAAAATAATATATGTTATATACATAGATACAATGCTCCATTTGTAGGTACAAATATTAGAAAGAAGGAGGAGAGGATGAGAATCATGTACATACAAGTTATATAGTGAGTGAGCAGTCCTTGATGGAGAAGCAGGGCACGTGCAAGTTGAAGTTGAGAACCTACTTAACACTCTCATTGCACGTGCTCCCCTTCTCCAACATGGGTTTCTACACTCCATTTCCATAGCTGTAGCTAGCTCCAATTCTCAGTTATGTTATATGTGCACCAGGCCAGGCTATATGTATATATGGTACATTATAATATATATATATACATATATCTTGTACGTACATTGGTAGATATAACGTAAAGATATACATGAATAGAAAGAAAGGAAAAGGGTAAGTGAAGGTCCCCTGGCTTGTTGCCAAGGTGTCCATATATAGGGTGTGTCCTTGTTGCCGGTATAGCGCCATCCACATTCTATGCTCAACTGGAGTTTATTGCATTACACTTCTGGAAATTCAATTAAATGTTCAAAATGCAACGTGCTGTGTAAAAATTCCAGTCTTTTGGTATTCAAAATTGCATATATATCTTGTATTTCTTCCATCCCAGTGAAATAGTACTGGAATGCATGCCATATTGTAACAGACATCACTTTATATATTCATCTCCTTTATTTTGAAATATTGAAAAATTCCAAAAATTATCAAAAATATTATTTTGAAATATTATTGATAAATTACCAAATATACTACTTTTTTAAAGTTTTATTGCAACTAGCTTAGGCTATAGTCCGCACGAGTTACTTTTAATTTTTTATAATTTATTTATAATGTAATATGATATTATAAATATTAATTATGTTATTGGAAGAATTCGAACCTTAAATCTTTGTATATAATAATTTTTAGTATTAAATATAAATTAATATGTTGTTGGCAGGAATTGAACCATAGACCTCTGTATATAACAACTTTAATAATGTTGTATCTAACGGTCATGATCTACATGAATTTAAGATCCAACGATTATGATTAATTTGTTTAACCAAGCTATAAATTACAAAAAATCTCTAGTTTGCTTATAATAAATTAATAATATAGTATAGATTTACCATCTTTCAAAATATTTATACAAATATGATTTGCAACCAAATTAACAAAATTTAACTTGTTTTTACGTTTTTCTAAAAAATAATTGAAGTCGTTCTTGGTTACTTTCTTACATTTGATTCAGTCAGCAACCAAAAATAATTTTAATTATTAAATTTTAAAAGTTACATTGTGATTGATTTCGATTCATGCCAATTGCAAATATGATTGCAAAATTTCAAAGCATATTTGCAAAAAAAAAAAATCTAAAAATTGAAATTTTTGTAAAATAATTTTAAAAACATAGAATTTTGGCAAAAAAAAATTAACCTTGGATATTTTTCAAAAATACCAACATTATTTTATATTTACCTGTGATGACTGTGGTGAAGGGTAGGTAGCTGGAGAAAGTAAAGACCGGAGGTTCAAAACCCGAGAAATTTATCTGCTTTCCAGATTCTGCTCCAAATCTAGTCTTCTTCCCTCCCCCTGTATACATACACTAAAGCCAATCTAGAGTTTCTGAATACCTACGTAATTTTGCACTAGTTTTTGGTTTTTGGAACAAATATTAGACCATGGCATTAGTTTGATGACCAGGTTGAATTAGCTGCATTTTTTCTTTTTGCTAAATGAATTTGCGGCATTTGTTCGATTTCATTATATCCTTACATCTATACTTCAATACTATACTATAATAAGCTATCTATATTATTATATTAAAGCCGAAACATTGAAAATTTTGGTTTTCGGTTTGGTTATCCCATTTATTTTGGTTTTCGGTTTGGTTATCCTAATTATTAAATAAATAATAATATTATTATATAATAAAAATAATATCTCAAAAAGTTAATTACTAATGTTAAGGTAATTATATTACAATTAAAATTCCTCCACCCACTTGGACTCTTTCCTTTACTATGACAACTCAATTACCCATCTTCTCCAAAGATTTCACTTCTAATTAAAACACGTTATCTTTTAATTTAAAATTAATATTACAATAATTAATATATACCCAAAATATCACACCATATCTTTCCGTCATTATTTTAGTAATATTTTATTCTGAATAAAACACGTTACTTTTTAATTTAAAACTAATTTTGCAATCATTAATATACACCCAAATATATCACACCATATATTCAAATCATTATTTTAGTAATAAATAAGAATCGTCAGATTTAATAATAAGATATATTATAGGATTAAATTACTTACTAAAAAGGTTCGAACCGGTCAACGAGATATTTAATTTAGAATTTTACAATACAAATTTTAAACCATGCATATAATTATTTAAATTTATATTAAATTAAAATTTAGAAAACATTATTGAAAATAATGATTATATAAAAACATAATTATAATGTTAATTAAAATTTATTAGATATTAAAATAAACCCGTGCTTCGCACGGGTTATAAGCTAGTATATTAAAAAAGCCGAAACATTGAAAGTTTTGGTTTTCGGTTTGGTTATCCTATTTATTTTGGTTTTCGGTTTGGTAATTTAATTTTTAATTAATCTTAAATATAAAATAAATCAATTTTAATCCGTTATTGGCTATAGTCCTAAAGACACAATAGTATTTTATATTTACACCATTACTAATACAGCTAAACTTAAAACCTCCGTTGCCTTCACGAACACTGCGCACAGAACTCTATTCTTCTAAACCTAATTTACACCATCTTTATCAATTCAATACACAAGTTTCTTCGACTTTTCTCTTCTTTTGCAACACCATATATATCATTAAAGTGTAAGTATAAATAATTAATTTACAAAAAAAACTCAAAAAACTAATTACTCATGTTAACGTAATTATATTCCGATTAAAATTCCTTCATCCACATTGAACTTCTACTTGGACTCTTTTTTCTGCTCCAACAACTCAATTACCCATTTTTTCTAAAGATTTTACTTCTAATTAAAACACTTTACCATTTAATTTAAAACTAATAGTACTATAATTAATATATATCCAAAATATCGCACCATATCTTTCCGTAATTATTTTTAGTAGAAATTTTTGTAATTAAAACATGTTAATTTTTAATTTAAAATTAATCTTGCCATCGCTAATATACACCCCAAAATATCTCACCATATATTCAAATCATTATTTTTTAGTAATAAATAAGAATCGTTAGATCTAATAATAAGATATATTATATGATTAAATTAATTTACTAAAAATTCAAAGTTCGAACCCGTCAACGACATTTTTAATTTAGAATTTTACAAAATAAATTTTAAACCATGCATATCATTATATAAATTTATATTAAATTAAAATTAAAAAATTATTAAAAATAAAGATTATATAAAAACATAATTATAATGTTAAATAAATTTTATAACCTATCAAAAGAAGCCCGTGCTTCGCATAAGCGAAAATGGGTATAATTTGTAATTTGGTTATCCCCTCATTTTTTGTTATCCCTTCATTCACAACCGTTAGATCTTCAACTCAATTAGATCATAACCGTTAGATATAATAGTAATAAAAGTTGTTATATACAGAGATCTAAGGTTCGATTCCTCCCAACAACATATTAATTTATATTTAATACTAAAAATTATAATATACAAAGATGTGAGGTTCGAATTTTTTTATAAACATATTAAAATTAATATTTATATTTATAATATTATATTACACTATAAAAAAATTTTAAAAAATTAAAAGTAATCCGTGCTTTGCACGGGCTATAAGCTAGTTATATCCTTATATATAATAAGTGTAAAAGGGATCTTATCCATAATTTTGGTTTGGTCACTGTACTACCAAAATAATCTCAACAGTCGAATCTGATATTTTTAAAAATAGACGATCAAGATTATATCATATTAAAAAGGAAATTACAATCTAAAAAAGATATCACTGTACTACCAAAATAATCTCAACCGTCGAATCTAATATTTTTAAAAATAGACAATCAAGATTATATCATTTTAAAAAGGAAATTATAATCTAAAAAGGATTAACTGTACTACCAAAGTAATCTCAACCGTCGAATCTAATATTTTTAAAAATAGACGATCAAGATTATATCATATTAAAAATGAAATTATAATTCAAAAAGGATATCATTAAAAAAGGTTGTATATATTTATTTACTTCTTTTTTATTGGTTTTAGTTGTTAATTAATATCTAAAAAGGATATAACTAAAAAAGGTTGTATAAATTTATTTACTTCTTTTTTGTAGTACCAAAATAATCTTAACTATTGAATATTCTAATATTTTTAAAAATATACGATCAAGATTATATCATATTAAAAAGGAAATTATAATCTAAAACGGATATCATTAAAAAAGGTTGTATAAATTTATGAGCTTTTTTTATAAATATATAGGAAAAAGTAATTTTTTTCAATTTTACTTTTATTAAAAATAATTATTTGCAAATTTACTATTTTAATTGCAATTATACCAAATCTACCATATCTTTAAACTAGTTTTTTATTTTTACGTTGCTCTGCTTGTTCCTTCCGCGACCCCCCCCCCCGTCTTCTCTGACAATCCTCCACCCATTCTTCTCCGATGGTTCGATTCCGACTCCGATCATCCCAGCACCACCACCACCACCTCCGACTCCTATCTACTCCACAACTCCAACTACCGATCGAAAATCGAACTCAAACCACAGTTCGAAAACCAAATCAGTTTCTCGAGATCGAGCTTTGGTAATATTGTTGGGGCCCGATTAATCAATAAAAATTGGAGGAAATGGTGGAATCGGAGGAGGTTTGGTGTTTTGAAGTTTAAAGGGGATGTTGAAGTTACCAACACTACGGCCAATTTTGGTAACGTTGATACCGCCGTTGATGGAGAAGATGGAGGTCAGGCTTGGTGTCGGAGATTGAGGTTGGAGACGCCTGCTGCACCGGAGATCGGAGGTGGAGGTCGGTGCCGGAGATCAGAGGTGGAGGTCGGCACCGGAGATGTTGGTTTATCTTGTTTTGGTGTCGGAGAAGAGAGAGAGGGATGGGTGAACAACCGTAGTTCTGCAAGTAAAAGACACTATACCAAATATGGCCTATTGCAACACCAATATATAAATGTGTTACAAAAATTGTTACAATAGACACAAAACTTGGTAGTCTATTGCAATATTTTGGAAAATGTTGCAAGAAATACGAAAAGTGTTGCAAGCAAAAGGATGATTTTGAAATTTTAGAACAATTGCAATACTTTAGCAAAAGCGTTACAATACACGATCCAATTTGCAACACTTCGATCAACTTGACCGAAATTATAAGCGAGACTTGCAAAATTTACATTGGTGGGCTTTGCCAAAAAATTTTCGTCCCAAAAACTTTATTACACAAAAATAATGTTTTATTACACAAAACTCTCACAGACCTCACTTTCTCTCTCTCTCTCTCTCTCTCTCTCTCTCTCTCTCTCTCTCTCTCTCTCTCTCAGATCTCATTCACCTCTCTCGACCTCACCTCTCTCGACCATCTCTCCCTCTCTCATCTTTCTCACTAATCTCTCACACCTCTCTCAAATCCCTAATTCAAACCGTAAAACCCCAAAACCCAAATCGATTAGATCGAGAAAAGTTGGAGTGAATATTCAATTAGAACTTTAATTCAAGGTAAATTACCCATATTTTTTCGATTATGTTAGATTATACATGGATATATGTGTATGCATGTGAAAATATTTGGATTATATGTTTAATTTTATATGTTCATAATTTTTGTTCGATTAAAACTAGTATTATATGTTGATTGTTTGTTCAATTTGTGTATGTGAGCTAGTTTTGTTAACTTTTTGGTAATTGTTTGTTAATTTTGACATGATTTTATGTCAATTTTTGTATGTTGCATCCTTTGTCAGTTTTATATGCTTATAATTTCTGATTTGGCTATTTGATTTTGATCTTCTTTGAGGTATTTTGTTACCAGCAGATAATGTGTTGGATTTCGTAGCTCTGAAGTCCATATAAAATACAAAGTATTTTATACTAGATAATGCTTATTGAATACAGAGTATGCTTATAATCTTTGGTTTTTATGAGCTTCGTTTAATGGCTGTAATAATTTTAGATTGTCGAGAATTGTCCACTCACCCTCTATCTTCTAGTCAGATGTAAACATATACCGATAGACTTATTTTTTAAGGGGTCAAAATACATGTGGAATTGGTAAAAATTAGTGCTTTGTTCAGTAGAGAGTGCGATTTTACTGAGATTTCTTATGTATGTTCTTTTTTGAAGTATTGTGTTTTTTGTTTGAAAACATTTATGTAGAAAATGGATCTTGAAGGAGAGAAATGGATATCACTTCCGAAATATAATGATAAATATAGGAAGGGGGTGGAAGATTTTGTTACGAACGCATTCGCCAGATATGCCGTAGGCAATGAGTTGATGTGCCCCTGTAAAATATGTAGTAACGTATTCTAGAGTGGTGCCAAGGGTATAATTGAGCATCTCATATGCAATGGCCCTTGTGCCCATTTTGCTGACTGGATTTACGAGGTGTCAAACCTTAAGATAGACAGCGTTTTAGATGAGATGGATATTGATATAGATATAGGTATGCGTTTAGGAGATGATTTCGAGGCGATGATATCTGATGCATATGGGGGTAATGATGCTACTGAATATGGAGGTAGAAAGGGAATGAATGATGATGCAAGGAATTTTTTTGGGAAAGTTAAGGAGGGTGGGCAGCCTTTATATCCCGAGTGTAAAAATTTTACTCGACTAAGTTTCATAGTTAGGCTTTACCAGGTAAAGTGCATCCATGGATTTAGCGAGTCGGCATTTAGCGATTTGCTTGAGTTGATAAAGGAGGTTTTTCCCAATGTAAATCTCCCGTCATCTTTTAATGTAGCCAAGGGTATGATTAAAGAATTAGGTTTAGATTACCAAAAGATACATGCATGTCCAAATGACTGCATGTTATTTTGGGCTGAAAATGAGGGCCTGGATACTTGTAAAAAGCAGTGTTCTAAAAAGCGTTAAGCGGCTCTAAGCGGTTACACGACCTTCTAGCGCTTAAGCGGCTAAGCGGCCGCTTAAGCGGATTTTAAAGCGGGCCATTAAGCGGATTATAAATTTATCTATTTTTTAATATATAATAAATATATATATATATATATATATACTAATAACTAATAAGTAATATATATATATATATATATATATATATATATATACTAATAACTAATAAGTAATATCTTTACAAGTATTAAATCACTTAAGTTTCTGTTTTACTAATTAAAACGTAGATATATTAAAGTCACACAAAAATAGAATACAAGCATCCATTATAAGTTTACAATGCATAAGAAATAACAGGAACACTAAACATTAAGTTTTTCCAAGTAAAAGACTAACTCAGGATGCCATTCACCAAGTCAGGATGACATTCACCATCCTTGGTGATCAGAGTCATACAATATAAGGTCTTCGTTATACTCTGCTTCATCTTCTGATTGAAAGTTGTCTTCGTCAAGTTCTCTTACTGTTCTAGTAGCAATTGTAGAAGACAACACATTTCCAGTTTCACCATCAATATCTTCCCCAGTAATTGTAGAAGTTGTGGATAGGTCATCATCATCATCTCCTCCTTCTACTATCCGGCCTTGTGCCATTCTAGCATCACTGGAAAGAAGAACATCACATTTATCTTTCATCTTCTTCTTCTTGTTGACAAGTTTGGAATTGAACTGGACATAAACTAAATGGCTCAACCTCTCTTAATCTAGCCTATTTCTCTTTTTTGTATGTATCTACAAAAAATAGAAAAGAATATGCAACAAGTTACCCCCTCAAAAACAGAAAAAAAAACAGAAAAGAATATGCATAAAATAAAATTGAATATAAGCAATTTAACCCCTCAAAAGCACTCCAGTTTTTTTGCCTGAATCAAGAGATGCTTGAGGATCAATTGCTCGTGCAAACTGGTCCATTGACCCCATTGAAAGTGGAGGTCTAGTGCCTTCAAAATCATCCTCAACATCAATAATTTTCTGAGAAAGTGAAACCTCTTCTCGCACTTCTACAACATGTTCTTTTTTATCTTGTTTCTTCTTTTTAGATCCCTCTAGTGCTTGTAAACATCTGGATTTATCTAAAGGGGTAGCCTTTGGACAAGCCTTTACATTCCCTCGAATACATGCTACATGTTGTTTTAGTCGATATATCCCTCCGCTGAATGATTTATCACATAGTTTACATTTGATTTTATTGTAACTATTTGGTAATACCAACTCACCATACTCCCACCCTATGTCTCCAAATATGCGTTTCGAAGTGTCCATATCCATAGAACCCAGTGTTTCAGAATTTGATGCCGCTGAAGAACTTACATTAGTGTTTCCTTCCATTTCTGAAAACAAATGTAAATTACAAACTTAGTTAGAATCATGTAGTTATACATTACTACATTAGGCAGACTTAGCCAGACACCAGACAATTAAGCTATTCTTGAAGCAATACTAATTGCAATGACACATTATTACCAAGCACCTCTCTAGCCATAAGTTGGCTTAACAGAGCAAAAGAGAGGATATTGAACCTATAAACAAGTGAACTTTTAAGTTTTAAGATGATTATTGCTGCACGCCAACTGTTTGTAAAAATTCCTAGCTTACTACTTGATGCTAATTTGATTATAAATGAACTAGGAATCTAGGATAGATATCATAAATTAGATTTAGATGTCATCTACATTAAATTGATCGAAGAAACTAACTTTAAATTGGCGACTTGAACTGGCGACTTGAATTGTGAAGAATTGAAGATTCGACTTGAATTCAGCAGTTTTGATTCTCGTATAATGGCTTGATTCTCGTAGAATGTTACTTGAATGTTTGATTCAATTTTGTAACCCTAGTTCCTATTTGAGACTTAAGAGTTGAGAGTGTTTTACTCGATATTGATAGACGATAGTAAAGAAAATGAGTTTATTACGTTATTTTGATATTTTCAGCAGCAGGTGGTCAAACTTAATTAAGCGGTCAAACCCCACTTAATAACCGATTAATCGGCACTTAATTACAAAAATGCATAACAAGCCGATTAGTACAAAAGCGAGTCGGTTTATAGCTCCTGACCGCTTAGGCGGCCGCATAGCCCGCTTTTTAGAAAACTGGTAAAAAGTGTGGAACCTCAAGATGGAAAGTAGTTGAAGATAAGAATAAGCCTAATGTAAACACAAATTTGTCGAACGAAACTAAATTCCCAACAAAAGTGATGAGATATTTTCCTTTAAAGCCAAGGCTGCAAAGAATGTTCTTGACTTTTGATTTCTCGAAGTCAATGACTTGGCATGCTTTAGCACGAAAGAAGGATGGAAAGTTGAGGCATCCGGCTGATGGGCAGGGTTGGAAGTCAATGGATACTAAGTATCCTGAATTCGCGGGGGAAATCAGAAATGTTAGATTAGGTTTAGCTTCGGACGGATTCAATCCTTATCGATCAATGAATATTTCTCACAGCACCTGGCCAGTTGTATTAGTAAATTACAATCTGCCCCCCTGTTTAATCATGAAACAGGAAAACCTACTTCTTTCAACTTTAATCCCTAGCCCTATTTATCCGGGTAACGAAATCGACGTGTATATGCAACCATTAATTGGGGAGTTGAAGGAATTATGGGATGTTGGGAAAGAAACTTATGATGCAAGGGTGGACAACACATTTAAGCTACACGCTAGCCTCTTATGGACGATAAGTGACTTTCCGGGATATGCACTTTTATCGGGTTGGAGCACGAAAGGTAAACTTGCCTGCCCTTCATGCCACTACGAGACCTCATCAACATATTTGAAACATAGTAAAAAGGTTGTCTATTTAAACCACAGAAAATTTCTTCCTCCTGAGCATAAGTGGAGGTCTGATACGCGGAGATTTAATGGAGATGTGGAACTGTTAATGAGTCCAGAAATGTTAACCGGAATGGAGGTTGAAGAACTGTTGTCTGGTTATGAAAATGATTTTGGGAAGCAACAGACGAAGCATAGGGGTTCTTCATCAGATTGTCCTTGGAAGAAAAAGTCCATTTTTTTTCGAATTACCATATTGGAGTAGTAATATGGTTAGGCATAACCTTGATGTTATGCATATTGATAAGAACATTTTCGATAAAATATTGGGGACTTTGTTAAATATCGGGGGCAAGACAAAAGATCATCTTAATGCTCGTCACGATTTGGAAGAAATGGGGATTAGAAAAAGTCTTCATCTTGTCAAATGTGCTGATAACAAGCATGTTGAAATTAGAGCAGCTAGTTTTGATATGATGAAAGAAGAGAAAGAAATGTTTCTCTCAGTTCTGATGAATGCTAAGTTACCATACGGAACTGCTTCTAATATCAGCCGGTGCATTCAAATAAAGGAGCGAAAGCTATCGGGTTATAAGAGTCATGACGCGCATTTTGTTCTTCAAATTCTGTTACAATTTGCTGTGGTTAAAACTCTGAAACCTGAGGTAGCAATACCTTTGATGAGGTTGGGGGCATTCTTCAGGGGTATATGCGGCAAAGTCATTGAATTAGAAGACGTTGAGAAGTTACAAAATGAAATTATCGAGATACTTTGTGAACTTGAAATGATCTTTCCACCTGCATTTTTCGACATCATGGTTCACTTACCAATTCACTTGTGCAAAGAAATTGAATTCGGTGGACCGGTGCATTTAAGGTGGATGTTTGGAGTTGAAAGGTATCTATGCAAACTGAAATCATATGTTCGAAATCGGAGTAAGCCAGAAGGGTGCATAGCAGAAGGCTACTTGGTTGAAGAATGTTTGACATTTTGTTCCAGATTGTTCAATGAGCAATATGGAAACAGAAGTGATCCAAAGGACTGTGACAAAAATGCTGGACATCCTATTGGGTCTCGTAAAAACAGAGAAGGGAAGTCTATACATCTGGATGAAAAAACATGGACCAAGGCTCATCGTTGCATATTATTCAATTGCGACAACATGGAAATATAGAAGTTAAAAGAGTAAGTTTTTTTATATACGAAAAATTTTGATTCAAATTTTAGAAGTTTGTGAAGCATTATAAGTTAGCTAATTTATGCATATATATTATAAATGCAGTGAACACCGTACCTTTGTTGAAAAAGATGCAAAGTCAAAGAAGTTTAAAAAGGCAAGAACACATATGACTGAATTTCACAAGTGGCTGAAAGAGGCAGATCAACACAGAGATGATGTTTCAGACGAATTGTCCAGCTTGGCAAAGGGGGCTTATCGTGCAGCAAAGAGATTCTCTGGTTATGTTGTGAATGGATATAGATTTCACACCAAGCATAGAGATAGTAGGTGTACGACACAAAATAGTGGTGTCTTTCTCACTACATTAACCACCAGTTTCGCGAGTGCAAAAGACCAAAATCCAATAGTTGGAGATGTAGGTTACTATGGTGCAATTGAGGATATTATTGAAGTCGACTACTGGGGAGCATTGACAGTTGTTGTATTTAAATGTTGTTGGTATCAAAAAGATAAGGATTGCTATGGGCTAACAAGAGTGAACTTCAACAGGGTATGTCAAAAGGAGGATCCCTTCGTTCTTGCTACACAAGTACAACATGTCTTTTATATTCAAGATCATGTTGAGAAAAATTTGCATTTTGTTATCAAGAAATCTCCGAAGGATTAATATTCTGAAGTAGAAGACGAGATGAATGCAGTTGAAGATGTTAGTGACACAGGTCATGTGTATCCTGGACCAATACATGATGATATCATCAATTGGTGCAGAGATGACGTTCCGATGAAACAAATCCCTGTTACACCTGAAGAACAGCATGACACCTGAAGAATAGCCAACTTATTTGTTTTCCTTAGTTGTGCTAGTTTCTATTTCTGTTGTATTCGTTAACTGTGGTTCGTTAACTTTTATGTAATTGGTACTGAAATTCAGTTAATTTCTTGTATTAGTTCATTGTTAGTGCTTTTTTTTTGTAGTTCATATTTAATGATATTTAAATTTTCTGTTCAGTACTTAATTGCATATTTCTTGAATTAGTTCATTATGCTTTAACTACATATTTGCTTTATTATTAATGCTTTTTTTTGTTTAATTCGTTATCAGGGCCTTCCTTTATTATCTGTTCACCTAACTACATATTGACATTTTAGAACTGTACATGAATATTTCCATTGCTAATTATTTATCTTATTTGCTTGTTTCAGGATGGCAAGTAAAGATTACATTCTAAGGTTCTTTCACAAGGGACATTTCTCAAAAACTGAATATCTAGGCGGCCGATGTGATGAGATTCCAGAGTATGTAGAGTCTGACAGATTCTCGTACACGGTTGTGATGGAGTACGTGAAAGATGATCTGAAGTACACGGAAATTGGTGGTGTTTATGTGAAGAACGTGGCGAGTAGCTGGAAGCTTATTGACAACGATCGTGATTTACAGGATTTTGTAAACATAGTTGAAGGAGAGAGGTTGGACTTTTATGTTGATCATATAATTGACAATAATGTTGAGCCAAAGTCACAAATTCAGCAACATGTAATTGTGCGACCAAGAACAAAATATTTTGAAGGTAACATAACATCCATTATTTTTTGTTATTACTTGACATATAGGTAGTGATGTTAATATGTTTTTACATCCAATTTCACCAACAGCTTTACAAGCAAAGCGTAAATTTGTGACAATCGATGGGCTAAAGAAGCAGAGGGGCAATCACCGATCTACTCGTGGAAAGGCAGCTACTGAACAACCTGAAACTGAGGCTGGACAAGTTCTTCCAAAGGTTAAATAATATCTACTGTTTAGTTGCTCAATTAAATATGCCTTGGGTCAAATTTGATATTTTTGTACATATTATTTACAAATTTTAGGTAAGAGATTATGAAAAGAATAGGATGTTGAAGGTTGCAGAAAATAAAAGAAAAGTTGATGAGTTGGGATTATAACATCTTGCTTCCGGTTTAAATGTGAAAAATGTTGAGGAAAAGGTTCAAGCGGACGATGAGCCAGAATTTGATAGAGAGCACGTTCCTGGACATGACAGTTTGTCCGGGGCTGAAAAAGAAGACGAAGAGATCGTGGCGAAACAAGTTGCTCAAAAGCAAAAAAAGGAAAAGAATGTGACCAATCCTGTCTCAAGGCCGAATACACGTTCAAGGACCACAACTCCTTTATCTACGCGGGTACATGTTGTTAAGTTCATATATATATATTAATAACTGTTTAGCAATTCATATGTTGGTACTAATTTGGGTACTAAAAAAAACACATGTATATGTATTTGTGTAAATGCAGCCCTTGAGTATGCAGTCTGAACCAGCTAAACATTCATCCCCTGTCATTTCTAAGAATTTACCACCTCCCCCTCCATTGCCTAAAGATTTACCACAAGGCTTACCATTATTGCAATCGGTGCCTGCAAAAAGATATAACAATCAAGGAATTTGTTCAATGGAAGCTTACATGTTGATGAAAGATCGTCAAAAGACCATTGAAAAAGAAAAAAACAAAGTGGATGATGGTGGTCAGACATCTCATTCAGAAACTCATGAAGAAATAGTTGAAACTTCAACAGGTAATTGCAGGTTTTCTCGATATATTCTTTAATCAGATTTTGTGTCGAATTAGTACTTAAGTGTTTTGTACCACTTTTAGGTGCACCGAAAGGCAACAAGCGTAGAAGACCTACGCGAATGAATAATGTTTACACAAGGCGGCCTGATGAAAAGAAGGTTATTAAGTTGAATTGCGAGTTTCAGGCTGTGGCTGACAATGACAAAGACTTGTCTGAATTTAAAAACTTTTTGGGGACATTGGCTAGGCAGTCTGTCCCACTTGATCTTGTCAATTGGCACAAATTTCCAAAACAACAGAAGGAGGATCTATGGAATTTTGTTAAGGTAACCTCAAAATATTGTAGACCTTTTTTATGATCTCTAGTCTTTTTATTGTCTTTAGGATTATATATAGTAAGAGTAATTAATAGATCAGTAGTATGTCAGTCACATATAAATGCCACTAATAATTTTAACTAATTTTATTAGACAAAATATGATATTCCCGAGGAAGGAAGAACCTATACTTTGCGCAGTATTGGTGCTTTGTGGAGGCTGCACAAGAGCCGGATAAAGAAAGACCATTATCTCGCATATGATAATGATGAAGACAGGCTAAAAATTAGGCCCTCTGTCATTTCGAACGAAGAATTCAAGGCGCTTCTCAAGTATTGGGCGGATGAAGACGTTAAGGTATATCCACTAATATATCAATCTGTTAGCTAGTACTTTTTCACAATTTTATTTTCAAAATTGTTGTAAGTTATTTTATATTATATGCACTTTATTTAATGGTCAGGATCTAGCTAAGAAAAATGCAGACAATCGTAAGTTGATTTTAGAAACGCATACTGCTGGTCGTAAAAGTTTTGCGCAGATTGGAGAGCAAATAGTATGTCCAGCTTTTATTTAAAAGATGCTTTCATTTTCTAATGTGTTTATGAAATTACCACTTCTATACTTGCTTAAATTTTATAATTATGTCACTCTCTGCATAATTTTGGCAGAAAGCAGAAAAGAATATCGAACCTGAAAAGCTAGCTCCGAAAGACGATATTTATGACAAAACTCGTAAACGAAAGCCAGGACGCGGATATAAGGTAAAATGCAACTATTTCATTTTTTTAGTCCTCAATTTTTTCCTTTAAAGGTAGTCTTTCTTTTCAGTTTTAATGTCTCTGTATTTTTGTTTAATCATGCTTTTTCGTAGACTGCAACTGTTGTTGAAGCTGGCAGTGGGGGGGGGAGCAAGTCAAAAAACCAAAACATGGACCAAATTGGCTTTTAGGAAGATCTGGAAAATGCAGAAAAATGATGATAGCTCAGCAGCCAAAACTTGGTCCTTCCAGTACTCCTGATATTGATGATCTGAAAAAGTCTTTAAGGGGGGAAATAATGGCTGAAATGCAGGAGTTGGTAGATAGAAAGGTGTGTGAGAAAATGTCAAAGGTAGTAGCAAAATTGGGAGAAATCAATCCAGATTTAAAGTACCTTGATGTCGAGGAGTTATGTCTTGCATTTGGTGACGAAAGTGAGGACGATAGTGATCAGGAGCAGGAGGACGATGATTGCGATGATGACAATGCTCACGAGGCCGACGAAGAAAATGATGATTGATGATCAGTACTTAAGTATTGTTTTCTATATGCGTACTTTTGGTAGTATGTTAATTGGTACCTTAACTATTTAGACTACGCGTTTAATGTAGACTTTTGGTGTAAGTCGACTTGTGTTTCGACTTTAGACTATGTTTGGCCTTCATTGACATGTGTTTGTTGGACATTAATGAAATGTCATTTCTGGTTTGGTATATGCTTTCATGCATGGAATATTGAAATTTCAAACAGGACATTGCAATGTGAACTAATAAAAGTGTTGCAAATAAGTGTTGCCAATAAAATTTAAAAGTATTACAATAGTAATTAAAATGTTGGAAATAAATGTTGCTAAAAAACCTAAAAGTATTGCAAAAGGTATCAAAATGTTGCAGATAATTGTTGCAAAAAAAACCAAAAGTATTGCAAAATGCATCAAAATGTTGCATAAAAATGTTGCAATAAACTCACTTTATAACATTTTAAGTCAATTAATGTTGCAAAAAAGTATTGAATTAATCTGTTGTAACACATTAAAAATGTTGCTAAAACATGTAAAAGTGTTACAATAAACTACAACAAACTCTTATTGTAATACTTTAGAAAGTGTTGCAATAAGTCCGAAAAGTGTTGCTATAGAAGGCATAGGCAACGCCGGCAAATGCAACGCAGAGTTTTTGCAAAAGCGTTACATAAACATCTATTGTAACACTTTTGGGGCCTAATAATACACTTTTTTGGTGTTGCAATAGCCCATATATGGTATAGTGAGATAGATTCCCGTATTTTTGCAATACATTGAATAAGGTAGTATTTATGCAAATAAAGTAGAAAAACCCGGTAGTTTTGGTAAAGTCTCTAAATTTATTTACTTCTTTTTTATTGCTTTTAGGTGTTAATATCTAAAAAGGATATCCTTAAAAAAGGTTGTATAAATTTATTTACTTCTTTTTTATTGCTTTTAGGTGATAATATATATGTTGTGGTTTTTATTTATTTGACTTATATCAGGGACCTTGCTGAATTTGGGATGGGTTTTAATGGTAACATGGTCCCCCAATCACGAGCTGAGAAGAATTTGAAGCTCGCAAAGCCACTATAAAGCATTAACGGGATCTTAAGAGAGGCGGAGGAAGATATTAACTTCTTTTCTGGGAAATATTATATATCACTCGAACTGTAGATGATTGTATAAATTTATACTCCCTTGCATATTTTTTAGGTTGCTCACCGTGAAATATTTATAAAAAAACTATAATCAATTACAAATAAACAAATTTAAAATATTTCTACAATGAATTGGAAAAGAAATCCTAATACAACACTCCCTTTGTCCCGGTCATTTGTTTACGTTGTTTGGAGAGTGTCTGGCACGCATTTTAAGATGCATTTTAAGGATAGTTCCATAACTTATTTTTAAAATTTTATTTTTTTGTATAAAAATAGAATTGTTCTATTTTTATACAAAAAAAGAAAATTATAAAAATAAATTAAGGAACTATACTTTATATGCACCTTAAAATGCGTGCCAGACAATCTTAAAACAATGTAAAGAATCTAATGGGATAGAGGGAGTAATAGATAGAATTAAAATTACATTATTCTACCAAGAAGAAATCTATAAATACAAGGCCATTAGTTACTTCAAAATAATTCTTCTTCATTGCCTCCAACTTCATCCCATCTGCAATCAAAATGGATTTGGACATCTGTATCTCTATTCCTGCTCCTTTAAAAAACGTTTAGTGCGTGTTCGTTCGTGTAGGTGATTGACTGTCCGTGTCCGTGTGTATGTTTTTGTGTCTGAAATTTTTTTAATGTTTTTTTCTTTATGTTTATTTCGAAAATAGACAAAAAAAATTTAAAAGTCCGTTATTATAAAAACCCAACATCACATTATTTGTATAAGAAATAAAATTATTACTTTCAAATAAAAAAACAAAATTATTAAATTACATAGCTTATTCAAATTTTAAAAAAAATCAATTTCTTTAAAAAAAGTAGGAAACAAAAATTTAAAAAAAAAACTTTAACTAAAAAGGTAATTATTATAAAAACCCAACATTACATTATTTACACAAAAAAATACAACTACTAATTTTTTTATCTTATTCAAATTTAAAAAAAAATAAGTTCCTTTAAAAAAAAGTGGAAAACTTAAAATTAAAATTTTCAAATAATATAAAACACAAATAACATCTTAAATTTCACACATAAATTTCATTATCAAGATACAATTAATTAAAACTGCTTTTAAGATAGAATATATTAATGTAAATAATGAAAAGAAAATTTTAAAGAAAATTGATTCTTTATATTGGTTTAACGTTGCAATGTTTTTTTTACAAAATTTGAAATCCTTTACTTAACATTGATAAAAAATATATAATTATTTAAAGATTTAACTTTGTAAAATATTATAAATAAAATTTAAAATCATGTTGTAAACAATTTAAAAAATTACATTCATATGTAATGAAATAATTTCGATGACACCATACATAAAACTAGCAATTTTCAAAGTAAAACACACAAAAATTAATTTATTAAATAAAGAAAATTAAAAGAAAAACCGTGCATCGCACGGGTTATAAGTTAGTATATATAATAAGCGTAAGAGGGATCTTATCCATAATTTTGGTTTTGTCACCTTGGTTTGGTCATTGTACCGCCAAAATAATCTCAACCGTCGAATATAATATTTTTAAAAATAGACGATCAAAATTATATCATATTAAAAAGAAAATTATAATCTAAAAAGGATATAATTAAAAAGGCTGTATTAGAATTGAATTTTAAAAAGAAGTTATAATCTGAAAAGGATATAAAAGATTGTATTAGAACTTAATTTTATTTAGTTATTTATTTATTAATACTAAAAAAGGTTCATATTTACTATTTAGGCTCTATTTCGAGATATAGAAATCCGAGTTGGATGATTTAACAGTCCACGCGAAACTCAAAAAATTATCTTTAATTTAGTGATGATTTAATAATTATTATCCAAATGAAAACACTTAGAATCTCAAGAGAAAATATAATTTTGAATTTTTACATTAATCCTATTTAGTGTAGAATACCTACATTAATAATCCGATTCAATATAGAAAACCTAATTATATATGGTTTAAATCATTGACAAGCACTTTTTTGTATTTCAATATAAATACACTTTTTAGTTTATATGTTAAAATATTAAATATTTTTTATGCTAGATCCAACGTTTTTAATATATTTATTTTAAGATCTAACAGTTCTTATTTATTTTATCGTGCTGAGAACCAAACTACCAACTACCAAAGTTTTGGATAAAATTCCTCCTACACTTATTATTAAAACTGTATTTGGTTATTAGTACAACTATCTTCAAATAATAAGAAGGTTATTTTGATAATCAAAACAAAATATAAGTAGATTTCCTAAATAGAATAGAATTTGCAATATAAAAAATCGTCAATTTCATCTCTATTTTGTTTTTTTGGTAGTTTTAATTGGAGAAAATTGTTAAATCATCACTAAATTAAATATTATTTTGTTAATTTCACGTAGGTTGTAAAATCATCCAAATCAAGTTTTAAGAATTCAAGATAAAACACATAATAAATTGAACGTGTAAAATCTTATATATATATATATATATATATATATATATATATATATATATATATCAATTTCATAACAACAATTTGATATGTAAACTAATAACAAATAAATATTAAAAAAAATAATATATTAAATATTAGAAAAAGAGCCGTGCGTTGCACGGGTTATAAGCTAGTAAGCATAATTAAGATACCTTACTATACAATTCATTCACAAGCACTACTCATATAAATCGTAACTCTTACGAAACAAACACACTAATCAAACATTTTTTATGCAATAAAACGAATGTTGCACAAAGTGGGAAGGTTTTTTCGCGTACTATAGTGTCCATGGGTGTTTATATATCACTAGTTGGGTTTTCATAACTGTTGTGAGAGGAATTTGGTATTTGATGGAATAATGGATGCATGACTTGCTTGATTTTCGGCTACAGAATCAGGTTCACGTCTTGACAGCATGGCATTCAATTGCTGGAGTGACTGGTGTTTGTGGTTGTTTTTGGAATTAAGTTTGCAAGGTTTCTGGGCAATGGTGACGGAGTAATTCACACCCAATCGCCAAGAGTGCCCAGAAATGTGTATTACTCAAGTTTTCTACATGAGTTTTGTAGAGAGAAGTGAGATTTAACTCCCGTAAAGTGTCTACATATCCTATATTTATAGGAATTAAGTCGTATGTAGTTCTTAGGATTTGGACTCCTTACTTGATAGCTCAGCCACGTTTTGATAAGCCTTATCTACCTGACCATGCTGATCCGTTTGTTATTTTGTTGAGAGAGAGAGAGAGAGAGAGAGAGAGTCCAGGGTTTCTTAGGACATTGATGAACCCTAATAATAGTTATAGAACCGTCTGTATGCATATATCCAATGATTATCCACATTATATATATCCTCCCAACTAATGTATTTATCTTGTTAATGCCATGTAAATCCAGGATAGACATATATATTCCATGTATATATCACCATTATCCTCATACCGTAATTATCCCACTCTTGATGTTTAGGAGTTATCCAGAAGTTAGTTAGCCCGATAGTTATCCATTCTCCTAAAATTTAGGAGGCTGTTTATCCAATTCTCACGATCTATCGGGGTACGAGTAACCCCTACCTGGAAGCCCTCCACCTGCATGAACCCCTGTTCGGCTTCCATATAGCAATATCCACAGAAGGGGTTCAAACACCTAAACCCCTACATGACTGAACCCCGTATCAGATGCCAGATTCTTCATCCATCGGTATAATTCTATGGCATGTTGGGTCAATGTATTCAACCTAAGCCAGCCTATTCCTCCATATCCACATAACTCGGGCTAAAACCTTAATGGGCCTTAAATCAAGCCCAAGGCAAATTTTGGGCACAACAACTACCCCCGATTTCTTGTAGCCATTAAATGCAAAAAGAACCAAAATAGACGAGGTCCAATCCTTCATTACCTTCCTTTGAGAAATATATAGTTTCCACATCATGCTTCAAAGTTTACATAAGCTAACTCGACATAAGAAACAGAAAACATATTGCTTCCACATATGTATCCCATCTGAATCCTTAAATGAACTTCTTCCACATACTTTAGACCATGCATGGCATACCAGTTCCAATCAGGAGCTTTTTATCCTTATCACCTAAACCTACCAGCTTCCAGCCTTCTTCCTTGAAAACCATAGCTTGACCTCTCGATATATTTCTTTTCCTTGTGAGGTTTATCTTTATGTGAGAATCCTTGTGGGTGATGCCTTGAAGTTTTCACTATTGAAAATAAGCTTCAATCCTCCAGAACCATGGGCTACCAAGACAACTAGAAAAGGTGATTAGTAGCATGAGCTAAGTCGCTCACATATATAATGCACATAGAGCATAGATATATAATACATAGATGCAAGTATGATAATGCGAGTGCAAATGATTTTGTATAAATAAACCCATTGCTGCCTTTGCACTCAAGTAGAACCTTAGCGAACACACTCTTCAAGATATATGCCACCATATTTATAGATTTCCATGAACCCATCATCCCAAAATCTCATTCTTAAACTATCCGGTAAAAGTTAACATCTGGAAATTCCATTTTTCGGCCATTCCTTCCAATTCAGAATCAACATATGAAAATCCTTCTCTTCGTCCATTCTTTTCAGGCCTTGTTTTCATCGAAACCAAACCATGCATACCGGATCCCATCTCCTCTTCTATGCTTTTCACAACCAAATGACCATAACGAAGGCGGTTGAGGGTAACCTCCCTTCGTTTTCACCCTTTTTCCAATGAGCTCCATTTTTAGGTACGAGTGGAACCCCTGCCTGGAAGTCCTTCACCTGCATTAATTGGTATTTTTAGGTGTTTATAGAAAATAATATTTTTTAATTAAAAGGTACTTCATATGTTTAATTAGAAAATATATATATATATATATAGAGTTGCACTCCATAACAAACACCTTATATAACAAACAATAAAGAACACCTCATATCTAATCTATTATAAGTGTTCCGTCATGGCACCCAATACAAAAAGTTATTATTTTTTTACTCTCTATCTATCCAGTAAAAAAAAAAATTAAAAAAAGTTTTTAAATTTTTTTTTAAAAAAATTTACTGTTCATGATGATGTCATGCTGACGTCATGATGAACAGTAAATTTTTAAAAAAAAAAATTTTTAGTGTTTTTTGATGGATGGATAGAGGGTAAAAAAATAATAACTTTTTATATTGGGTGCCCCTGGCGGGGCCATTGGATCTATTAGATCTAAGGTGTTCTTTATTGTTTGTTATATAAGGGTGTTCTGTATGGAGCAATGGCATATATATATATATATATATATATATATATATATATATATATATATATATATATATATATATATATATATATATATATATATATATATATATGCGTTTTGGTCCACAACCACCGTTGGTTGGAACAGCCACCACTACTGCAGCAACTCTTCATTGCAGCAGCACTGCCGCAACCCTTTATTGCGGTAGTAGTAAAAATATCACTGCCGCACTCCTTCATCGCGGCAGTATTTATTAGTTGTTTAAATAAAAAAACATAGCATAAGTTTGGATTCGAACTCTTGACCTTTTACAAATTATACAAAACTTTTGCCACTCCACCAACTTGTACTCTAGAAATTTAAAAAAAATTATCTTATATATTATTTAAAATTATTAATTTGATAAATATTTATTTATAAAATTAATAAAAAATAGTAAATTAAAACCATTCGTTTGGATTCGAACTCTTGACCTTTTCCAAATGAAACAAACATTTTGCCACACCACCAACTTGTACTCTTGCAAGTTTAAGCAACATTATCTTACATATTATTTTACATTATTGTAATTTGATATATATTTATAAAATTAATAAAAAATAGTAAATTAATAGATAATAACATATAAAAATGTGTATAAACGAGTTAATGAACATGGGAATGACTTCCAACCGTGACACATTTAAATTATTATTTAATTAAATTTTAAAACAAATTTAGGAAAAAAATGTTATGTAAAGTCAAATTTGAAAATAATGATAATATATATTATTATATTCTTAAAAATGAAAAAAATAGCATAAAACAGTAATGTAAGTTAAATGAATGAAAGCGTTAAGAAAATATTTATATTGAATATTTTAAATAGAAAAAATAACAAAAAATGTTACCATACTGATTTATTTTTCAACAGTTATCTAAGATTGAAATGTACATGTCAATCCATCATTATTTAAACTACATAACATTTAAAAATATCCAAAATACATTGTTAAAGATACTTTAAAGTTAAAATTAATATAGTTTATTATTTGGATGCCTATTTGAAGATTTAAAAATAAATTGAAAAAATGAAAAATCTTAATTTCCTTCCGCATGGGCTCATTGCGGTAGCTTTTGCTACCGCAATGTGTAGTTGTGGCTCAAAAAAAATTTTCAGCATTAAATACTGTTGGTGGCTGGTAATAAATGAACCACCTACAGCAAGGTTTCATTACGGCAGTTCGCATTTAAGGCTTCCTGCCGCAATGAAACAATGCGGCAGGCGTGAAATCTGTTTCCTTAAAGGTTACAAAGAATTTGTCTTCTTCAATTTCCTTTTTTCAAACAGCAAAAAACACCTACGAATTTTAAGGGTTTGGAGCTCAAAAATTCATCCCAAATTAAGGTTAGTGCTCTATTCAATGACTTCATTTTTATTTAGCTCTTCTAGTTCATCTAATGAACGTAATGGTGATGATTATGTTACGCCGCCCGTTAAAAAAATCATGTTTCTCGTAAATTATTCGTTGATGATGTAGATATTGATAATTATTATAGTAGTGTTCATAAACGTAGAGTGAATTACAATGTTCATAAAGATAAAATGAATGTTGATGATGTTGGTGGAGAAAAAAATGATGGTGGAAATGGTAAAAATAAGATAATTATTAGTGATGGTGATGATGAAAAAGATGAGAAATTTGGGATAGGAAAAAATGATGATGAAGGAGATGAGGATATTAGGATGGGAAAAATTGATGATGAGGAGGATATTAGGATGGGAAAAATTGATGATGATGAGGATATTGGAAACGAAAATTGTGAGTTTACATTTGCGGATGTTAATAAGGTTGTGCCTTGTGTTGGAATGATTTTCGATACATTAGATGAGGCGGAAAGTTTTTATAGAAATTATGGTCGAAATGTCGGATTTGAGATAATAATTAGGAATACTCATAGACATCAACGGAGTCATGATCCATCATCCCGTATGTTTATTTGTAAGAAGGGTGGAAGAGTAGCACCGGAATCGGATTATCGTGATAAAGGAAAACGACGCATTAGGGATGTAGATCCACGAACGAATTGTCGTGCTCGAAACGATGCATGAACGCTTATAAGAATTTTGGTGATGTGGTGACGTTCGACTCAACTTATCGAACGAATAGGTATTGTATGCCTTTCATACCTATTACGGGGGTGAACCACCATTACCAAAATATTTTGTTTGGATTTGCACTCATGAGAGATGAGACTGAGACATCTTATAAATGGGTTTTAGAAACTTGGTTGGAAGCCATTGACAACAAACCTCCCACTACAATAATTACCGATCAAGCCATTGCTTTGGGAAACGCTATTGCCACAGTTATGCCCGAAACAAAACACTTATATTGTATATGGCATATAAGTAATAAATTTCTCGAGAAGTTATCTAGTTTGTACACCAAATATCCGCAATTCAAAACGGATTTTAATGCATGTGTGTACAAATCGTTGTCACCCACGGAATTTGAAGGTAGATGGGAGGGATTGGTCGAGAAGTATAACCTTGAGGATCATGTTTGGTTAAATGAAATGTATCGCATTAGACATCAATGGATTTGTGCTTACACAAAATCGCATTTTGCCGCCGGTATGACCACTACCTCTAGAAGCGAATCAATGAATGATTTTTTGATGAAAATGTACAAGCATCTACCGGTTTGAAAGAATTCATTGAGAATTCCCAAAAGGATTTGGAGGCACAATATCTTAGGGAGGTTAAAGGTGACTACGAAAGAGAAGAAAGGGAAAGGAGACTAGTATTGCAATCATCCTTGGAAATTCATGCATCCGAAATTTACACGAAAGAGATGTTTAGGCATTTTCAAAAGGAACTTCTAAAAAGTACATCTTATGTCGTGAAGAAAGCCAAAGGTGGATGTTATTTATTTAAAATGTACTTGGTTGAGAAGTCTACCGTGCCGGAGGATCGTAGAAGAAGCTATCAGTTGACGGTCCATATTGATGGAAAGATTGAATGTGTTTTTAGGCAATTTGAACATTCCGGGATGATTTGTAAACACATGATCGACAAGAAACAAAAAATACGTATACCGAATGATTACATCAAGTCTAGGTGGACAAAAAATGGCAACAAAATTGCCGGACCTCTACCTTATACCCCTCCCGTTCTTGGTAATGTTGGTGCATCACAAGCATCAAGGTATAGTGCATTGTGTAAATCATTTCAAAGTTTAGGCGCTATTGGTAGTTGTTCCGTCCTACGTTTCAATTACGTGATGAACGTGATTGAACGAGAGAAGTGTCACGTGGAAAATGCTTTTCCACAAGAAGATAAGACCGAAAAAATTGATGTGGCGGAAATGATACAATTAAAATCGCAAGCGCACGATCATCGTTTTAGTATTTTAAGATTCGATCCACAGGGAATAATTTTTATTCGCGATCCTTAATTTCTAATTTAGGCGAATTAGAACAAGTGATTTGGATTTTACAAATTAATTATTAAAATGAAAATCTATTTAAACAAATTTATACTAAATTATTCTAAAACTTAATTATTCTCAAAACTCTAAAATTGGAATTAAATCTAAATTATAAAATTAAAAATTGCATTTTATTCTAAAACAATTTTTTTTTAAATTAAAATTTATTTACAAAAAATTTTGAAAAACAATTCAACAACACAACGAAAACTCTAACATTTACAAACACAAACAAAAAAAACAAAACTCAGACTTAAGAACAGTGTGGTGACTCAGAACGGTAGAACTCGTGAACACAGTACTAACAATTCAGATACACACTTCGAACAGAAATTTGACAGGTCAAAACCAAAACAACAATATACTCGACTTCAACGCAGCAAAAACAGGACACCAGGAAATAGAGAAACAATTCTGCCACGAAATTACAACACAAATAAAACACAAACTGATTGATTACAAATAACAAGCAACGCAGGTATTCGGAAAATGAACTCAGAAGCTTTAAACATCACGCAGAAAATAACAGGAAACAAAAAAAATTCGATTCAATGAAACCAAAACAATCGCAGGATACATAAACAGCAATAAAGAATCCAATGACTCAATTAACACTACGCAAACTCGGACGACTCCAATGACTCGCAGACTTGAACGAAAACGAAGTAGCAATAATTAGTCGACTATAACCAACATCAAGCTCGTACATTATCAAACTCAGAATTCAGTATAACAATTAATCGCAGCAACTCAAACCACTATAACGAACAAGAATTGACTCTAGCAACGTTAAAAACTCATTCGAACTCCACTAATTTGACAGCAACACCCATACAGCAACCAAACAACAACACAGAATTTAGAATCAAGATATCGATTTTGACATAACTCAGCGGAAAGCACACAGTCGAACTTGGCTAAAACAAACTGGAAATTTAAGAAAAGGAGTGTCACAGATGGAAGGAAGAAGGAGGGGTGTTGAGATTTGGGTGAAAAGAAAATGGGTTGATGGGATTTAGGAAGGCAAGACAGGGGAATGGCGTGCGGTTTTATTGTGAAAGAAAAGAGGAGAAGGGAAGTAAAAGAAGGGGAAAGAAGGAGGAGAGGTTGGGAGAAAAAAGAAAGAGAGAGTGTGCTGGGTTTCGTTTGAAAAGAAGAAAAGAAACAGGAAAAAAAAATGGGTTATGCTTGGACTGAAAAAAAAAACAGAGTAGACACTACGATTAAAACAAAGCAAGCTTCGAATTAATATTTTAAAAACAGTAAACGATTACAGGGAATTAATAAGACTATTATTTTTGTTGGGGTTTTTTTTTTTTTTAAATTACTACGACAAAAGAAAATAAATTTAACTAGGAAACAATATTAAGATTACCCTAAAATTATAATTTAAATTAAAACACCCACAATAAAATGGAGATTTAAAGGGGAGTAACTAATATTAAAACGGAAATTAAAACTACGAAAACAAATTCTTTAAAACGATACTTTCAATCCCGTGTGGTTAGCGTTGCTACTTTATCCACCCGAGAATTTACGAAAATAGCGAAATAAAGAACAAGGAAAATAAAATGAATGAGGGATGCAAGAATTAAAATGAAACTTGAAATAAAAATAGAAAGTGTTTACAAATAGAAAAATACAACTACAATTTTTGGAGATGAACTAATACAACATGATTCTAGTATATAAGGTAATGGGTGTCTTACAAGTGAAGAAATGAAGGCTATTTATAGGAAAATTTTAGGGTTTTTGGTTGGTAAGGTTGAATCTTGACCATTGATTTAGTTTAGTGTTGGCTAAATCTTGGCCATCCATTTTCTTTGATAACAAAATGCACCACCACCCCTAGCCTTTCATTTTCTTCTTGTTTTGGTCCTTCTTCTTCTTCTTTTTCTCTTCCTTGACCTTTATTTTCTTTATTTTGCAATTTCTTCAGTTTTCTCGAATTTTCCTGAAATGCAACAAAATAATTTATTAAAATACGAACACAAGCAATAAATAGGCAATAAAAATATGCAAAATTATGCACTAATCAAATGCCCCCATACCTATCTTTTGCTCGTCCTCGAGTAAAACAAAAAGAAAATCTAGATAAAAAGTCCTATACTCCTTTTCGTAGGTGTGACGGGTAATTTTAGGTTTACCAACCCGTTAAACCTATAGACGATCTCTACAGGAGGAGTGTTGTCTCCTAAGGGTTTACAGAAGACATACCCATAAAATCTTTGAGATAAATCAGCCAGTATCCAACTTTCCTCTTTTACTCTAGCTTTTACTGGTGTCAACAAAACAATTTTGTAGGAAAATATATGCCTTAAAGATTATTCTAATGATAACCAAGTTATAGGTTCCCACAGTCCACATGATTAGACTAAAAATTTACAAAAAATCCCAAGGTGTGTAGTGAATTTAAGGCCTTTGATGGATTAACTGCATACGAACATTTTCTCTTTTTCAACCAATATTGAACTGACCCAATCTCTATCAAAACAAGTATCTAGCCAAACTTCACGTTCTTAGTAGTTAGACCGACTGTGCAATGGTTAAGGTCCCAAAAGACTTTTGCATCAATACCCATTTAGCGAGCTTTAGGTCAACAATCCCAGATCACAAGTGACCTTAGGTTGCTAGGCACAAAGTCCCCTCGGACTTACTTACTCGGGTTATCAATGAGCCCAACCTAGCCGATTTTCCTACTAAGAATTTATTATTACATAATAACACTAACACTCAATAATTACAAACATTTATTGACTCTTTTCTTTCTTTTTCTTTCTCTTTTTTTTTGACACTATAGAAGCAAAATCTCGCAAAGGTTTGATTCGACATTGTTCTAACATGTGGGTTCTCTCTCAGGTATCGAATAACATTCCTATACAATTTCTCCATCAAAAGTCTTGTGCAAATGTGCCGTCTTGGTCTTTTAAGCAAAAATTTGTTCGACACAAGTTTCATGAGGAAAAACCTTACCTGACTACGTTCAAATCATCTAAAGGCATTATACATATAATTTTCGAAAAATTGTCAACACCAACTAGTTCTAGAATTAAAGAGTGGGAAGGACAACTAAGCTAAAATAACTCTATTTTTGGATTTTTAAAATTTTTCAATTTTTTTGGATTTTTCAATTTTATGTATTTACACTAAAACTTACACTAAAACCCTCCCCCATACCTAAATCATGCATTGTCCTCAATGTATGCAAAATGCAATATAAATGACAAGGGAGAATGGTGAGAAAATACCTGATAAGGATGGAAGAGAGTTTACAATTACCTACTGAAGAAATTTACTTGATTCATGGGTCGATGAGGTAGATAACCTCTTCCTCGGGATCAATTGGCAGCTCTAAAAATGGTTTGAGTCTTTGTCCATTAACTTTAAATATATCACCATTTTTAGGATTTTCAATTTCAACAGCACCGTGAGGAAAAACGACCCTAACAACATAAGGACCTTCCCACCGGGATCTCAATTTCCCGGGAAACAAATGAAGCCTAGAATTGTACAAAAGAACTTTTTGACCGGGAGAAAAAGATTTTCTCAAAATAGATTTATCATGAAAAAGCTTAGTTCTTTGTTTATAGATTTTAGCGTTCTCGTAGGCTTCATTTCTCAACTCCTCGAGTTCAGACAATTGCAACTTCCTATGACTACCGGCGGTTGGTAAGTCAAAATTCAACTCTCGAATGGCCCACATAGCCCTATGTTCGAGCTCAATGGGCAAGTGACAGGCCTTTCCAAAGACAATCCGATAAGGGGACATGCCTAAAATGGTTTTAAAAGCGGTCCTATAGGCCCACAAGGCGTCTATCAACTTAGTTGACCAATCCTTCCTATTCGAGTTGACAGTCTTTTCTAAAATTTGTTTAATTTGACGATTCGAGACTTCAACTTGCCCACTAGCTTGAGGATGGTAAGGGGTGGCTAGCCGATGAGTTATTGAGTACTTTTTCAAAAGAGACTCAAATTGACGATTCTTGAAGTGCTTACCTTGGTCACTAATGATAGCCCTAGGTGTACCGAAACGAGAAAAGATATTCTCTTTGAGGAATTTAAGAACGACCTTGTTATCATTGGACTTAGTAGCAATGGCTTCCACCCACTTAGACACGTAATCGACCGCTAACAGGATGTAGAGGTTGCCAAAGGAACTAGGAAAGGGGCCCATAAAATCGATACCCCATACATCGAAAATCTCAATGATTAAGATGGGGTTCATTGGCATCATGTTTCTCCTAGTGATCTTTCCTAAGTGTTGACACCTATTACACGTGGCACAGTATTCAGCAGCATATTTGAACAAAGTGGGCCAATATAAACCACTTTGGAGGATTTTAACGGCTGTTTTCTTAGCACTAAAATGCCCTCCACAGGCTTGGTCATGGCAGAAAGAAAGGATATTCTTGAATTCATGATTTGGGACGCACCTCCGAATGATTTGATCGGGACAGTATTTAAAGAGATACGGGTCATCCCAAAAGAAGTGTTTGACCTGCGAGAAAAATTTTGATCTATCTTGAGAGGACCAATGAGAGGGAATGTCACCGGTTGCAAGATAGTTGACAATATCGGCGAACCAAGGGGGAGTAGAGATGGACAGAAGTTGCTCGTCCGGAAAAGATTCGTTTACAGGGGAGTCGATGGTGGACTCCACTATCAAGCGGGAAAGATGATCGGCGACAACATTCTCAGAACCCTTCTTATCCCTAATTTCTAGGTCAAACTCTTGGAGCAAGAGAATCCACCTAATCAATCGGGCTTTAGAGTCTTTCTTAGAGAATAGATAACGAAGAGCGGCATGATCGGTGTAGACAATGATTTTCGAACCGATAAGATAGGACCGAAACTTGTCGAGAGCAAAGACTACGGCTAGAAGTTCCTTTTCGGTGGTAGAATAATTAAGTTGGGAATCATTCAAAGTCTTGCTAGCGTAGTAAATGACATGGGGCATCTTATCGATTCGTTGCCCTAAAACGGCTCCTACCGCATAATCAGAAGCGTCACACATCAACTCGAAGGGAAGATTCCAATCGGGAGATCGAATGATTGGGGCAGAAGTCAATTCTTTCTTAAGATGCTCAAAAGATTGTAAACAATCGCTATTGAAATCGAATTTGACATCCTTCCCGAGAAGATTGGTTAAGGGTCTAGCCTTCTTGCTAAAATCCTTAATGAAACGCCTATAAAAACCTGCATGGCCTAGGAAAGAACGAATGGCTTTGACCGACTTGGGTGGGGGTAGATTTGCAATGAGGTCAACTTTGGCTTTATCGACTTCTATCCCCTTTTCAGAAATTTTATGACCAAGAACGATCCCTTCCTTAACCATGAAATGACATTTCTCCCAGTTGAGAACGAGGTTGGTTTCTTTACACCTTTTTAAAACTAACTGAAGATGGTTTAGGCACTGGTGAAAAGATGAACCAAAGATGGAAAAGTCATCGATAAAGATCTCGAGAAAATCCCCTACCATGTCAGAAAAGATGCTCATCATACACCTTTGGAAAGTGGCTGGAGCAGTGGTTAGACCAAAGGCTAAACGTCGATAGGCAAAGGTTCCAAAGGGACATGTGAAAGTGGTCTTTTCTTGGTCTTCGGGAGCAATGGGAATTTGAAAATAGCCAGAATAACCATCTAGAAAACAATAGAACGAATGACCGGCTAACCTTTCTAACATTTGATCGATAAAAGGCAAAGGAAAGTGGTCTTTTCTAGTGGCAGAATTGAGTTTCCTATAGTCTATGCATACCCTCCACCCATTCTGAACACGGGTGGGCACTTGCTCATCATTCTCGTTGGTGACAACGGTAATGCCAGACTTCTTCGGAACTACTTGAATGGGGCTGACCCAAGAGCTATCAGAAATGGGATAAATGATCCCATTATCGAGACACTTAAGAATTTCTTTTCGAACAACTTCCATCATGGTGGGGTTCAAACGCCGTTGAGGGTCTCGAACGGGTTTCGCATCATCAACTAAGTGAATTCGATGTTGGACAATGGCCGGGCTAATTCCTTTTATATCAGAGATACTCCAACCTATGGCCTCCTTATGTTCTCTAAGTACCCTAACAAGCTCATCCACTTGTGACTCGGTCAAATCAGAGGCGATAATAATGGGAAGAGACTCGTTAGGACCTAAAAAGGCATACTTAAGAGTGTCGGGGAGAGGTTTGAGTTCTAGATCGGGCGGCGTTGACTCAACAGGTTCACTAGTTTCGAGAAGAGACAGGGGAGATGGTTCATCATCTCGATTATTTGTAGGAATGGTGGATTCTAACATTTGGTTGACCTCATTTGTATATTCGGAAACATCCCAGTTTTGACCAAAGTGGTTTAAACAAAAATCAAGAGCATCATTAGGGTTCATGAAATTTTGATAAACTATTTCATCAATTAAATTAACATCCATAGGTTGATCATGAAAATCATCGGGTTGTTTTCCAACATGAAAGATATTGAGGTCAATGGTCATGTTCCCAAATGTTAGTTTCATTAATCCATTTCTGCAATTAATCAAAGCATTCGAAGTGGCAAGAAACGGACGTCCTAAAATGACGGGAATTTGGTATGTCGGATTCCTAACCGGTTCGGTTTCTAGTACCAAAAAGTCAACAGGAAAGACAAAATCTCCAACTTTAATTAGCACGTCCTCGATGATCCCCTTAGGAATTTTGATTGATCTATCTGCCAATTGGAGGGTAACGTTCGTCTTTTGAAGTTCTCCTAACCCTAGGGTTTGGTAGACAGAAAATGGAAGCAAGTTCACGCTGGCGCCTAAATCGAGTAACGCCTTGTCCACAAAAGAATTACCTATGACACATGAAATTGTGGGACAACCGGGGTCCTTATATTTCACGGGAATCTGGTTAGAAAGAATTGAGCTCACTTGAGAGGTCAAAAAGGCCTTCTTAGGGACGTGAGTAGTTCGCTTATGTGTGCACAAATCTTTTAGACATTTCACATACGAAGGAATTTGTTGAATCGCGTCTAAAAGAGGAATATTGACTTTAAATTGCTTGAACACCTCTAAGATCTTGTCTAATTGAGCAGTTTGCTTATTAGAGACGAGGCGTTGTGGGTAAGGAGCCTTTGGTTTATAGACTTGTTCTTCGGGAACGGGCTCCGAGGTTGTTCCACTCGAAGAAGATGGCTGACTAGAAAGAGGTGAAGAGACAGGAATTGGAGTTTGATCCGAATGATCGAGAATAGGTGTCGGTGCAACGTTTGATTCTTCTTCTTCCTCTTCGGGGGACTCGACTCCTACTCGATTATCAACGTGCTTTCCGGATCTCAGGGAAATGACAGCATGCACATTTTCAGGAGGTCTTTGATTAATAGGAAACTTAGGGTTGACCTCAGCCTGACTTGGAAACTTATTCTTCTCACGCTCGTGGATGGCGCTAGCTAATTGGCTCACTTGTACCTCTAACTTAGATATGGCTTGGGTGCTAGCATTTAAGATCTGCCTATCTTGAGTCATGGTTTGCATGAAGGTTTGTTGCGATTGAGCCAAATTAGTGGTGGTTTTGAGAAGCGCATCGAGACTTTTCTCCAACGATGTAAGTCGCTTATCCGACTCAGAAAAACCGGGAGGGTGGGAAGGAGCTTGAGTCGGATAAGGAGCATGATTTTGAGGGGAGAAAGAATTCGCGTGAGGTTTATGAAAAACAGGTGGTTGAGAATGGAAGTTTTGGAACGAAGGAGGTTGATTTTGGAATTGTGCGGGGTGAGATTGTTGACCTTGATTCCAAGAAAAGTTCGGGTGATTTTTCCAACCGGGGTTATAAGTAGGAGCATAAGGATCATTTCGAGGACCCGATTGGAACATCGCATTGACTTGTTGAAAGTCTTGAGGATTTTGTATCCCTTGACTGGTCGAGTTAAAATTTGAGCACATGGATACTTGGGAAGGGGACCCGTTGGTTTCTAAGGCTTCTAAACGCCGAGTAAGAGTGGCTAATTTAGCCTCGGTCGCGATAGAGTTACCAACTTGATGTAGCCCTCTTTGATGCAAGGTAGCTATTGAATCGTTTGATTTCTCGGGCTCTCGAGTGGGCTCCCTAGTTGATTCCCACAGCATAGTCTTTTCCGCGAACTCTTCGAAGAATTCCCATCCCTCGTCCTCGTCTTTTTCCATGAATTTCCCCTGGCACATAGATTCCAACAATGCGGTTGTTGAACCATCTAAGGCCTCGTACACAATCTTACAGAGCCTCCATTTTTCGATTCCGTGGTGGGGACATTGGGATAAAAGATTTTTAAAGCGGTCAAAACACGTCCAAAATGGTTCGTTGAGTTTTTGACGGAATTGATTAATCTCATTAGTGAGTTTCGTAGTCTTATGGCTTGGGAAGAATTTTTTTAGAAAAATGACTACGAAACCCTCCCACGTGGAAATCGAATTGACAGGTAGACTATACAACCATTTTTTTGCATTATCTTTTAGAGCGAAGTTGATTAGTCTAAGTCGTATGGAGTCCTCGGAAAGTTGTTGGAGTTTTTGTAAAGCGCAAACTTCCTCGAATTCATGTAGAAAAAGATAAGGATCCTCACCGTCACTCCCGCGAAAAGTAGGTAACATGCTAATTTGATGACCTTTGATTTCGAAATTGTTAGCACTTACGGGAGGTAGGGTGATGCAAGAGGGTTGGGCTGATCTGGTGGGGTAACAACGATCCTTTAACGAAACTGCCATGGTTACTACGGGGTCAAGAATTTCTACGGGTTCGGATTCTGAAGAGGATGAACACTCAATTGGTCTCACTAACCTAGCAGAATTATCTCTAACCCAAGTAGTGCGCATGAACAGGAAGAAAACACTTAGCAAATAATTTGCGAAAAATTAAGCACACAAAACAAAGGGTGAAAAATCAAAAGAAAGATCTAACCTTAAGACACACTAAAAATTCCGTAAATTAAGAATTATTCAGACCGATTCGACCAGATTAGAGCAGGCATTGCCAAGAGGCCAAACTCGTCACTTAGACACCGAATCTTAACAGCCAGGCGAACCTTAGACACTGAAGGTCATGAATAAGTCTTAATTACGTTTATTTTTAGGCACCTTTCTAATTGAACGTGAAATCCTAGGGGCAAACGTCTAATTAATGCAACAAACAACGATATATATAAAACTATAAAGAATTGTGGATGCTTACCCTACGTGTTTAAACTAAAAGAAAGAAGAAAATTAACGTACCTTTGGGTCCTCCAGCAACCACCACAATATATAAGGTACGAAAAATTAAAAACAAGAAAATAAAAATCTAAATGATGTGCCCTAGGTGATTAAATGCATGATGCAACAATTATGTATTTACAAATAATAATTTTTTTTTTGATTTTTGATGTTTTTTTTTTTGTGATTTTCTAAAATAAAACGATGAAAAGTGGGAGATACGGGTTACCGAAGCACGCTTCCAGAAATTCAAATTTTTCCACGCTCCGAGAGAAGATTCCCGAAATTTCACACTTTCCTGATAAAAACGAAATAAAAATAAGGCAAAAAATAAAACTAATCCGAAAAATTAAAAATTTCGGTGCGAAAAATAATTTAGTTCCCCGGCAGCGGCGCCAAAAACTTGATGTGGCGGAAATGATACAATTAAAATCGCAAGCGCACGATCATCGTTTTAGTATTTTAAGATTCGATCCACAGGGAATAATTTTTATTCGCGATCCTTAATTTCTAATTTAGGCGAATTAGAACAAGTGATTTGGATTTTACAAATTAATTATTAAAATGAAAATCTATTTAAACAAATTTATACTAAATTATTCTAAAACTTAATTATTCTCAAAACTCTAAAATTGGAATTAAATCTAAATTATAAAATTAAAAATTACATTTTATTCTAAAACAAATTTTTTTTTTAAATTAAAATTTATTTACAAAAAATTTTGAAAAACAATTCAACAACTCAACGAAAACTCTAACATTTACAAACACAAACAAAAAAAAAAAACAAAACTCAGACTTAAGAACAGTGTGGTGACTCAGAACGGCAGAACTCGTGAACACAGTACTAACAATTCAGATACACACTTCGAACAGAAAATTGACAGGTCAAAACCAAAACAACAATATACTCGACTTCAACGCAGCAAAAACAGGACACCAGGAAATAGAGAAACAATTCTGCCACGAAATTACAACACAAATAAAACACAAACTGATTGATTACAAATAACAAGCAACGCAGGTATTCGGAAAATGAACTCAGAAGCTTTAAACATCACGCAGAAAATAACAGGAAACAAAAAAAATTCGATTCAATGAAACCAAAACAATCGCAGGATACATAAACAGCAATAAAGAATCCAATGACTCAATTAACACTACGCAAACTTGGACGACTCCAATGACTCGCAGACTTGAATGAAAACGAAGTAGCAATAATCAGTCGACTATAACCAACATCAAGCTCGTACATTATCAAACTCAGAATTCAGTATAACAATTAATCGCAGCAACTCAAACCATTATAACGAACAAGAATTGACTCTAGCAACGTTAAAAACTCATTCGAAGTCCACTAATTTGACAGCAACACCCATACAGCAACCAAACAACAACATAGAATTTAGAATCAAGATATCGATTTTGACATAACTCAGCGGAAAGCACACAGTCGAACACGGCTAAAACAAACTGGAAATTTAAGAAAAGGAGTGTCACAGATGGAAGGAAGAAGGAGGGGTGTTGAGATTTGGGTGAAAAGAAAATGGGTTGATGGGATTTAGGAAGGCAAGACAGGGGAATGGCGTGCGGTTTTATTGTGAAAGAAAAGAGGAGAAGGGAAGTAAAAGAAGGGGAAAGAAGGAGGAGAGGTTGGGAGAAAAAAGAAAGAGAGAGTGTGCTGGGTTTCGTTTGAAAAGAAGAAAAGAAACAGGAAAAAAAAATGGGTTATGCTTGGACTGAAAAAAAAAACAGAGTAGACACTACGATTAAAACAAAGCAAGCTTCGAATTAATATTTTAAAAACAGTAAACGATTACAGGGAATTAATAAGACTATTATTTTTGTTGGGGTTTTTTTTTTTTAAATTACTACGACAAAAGAAAATAAATTTAACTAGGAAACAAAATTAAGATTACCCTAAAATGATAATTTAAATTAAAACACCCACAATAAAATGGAGATTTAAAGGGGAGTAACTAATATTAAAACGGAAATTAAAACTACGAAAACAAATTCTTTAAAACGATACTTTCAATCCCGTGTGGTTAGCGTTGCTACTTTATCCACCCGAGAATTTACGAAAATAACGAAATAAAGAACAAGGAAAATAAAATGAATGAGGGATGCAAGAATTAAAATGAAACTTGAAATAAAAATAGAAAGTGTTTACAAATAGAAAAATACAACTACAATTTTTGGAGATGAACTAATACAACATGATTCTAGTATATAAGGTAATGGGTGTGTTACAAGTGAAGAAATGAAGGCTATTTATAGGAAAATTTTAGGGTTTTTGGTTGGTAAGGTTGAATCTTGACCATTGATTTAGTTTAGTGTTGGCTAAATCTTGGCCATCCATTTTCTTTGATAACAAAATGTACCACCACCCCTAGCCTTTCATTTTCTTCTTGTTTTGGTCCTTCTTCTTCTTCTTCTTTTTCTCTTCCTTGACCTTTATTTTCTTTATTTTGCAATTTCTTCAGTTTTCTCGAATTTTCCTGAAATGCAACAAATTAATTTATTAAAATACGAACACAAGCAATAAATAGGCAATAAAAATATGCAAAATTATGCACTAATAAAAAATGAACGAGTCGTTTCATCAAGATGATTGGGATCATGATCCGATATTCGATCCTCCAATGTCACAAACTAAGGGACGAAAGAAATCGACAAGATATAGAAGTGGCATTGAAGCGTCAACTTCAACAACCAAACAACGAAAGTGCAGAAAATGTCGGTTGGTAGGAGCAAACCATGATAGAAGAAATTGTCCTGGCCGTTAGTTTCAATTGTATTATGTAATATTTGAAACTATTTTCATTAATTATAATCTTAATTTTCAATGTAAGGTATTAATATGCAATCCATGCATTTGTAATAGTAATATTAATTAAAACAAATGAATAAATTAGATTAACTGAATAATTGATTACTATTTATTAAAATATTGAATCCACACTTTCATTGAAAATGAATTATATGATATGATAAAAAATATGAAAAAAAAATTGTGAAAAAAAAAATTTGAACAGGCCAGAACAGGGGAAAACAGGGGAGGAGAGAGAATGGCTACTGGACTCTCGCCTGCCACAATGAGGCGTTGCGGAGCCTGCCGCAATGAGGCGTTGCGGCACCCCATAGTGCAGTAGCCATTCTCTCTCCTCCCCTGTTTTCCCCTGTTTTTAACCCAGTTGTTTTTTATTATTTATTTCATAATATTTCAATTAAAAATTGGAAAATGATAAAATTACAATTTATTTCAAATGTCAAATATAAAATTCGAGAAAAATTAAAAAATAAATTTTCCAAAAATTTATTTTAAAATTTGAAAAAATTGATAAAATAAAATTCTATTCCAAATTTTACAAAAAAACTCTTTCTAATTTGAATTTACCCAAAAATATTTATTTAATCGAATAAATGTTAAAAAGATATATTTTTGTTAATTGAATTGGAGATAAATTTTAAGCCAATAATACAAAATGTTTAGAATAAACATCAAAACAAGACTTTAATTCATTAATAATAATTTGAGAGGGGGGAAAACATCAAAATACAATTTTTATTTCCAATAAATTCTTCGGAGATTCGGTACCCTCCTTCTTCTTCCGTCTACGGATATTCATCTCCATGCCAGTACAATTTCTTCAAATATGCAATCTCCATGTTAGCCTTTTTCAAGGCTTCTTGGAGATCTTCCACTTTCAACTCCAAATCAACAATTTGATCTTCAAGAACCTTGATCTCTATCTTGGCTTCTTTCAACATTGCTTTTAAAATAGCCTCCTTCTCATTTTTAGCATCCATGACTACTAAAAATTGATAAGATTAGGTATGAAAATAAACTTAGGTTGTGGGTGAGTATTTATAGAGAAAAATTTTGAAAGTAAAATTTTTTCAACATTCAAATTCAAAACAAAATTTAATGTAACTTGAAAATAACATTTGAATTTTTGGGAATGTAAGTTGAACACATTGAAGACTGTGTAAAACTGGTAATTTCATTTTTCCTCAATGAATCAAAGCGGCAGTAAAATCCGGAAAACATAGTGCCGCAATGACTCAACGCGGCATCCTACCTCAGCATGACGTCAGCCAGGCGTCAGTTAGAATTGCCTTTAAAATTCGAAAAGAAGCATAAATTATATTTTATTCCTAATAATTAATTTAAAATTCGAGAAAAATGGAAAAATTATTTTCCCTAGATTTTTAAACTAAAATTCGAAAAAAGGATTAATTTAAAATATAATCTTATTCTTTTTCGAATTTTAAAGCAATATTTATAAATAAATATTTTAAAATATTATTACTTAAAAAAATATTGAAATGTGAGTGGAATTCGTTTCGCATTCATATATAAATGGTTAATAGAATTAACAGATGTGGCATTCCTGGCCGAGTATGTTAGTGTGAATCGAAACTCCGAGGTTAAACGTGCTTGCGCTTGAGTAATCTATGATGGGTGACCCCCTGGGAAGTTCCCTTTTTCCAAATTTTTTTTTTTAAATTTGCTCAAAACAATTATCTCTTTTCCCAAATATTCAATTTAAAATTCATATATGAATGCTTAAATCGTATTTTAATCCAAATGTCCCAGGAAAAAATAATTTAGTGATTCAAAAAAATTATTAGCTAATTGTTTTGAGCAAAATTAAAAAAAAAAATTTGGAAAAAGGGAACTTCCCAGGGGGTCACTCATCATAGATTACTCTAGCCCAAGCACGCTTAACCTCAAAGTTTCGATTCGCACTAACACACTCGACCAGGAATGCCACATATGTTAGTTCTATTAACCATTCATATATGAATGCGAAACGAATTCTACTCATATTTCAATATTTTTTAAGTAATAATATTTTAAAATATTTATTTATAAATATTGCTTTAAAATTCGAAACAAATTAGCTAATAATTTTTTTGAATTACTAAATTATTTTTTGAACTAGTTAATTAATTTAAAATTCGAGAAAAATGAAGAAATTATATTTCCTAGATTTTTAAACTAAAATTCGAAAAAAAATGATTAATTTATCTATTTTTCCAAATAATCCCCAATATTGAAGACATTTGATTAATTGAATAATTGATTACTATTTATTTAATATTGAAGTCATAATTTAATTAAAAATGAATTATATGATATGATAAAAAATATGACAAAAAAAATAGTGAAAAAAAATTAATATTTTGTTGATAGAATAAATTTTTTTCAAAAATTTAATATAAAATTTGAAAAAAATTAATTTTAGAAAAAATTTTAGGAAAAAATATTATCAATAGAATATCATTTTTCCAATTTTTAATATCAAGAAATAAATAATAAAAAAAATTGGGTTGAAATCAGGGGAAAACATTGGAGTAGAGAGAAGGGATACTGCACTCTCTCCTGCCGCAATGAGGCATTGAGGCTATCCACAACCCCTCATTGCGGCAGATGAGAGTGCAGTAGTCTTTCTCTCTTCTCCCCTATTTTCCCCTGTTTTTAACCAAGTTTTTTTATTATTTATTTCATAATATTAAAATTTTGAAAAATGATAAAATTACAATTATTTCAAATGTTAAATATAAAATTCGAGAAAAATGAAAAACTAATTTTTTTTTCCAAAATTTAAATATTTTTTTCCTAATATTCGAAAAACTGGAAAAAAATTTTAAAAAAACAAAACCTAGCCACAATGACTCATTGCGGCCTGGTTTTGTTTTTTTTTTTTAAAAGGTCTGCTTGTTTTTTCTTCTACCCAGTAAAAACAGACAACCAAATAAACTGCAATAAGGAGTCTGTTTTTACTGCTTTCCATACATATTTAAAACTTGTTTCAACCACATAAACACAACAATACCATATCAACACAATCCCAACCAATATAAATACAACAATACAACTAACTACTTTCAAAGCAAAATTAACAAAATAATAATACAATCAAATAAACAAGATCAAAATTAACTAAAGTCCCAGATTCCTCTGTTGTAACCCGGCATTAGTCATTCTCCGCGCTTCCCCTTTAAAAAGCTCCCAAGCTATGCGATACCGGAAAGTCAAAACATCATGTACAGGGTGCCACCTTGCATCTTTCAATGATATGCCGCCAAGTATAGCATCCATATACTTGCAAATGTACACACCACAATCAAAGCCGCCTTGTTGCTTCGGTCGATCCGTAATGAACTTCACATCCATGAAACCGTCTTCAGCAAATCTCAAAGGTTCCAAGAAATGAAGCATGCACGGCAATAATTTTTCCTACAAATTTACCACAAAAAATTAAAAACATATTCAAAAAAGAAGAAAGAAATAAGTAGGAAAGAAATAGATAACTATGAAGAGCATAGATTACAATGACAAAAATCTCCTTGGCGTATGCCTTTCGTAAGTCATAATGTCGAGGGACATGTTCCCGGAGAGGATCAATTAAAAGCAATTTCATTCGTTCAAGGTCCACAACAAACAAAAACCAATGACTACCTGTGCATACGGGGAACAAAGCAACATCACACAATTGTATTGGTGGCCCAAAGTGCTAGTCTTGGTAGGTAAGATAGAACTGTTCCTGGTCTTTCATCCTCTCCGGAGTTTTACAATTCGGATGCATCTGCAAAAAAGAGAAAATAAGTTATGAAATGCAAGAATTCTTGCAATTTCTATTATTCTATATTTCTTGCATTTGAGATCCTTATTTCTATAATTTTGCATTTTAGACCTTTATTTCTTTATTTCTTGCATTCTAGATCCTTATTTCTATAATTTTGTATTTTAGACCTTTATTTCTCTATTTCTTGCATTTTAGACCTTTATTTCTATATTTCTTGCATTAGACCTTTATTTCTCTATTTCTTTCATTTTAGACCTTTATTTCTTTATTTCAAGCATTTTAGATCCTTATTTCTATAATTTTGCATTTTAGACCTTAATTTCTCTATTTCTTGCATTTTAGACCCTTATTTCTATAATTCTTGCATGTTAGATCCTTATTTCTATAATTTTGCATCTTAGATCCTTATTTCTGTATTTCTTGCATTTTAGATCCTTATTTCTATAATTCTTGCATTTTAGACCCTTATTTCTATAATTTTGTATTTTAACCATTATTTCTGTATTTATTGCATTTTAGACCCTTATTTCTATAATTCTTGCATTTTAGACCCTTATTTCTATAATTTTGCATTTTAGACCTTTATTTCTCTATTTGTTGCATTTTATAATTCTATAATGAGACAATAAGTTATGAAATGCAATAAGTTATGAAATGCAATAATTAACCAAATTAAGAACTAAAATGCAAGAAATTTGAATTGATTTACCTCCAAGTCAGTGCAATGCCCAACTGCAATGGTCATGAAATAACTCATTCCAAGGAAGAACCTCTTGCATGGACGGACTAGCACTTTACTATAAAAATATCTGCTCTCCCTAAGCTTCAGCAGCTCAACATATGCATCCAGAACTGACGACTCTATTTCGCGATTGCATCTTAGGCATTGGACATTTTCCCAAGCAAGGTCCGGAGTCATCCCTTTTTCATTCCAAATAAAATTATGCTTTTCACCCCACCAATGCTTAAACAGCCAGCTGATTTTCCGATTTTTCAGTGGCTTCTTCATATCACCTGATACATAACCAGCCCGCCTCTCCACATCCTTGTATTTATCCTCATTTGTGTCCAACTGCAAATACATGTCAATACCCCTAATCATGATGGATATTCATGGCATATGGGAAAAACAACAAGCCAAAACGAATGTATGATTCAAGATACGTACCCCAAGAATTTCTCTTAACCTATCAGGAATAACACCACTGATACTACCAAACTTCACAAGTCCACCCGCCACTGGGGTAAACTCTGAACCAGGAGTAGAGGTTTCAACCTGCCATTCGATGAAGATACAAAAATCATATACACATTTCAAATACAATACGTCAAGGTTATTTCAAAGTTAAAGATTATTACGTCAAGGTTGACACCAGGAGGGATGGGTGTAGAAGGAGAAGGAGCAACTGTAGTCTGAACCTGTATCGGCTGTGAAGGAGGAGGGCTAACCTGCAACCACAATGTGATAAAAACATGAAGAACATATTCAAAGTTGGTATATAAGAAAGGAAATCACAAATAGGAGAGATTAGTACCTCAATATGAGCATCAGGGGGGACAGATACCGGGGTAGACTGTGAAGGAGGAGGGCAAGATCCCGGGTCATCTTTGTAACAGGAGGAGCAGCTGCTGTAGTCTCAACCTATAAGACATTTTGCATTTTAGACCCTTATTTCTATAATTTTGCATTTTAGACATTTATTTCTTTATTTCTTTATTTCTTGCATTTTATGCCATTATTTCTATAATTGTAGCATTCTAGATCCTTAATTCTATAATTTTGCATTTTAGACCTTTATATCTCTATTTCTTGCATTTTAGACCTTTATTTCTTGCATTTTAGACCCTTATTTCTATAATTCTAGCATTTTAGATCCTTATTTCTATAATTTTGCATTTTAGACCTTTATTTCCCTATTTCTTGCATTTTAGACCTTTATGTCTTTATTTCTTGCATTTTAGACCCTTATTTCTATAATTTTGCATTTTAGACATTTATTTCTCTATTTCTTGCATTTTAGACCTTTACCTCAACAGTTGGTATATAAGAAGGGAAATCACTATAAGTTGGCAAATTGCACATCATGCACATATACTGGGATTATATTATTTTTGTAGAAATACAAACCTCGGTATTTCCTTTGTCAACTGTAGTCTGAACCTGTATCGCCTATGAAGGAGGAGGGCTAACCTGCAACCACAATGTGATAAAAACATGAAGAACATATTCAAAGTTGGTATATAAGAAAGGAAATCACAAATAGGAGAGATTAGTACCTCAATATGAGCATCAGGGGGGACAGATGCCGGGGTAGACTGTGAAGGAGGAGGGCAAGATCCCGGGGTCGTTTGTGTAACAGGAGGAGCAGCTGATGTAGTCTCAACATACAAGATACACCGATCATGCATTTTAGACCTTTATTTCTCTATTTCTTGCATTTTAGACCCTTATTTCTATAATTCTAGCATTTTAGATCCTTATTTCTATAATTTTGCATTTTAGACCTTTATTTCTCTATTTCTTGCATTTTAGACCTTTATTTCTTTATTTCTTGCATTTTAGACCCTTATTTCTATAATTTTGCATTTTAGACCTTTATTTCTTGCATTTTAAACCCTTATTTCTATAATTTTGCATTTTAGACCTTTATTTCTCTATTTCTTGCATTTTAGACCTTTATATTATTTTTATAGAAATACAAACCTCAGTATTTTGACGTATGATCCATTCCTTGGGCCATGCGACATGAGATCCAATAGCTTGCTTGACCGTCTCCACCTCACCAAGTACTGGAACTGGAATCAAGGTTTCTAGTTTAATCCAACCATCCACTGACACTCTCAGACATCCAGTAGGCATTGGCTTGCCATGTATTTTCCTACTCATTTCTCCTCCATCTGGGTAAGCCATGCCATAGGCAACCTTGTTGTCTATGCTATCCACTGCCAACTCACATGGTATTGGATCCTACAATTATGATAACAAAAGTCAAATTACAACTAAAATTATCAATGGTATATAAGAAGAAAATCACAAATAGGAGAGATTAGTACCTCAATATGAGCATCAGGGGGGACAGATGCCGGGGTAGACTCTTTCACAGCAGGAATAGTGCTAACCTGCAACCACAATGAGATAAAAACATGAAGAACATATAAAAAGTTGGTATATAAGAAGGAAATTACATTTAGGAGAGATTAATATGAGCATGAGGGGGATAGATACCGGGGTAGACTGTGAAGGAGGAGGGCTAGATACCGGGGTCATCTGTGTAACAGGAGGAGCAACTACTGTCGCCTCAACCTACAAGATACACCGATCATGCATTTTAGACCCTTATTTCTATAATTCTTGTATTTTAGATCCTTATTTCTATAATTTTGCATTTTAGATCCTTATTTCTATAATTCTTGCATTTTAGACCTTTATTTCTCTATTTCTTGCATTTTAGACCCTTATTTCAATAATTCTTGCATTAAACCAAGCGTTAAGAATTGATACTTCAACTTGGACTACAGGCGGGACAGATAACGGAGCAGGCTGTGTAGCAAGAGCATCTATAGTCTCAACCTGCAATTATATGTCAACGCACCGATCATATAATTATATATATAATTCCTCCTAAGTGACTCGAATTAAACCTAGCATTAAGGATTACTACCTGACGAGGACGTTTATAAGAGACATGAGGTGTGGCATCGTGCGTAAGTGAAGCGAGATAATCAACAGTGTCAACCTGCAATAACATATACAACAATCATACATATATTCAAACATCTCCATTCAAAGATAACAAGTATCAAAAGATTACTACCTCAAGCAAACGTTTCTGAGAGACGGATGGTGGAGGCTGCTGTGAAGATGAAGGACCACTGGGGTCAATATCCATATCATGTGCACGAGAGGGTCTTTCAAAACTAGGTCTGGTAAATCCAACACCCCTCCACTCGGTGTTGATTTGATCATAACGACCCAAAAACTCAGTGATGATATCAAAGAACCAGTCGGGGGGATCACGACGGTAAATGGCATGTAATGTCCTCATTCCACAATCCAGCTACATTGAAGTATTTAGATGCAAGAATTAGAGAAATAAAGGTCTAAAGTGCAAAAGTATAGAGATAAAGGTCTAAAATGCAGAATTATAGAAATAAATGTCTAAAATGCTTGAATTGGAGAAATAAAGGTCTAAATTGCATACCGTATCAGCCATGTCCTGCTGGGGATACCAGTCACGAGGCACAATCTTAGCACCATGCTCAGCCATAAATGGAGCAATCCTAAGCTTACTCACGTGCCTATACCAATACATGTACTCCTCTATAGACACGTAATTACCCTCCTCGATAATAGGTATCATGCCATCATTAAAAGCATCCCACTCCTCAATGTAATTTTCTAGCAACAATGTATGATTGTCCCACACCCGATGAGATGATCTCTCTATCCGCAGTAAAGTCATGTCAACCGGGTCCTGTGGGATATGCTGTAGAACACCAAACTGTCTCAAGACTCTATCTGGCATGATATACTCAACAATATCAAAAGAAATGAGAGGGACACGACCGAGAGCCATATAGTTAGCATCCATCAAATCGATATTATAATCTCTTGAAACATTCTGAATGTCATAAAATCTCTGATAAGGCTGCCATGTTAGCCAACTAAGCTGAAAGCCGTCAAAGTCCCCGCGATAAAGACCTGTATGGTGGTGGGGGTTAACCATCCTCTCATCTACCGGCTCAGCCCATGCCAATGCCCTCGGCCAAACAAAATCCTGACGATGTGCTAGCTGCGGTGCCCCAGGTAACAACCTTTCGTAGGACCAAACCTGCAAAAGCATGGTGCACCCATTAATAGTAGTGGCAGTCTTCTGAGCAGCCTTGGTCAAACCCCTGAATAAATAACTCAAAACTACAGCTCCCCAGGCATACCCCCTAATCTCATGCGAATTCTGGATTAACTGTAAATACCTGAAAAAATTCAGGAAATGCAAATTAAGGTAAGAATTCAGTAATTGGAGAAATTAAGGATGAACATGCAAGAAATGTGAAATTTAAGGCATAAAATGCAAGAATAAGATAAATTTAAGCATAAATTGCAAGGACTAGAGAGAGAAACGAAGTTAAGAAGTACCTAGGATGCACGATGTCTCTGTTTGATGAAGGAAACAACACACCCCCAATGATGTAAAAAAGATAAGCCCGGGTGTACACAAGGTTATCATGCTCGATAAACTCGGGAGAAGGGTTCTTCGGTTTCTTTTTATAGATTTCCCTCAACCTATGAAGCTTCACCCTACCTAAATTGCAAAGAAATGAAAATTTAATGTATAACATGCAAGAATTAAACAAATTAAGGACTTAAATGCAAGAAATTAGAATTTATGGGCTAAAATACAATAACTAGATAATTATCTTCCTAAATTGCAAAGAAATGAAAATTTAATGTATAACATGCAAGAATTAGACAAATTAAGGACTAAAATGCAAGAAATTAGAATTTATGGGCTAAAATGCAATAACTAGATAATTATCTTCCTAAATTGCAAAGAAATGAAAATTTAAGGTATAACATGCAAGAACTAAACAAATTAAGGACTAAAATGCAAGAAATTAGAATTTATGGGCTAAAATGCAATAAATAGATAATTATCTTCCTAAATTGCAAAGAAATGAAAATTTAAGGTATAACATGCAAGAATTAAACAAATTACGAACTAAAATGCAAGAAATTAGAATTTATGGGCTAAAATGCAATAACTAGATAATTACCTTCCTAAATTGCAAAGAAATGAAAATTTAAGGTATAACATGCAAGAATTAAACAAATTAAGGACTAAAATGCAAGAAATTAGAATTTATGGACTAAAATGCAAACCTTTTCTATACATATTTTTGCGATCGGTCTCAGTCAACCTCAAATCATGCCACCGTCTCAGCCAATATGGAAGCGGTGCGGAAAGCTCCGTATGAGTAACAACACGACCACGAACAAGCAAACCCAATATCATGTAAACATCGTCTAGAGTGATGGTCATCTCACCAAATGGGAAATGAAAGGTGTTGGTCTCTGGCCTCCACCTCTCCACCATCGCCGTGATCAATTGGATGTCATTCTGGGGAATCGAGCGTGGGTTGGCAAACGCTCGAAAACCCCAGTCTGTCAGCAAACTAACCTGGCTCTCGTCAAATACCCACTCGTCGAGGTTGGCTGTCAACTGCCGGACATCCAACTTCTCCCTCTCACCCCCCTGCCATATGTGATTGCTAATATGATCATCCTGCATGGTCAAGAGGGACCTATCGAGAGGCCCGCACTGCATATCCATAGTATCTACAATGTGCAAAATCAAAGAAATAAGGCACATTTCATACATGTACCAAAATTGGCTAAAATTAACATTCCATGAAGACATATTTAAAACAAGAATAAATTAACAATGAATATCATTTAGCAAATAAAATGCAGTACTAATGACATTAATTAATCATAATTCGAATTAATAAATCATATTAATTCATAAATTCGAATTTTAAACTCAAAAATTCAAATTAATAATTCAAAAATTCGAATTAAAATTTCCACAACTCATAAAAAAATTTATAATTATAATTTCATAATTATAAACCCTAATAATTCGAATTAATTCATAGTTTTAATAAAAAATCGGATAATAATTCGAATCATAATAAGAAATTGGGGAATTCGAACTAATTCAACCTAATTGAAGATGAGAAACCTTAATTTCAACTCAATTGAGGGTAAAAGCCCTAATTTCAAACTAGTTCAAACCAAAAATGGGTAAAATTCGAACTATAAACCCTAATAATTCGATTTGATTCATGATTTTAACTAAAATGAAGCAAATAAACACCACCCACCGTTAAAAACGAATCAAACCATGTAAATATAATCGTGAGTAGCAATGTATATAGTAGTGCGTGTGTGTATGTATAACTATGTGCGTGTGTGTGTAAGTATCTATTAGAAGATACCTAGAGGAGGAAATCGCCTGAGATTAGTCGCCTGAGGAGGAAATCGACTGGAAATCGCCTGAGGGTTTAGTTTTAGTCACCTAAGGGTTTAGTTTGGTTCGCGGAAACCGCAATGGGTGGTTGTATATCTTCTGGACTCCGCATTGTAACATTGCGGCAGAAAAATTAAGGGTAAAAATGTAATTGCAAATTGTTAGATATACGCAATGTTTCCTTACGGTAGCCTTTAAGGGTAAAAAGGTAATTTCAGATTTCAATCTTCCGCTACGTATCATTGCTGCAGTATTTTAGAGGGTGAAAACGTAATTTCATATTTTACTGGTTTCTATATATGAAATTAACAGGTTTTATTAATTTATTATTTTTTACTAATTTTATTAAATATAAAACCATAATAATTTATTTAAATGTTAAATTTTATAAAAATTTTATATTTTATTATGTATTAATTTACCATTTTTTATTAATTTTAATAAATAATAAATATAAAAGTATAATAACATACAATGATATGTAACACTGTTTTGAAAATAATTACCAAATCGTTTAATTGGTGTAGTGGTTAAGTTGTTACCTTTGGTGAAGGTCCTGAGAAATATAAAGTTTTTTTAAAAACAATGCCGCAATGAAGCATTGCGGCAGGCTGTGTTTTTTTCTGCCGCAATGAACACTTGCGGCAGTGTACGAGATGGTGGTTCCGCACAATTTTCCAACAAACGGAGGTTGTGGAAGGGCACCATATATATATATATATATATATATATATATATATATATATATATATATATATATATATGAGAAAAAGGACCCTGAGATATATCTCAGGGAACTTTTTCTAAGATACAATATAAAATAACCTTAAATTTTATTGGACCCGCAGCGCTAATTAAAAAATTCTGAATTTACTAAAACGCCCACCCCATTTTTATATATAAAATATAGATATCTCAGGGAACTTACCTGAGATATATCTCAGGTTCCCTAATCTATATATATATAGAGAGTTGCACTCCATAGCAAACACCTTATATAACAAACAATAAAGAACACCTCATATCTAATATAATTTAAGAGTTCCGTCATAGCACCCAATACAAAAATTTGTTATTTTTTTACCCTCTAGCAAACCAGCAAAAAAAAATTGAAAATTTACTGTTCATTGATGACGTCATGATGACGTCATCAGTGAACAGTATTTTCAATTTTTTTTTGCAGACTTGATAGAGGGTAAAAAAATAACAACTTTTTGTATTGGGTGCCCCTGGCAGGGCCAAAGGATCTAATAGATCTAAGGTGTTCTTTGTTGTTTGTTATATAAGAGTGTTCTGTATGGAGCAAAGGCCTATATATATATATATATATATATATATATATATATATATATATATATATATATATATATATATATATATATATATATATATATCGGAAGTAAAGCTCATCATTTCTTCATATAAAGTGAGTAATATCATCATTTCGTGTATCTATATATCATCGTGTACATGTATGTATGTATGTATGTATGTATCATCATCATCATCTAATTGTAGACTTGTGTACATGTATGTATGTAAGTAGATTTTTGTATATATATTTCGAATTTTTGGATTATTTCGAATTAGGATTCGAATTTTTGGATTAGTTTAGAATTAGAATCGAATTAGTGTCGAATTAGGGTCGAATTAAGGTTTAAATTTTTAGATTTGTGGATGAAGTTTCCATTTTAAAGTTTATTGGATTAAGGTTTGGATTAAATTTTGAATTTGTGGATAAAGTTTGGATTTGTGGATAAAGTTTGAATTTGTGTAGTTTGGATTTTTTTTATGTATTAAAGTTTTTTGTATGTATTGGATTTTAGATGGAAGATTTTTGCGGTCCGGTTGATCGTTCTCTCCTTACCGACCAAGATAACCATATAAATAGTAGAATATGGGTTGGTGATCATCGAGATAAACTTACAATCCGTCAAAGTACCTCGTTGCTTAATCAATGGGAATTAGAGCCATATCAAATTCATCTTTTACAACATTTGGATTTCGGAATGTTTACCAACCCAAGACCCGTTATGCAAAATGATGTGTCTTTAATTACTTCATTAGTGGAGCGTTGGAGGTCGGAAACCAACACATTCCACTTTACTTTCGGGGAGATGATAGTGATACTTAAAGATGTGTACATGTTGATGGGGCTTCCGGTTGTTGGAGAGGCGGTAACTTTGAGTGACCTAATTAACGTAAAAAATCTTTGGTTACGTGATTGGCCGGATCCGACACTCTCATTTGAGGAAAGGGAGAATGCTTTGGATAGAGGTGGCGTGAAATTAAATTTTTTGAGGGAGAGATATCGCAAGTGCCCGAACAAGGAGGATCGGGAGCTTCTAGAAATATATACACGGGAGTATGTGTTTTATTTGTGTGGGGCGATATTGTTCCCCACAAAATCAAACAATGTTTCTCATCCAAGATTAATTCCCTTGTTGATTGATACTTCTAAAATTTTTGGGTATGCTTGGGGTGCAGCAGCACTTGCCTATCTATATAGGAATTTATTTGAGGCAAGTCATAAGGATTGTAAGTCCATTTCGGGATGCTTGACAATATTGATGTTTTGGGCACGTGAGAGGTTGCGCCCGGGATAACCTAAGCTAGCATCTCAAACCGAGTATATATGGCCTAGGGCTTTGGCATGGGCGGTTGCTCCCGTTGGCCCAGAAAAATCTAAGTACTTTAATGTCCATCACAATATTGATGCATATCGCGGGATGTTCGATAACTTTAATGCATAATGGGTTAAGTGGAGGCCATATGCTCGCTTCTATCGACGTTTTGTTCCACAATTTCAGTGGGCCTTTATAGCCGGTTTAGCTCATATGCCCCTTGTGTTTTTTGAAGATGTTGAACATCAACTTCCGGAAAGGGTGGGAAGACAGTTTGGTTTTCCATTAAGCATTCCGCCGCCGCCACCGGATGATATGGCAACGTTGAGGATGAGATCTGAACATTCTTTTGTAAATCAACATTATCTCAATTTTGCTCGATATGTAGTTGTTTGGAATGAATTTGTGAATAATGGTATTGGTATTTTGGGGCCACCTTTGAATGCCATATCTCTAGAGGAGTATATGGATTGGTACTATAATGTTACCAAATTAAAGATTTTTCCGCCTTCAAAACCAACCAAGGATCCGAAAATATTTCAACAGCCGAAAGACAAGTTCGACAATCCCAAGGCAATGGACTTGATACATATTTTTTATAACATGGAGTATGTTATTTGAGATAGTTTCGTTGAATATTCTTGTATTTATATTTATACTTTGTCCTTGCTTCATATGTATTGTAGATCATATGTACCGCACGAGACATGAGTAGGCTTTGCTCTTATGATATGCCTGGGATTTTTCACGAGGAAATATTGCCAAACTTCGTGAATAAATTTGATGAATTAATGCTCGAGACATATGGTCCGACATATGAAAGGCCCGATTTCAAGAGTTGTTTGCCTAAAAGAAAGGCAAGAAAGGCAAAAAAGACCCAAGAAATTAGTCCCAAGAAGGAAAATTATTTCGAGGGGTATGAACGCTATGACCATCCTTATGATACTCAGGAAACTTTTATGGTTGGTCATAGTGCTCCAATTCTTAATCCTACTCAATTCGATGATGATCCTAGTGCACACTTCGAATTGGAAGAGGCTCCAGTTGAGGTATAATTTATTATTTGTAATTTCACAATGTCACTTTGTCAATTAGTAAGTCATTAATAACTCATTTGTTCACTATGTTCATTTTAGGGTTTATTAACAAATCCAAGTGACATGGTTGGTCCTAGTGCTCAATTTGATAAAGGATCCCTTATAAAGCCGATCAAGATAAATAAAGTTGATTGGTTGAATAAAAATTGGTGGGAATGTGATAAGCCTAAAAGTCTTCCAATTAATTGTAGTGCTAAAGCGGTTATTTCTTTGAATCCGGGCAATGAAGTGGAGGATACTATAGTGGAGGATACTATAGTCGATTGCTATACTGTATTGCTAAACCGTCAAATATTACTTCATGTCTCCGTGGTTCTTCCAAGTAATGGGGGCTCATCATTGCAAACCTATGAAGAAGAATCCCGTAAAAAGGAAAGATAGTGAATGGACGGCCATTGATACGAACTGTAGAGCATATGGCATAAAGGAAGGGGGGAAATGGTGACCAATTTCGACTATATTATCATGCCGGTTGCAACGGGCGGTCATTGGATCCTATTCCTGTGGTCAATGACCACTTTTAGAGTATCTTCGTTTGATCCTCTAAAGGACGATACTAAGCACATGAAATTAAAAGAGCTATACAAGACGGAGTTCTACATTGTGGTATATTTTATCTTCCTTTTTTTAGTTTCTAGTAGTCCATATTGTTTGATACATTACTAAGACAATTCATGTTTGTTTGATAGGAAAAATTGGACCCTCTCATGTTGCATCGGTTGGATCCTAAAAAATTTGAACATGTCATATTCCCTGATGTTGAAAACGTTTATGAACGACCTAGGCAAACCAATGGGGTTGATTGTGGAGTTTTTGTTATGAAATATATAGATTGTATATTGACTTGCGATACCCAAGCTTGGTGTGGTGTCCAATGGGATGAAGATGTGATTGAAACATTCCGATGGCGTATTAGTTTGGAGCTCCATAAAAACGAAGCTCGGCATTTATCTTTGTATTCCCACGATTGTAGACTAGCGGGATTGTAGGTTACTAAATTGTTTTTGGAATTTTTAGAGATTGTAAGTTACTAGTTTGTTTTTGGAATTGTAAGTTACTAGTTTGTTTGATTTTGAAAATGTTAAAATGTTGAGATTGTAAGTTAGAGATTTTTTTTATAGATTGTGTATGAAATGTTGAAATTTTTATAGATTGTTTTTAGAGATTGTGTTTGAAATGTTGAAATTTTAAGGGATTGTTCTTAGAGATTGTGTTTGAAATGTTTTTAGAGATTGTTTGGAATACTAGATTGTGTTTGAGTTTGATATACAGGTGGTATTGAAAAAACAGGGGAAACAGGGCAAAAGAGCCTTGTACTTACGCTCTATAATATAGCGTAAGTTTTGAAAAAACAGGGGAAGCGCGCTGGAATTACTCTCTATTATAGAGCGTAATTCCAACGCGCTTCCCCTGTTTTTTCAACACTTACGCTCTATTATAGAGCGTAATTACAGAGTTTTTTTTTTGCTCTGTTTTTTTTCTTTTTCCCTATACCAAATTCAAGCACCAAATTTCTAGTTTCTAACCAAATTCACTCAAACGTAAAATCAAAAGCACCAAATTGAAAATTGCTAACCAAATCAATAAAATCAATACCAAATTCACTTAAAAGTAAAATCAAAAGCACCAAATTGAAAATTGCTAACCAAATCAACAAAATCAATACCAAATTCACTCAAAAGTGAAATCATGAATTACATTTCCTTGGTTTTTTTTGAGTTGGACTTTTCGGGAATCGACTCTCCTATTTTTTTTGGACAATTTCGTGAATCATGTTTAGCATCAAGTTCTTTGCAACGATTACATTTCCTTGGTTTTTTTGAGTTGGACATTTCAATGTCACTCTTCACTCTTTCCCCATTGCGACATTTAGTGGTGGAAATTATAGGGTCTTCAAAATTTTCAAAATCTTCAAATCCATCAAAAATCTTCACCTCCACGTTCATCCTCACATGATGGTGTTTTTTCGTAGAAGGCTTCTCTATAGGAAAATTTTCCACAACTTCCACCTCTTTTTCAATCAATCCCATGACGTATTTAAATCTTGGAATCGAACAACTTCCACAAGCCGCTAAATCTTGAAAGGCTTTGCACAAAGTTGTATATCGGGCGGGTTGTGATTGAAGAATATTGCCAATGATAGGACGTTTATACGATATAGACCCGGTAATTTTATTTTCTCCAATTGTCCATCTCAAGTTAATTAAATTTGAAGGGATCTTCGTCCATTGCATCATATTCAAGTATCGAATAACATGACGACAAATCATTCCCGAACTTTCAAATTTCTGATAAATACAATTTATTATAACATTGGCCATGGTTATTTGATACACTTTTCTATTTTCCTCCGCCACCGTGGTCTTATATGCTTCGTACACCTTAAATAGCATAGTACTCATGGAATCTCTCTCATTCACAACATAGGCTCCACTTTTGATAGGTCCCGTAAGAGGGCTATATTAAGCTAGAAGGGGGGTTGAATAGCTTAATTACCAATTTAAAAATTATTATGGCGTTTTAAAATAATTTTCCCTTTTTAAAACTTTACCGAGTTGCTATGCAGTTTATAAGTGCAGAAATAAAAGACAAGGAAGGAAAATACCACACAGGAGATTTTATCCTGGTTCGCGATGGTGCAACCCCTAATGGATTCTCTCACCCCTACTCCAGTCCCCGAGCTCCTCTCCGGACTCGAGATTTTCCCTTAAAAATAACTCGCTCCTTTAGTAGGCGGAGAAGCCTTTACAACCCTATAAATATTGGTCTTGGTACGTATCTCCGAGACACTACCTCACAATAAATATAAAAACCCACAAGACTCGTCTTGGGTTGTAACTCCCCGTTACACCCTCAAAGTCGTTGTGAAAAACCTACACAACTTATCTTAGACAGCAACTCCCCGCTACTTCTTCAAAGTTGGTGTAGAACCCTTGGTGTAGTCTTTGAATTCCTCGCTTTTTCCGGTCTTGGATCTTAGATGCAAGGTCTTGGGTCTTTCCTCTTCTTCACGGTGCAAAGGCCACTAACTCCCCGTTAATGCCTAGGACTTGGGTCTTAGAACGAGAATCACCTCACTTCAACTTCACCTCACTGCAAAACATAGAAAACAATATCTACGAAACAAACCCTAATATAAAGAGAGGTTTGGACTTAATATGTCCTAAGGTGACTATAATATTCTTACCCGAATATTAATTAAAGTAAGTTCAGTAAGCTTTATTTGCTTATGACTTTATAATACAATACTCTGTATAGTGAGATTTAAATATATCTCGGAGTTTGTAAATCTTGATTATTTCCTTTAAGCTCATAAGCTTATAAGGTTTTATAATCGTATACTTTGGCTCGTCTTTTATAAAGATCGAAGTATACTTACAATTACTTCTTTGTTGAAAATACGTCTATATTCGAAGTATTGTATAAATCAAGTCCTTGTATATGCTTTATAGCTTAAGGATCTTGGATGAACAACTTCTCGTTCGATATAGTCTTGATTAGACTATTCGTATTTTTATATTTAAACGAGAGTGTTATAATTTTACTTTAACAATTTGCACTTTAATATTAATTTGGCCAATTAAACACAACACACAAATATAACACACAAGTGCAGAAAAGTAGCTCACTTTATCTATAGGATAAAATGAGGGCCGCTATTCTGCGTTAAATTAGTACGAAAAGTAAAATCACTCACAAGTGTGAGGACGAGAAGAAAAAGTGCGGAAGGTAAAAATCACTCACAAGTGTGAGGACAAGAATAAAAAGTGCGGAAAATATATAAACGGCTTTCGCCACGCTATTACGCGTTTAAAGTAGTATCACTCACAAGTGTGAGGACTGGAAGAAAAGAGTGCGCAAAATATATAAATAGATGCTTAACAACTTATTTCCCCCGGAACACTAGAGGTGATAGAAGGGAAACAAATCACGCTTTAGCACAATTATATATATCACAATAATAATAATGGTCAAAGTAAATGCGTTAAAGATTTAATTAATTAAGGCTTTTAGATTCTTTTCCCTCGGAACACTAAGGTGATAGAAGGGAATTAAATCAAGCTCGATGTAATTATTTGACCGTCGTCAAATATAACCCCTTTTTGAGGTGTTGTAATATTTCGAATCGTTTTGTTCGAAATTTAATCCTTGTACGGATTTTTATGGTCTAGGTTCGAGATCCGATATAAAAGCTTTATAAAGAATATGAGATGAAGGTATAGAGCTCTTATATGTATATAAAATCGGGTCGGTTAAGACTCGGATGTGAAGCTAAATTATTACCACTATTGGAGATCGCCGGAAAAAGTTCGCCGGAAAAATTCGCCGGAGGTTCGGCCGGATTTTGGCTTATGGACGAACTTGGGCAGCCCTTCGGGAGGCCGGATAGTAGTGGTAGAGGAGCTTGCTAGGTGTGAGAGAGCTTGGTTGGATGAACTAAGCTTTATGGAACAAAAACCTTGTATATATTGTAAGTATATATAAGAGAGAGAATGTTTTTGAGATGAAGTGGGTGTAGAGAGTGTTTGGATATATTTAGAGAGCACACACTTCAAAAATCCCAGAAATTATTTGGCTTTTTAGCTTGTTAGAAATGGTTGGGGGAGGGGGTTTATTTATAGGAGGAGTTGGGTGGAAGGAAGGGTGAGGATTGAAGGAAAAAAGAGTGGTTGAGATGAAAAGCACTTGGATTGATGAGGTGGAAAGTGGTTTTATGTTTGTTTGGAGTGGTATTGTGTTTCTTTGCAAGTGGGGGTGGTTTTCTACATAAATATCTCAGCTGATCTTATCCCCTTAATATATTGTATCGGACTCGTATCAATTAACGAATAAATACGTAACATATTTCGTTAATTAAATACCCGATTAATACGAAAATTCCCAATAGATAATTCTAAAATTATGGAGCATTTAGGAATATCATAAAATGAAATTCTGGAAGTTTTGGTCAAAATTGGTCAATGTTGACTTAGTCAAACGTGGTCAAACGTGGACCCACTGCCTCGATTTTCGTGCCTGGACCAAAATTCTCCGAAATTACGAAACTTTTACCATGCATAGAAAATAACATTTAAGTGACCCATTTCAAGTTTCAAGTCATTCTAGCAAGTGGAAGTATTTGGATTTAATTCAATTAAATAAGGTTTTGGTTCCGAATAAAATACGATTGGTCTTTCTATGAAATAGATATATCTTTTGACCAATGTTTTGACTAGAATAAATACTTAGAATATATTTCCTAATATATAAAATATATTTAGAGTGTAAGAAATATTTTTGAGTATTTAAAATAATTTTCTTCGAAACTAGAATAAATTAAAGAAGCGGGAGAAAAATTAATTTAAATATTTCTAGCACGAGATAAAAATGAGTATTAATATTCTACCACTGAATATTAATATTCTTGAGGATAAAAACATTTTGAGTGCTAAGGCGGAATATTTTCGAATAAAAACTGATCGTTTTAAATATAGCACGGGTTCTCTAAAGAATATTAATCCTCAAATATTCTTTGTTCGAGCCTGTCGCCTTATAAATTTTCGCAACGAAGATCTAAAAAATATCACATCTTAATATTTCTTTTTCGATCGTATTGCCTTGGTGTAGAGATATATTCCATGAAAGTATAATTTGATTTTTCGCAATAATGGAATATCTCTTATAATTAAAAATAGATATTGCTAGAGATGGCTTTAATCTTTTAACGGAATCAATTAAAATTAATGACCTAGTGGAGAGGATAACTAAGTGTAATTAAATTTTATGTTAAATCGTACAAATGCCAAAATAAATAATATATCGAAGATATCCTTTCAATCTTCCCCTTTTTGGTATTTGCCAAATAAAACATAAAATTTAAAAATTTACCCGTGTGTGCTTCCCCTTAGTGTATGCATGAGTTTTAAAAATATTTTAGACTCGATTCGAAGCACGCGGTCTAATTCCATTAATTGATTCCTGCAAAAACAACTTATGAGATGAATAAATATTGTTAGGCATAATTCATATAAGAAATTTTGAAAATTTTAAATTGGGGGGGGGTCTAATTTTCTCTTCCCCTTTTTGTTTGGCATATAACCAAAAAGTTGTATGCTCTTCCCCTTTTTGAATTTGGGGGTTTAATTTTGCTCTTCCCCTTGAAGTATGTTTTGATTTGAATCAAAATCATTTCTATTTTCCTCTTTTAGCTCTTCCCTTTTGAGTAATTCAGTTTTGAGCTTTCAAAAATTGGTGTATTTACCAATTTATTTTCTCTTCCCCTTGTGGCTTCCCCTTGAAATATAATTCGTTTTGAATCGAAATTATTTTCATTTTCTTCTCCCTTTTTGGATAGAGCTTAATAATTGGTTTGTTTACCAATTTATTTCAGTCTTCCCTTAATTTTTCTGTTGTCCCTTTGCGTTTTTTCAGAAGTTTCTGTTTTTGTAACTCTAAAACTTTCGTTTTATCTAAAAAGGCTTATGCAATCTCTTTGAAAAATTCATTTATTTAACGAAATTTTCTTTCAGTCTGTAAATGAACCTGAATTCTTGTCATGCTTCTTTTCGAATTGTTTTATGTTGATCTAAGTTGCTCGTAATTTGGCAATCTTGATTCATACATAAATATTTTAAATAAAGAGATAAATAATCATAAACCATTCAATATTTGTCAAGTACTACTCAGTCTATAACGTTTTTGATGAACGTTTAGTACAGTATCTTGATCAATGTTCAGTAAATAATCGATACAATTAATATCAGAAATCGTTCAGAAATTACAAGTGTATCAACTTTCTTAACAATCATACTAGATACAGGTATAGTATGCTTTACTGAACTGTATTTCCATATAAGACTGCTGTGAGCTTATAATGGTCAGTTCTTTCGATCAAAATCTGCAAATGAACACTACAACCATGCTAGAGCTTATAATAAGAGGAGTCAGTCGATCATGCATATTATTTATTCAATATTCTTTTAACAGTTTAAATGGCTAACTCGAGTTTTATAGATCATCTAAGGCTGAGAGATCATAAGCAGGCAATTCTCAACAGAAGTTACAAGAGTGTTCTGAATAGTCACACTGAATATCAATCGATGAAGTTCATTTTACACAACTGTAATCTCTTCGTTTATATATGTCACTTATATATCATATATTTTAGTACAGCTAGACTGGAAATAAGAAAATCACTATATCTCAAGCTTTTACTTAAACATCAATAATGCAATATCATAATTTAGATAACTCACTTGGATAAAATGATTATGGATTGTATTCTAAGCATCTGAGAATGTAAAAGAAATATTATGCATAGTACTTTTCATCGATAGACACAACAGTTCATAGTACTAGGTCATGTCAGAAATGAAACAGCTTAGAAACACCCTAGATAGTTGCAGATAGCAAATTGTAGTCAATGCAGTTGTATATACATTCAAAAAGTTCCTAATTAATCAGTGTGGTTCACTGATTCATAAGAGACTAACTGCAGAAGTCTTATTCTAACTTAAAGATACATTCTTTAAGTGAAGCAACATCAACATTATAGCAACAACAAGGCATATTCAGTCAGACAGAGTCAAAAGATATGTTGCAAACAAACAGCAACATGTAGAGTCACAGAAACAAGTAGTCAAGTAACAGATTTAACCTCAACAGGTTCAGCAGTAACAAAACCAAGATCTTCACCAAGAACAGGCAAGGAAGCATAGACCTTCTCCATTTCATCATCATTAGCAATAGCACAAAGTTCATCAACCAACTTATTCTCAGAATCTTTAGCAGTATCAACACCAACAATCTCAACTATTTTACCCTTACCTTTATTAACTTTTCCCTCTAGGTTTTCAATCCTTGACAAAAGCTCTATTTTTGATTCTTTAAGCAAGTCAATTTCCAAACTAAGCCTATTGACCTCTTCTCTAAGAATAGCATACACATCAGTTTTAGGAGCAAGAGAGGGTATGAAAATTTTGTTTGGGTGGCTAGTTTGACAGTTTTTAAGGGTAATCTTGGGTTGAACAAGGATATCAATAGCACAAAATTCCATCTTATTAAGATGCAATCTAGACAAATGCACATATTGGGTTTCAAAAATGGAAGTCAAGAGCAAACCAAAAGGCATGTAATCAGTGTTGAAAGCATTTATCATGTTGAGTACTATCACATAACTGACATTGAAGTCTATAGAATTTGATACTATCTTAAACATAACCTTTAAGTCAACAAAGTCAAAGAAATTGTCATGTTTGGGTTTTGGAAAGATATTTTCCCTAAGGATTATGGCTAGTTGTTGAAATCTAGGCAGAAAATGTCTAAAATGGACAGCAAATTCTCTAGCACACAAGCCTTCAGGCACATCCTCTTCACAAAATAGACCAAGAAATAGTTCAAACTCACTTTGACTAAAGACAAACTTTTCAAAGATGTTTACACAAGGGAGGTCAGAATGGTGATTTCCTAACCTAAGGGACTTGCAAACTTCTTTATGGTCAACAAAGATATTTTTACCATTAACAAAAGAACTCAAGTAAAAGATTTCATCAGACCTTTGATTCACTTCCATGTTGGCATAGAATTCGGCAATAAGATGAGTATAGAAATTAGGACCTCTATAAAACACAAAGTTTTCCCATTTAACAGATGTAAACATGCTGTGAATTTCACCATTAGGTTGAACAAACACCATCATTCCAGGCTGATTGTTTTGGAGCATTCTATTGAGTTTTCCAGAATTGGAAAGCCTCACTATGGTAGGGCCTGGGTGTTTGGGATTTGTTCTTGCTTTGAGAGAGTTAACTGATTTTTCAGATTTAGGCAATGATTGAAAAACCATGTTAGGGTTAGGGTTAGGGCTTCTAAAAACAGGTAGCTTACTTCCTTGAGTGAAGTAAGCATGTTCATTGGGGTTTGATGGTTCTTGTTTTATTTTCTTATGGTAGTGTTCCTTAGAACTATCAGGATGACAGTATGGTGTGAAGGGAGCATAGAGAGAATGGTTGAAGTTCTTTCTATTCATAGTTGGAAACAGAGGTAGGAGGGTGAGGTTTTTGGCTTTGGGGTTAAAGGTGTGTAGTCCATAAAATGATGGTGTAAGAGTAGTGAGTGTGTGTGCTTATGAATGTATGAATACATATATATATAAGCAGTAAGCACAGATGAGGATAAGTTTAAGCATGCACAAGATTTCATGTAATCCCACTGGAACTGATGCAATTTTAAAACTCTATAGTGTTTCCATTTAATGAACTACAAAGCATGCATAGACAAATATAAGAAAATAAGTTTGTAAGATCTTGATAGAGAAACCATAGGACAAGTGACATATATTGTGTGGCTCAATGCATGAAGTTTTAAGCTCAAATCCGGATGTAAGTATGCATAGATGACAGACTCATGCAAAGTGTACCTCTATATATATGCATACATATCATGACTCAAGTTTGTACATCAAATAGTATTTAGATGATTGACAGCTAAGAGGATAGAAGTGTTTGGAAGAGACTGTCATGTATGAGAATTAAAGCAAGTAAGAGACACTCCCAGAATATTACATGTAGTGAATAAAACAGGCAAGACAGGTTTGACTTTTCAATGATTACACAAAAGAGAGACAAGTGGCTGACTCTACCAAAAAGGCTATCTCCTAAAGACAAACTTGGTATCCTTTAAAGTCTTACTGAGGTCATCTTCAATTAATGCCAAGCTACCACTTTTAGTACTATAAGAATAAATTAAAGACTCAAGGTTCTTTTTATTACAAAAGATTGATTGAGAGTGATATGCATGCCAGACATTTCTTCTTCTTTGCATTTAAGAGGTAGATAACATAGACTGACACATTCAAACCAAAATCTTCATATTGCTCAAGCATGTAGATTACATCCATGGATTCACAGAACTCATTAATATATTAAACAATTTGTAAGAATGCAAAATATGATTCCTATTTGTTCTAAGTGGCCGTTTCACCCCAGTGTCCAGATACTAGGCCTCTCTAAGGGAGTCCTAGCCAAGGCTTTGAGTGAGGGCTAGTGTGTGAGTGTATGCATGAATGTATCTAGTTACACACTACTTAAAACTTCCTAACTGAGTATAACCAGTTCACTAAACATCAGCTATATAGTTACATAGAGAACAAGCATACAGTCATCATCATCATCATCTATATTATTCTACATGAAGTACATAGATTGGAATTAATTTACTTAACACAGAAGTGCATTTTATTCTACTTCTTTGTAATATACAACAGACATATCAAATTATTGACCAGGTCAACTTATAGATTCCCAAAGTTCAGAGTAATTATAATTATTCAATCTGCTTTAAACTTAAGTCTCAAATTTTAATCAATTAACAAGCAAACTTATTACTTTTTACATCAGTAAATAAGAGTCATAAATCAATCTTTATTCGAATTGTGCAATAACTAGATGTTGTCTATTATACACAGATTCAGAACATACAAAAGTAATTAGTTCACTATTCATCAACTGATATATTATAGACTCACAGTTCGAATTATCAAAATAATAAGCATAGTTATCATTGACTAAGTCAACAAAGCATCAATAAAGTTTTTGGTCTTTCACAGTTTTAACACTGACTTAAGCCACATATATCATCATATACTCATTTAATTCTTTTAACATAATTAATCAAGAAATATTGCCAAGTTACTAAGTATATCATATCCACTTTTTGCATAGTCACCATTTCATATAGATATATCATATTCGAGCCATAAGAATTATCATATACTCATAACTTTGATAAAGTCAACTTGATAACTCAAGATAGCATAGAGGATTTTCAAGTAAGCTTATGATATTTCATAGATCGATGTAATATCATACAAGAACACATAGGTTTTCACAGAGCACATGATAGTTACTCGTTTTAATTGACATTTATACCTTAGCTCGAGGCCTCGTAGTCTTCTCAAGTACTTACCGATCCAAAATCTCTGAACTCGCATGAGTTCCGAGTTGACCCGCGAGCTGACTCACCGAGTCAAGCGCCGATTTGACCAATTCAAACCATTTAGAGGCTTGATTTGAAGCTTATTAACCCGATAAACACTTTAATCAGGTGTTTCTTCATCAATTCTGCACAAATCCTCGCAACACGAATTAGGGTTTTGAATAACTCGTAAGAGACTTTAAAAGACTGTGAGTGTGTGTGTATAGATTGTGTATATACATATAAATGTTGGTTTTGATCTGTAAATCGAGATCGATGAGGACGATAACGACTTGTATATCAAAAACCATCTTGATTTTACCAAACTCAGCTTTGTTTGTTCGATTATTGAAGTTAATCGATACGATTAGGAAGAACTAGACTCGATTCAGTGTTTAGAGGCTTGAAATCGATCAAGAAATTTGGGTTTAGATCGGAATTTTTGAGACAGCGGCGAGAGAGAGAGACTAGGGTTAGAGAGAAAACACAACTCACGCGGCTGAACAGTACACACTGAAATGAATATCGTGTGTTTATTTTGTATATATATTTTGTAAAATAACGGCCAAGATTAAATCATCCTTATAATGGATGGCTTAGATGCTAGGTTTTAATGTATTGGACTGGGTCAAGCTGAGTTGGGCTGGTCCAATTTATTATGGACTCGGTCAAAAAAATAATAATTCTGAAAATAATATATATATTTTCGAAAATAAGTTTATAAATAAATAACAATTATTTTATAGTAATAATAATATGTTAAATATTAATACTTAAATAATAGAAATTGTACTAATATTTTGATTCTTTGTATTTGAGATAAATATCATTTTAGTATCTCAAAAGTATTTTCGAAATTAATTTCGTTAAATATTTACTCGAATAGTTTTATCTTTAACCGTGGGAAAATTAAGTTCTCGATAAAACCCGATCGATAAAGTTTCATATGTTATCATTATCGATGAATCTGAGTTTTAGAGGTTTAATCATCCGGAAAGATATCTTTTTCGTGAGATGACTATAAATAATGATAAATTTTCTCACAAAAAAAAATATAAATATTTATAATATTTATATATCAATATAAACCATTATTTTGGAATTTCCAACATTCCTAAGTCCAAACGGAGTTTAGTGAATCTTTCGGAATTCAATGGTTTCGTGAATATGTCTGTGAGATTGTACTCAGTTTCGATATGAATCATCTTTATATCGCCTTTATTGACATGATGACGTAAGAAATGATGTCTCACATCTATATGCTTAGATCTTGAGTGTAACACGGGATTTTTGCTAAGATCAATAGCACTCGTGTTATCGCATAAGATTGAGATCACATTAAATTTAGTATTATAGTCGGCTAATGTTTGCTTCATCCATAATATTTGAGCACAACATTTTGCGGCCGCTATATACTCGGCTTCCGTAGTGGAAATAGATACCGAATTTTGTTTCTTGGTAAACCAAGATACTAGGCATCCACCCAGAAACTGACATGTACCACTTGTACTTTTTCTATCGACTAAATGTCCGGCATAGTCCGAGTCAGAAAAGCATACTAAGTCAAATGGTACTCCTTTTCGATACCATAGACCTACGTCAGTGGTTCCTTTTAAATATCTCAATATCCGTTTTACCGCGGATAAATGAGATTCTTTTGGTGCTACTTGGAATCTAGCACACTTACCAACACTATATTGAATATCGGGACGACTTGTGGTAATATATAGCAAGCTACCAATCATACCTCGATATTTCTTAGTGTCAACGGGTATTCCGTTGGAATCTTCTGTTAATTTATCAGAAGTAGACATAGGAGTAGATATGGGTTTTGAATTTTCCATTTCAAATTTCTTAAGCATTTCTTTACAATATTTTGATTGTGAAATATGTATGCCTTCATCCGATTGCCTTATTTGCAATCCTAAGAAGAAATTTAATTCACCCATCATACTCATTTCGAATTCTTTGCTCATATTATGAGAGAATTCTTTACATAGTGCATCATTGGTTGAACCAAAGATGATGTCATCTACGTATATTTGTACAAGCAAGATATCATCTTTTTCTTGTCTTGTAAATAAGGTTTTATCGGCCGTTCCCATTTTAAAGTTCTTTTCTAATAGGAACTTGCTCAACCTTTCATACCAAGCTCTTGGAGCTTGTTTTAAGCCGTATAGAGCTTTGTATAATTTGTATACATATTCCGGATGTGTGGCATCTTCAAAACCGGGAGGTTGTTTGACATAAACTTCTTCTTCTAATATCCCGTTTAAGAAGGCTGATTTGACATTCATTTGGTATACCTTGAAATCTTTATGACATGCGTAAGCTAATAGCATTCGAATTGATTCGATTCGTGCTATGGGTGCATAAGTTTCATCAAAGTCTATCCCTTCCATTTGGGTATAGCCTTGAGCGACTAATCTCGCTTTATTTCTAACAACCGTTCCATTTTCATCTAACTTGTTTCTAAATACCCACTTTGTTCCAATTATGGAAGTATCTTTGGGTTTTGGAACAAGTTCCCAAACTTTGCTACGAGTGAATTGTAGTAATTCATCTTGCATAGCCGAGATCCAATCCTCGTCTAGTAAAGCTTCTTTAGCGGTCTTAGGTTCTATTTGAGATAAAACTAAGATGATTCACAACATTTTGTACTTGTGACCATGTTTGAACTCCTTTATTTAAGTCTTCAAGAACATTATCTAGTGGATGCCTTTTAATAATAGGAATTTCTTTTGGAAGTTCTACTTCCGTTTCGGCTAATTCTAATGGATTTCTTAGGATGGGAGTTCCAAGATCCATATTTTCGAATTGTCGAATAATATTTTCTACATCGTCTTGTTCAACTTTATCGTTTTCAACAAGATCTTTGTACTTTGATGGTGGTTTTCTTTCATCAAATGCAACATTCATTGATTCTTCCACCACAAGTGTTTTAAGATTGAATACTCGATAGGCTTTGCTATTTGTAGAGTATCCGAGAAATATACCTTCACTAGATTTAGGATCAAATTTGGTAAGATAGTCTTTCGAGTTTAATATGAAGCATTTGCATCCAAATACTCGAAAGTAACTTAGTTTAGGTGTTTTGCCAAAATAAAGCTCGTAAGGAGTCTTTTGAGATATTGGTCGTAGCAAAACCCGATTAAGAATATGGCAAGAAGTAGACATCGCTTCGGCCCAAAAATATTTAGGTCGACGATATTCGTTAAGCATAGTGCTTGCCATTTCTTGTAGTGTTCGATTTTTCCTTTCTACAACTCCATTTGATTGGGGAGTGTATGGAGCGGAAAAGTTATGTGTGATTCCATTTTCATCACAAAAGTTAGTAAAACTAGAATTCTCAAATTCTTTACCATGATCAGTCCGTATATAGACTATGGTACTATTTTGTTGATTTTGAATCTTTTTGCATAGAGAAGAGAAGGATTCAAAAGCATCACTTTTAGATTTGAGAAATTCCGTCCACGTGTATCGTGAATAATCATCAACGATTACTAACGTGTATGAACAACCTCCGAGACTTTGTATTGGAACCGGACCAATAAGATCCATATGTAAAAGCTCGAGAGGTCTAGAGGTTGATACCATGAATTTAGCTTTGTGAGATGCTCGAATTTGTTTTACAATTTCGCAAGCTTCACAAGTATGATCTTTTTGATAATTCAATTTTGGTATACCTCGTACATGATCTTTTGTTGATATATTTTTAATCAACTTCATGTTTGCGTGTCCTAATCTTCGATGCCATAACCAAGGGTCATCGTTTGTTGTGATTAGGCATACATTCTCATTCTTGCTCATGTCACATGTGTAGACATTTTTATTTCGAGGGCAAGTGAGGATTAATTTCCAATCTTTATCAAAAATACAACAATGAGTAGTAAAGAAGATTACCTTGTAGTCATTGTCGCAAAGTTGACTTATCGAGAGAAGATTGTACTTTAGTCCCGTGACTAGTTGTACATTTGAAATCTTGAAGTGACTATTCCCGATGTCTCCAATGCCGACAATGATCCCTTTACTACTATCTCCAAATGTGACACTTCCCGCAGTGACCTTTTTAATGTTGTTTAATAATGACTCGTTACCCGTCATATGTCTCGAACAACCACTATCAAGGTACCACATGTCTTGTTTTGCGGCAAGACAAACCTACATAATAAATCAATTAAACTTATAGGTACCCTTTCTTCTTGAGGGTCCTGGGGTTAGTACATCATAATCAACATTAGCATGATAATATCTAGGCATGGAATAATCATGGTTAGGCATGTAGATATTTTTAGGTGCATGATGTCTAACATGATGTTGTGGATATCTAGTATTATCATAAAATCTAGAGTTAACACGATGCATATCATTTCTAGCATTTGCTAAGTAGGGAGTATTTTGAGGATAGAAATTTCGAATAGGAACATGTTGATTTCTAGATGCATACCTACTAGCATTGTTATAGTGCATTGTGTTTCTATTTTGATGCATTCTAGGTTGTTGAAACCTTTGGTGCATTTGACCATTATAAGCATTCTTGTTAAATGATACTTGTTTTTCAACCTTTTTGTATGGTCTTGATCCTTTACGAATCCATACATGCTTCCCCTTAAATTCACCACTCTTGAATTTGCAATATAGGACCGAATGTCCATCTTTGTTGCAATAAGTACATTTTAAAGATTGTGGTTTAGGAGGAGCTATTCTAGGTTGCACTCTTGGTTGAACAACTTCTCTAGGAGGAGCGTTTCTATCATATCCTATACCTTCACGGTTATAGGAGACCTTTGAGTGTACCATTTTATCTAACATCTCATTGCCTTTAGTGAATCTTTGAACGACCGTTTCAAGATTTTCTTTTTCATCTTGTAAGGCATTAATCTTGTTGTTAAAGAATCTTTCTTGATCCATAACTTGAGATATGAGCTTGAAATTTTCTTCTTTTAATCTTTGAGTTTCTTGTTGTAATTCTTTTTCTTTTAACTCAAGGATTTTTGATAGCTCATTCTCTTTTTCAAGATTGTTTTCATAAGATTTAGATGTTGCACTATTTTGAACTATAGATTCGTTTAGAATCTTTAGGTTCAATAGATCAACATGAAGTTTGTTCATGTCGTCGTTGAGTTGCAACTTTTCATTTTCCAACTCTTCTACTTGAAGTACTAAAGCTATATTTTCTACTTCAAGGTTGAGAGTGCTGTTTTTGAAGTTGTTTATTTCAACTTTCAAGAGATGATTTTGATCATTTAAAAATGTCATTTCATTCTCATTTTGAGTTTGTATATCCATCATCCGAGTGAACTCTTTACTTTGATTGTGATAAAATTCTTCAAGTTTCATTTTCTCGGACCATAGTAGATGGAATCTCTTATCAACATCCTTATATTTATTGTTGATACCTACTACAAGCTCAATTAAATCATACTTACTCATATCAACTAGATTCAAATTAGATTCATCCAATTGCAATTTATTTGAGATGTAGTTGAGATTAAAACTTACCTCTTGATGAGAAGTGGAGGCTCCCGTTGAAGTAGCTTCATCCCCGATAGCCATTAAGCACAATTTGACAACTTCTTTACTAGCTTCCGGAGCTTCTTCATTTTCACTTAAATCCAACCGTTTTCCGCCACGAGAATTCTTTCTTTAGCAAGCTTTGGACATTCTCTTTTGAAGTGGCCCGGTTGCTTACACTCGAAACACACTTCTTGTGTTTCCTCCGGAGTTTGTTCTTTATATTTTGGAGGAGTGTAAGTAGGATTATTATTGATGTTGGCATTATTATAGGCATTTGTATTTTGAGTGACTTTGCCTTTATTATAGCTCGTTGTTGGAAAATTACTCTTATAGTTAGGATTATAATTTTGAGAGTAATTAGGTCTTCCTTTAGAGTTAAAAACTCTTTGTTGATTGTTCGATTTAAGGAAGCCTTTTCCGTATCTTTGAGCTTTGCTTTGTAGCACACGACGAAGTTGTCTCGTAAGTAAAGCAACTTCGCTTTCATCGAGATCTTGGAGTTCTTTGTTCAACTCCTCGTCGTTTTCATTTTCATCAATTAATATAGCTTTTAAAGCCATATTTTTCTTTTTGTCTTCCACTTTAGGAATGACTCTATCCGGAATATTGTCTTCTTCGTATGCACGAAGATTTCCGAATAAACTATCAATGTCATAATCATTTAGATTATGCATTTCTTTGATAGTTGTAACTTTAACCTTCCAACTAGGAGGTAAAGATTTAAGAACTCTTCGGTTCTTCTCATTTCGAGAATAACTCTTTCTGAGTTGAGATAATTCATCGATTATACGAGTAAATCTTGTTTCCATATCGATGATATTTTCTCCCTCTTGGAGTTTAAAGTTCTCGTATTCGTGGATTAAAGTATCCATTCGAGAATCTTTTATATCAATGGTTCCTTCGTAGGTAACCACTAATTTGTTCCACATTTCTTATGCGGACTTGCAATTATTTACTCTTTTATATTCTTTTTCTGCAAGTGCACTTGTGAGAACCATTTCCGCCTTTGCGACTATATTCATCATATTTTCCTCGGCGAGAGTGTATTCACTAACCTTCTTTTCAACAGTGACACCTTCAACCGTTTCGGTAAGAATAACAACTCCGTCTTCTATGGCCATCCATACTTTGACTCCTTGAGATCTAGCATAGATGCGAAATCTCGTTTTCCATGTTGCAAAGTTGGTGCCATCAAATAGAGGAGGGCGAGAGCTTGATAGGCCTTCACCGCAACCGATGGTATTTAGATACGCCATTTAGGATCACTTTTTGTTGTGCCTGTAAATCTGCAAATCACTTAACAAACACGTTAAAAAGCACCGCTCTGATACCAATTGATAGGTCCCGTAAGAGGGCTATATTAAGCTAGAAGGGGGGTTGAATAGCTTAATTACCAATTTAAAAATTATTATGGCGTTTTAAAATAATTTTCCCTTTTTAAAACTTTACCGAGTTGTTATGCAGTTTATAAGTGCAGAAATAAAAGACAAGGAAGGAAAATACCACACAGGAGATTTTATCCTGGTTCGCGATGGCGCAACCCCTAATGGATTCGCTCACCCCTACTCCAGTCCCCGAGCTCCTCTCCGGACTCGAGATTTTCCCTTAAAAATAACTCGCTCCTTTAGTAGGCGGAGAAGCCTTTACAACCCTATAAATATTGGTCTTGGTACGTATCTCCGAGACACTACCTCACAATAAATATAAAAACCCACAAGACTCGTCTTGGGTTGTAACTCCCCGTTACACCCTCAAAGTCGTTGTGAAAAACCTACACAACTTATCTTAGACAGCAACTCCCCGCTACTTCTTCAAAGTTGATGTAGAACCCTTGGTGTAGTCTTTGAATTCCTCGCTTTTGCCGGTCTTGGATCTTAGATGCAAGGTCTTGGGTCTTTCCTCTTCTTCACGGTGCAAAGGCCACTAACTCCCCGTTAATGCCTAGAACTTGGGTCTTAGAACGAGAATCACCTCACTTCAACTTCACTGTAAGAACCCCAATTTTTGGTAATATTTTCTTTTATTTAATATCATGTGACATTGTCAATTTGGAACCTTTCTAGTCATCCCTGTTGTTTAATGGAATTGATTGTCTGAGAAACTATGTTGTTGCATTCACTATGTAAGATAAAAGGAAGATTGTGAAGGCAAGAGTCTTATTGTTAGTAAGATTTATAAAACTTGGGATTTGAGAATGATTAGAGTATTAAAAGATTTATTAAGGATTATGACGAGGAATTATGGTCATTCGAGGAATTTACACAATTAAGTACTTAAGGAATTATAGGGGAAATCTCTACGCGACAAAATATTATTACGAGAGATTAATTAAGATACGATACGAATTAAAGATTAAATGTCAAGCATTGGTGGAAGAATAATGATACAAGGAGTAGTATTGCATGCAAGTCCCATGCAACCAAGTAGTTAGGAGGAAGCAACCTAGTTAAACCAAATGGAAGAGGAATAGTAACTAGTTACATTGTTTTTCCAAGGAGGGGACAAGAAGTACATGAGGCCATACCTAGGTTGTACCATGCTTATACATACACTATTATGTATCACCCAACCATCACTTTATCAATTATTCAACCAAAACACAAAAATCAAAAACACAAAAACAAACCCCCCTTGGAAGAGTGCTCTCGGCCAAGCTTCAAAAAGGAGAAGAAAATTTCTTCTTCCTCCATCTCCTCACTCATAATTCAAGGCATAATTACTAGGCCCTCTCCATCATCTAAGCAAGGTATACTAAGAGTTTCAAGCCCTTTCATCCATTCAATTTCAAGATATTAATTGTTATAGATATTGTGAATAGTAACCATGTTTAGTTTTTCTTTTAGATCTTGGATTATAAGGGTTGTAGGAGATCATTCAAGGTGTTCTTGAGTTTTATAAGGCTTACCCAAGGCTCCTAGGTGCTCAAGAAGGTATAAAAATCATAAACCCTTTTAGCCATGTAGTGTTTATGATGTTTGGTGATAGATCCATGTGTTATGGTGTTAATCTTGGTTGTATAAGTAATGGATGACATGGATCTTGAGTTTTGATGTTGTGATTGTGATTTTTATGATTGTGGATAGTATATGTATCTCCATAAATGTTATAAAGCATGAACTAAGTGAATTAGGTGTTGGTTGTGTTGTGGAATTAAGAATATTGGTTGATCTAAGTGAAACATGCATGCTGAATTTTTCCAGAAACTTGACCTGTCTTGTAACATGGTTTTGAACCCCCAAATATTGTCCCCTGAGGTCCTACCATATATTGTTGGAAAGATATTTGAATGTAGTTTCTGGAAATGTAAGGTTAATGACTAGGTGATGTATATGTTTTAAGTTATGGCTGGAGAAGTAAATTGTGTTTCTGGATTCCGGACTGTACTAAGTGACCCCCTTGTGAACCTTGTTTAAACCCCTAAAAATATATGTGGGATCATGGAAAAATTTGAGAAACTAGGAAATGCAGTGGTGAAGGCTACCCAAAAAGAATTAGATTAAAATATGAATTTTTCAATTTTATAAAAATGTTAGAGTAAAATTCGCGCAAGGGAAAAAGTCGTTAAGTGGAGTATAATTCTAGGGGTAATGATTATGACTCGGATATGGTAACTAAATTAAGTCGAATAAGTGACAAGCGTAATCGAGTGATGACATGAACCTATAGTGGGGCTAGAGTGTCATAAGACGAAGTCATTAAGTTAATTTCATACCCCCTAAAACCCCGTAATTAAAGAGATATTGTTAAGGTACTAACGAGCGGTTATTGCTTATGTATAGATCGTTCCACTCCGCACGCTCGACCACCCCAACCAAACCAAGGCAAGTTTACTTTTCAAAACTTATACATATACAAGGACTTTCACTGTTGTGTTTGTAGTTTTCAACCATATCAAATGTTATGTTTATCGAAGTATTGATGCAATTGAGATTGTATAAGTACATATATGTTTGTACCCCTTGAACTTAGGTTGAAATGTTTTCCTCGGACAACGACTGTAATAACCCAAATTTTGGGTAGAATTAAAACTTTTCTTATTGTGGTTAAAGAGCACTAATGAATGGTGGTTTCAAAGAACAATGATTGTAATGAATGGATATTGCTTTGGACAATGATCCTGATGCATTGGTATATTGTCAGAATAGAGTAATTCGATGGTTGAGGACCTAGATAAGAATAATCTACCATCCAGGAAGGAGCTAATGGATCCTTGAAGGGAAATGAGTACGTCCATAGTGTTTCCCATACGTGCATAGTGTTTCCCGTACGTGCATAGTGTTTCCCATACGTGCATAGTATTTCCCGTACGTGCATAGTGTTTCCCGTACGTGCATAGTGCTTCCTGTACGTGCATAGTAATTTGGTGGATGAATAGTGATTTTTTAAGTTGGAAAACTTTTCACGCCACCCTATGTACGGGACGTGATATGGATGTTTCGAAGTCATATTAGTAATACGCGGAGGAAATAAGTGAATGCAGAGACGATCGGAATTCAGAAATTCCAAATTCTTTTTCGGTATAATATTTGACCGGACAGTGGATTAAATATTATTATAATCCAAGAATTGAGATATTAACTTTGAGGATTTGATATTTTGGGATGTTATTATATTTGATTTAAGAATGAAGGTAGGAAACCACTGAGGCAGTGAAACAAGCGTTCTAGAAACCGCTAAAACGTTATAAAGAGATTAATCAATAAAGCGAACGAATCCTAGATTACGGATTAAGTTCGTATCGAGATTAAATATCCTACATGATCATCACGAGGATTATATTAAGGATTGGGGAAGGTATTATGAATATCGAGAAATTTCCCGGTAAACCCTAGAGGTGAAACTACTTGGTTATTCTTCGAACGATCAGCGAAATTGAGCGATAAACGAACAAAGAAACGAACGAACAAAATAGGATGCATCCACCAAAGATAGTGGAAGATGACATCACACCTTTATAGAAATATCTAAGCACCTAGTTGCAGTTTACCCAGGGACTTAAGTGCTAAAAGGCAAGAGATGAGTACGTAAGTGTAATTGTGAGGTTAAGATATTTTAAAAAGGACCAATCAAAGCATGACAACACATCTTGAAGAGATTCATCCAAAGAAATTAGGTTTATATTACAAGATGTTAGCATTATTGGCCATAAAGCAAGCAAGAACAAGAGAAAACAAAGCAAAAACACCAAACACTCCAAAACTGCTTAGCAGGAACAAAGATCAAAGAAAAATTCATAACTCCATTTCTATCCATGATAAAATCACCAAATTTTAACCATAGCTTCTCCACTCCATGGTCAAGATTCGTTCCAAATTTCATGGAAATCCAAGTAGTATAGCCTAGTCGAATCCATGCTTAAAGTTGGAGGACCAAAACTGACCAGGTTCTGATCAGTAGAAAGATGGGGCTCAAAACCCTAGCTCCCATGGTTGGATTCTTGTGTTCTATAGCTCAAAAGAAATCCCTTGAAGAGTAGAAGGTGTCGTAAAAATTTTAGAACCAAACTCTTAGTTTTTTATTTTATATGATTTTTACAAGATTGACGATGAATAGTGGATCTAAGAAACTAACTTTGTTTTCTTGAATCTTTGGTTGATCTAGAGCTTGGTTAAGGTATTACAAGGATCAAGCAAGGCTTGTTAAGTGTTTTCATACTTCAAAGGAAGGTATAAAGTTCATAAACCCTAGAGCTACTTTGATTATTATATGTTTTTATGGATGATTTTAGTGTTAGTAGGTTATGTATGTTAAGATCTATGATTTTAGTTGATGGATGTTGATTAGTTGGATGATGATCCATGAGATGGTGATTATGTGATGTTATTAGACTTGTAATGATGTGTTCATATGATAGAATGGATGGGGTGTAGTGCTTGATTAAATCGCGGTGATGCGAAAACTTTGGAAAACGTGTAAACATAGCCGTTATAATGCCCGATTTTACAATGCCATGATTTGTATGCCATTTTCGTGCTAAGTGACCAACTGACCAGTAGCATCTCCTGCCATGAATAGTTGACTCATGTTACGAGGATCGTTTTGACATGAGAATCGTAGCATTCGGACTTACGGTTTAGGAGAAATCGTAAAATTCGTAAAAGCAGTTCGTAAACGTACGTATGAATTCGTAACTGCAATTGACCCCCTTTAAAGTGATAAATTCGGTTGCAAATCTTGGTAATTAAATACTATAGGTCATAATAAAGATATGAGAGAAGACCTTGTGTCAAAAAGATTGTTTTTGGATTTTATAAAAATATTTGAATCAAGGTTAAGTGCGAAGAAACCCCTTAAAGGAGCACTCGATTATAACTATATAAACCGCTTAGTGAAACGGGAGAATGAGATCCGAATTCTAAAACAAATCTTCGACTTAAGTATTTGTCGATTGACATGGACATAGTACGAGCCTAAAGCGAGCTAGTAACGCCTTCGTTGTGTATTGCTTACGTGTTTAAGCATTGAATTATAAGTGAATCATCTAGGGGATTAATCGTACGTTTTCTTTTGGCTTTGTCAAGATTGTTTGACATTGTCACGAGCCCCTACCACTTCTCGAGCATCAGGCAAGTTTCAATTCCCTTCTTTTAGGCTGTTGTTGTGATTGAATATATATATATATATATATATATATGTTTCTGTTATGCATATGCCATAGCATGCATGCCTACTTTCAAGTTATATCATTATGCTTGTTCCCTGATTGCTTATTGGCTTATAAATTAGATAGCTAACGTATCAATTATAAGCCGGTTATTGTAAGACCCTTAGAGAAGGGTGTATATATCTTATTTATCAAATATAGACCGGGAGTCAATATTTCTTGATATATCGAGGTTACCTCGGAGGAAAATATTTTAGTAAATATTTTCTATTATTCGGGCGACGAATATTATTTGAATATTCGTTCGAGATTATTTATTTAATGATCCTTACTTCAAATAATTATTTGAACGTAATCATTCGACGAATAATATTTGTTAATATTCATTCAGAGTCGAATTGATTATCGATTATTATTTCGAATATTCTTCTAAAGATGAGACTACTAAATGAATATTATTTGGATATTCTTTTAGAATATTATTTTATTAAATAAATATTACTTTTGAATATTCATTTAAGATATTAATTACTTGATGAATATTATTTTAATATTCATCTGAAGCTTGATTTAATTATCGAATATTATCTCGAATATTCCTTTAAGGCTTGGATTACTAAATGAATATTACTTGATATTCATTTAGAATATTATTCATTAAATAAATATTACTTTTGAATATTCATTTAAATTCCTAATTAATTATGAATTTTACCTTAAATATTCCTTTCAGGTCTTATTAATTAATGAATATTGTTTTGAATATTCATTTAAATATTTATTTATTCAATAAATATTCTCCTGATATTTCTTCAGGGATTATTTTGAAAAATACTCTGATTAAAGATATTCTTTCATATTCCTAAATATTCTTTAAATATTCTTAATTCAATAAATATTTTCTGAATATTTATTCCATACTTAGAATAACCTCAATAAGTTTTATCTTCTTCGATTATTACGAAAAATATTTCGGAGACATATTATTATTAATCTTATATCAAGAAAGGTTCTCAGACATCATTCTTCTTGAGTCTATCTCCCTAAAAATAAGGGAACCTTACTTGGAAAATGTTATTTATCTTGTCGACTTCCCGGTCATAAAGTATTCTCTTCACTCGCAACTCGGGTGCTATTGACTTATTAAGTCGTTGTTTACCTTCTCATCTTTCGAGGGGTAAGATTGTTGGAACAAGTTGATATTCGTTACCAAGCAATAGCTTGGAAGTTATTGGTGAATTTTCCTTTCCAACTAGATACGACTACTTTGTAGAGTCTTATCAACAAGTATTATACTTGGGGAAAGGGGGACGAACGTTACATTCAGAATCATGAATTCTATTTGAACTAGGAGTCGTGTAAGAGGCCGAGTAGCGCCGGTCCATCCCCTTTGGCCCAATCGTTGGCCGGGGAGAGCTAGTAAGGCGGTAGACAAGTAAAGCCGTCAGTTCTTCCTTCTACCGGTAGTAAATCTAATTTGAGCTGTACGATCTCGACTGATCATCAAGATTGGAACAGCGGGCGCGGTGAATACTCCATCATTGGTTCATCATCCAAACTTATTTATTTCCTGCAACATGATTACTGTTGGCAGAGCTGGAAAAGTGTTCATAACTGGAATTGCAATCTTTTCATGCATGTTCCTCTTTTTAATGACAATGAGAATATCTCGCTTACTTTTGATGTAGCAGATATTTCTACAAACAAATACTTTAAGTTACCTTGTAACTTCATCGTTCATATTATACTGGCATCATTTCCGTAAATGCATGGCATATGGTTTGAAAGATACTTTTGAACTGTTATATATTGTTGGTGGGCTATTGCTCACCCTTGCTTTATTATTATATCACAACAACAGCTAGACCAGATGACTCGCACAAGGATCACTCGACGCGGGCGAGGACGATGAGACTACCAGAGCTGAAGAAGAAGCTATTGGTAGGATAGATTTATTCTTTCAGTACCAAGTATATGGTCTAGTATGACTTGTGTAAATAGATGGCAAAGAGTATGTATTTATATTGAAATTCTTTTGGATTGTAAGAACTCATAATGTGATTAATAAAAATTTGATTGTTACTCTGATTTCATCTCTGGGACTATAACGGGTGTGTTTTACATTGTTGTGTTGGGTCATAGAGATGTAATTTATTTTATGTTAAGGAAAGTTCAAGTGTTGTGGATAGAATTGGAAACCGTAACGACCGGATCCCGGACCCCGGATCTGGGGGTGTTACAACGACTCTAGCAATAGAGGTCGTAGCGGTCCGTATATACTATTGACCGGGGAGCGGTATATTATTATATCATAACTAGATTGCGAAAACCCGAAGGGTCATTCGGGGAGTATCGTATATGTTAACACTAAACTCAACACGCAAGTGCACGTGATCTCAAGCAATATAGATAGCAAATAAGATTCGTTCCTACAGGGACTCGTTGTATTGTCTAGTTAATTCACTCACCAATGTATGATTATTATTCGATGCCACGACAAATTAATAACTTGAATTTTGTTTATCACTACAATTACTCTAAGAATTATAACTAATGATCAACTACTTAAACTAAGAATTATATCGAATTACTTATGCGAGATAAAACATGGGATTTTAACTTCATTAAACAATCCATCTATAGTCTCCACTTCTCTAGCCTTTTCATGTGATTTGTTAATACCTGATCGAATACACAAAACTGATATAAGCCAATTTTCATTGCACAAATACCATCCTAAATAATATCCACATTAGATAGAAATCACTTAGTCTCCCAATTATGCTTAATCTGTATATGTCTATAAAGATTGAAACATAATGGTTGAAGTACAAGCATTCAATTGATCACATAGTCGTCATAAAACGGTTAGAGTTACGACACTAATTATGAATGATATTCTCACGCATAAACCTATGCTAACATGGCAAGTTCTAAACTCTTAGATTCACTTTAGGCATCGAGAAGATTCAACAAATAAACTTCATGAATAAATCCGCTAAAACCCCATGACAACGAATTAGTTCATAATTAAACTAATCGTCACCATGGGTTCCATTGTAAACATGATAGAATGAAACAAATAGTGATTTAAATAAATAATAAGGGTTCTAAAGAATACACCCAAACCAAGCATCCACAAACTAGGAAGAATACAAGAATAAATTTAAAAACTATCTTCTTCCTCGCTTCTTCGTGCTTCAAAACTCCGTAAATACAATATTTGGTACGATCCTCTATTCTAGGGTCTTTTCCTTCTTTATATAGGCTCTAGGTGCAAGAAATTCGAGAAAAGAATCCTATTTTGACTTTATCTCGAAAAACAGAAAAACAGAAAATTCTCGGCAGAAACACCGGCGCTGCCGCGCCATCCTACAGTTCAAATGCGGCGCTGCCGCGCCATCCTCCTGGAATCACAGAAATCACAGCGCTGCCGCGCCGTTCTCCAGTATAAACGCGGCGTTGCCGCGCCTTCCCTTCTGTCCAGCACTGGATTTTTTTCTCGTTTCTTCATTACAACTCCGAATTACTATCCAATTGCTTTGCTGCATTCCTTGAACACCTGTGATTAACATTCCTGCACAAAACCCTTAAAAGAGATCAAAAATACCACAACTTAAGTACAAACATTCGTTTTAAGCCAAACGGAAATGTTTTAAGTGAATATAATACCCACTTATCACACCCCCAAACTTAAACCGATGCTTGTCCTCAAGCATAAACAGACAAATTATGTACAACTAACTAATACCACTTCCGTAGGTAATCACGGTTGCATTTGGCATATGCAACAAGCCCTTTAAACCCCTAGGCAGCCCTAGTGGACGAGTAAGGTCTCGTGAGGGCCTATAGTGAATGTACCCACAAAATCCAACTGACACAAATGACACAAACAATGCAATGCAATGCATGAATGCTACTAAACATGAATGCAAATAACCCCCTCAACCTAACCAACATCACTAAGCAAGCAAACATCTCAACGAATGTAATCACTCCAAAAAGAGCTCGACTAAATTCCGGTATACTAACAATACATGATCAGAACGTGCGTGTGTGCGATGCTCGACAGATATACTCCCAAACCGGATCAAAATCATACATATTCTTTTCCAAGACAATCACAGGTTTATAAATAGAATGAACGTTAAACTCAAGATCACTTCAGATACACCTCATACTCCTCTAAGGTAGACAAAAAATTCATGCTTTATTACGACACAGACACAATATATACACAACACACATGCTTATTTGACCGTGCAATGGATGAGACCCCTAAAGGCTTATACAATAATACCCATGTAGCGAGCGTTGGGTTAGTGGATCCCAGACTATAAAAGCCTTAGGTCACTAGGCACAAAGTCCCCAAGAACTTACTTGCTCGAGTATTAAAGAGCTCACCCTGATCAATTCTGCATACTCACACTCTCACAAACACTCATTTTTTTCTTTTTCTTTTTTTTTCTTTTTTTTATTTTTGCTTTTTCTATTTTTTTCTTTTTTTTCTGATTTTTTTTCTGAATTTTTTTCACACATGGAATCTGGAATGAGAATTCTCAATTCCAACCCTAGACTACTCATAAACATGAGCGGCTACTAGCCATTTGACACCTAGCCAACAAACATAAACACAAACACAACACAATAGCATGAAATTTCTGCTTTCCCCCAAACTTATATTTTAGTGTTCCTTAATCATCAAGGGAATAAAGCAAATACTATCGATAAACAAGTGATTAAGTCCTAAATCCAAACAAGCATAACTCAATCTAGCCCAAGAGCAAACGACGAGACTGTGTAAAATTTTTGTTCATGACACATGCACGTCAATTTCATCAGAATTTAAAATCAGCCCTCTATTCATCCTTTTCACACCCATATCAACATCTACCTACCTCATGGCATCAGCTTAGTCTAAGGGATCATGAATAAATGCATGTAATGCAACTAGAATGCACCTAAATACCATAATAACAGAGTGTCCTATATGTCATAAAAAAAAAACAAAATGCTCTAATGCTCTAACTAACATGCAACATGCTAACATGCACACATACAAATACAAATACAACTACAAATGCACCTTGCATCCCCACCCCCAAACTTAAAAATTTTCAATGCCCTCATTGAAAGTGAGAATAACAAGTGTACAAGGCATACCTACTCGTCGTCCAAACCACTCCCATCAGGAGTGTCCGGTGGCAGATAGACAGCGCCAGCTCTAAAGGACGGAAAAGTCACGTCCACTCCACTCGCACGAAAAGCCGTGCCCAATGCTTGCGTAAACTGAGTAAAATCCGCTGCAAACCTGCTTGCATATCGTGCACTGCATCAATACGCCTCGACAACCGCCTATACTGTCTCTGAGTAATAAAAGAACCTCCTCCCTGAGGCTCCTCCTGCTGCTGCTGCTGCTGGTCTGCTACAAAACCAAGACCCCACCAGTCCGGCTCACCACCGTTCCACTCAACCAACCTCCCAATACTCTGATGATCTAGCGCCTCCTGTGGCTGTTGTATAACCTCATCTGCTGCCCAACGAGCACCACAATCTCTAGCCAACCTAGCAATGATTGAACCGTAAGGCATCGCTGCAGTGGTACTACCTTGCATAAACCGCGTCATCCCCTGATGGATCAAATTACCCACATCCACATACTCTCTGCTGCAGATCGCATACAATAGAATAGCCCTCTCCACTGTAATCTCATTCGAATGCCTCGTAGGAATGAGATTGGCACAAATAAACAGATGCCAAGTACGCCCATATCTGTTCAGTGCCGTCGACAGAAACGAAGTAGGTTCAGTCGTGCCTCTCCTCAAACGCCACTCTGTACCAGGCACACACAATCGTTGGATAACCATCTGAAGATCCACATTATCCCGAGTTCTCCCCGACCAATCATCTTGCCCCCTCCTAGGAGCCGGAAGCCCAAGAACACGCCGAATAGCAGGCGGCTGATAATCCACGCGAAAGCCACGAACCTGGCTAATCCCATTCCTCTCCACACTAGCGTTCGCATAGAACTCGCGAACCACAGTCATCGGAACAGGCTCTGGAACCTCACAGATCTGCTCCCAATGTCTCTCCAGAATATTCTCAAACATATACCCATCCGCCGCATTAGGCAAAAGACCCCTCTCACGAGCAATAGGGCGCCCCAACAACCGATTATACTCATCACGAGCCCCATTATTAATAAACTGCGGTCCACCATTACCTCCCTCAGAATCTGATGAAGATGAAGAACGAGGGTTCCTCCTACCAGTCCCACTACCACCCGCACCAGCACTACCACCACCAACAACCCTCTATCGCTTGGAAGCCATGGAATTGATTAGAATAGTGTTTCGAGAGTTTAAAGTGTTTAGAGAGTTTTTGAGATCTGTAGGTGTGTATGTATAGGTAGGGTTGTGTAATGGTGTATATATATAGGAGAAGTAGGGTTAGTGGGGTTAAATTATGGGCTTGGGTAGTGGGTCTCTATAATAACAACTAACAACAAAACTTATTTTTTTTTTTTCAAAATCTGCTAAAAAAATTTTTTTTCTGTACAGTCGACACGGCGCTGCCGCGCCAGGAATGCCTTGTGGGACGGCGCTGCCGCGCCAGAACTTCTGTTCACAATTTTTTTTTTTAACAAATCACGTGGGTTGCCTCCCACGAAGCGCTCTTTTCACGTCATTAGCTTGACATAGCTCCATCTCCTTACGTTGTGCAAAGTAGAACCACCGTCTCAACTTCACGATTCAATTTCTCTCCAAAATATGGCTTTAACCGCTGACCATTGACCTTGAATGATTGTTCCGGTACTTTGTCAAAAATCTCCACTGCCCCATGTGGAAAAACTGTTTTTACTGTGAAAGGTCCCGACCAACGTGACTTCAACTTCCCAGGAAATAACCGAAGTCGAGAGTTGAACAACAACACCAATTGCCCGGGCACAAACGTCTTAAGAACCAACCTACGATCATGCCACCTTTTTACTTTCTCTTTGTATAACTTGTTGTTCTCATAAGCCTGAAATCGAAACTCGTCCAATTCGTTCAACTGAACCATCCGCTTTTCACCTGCTGCTGTAAGATCAAAATTCAGCTTCTTCAATGCCCAATAAGCCTTGTGTTCTAACTCAGCTGGAAGGTGGCATGCTTTACCATACACTAGCTGAAATGGTGACATTCCCAAAGGTGTTTTATAAGCTGTCCGATAAGCCCATACCGCTTCATCAAGCTTTAGCGCCCAATCCTTCCTAGAAGGACTAACTACCTTTTCCAGAATCCGTTTAATTTCCCGATTAGACACTTCGGCTTGCCCATTGGTATGAGGATGATAAGCTGTAGCAACTCGATGATTGATGTTGTAGCGTGCCATAATAGATGTAAACTTTCGATTGCAAAAATGCGTACCTTCATCACTGATGATCACCCGTGGAGTACCAAACCGAGTAAAAATATTCTTGTGAAGAAAATTAAGTACTACCTTAGCATCATTCGTGGGAAGTGCTTTTACCTTCACCCACTTAGACACATAGTCCACAGCTACAAGAATATACTGAATACCACATGATGGAATGAACGGTCCCATGAAATCGATCCCCCACACGTCAAATATCTCTACCTCCAACATGACGTTAAGAGGCATCTCGTCCCTACGAGAAATATTACCGACCCGTTGACATCGATCACATCTCAACACAAACTGATGAGCATCCTTGAATAGAGTCGGCCAATAGAAACCCCCTTGAAGAATACGTGTGGCTGTCTTTTCACCCGCATAGTGGCCTCCATAAGCTGTGGCATGATAATCACTAAGAATAGCCTCGGTCTCACTGTAAGGAACACAACGCCTAATAATCTGATCAGCTCCTTGCTTGAATAAAAACGGCTCATCCCAAATATAATTCTTGACATCGTGCAAGAATTTCTTCTTTTAAGCATAAGAGAGTTCAGGTGGAATGATGTTGCTTACTAGATAATTCACAATGTCGGCGAACCATGGTTCATCATCTTGCACTCTGAATAGTTGCTCATCAGGAAAAAACTCATTAAAAACTGTGTTGTCCTTAGGTGACTTTCCATGATCTTCCAATCTAGAGAGATGATCGGCTACCTGATTCTCCGTCCCCTTTCTATCCTTGATTTCCACATCAAATTCTTGCAACAGAAGAACCCAACGAATCAACCGCGGCTTAGCATCTTTCTTTGCGAGGAGGTAGCGAATAGCAGCATGATCCGTGTAAACTGTCACCTTAGTACCGAGCAGATAAGAGCGAAACTTTTCAAAACCATAGACAATAGCAAGTAGTTCCTTCTCAGTGGTAGTGTAATTCAACTGAGCATCATTGAGAGTTTTGCTCGCATAATAAATAACATGGAACATTTTTTTCTTCCTTTGGCCTAGAACGGCCCCAACTGCATAATCACTAGCATCGCACATCAAAGCAAATGGTTGGCTCCAATCAGGAGCTGTGATAACTGGAGCAGAAATTAGTTTCTTCTTCAAAATATCGAACGCATGTAAACAAGCCTCGTAAAAATTAAATGGCACGACCTTTTCCAAGAGATTGCAAAGCGGCTTAGAAATTTTTGAGAAATCTTTATGAAGCGCCTGTAGAACCCTGCATGACCAAGAAAGCTACGAATACCTTTGACCGAGATAGGTGCCGGAAGATTCTCAATAGTTTCCACTTTTGCTTTGTCAACTTCCAAACCCTTACTCGAAACCTTGTGTCCAAGAATGACACCTTCTTGTACCATGAAGTGGCACTTTTCCCAATTAAGAACAAGATTGGTCTCCACACAACGTTTTAAAACCAAACTCAAGTTTTCCAAGCACTCAACAAAAGAATCCCCAAAGACTGAGAAATCGTCCATGAATACTTCCATATTAATTCTAATCATATCTGAGAAAATGGCCATCATACACCTCTGAAAAGTAGCTGGTGCACCACACAACCCAAAAGAAACACGTCTAAATGCAAATGTACCAAATGGACAAGTGAAAGTAGTCTTCTCCTGATCCTCGGGTGCTATGCAAATCTGATTGTATCCCGAATACCCATCAAGCAAACAATAGTACTGACGTCCAGCCAATCGGTCGAGCATCTGATCAATGAACGGGAGTGGAAAATGATCTTTCCGAGTGGCCTAGTTCAACTTTCGATAGTCCATGCAAATTCTCCAACCAGCAACTGTTCGTGTCGGAATGAGCTCGTTCTTCTCATTAGTAACCAATGTCATGCCCCCTTTCTTAGGCACACATTGTACTGGGCTCACCCACGAACTATCAGAAATCGGATAGATAATGCACGCATCAAGCCATTTAAGAATTTCCTTCTTCACAACTTCTTTCATGACAGGATTCAGCCTCCTTTGATTATCGACTGTAGGTTTAGCTCCCTCTTCCAAAGGAATTTTGTGCATGCAATAGGAAGGACTGATACCCTTGATATCTGCTATAGTCCACCCAATGGCTGATTTGAACTCCCTTAAGATTCTCAAAAGTTTTTCCTCTTCTATGCCTGAAAGCTTAGATGATATAATAACAGGTAAGGTAGAAGAATCACCCAGATAGGCATACCTTAGATGTTCAGGCAATGGCTTAAGTTCCAAGGTAGGTGCTTCCTCAATGGATGGCTTGAGTCTAACATGAGACTTCTTCAATTCCGACAAACCCAGTGATTCAAATGGAATCCCAAACTTCTTCCATGGAGATGCATTAAGGTATTGCAAGTGTTCCTTATCCTCTTCATTCTCCATCTCCGAGTCATTAGCAAGAACTCTTTCCAACACATCCTCTTTCATCAAATGTTGAGTCGCATCGTTAACCACCTTGTCGACCATATCAATTTTGAGACACTCTTCATAGTCAGTAGGAAGCTTCATTGCGTTGAAAACATTAAAAGTAACGTTTTGATCGTGCACCCTCATGGTGAGTTCTCCCTTTTGGACATTAATAAGAGTTCGGCCCGTAGCCAAAAATGGTCGTCCCAAGATAATAGGAATCTTCTTATCTTCCTCGTAGTCAAGAATAACAAAGTCGGCTGGAAAGATAAGCTTGTCGACCTTCACCAAAACATCCTCAACTATTCCTCGAGGGTAAGTAACTGAACAGTCTGCAAGTTGTAGAGTCATAGCAGTTGGCTTTGGTTCTGGAAGACCTAGTTGCATGAAAACTGATAATGGCATGAGATTAATACTTGCACCCAAATCACACAAGCATTTGCTGAATGAGAGATCTCCGATAGTACATGGAATGGTAAAACTTCCAGGGTCCTTCAACTTAGGCGGCAACTTTTGTTGCAAGATGGCACTACATTCCTCCGTCAAAGCAACGGTCTCTTGCTCCTCAAGTTTCAATTTCTTCGAGAGAATGCCCTTCATAAACTTCGCATAGCTCGGCATTTGCTCAAGAGCCTCCGCAAATCGTATATTAATCTGAAGCTTCTTGAAGACATCCAAGAACTTAGCAAATTGCTTGTCGAACTTTTGCTTTTGAATTCTTTTTGGGTATGGGGGAGGTGGAAACACCTTAACGTCTTCTTCTTTCTGAGCACTCTCATTCTTAGAAGTTACAGGAGTAGAGGAAGTAGCAATCGGTAGCAATTTAGGACCAGATTCGACCCCAGTATTAAGACTGAATTTTTCTTCCAGAAGATGTGGCGCTGCCGCGCCAGTATTGTACTGGGTCACGGCGCTGCCGCGCCGTGCTAACTGCTCAGAATTTTCATTTTCTTCCTCAGTTGATTTTTCCTTGTTCTGACCTTGGAGAATTCTTCCTGATCGCAATGTTACTGCCTGGACCTGTTCCTTGTGATCCTTCTTGCCTGGATTCATCTCTGTGTCACTCGGAAGTGTTCCTGGTTGACGGTTCAACAGTGCATTGGCCAGTTGACCAATTTGATTCTCTAAAGTTTTCAATGACACTGCCTGACTCTTGTACATCATTCGAAGCTCTTCCAATTCAGACTTCTCAGACTGATTCAATGAATTCCCTTGAGACGGTTGAAATCCCGGTGGATTGAATGGTTGCCTTGGAGCATAAGGTGGTGGTTGATAGTTCTGATTATATGGCCTTGCATTGAACTGTTGATTCTGGGGTTGCTGAACACCGCCCTGATTGTTGCTCCAACTATAATTAGGATGATTCCGATTGTTGGGATGATAAGCATTAGGCACTGGTTGCTGAGCTCTTTGAAAATTACTAACAAATTGTGCGGATTCAGATGAGATAGCACACTGATTCGTGTCATGAGCCCCTGCACACAATTCACACACCATAGCAACCTGGTTAGATCCATGATTAGAAAGGGAATCTACTTCATTGTCAATGCCTTGAGTTGAGCAGCAATAGCAGTAGCTGCATCCAAGTCCAGAACTCCGGCCACTTTAGCAGGTGGCAAGCGTTGAGTGGGATTCTGAAACTCATTGGCCGCCATCATCTCAATAAGATTGTAAGCATCCTCATAGCTCTTAGCCCATAGCGCACCTCCAGAGGCTGCATCTAACATTGGCCTGGACTGAGTTCCCAACCCGTTATAGAAATTGCTAATTATCATCCAATCCGGCATCCCATGATGAGGACAACGTGCCAATATCTCCTTGTACCTTCCCCAAGCTTCCCCCAGAGATTCCTGAGGTTGCTGAGCGAACTGAGAAATAGAATTTCGATAAGCTGCTGTCTTAGCCATGGAGAAATACTTCGTCAAGAACTTTTGAGCACAGTCTGCCCATGTTTTAATAGAGCCAGATGGCATAGAATGTAACCAACTCTTGGCTTTATCCCTAAGAGAGAAGGGAAATAGTCTCAATCTGATTGCGTCATCTGTAACTCCGTTGAATTTGAAGGTGTCACAGATCTCAAGGAAGTCCCTAATATGAGCATTGGGATCTTCAGCAGGACTACCCCCAAACTGTACTGTGTTCTGAATCATCTGAATGATGTTTGGCTTAAGCTCGAAATTATTAGCCCCAATAGCTGGGCGAACAATACTGGTATGAATATCCTCCACTTTTGGCTGAGAGAATTCACTCAAAGCCTTCGCTGGCTGTGCTTGTTCTACCATTTCTTCTATTGATTAAAGATCGTCTTCTAACCCAATGTTATCAAAATCAAGTTTTCTTCTTGCTAGTTCTTCTCTACGTGCTTGAGCTCGTGTACGCATACAATCTCAAACAGTACCTGAAATTCACCAACAAGAAAATTGGTGAGAAACGTCTTAGTCACCGAACTTCAATGACCACTGATGGCAAATACTGAAACTAAACAAATAAACCGCGTCCCCAGCAGCGGCGCCAAAAACTTGTTAACACTAAACTCGACACGCAAGTGCACGTGATCTCAAGAAATATAGATAGCAAATAAGATTCGTTCCTACAGGGACTCGTTGTATTGTCTAGTTAATTCACTCACCAATGTATGATTATTATTCGATGCCACGACAAATTAATAACTGGAATTTTGTTTATCACTATAATTACTCTAAGAATTATAACTAATGATCAACTACTTAAACTAAGAATTATATCGAATTACTTATGCGAGATAAAACATGGGATTTTAACTTCATTAAACAATCCATCTATAGTCTCCACTTCTCTAGCCTTTTCATGTGATTTGTTAATACCTGATCGAATACACAAAACTGATATAAGCCAATTTTCATTGCACAAATACCATCCTAAATAATATCCACATTAGATAGAAATCACTTAGTCTCCCAATTATGCTTAATCTGTATATGTCTATAAAGATTGAAACATAATGGTTGAAGTACAAGCATTCAATTGATCACATAGTCGTCATAAAACGGTTAGAGTTACGACACTAATTACGAATGATATTCTCACGCATAAACCTATGCTAACATGGCAAGTTCTAAACTCTTAGATTCACTTTCGCTTCAATAAGAATTAACACACAATTACAGGAGTTAGCTACTCTCCTATAACGAATTAAAACAACCATGATAGGATATCACATCAATCACACTATAGGCATCGAAAAGATTCAACAAATAAACTTCATGAATAAATCCGCTAAAACCCCATAACAACGAATTAGTTCATAATTAAACTAATCGTCACCATGGGTTCCATTGTAAACATGATAGAATGAAACAAATAGTGATTTAAATAAATAATAAGGGGTTTAAAGAATACAACCAAACCAACCATCCACAAACTAGGAAGAATACAAGAATAAATTTAAAAACTATCTTCTTCCTCGCTTCTTCGTGCTTCAAAACTCCGTAAATACAATATGTGGTACGATCCTCTATTCTAGGGTCTTTTCCTTCTTTATATAGGCTCTAGGTGCAAGAAATTCGAGAAAAGAATCCTATTTTGACTTTATCTCGAAAAACAGCAAAACCAGAAAATTCTCGGCAGAAACACCGGCGCTGCCGCGCCATCCTACAGTTCAAATGCGGCGCTGCCGCGCCATCCTCCTGGAATCACAGAAATCACAGCGCTGCCGCGCCGTTCTCCAGTATAAACGCGGCGCTGCCGCGCCTTCCCTTCTGTCCAGCACTGGATTTTTTTCTCGTTTCTTCGTTACAACTCCGAATAACTATCCAATTGCTTTGCTGCATTCCTTGAACACCTGTGATTAACATTCCTGCACAAAACCCTTAAAAGAGATCAAAAATACCACAACTTAAGTACAAACATTCGTTTTAAGCCAAACGGAAATGTTTTAAGTGAATATAATACCCACTTATCAGTATACTCAAGTAATTATTTTCATATCTTCGTAAATACTCGAAACCCTATCTTGGATTAAAAGTTTATTTTATCGAATAATTATTTCATTAATTATTAATATTAAATCTTAAAATATTATTTATTAATTATTGTTCATTATTTTAAAGACAAAGCTAATCCAAGATACCTTTAGCACTTTCAAACTCGAACTTTTTCGAACTCAAAACATTTTCGAAAACCCCCGGTCAGGTTTGCTTCTTGTGTGATTTCAAGAATCATCGGTCGACTGATGTCGGACCTCAATTACTCTGTTTTCAATCAAAATCAAGTTTTCAAAAGAAAAAGAAAAGGGACTCTGGCAGATGTGGGAACCGTTGACGAACGATTCCCGGGATGTGTAAGCGGCCGTGAGCCAGGCGGTCCATCAATTATTATTCCGGCCCAGGTGTTGCCGAAGGATGATTACGGATGTAGTTTTCATCGAGGGTGATTACGGATGTAGTTTTCACCCGGGGATAGTTACGGATGTAGTTTCTATCCTTCTACCGGTAGAGAAGACCCGCGGATTATTGGACTTGGATGTGGCGACTGATCATCGTCAATCCCTATCAGGTTTTATGTTTTCTTTAAGTCCCATTCGTCCATTTTGGAAAAATGCTTTGACACTGCTTCTTAGGTTTTTGTGCCAAGTCGCTGATAGTGTTCTATTTTGATGAGAAAGATGTTGACTCAATGCAGTATCTAGAACTGCAAGTTTATTTTGAAAACAAGGGCACATATTGTTGCACCTTCGGAATTTATCAACAATGACAAGTGATTTTATATCTGATTGATACAAACAAGTTTAAAAACTGCCAATCATATGAAATGTTATATTGCTTACCTTATACATATATTTCTTGCTGAGCTATAGTTGCTCACACTTGCTTGTTTTCAAATTTACAAACACAACAGCTAAGCGAAATGGCAAGACCCTGACAGACTGCTCGAAAGCAGGTGACTAGACCCGAGCCAGCAGTTGAGATTCCACCGGTAGGCCCCATTAGCCGGATTGGTTGGCAGCTTTTGTTAGTTCGTTTTATTTATCAGTATGACCTGTGCAAGGCAGTGTATCGTAACAAACTTTCAAGCCGCCAACTTCGCTTCATATCGAAGTGTTGCTGGTAGCATAAATACTATTTAATTCGGTCTGTAATAACTCTGATACTTTTATTTCTGCCTAATCAATGTGGTGACGTTTCTGAGGCTCTAACCTGTGTGTGTGTGTGTTTGGTGTGAGTTTATTGTGGGGTCGATGGTTGTTTTATATATATCATGTGCAAGAACAGGTATGTTATTAATTGAAAATGGACCGTGAGCGCCTAGATCTCCGACCCCGGATCTGGGGGCGTCACATTCACCTCACTGCAAAACTTAGAAAACAATATCTACGAAACAAACCCTAATATAAAGAGAGGTTTGGACTTAATATGTCCTAAGGTGACTATAATATTCTTACCCGAATATTAATTAAAGTAAGTTCAGTAAGCTTTATTTGCTTATGACTTTATAATACAATACTCCGTATAGTGAGATTTAAATATATCTCGGAGTTTGTAAATCTTGATTATTTCCTTTAAGCTCGTAGGCTTATAAGGTTTTATAATCGTATACTTTGGCTCGTCTTTTATAAAGATAGAAGTATACTTACAATTACTTTGTTGAAAATACGTCTATATTCGAAGTATTGTATAAATCAAGTCCTTGTATATGCTTTATAGCTTAAGGATCTTGGATGAATAACTTCTCGTTCGATATAGTCTTAATTAGACTATTCATATTTTTATATTTAAACGAGAGTGTTATAATTTTACTTTAACAATTTGCACTTTAATATTAATTTGGCCAATTAAACACAACACACAAATATAACACACACGTGCAGAAAAGTAGCTCACTTTATCTATAGGATAAAAAGAGGGCCGCTATTATGCGTTAAATTAGTGCGAAAAGTAAAATCACTCACAAGTGTGAGGACGAGAAGAAAAAGTGCGGAAGGTAAAAATCACTCACAAGTGTGAGGACAAGAATAAAAAGTGCGGAAAATATATAAACGGCTTTCGCCACGCTATTACGCGTTTAAAGTAGTATCACTCACAAGTGTGAGGACTAGAAGAAAAGAGTGCGCAAAATATATAAATAGAAGCTTAACAAATCACGCTTTAGCACACAATTATATATATCACAATAATAATAATGGCCAAAGTAAGTGCGTTAAAGATTTAATTAATTAAGGCTTTTAGATTCTTTTCCCTCGGAACACTAAGGTGATAGAAGGGAATTAAATCAAGCTCGATATAATTATTTGACCGTCGTCAAATATAACCCCTTTTTGAAGTAATATTTCGAATCGTTTTGTTCGAAATTTAATCCTTGTACGGATTTTTATGGTCTCGGTTCGAGATCCGATATAAAAGCTTTATAAAGAATATGAGATGAAGGTATAGAGCTCTTATATGTATATAAAATATGGTCGGTTAAGACTCGGATGTGAAGCTAAATTATTACCACTTTTGGAGATCGCCGGAAAAAGTTCGCCGGAAAAATTCGCCGGAGGTTCGGCCGGATTTTGGCTTATGGACGAACTTGGGCAGCCCTTCGGGAGGCCGGATAGTAGTGGTAGAGGAGCTTCCTAGGTGGGAGAGAGCTTGGTTGGATGAACTAAGCTTTATGGAACAAAAACCTTGTATATATTGTAAGTATATATAAGAGAGAGAAGGTTTTTGAGATGAAGTGGGAGTAGAGAGTGTTTGGATATATTTAAAGAGCTCACACTTCAAAAATCCCAGCAATTATTTGGCTCTTTAGCTTGTTAGAAATGGTTGGGGGAGGGGGTTTATTTATAGGAGGAGTTGGGTGGAAGGAAGGGTGAGGATTGAAGGAAAAAGGAGTGGTTGAGATGAAAAACACTTGGATTGATGAGGTGGAAAGTGGTTTTGTGTTTGTTTGGAGTGGTATTGTGTTTCATTGCAAGTGGGGGTGGTTTTCTACATAAATATCTCAGCTGATCTTATCCCCTTAATATATTGTATCGGACTCGTATCAATTAACGAATAAATACGTAACATATTTCGTTAATTAAATACCCGATTAATACGAAAATTCCCAATAAATAATTCTAAAATTATGGAGAATTTAGGAATATCATAAAATGAAATTCTGGAAGTTTTGGTCAAAATTGGTCAATGTTGACTTAGTCAAACGTGGTCAAACGTGGACCCACTTCGTGCCTGGACCAAAATTCTCCGAAAATTACGAAACTTTTACCATGCATAGAAAATAACATTTAAGTGACCCATTTCATGTTTCAAGTCATTCTAGCAAGTGGAAGTATTTGAATTTAATTCAATTAAATAAGGTTTTGGTTCCGAATAAAATACGATTGGTCTTTCTATGAAATAGATACATCTTTTGACCAATGTTTTGACTAGAATAAATACTTAGAATATATTTCCTAATATATAAAATATATTTAGAGTGTAGGAAATATTTTTGAGTATTTAAAATAATTTTCTCCGAAACTAAAATAAATTAAAGAAGCGGGAGAAAAATTACTTTAAATATTTCTAGCACGAGATAAAAATGAGTATTAATATTCTACCACTGAATATTAATATTCTTGAGGATAAAAACATTTTGAGTGCTATGGCGGAATATTTTCGAATAAAAACTGATCGTTTTAAATATAGCACGGGTTCTCTAAAGAATATTAATCCTCAAATATTCTTTGTTCGAGCCTGTCGCCTTATAAATTTTCGCAACGAAGATCTAAAAAATATCACATCTTAATATTTCTTTTTCGATCGTATTGCCTTGGTGTAGAGATATATTCCATGAAAGTATAATTTGATTTTTCGCAATAATGGAATATCTCTTATAATTAAAAATAGATATTGCTAGAGATGGCTTTAATCTTTTGACGGAATCAATTAAAATTAATGACCTAGTGGAGAGGATAACTAAGTGTAATTAAATTTTATGTTAAATCGTACAAATGCCAAAATAAATAATATATCGAAGATATCCTTTCAACTTTGTTTAAGTTCGTGTTGAAAACGTCTAAACATTTCCTTTGTATAAATAGATGCCGCATGATTCTCCAATGAGGAGGATGTTATTCTTGACCTTTCCTTATACTTTGTTTCATAGTCCGCTTCTTTCTCACGAAGATATTGTTTCTCCAACGCATTTTGTGAATTCTCTATAAACTCTTTCAAACCGGTTGTAGCATTTACATACTCGTCAAAAAATACATTCATTGACTCACTTCTCGAGGTAGTGGTTATCCCGGTAGTGAAATGAAGTTTAGTGTACACACGAACCCACTTATGTCAAACGGAATACATTTCTTGTAACCAACCATGATCAACCAAGTTATATTTTTCAACAAAATCATTCCACCTATCTTCAAATTGTTCAACCATCATTGACTTGTATAAACATAAGTTGAAATCTTCTTTGAAATGTGGTTCATATGCGTACAAAACGGATAACTTCTCCCGAATTTAGTACTTATATGCCAAGTACAATAAAGATGGTTCGTGTTTGGTAAAACTTCGGCAATTGCATTTCCAAGTGCAATGTCTTGATTGGTGATGATGGAGATTGGAGGGTTGTTTCCTATAGCTTCCAACCAATTCTTCAAAACCCATATATAAGAACTTCATTTCTCATCCATTATTAGTGCAAAACCAAACAATATAGATTGGTAGTGGTGGTTCACCCCCGTAATAGGTACAAATGGCATACTATACCTATTTGTGCGGTATGTGGAGTCAAATACTACCACGTCTCCAAAAATTTTATATGCATTTAATGATCTTGGATTAACCCACAACATGGAACTCATCAACATCTACTCGATAGAAAAATTACCCAAAACTATTACATTTCAATTCTTGGAGTAATGTCAAACCTTCTTTGGCATCACTCGAATCAAATACATGATGTCTAATATCACGAAAAACATTCTGAATGTCTTGACTAGTAAATCCAATATTCTCTAAGCTTCCAGTAAGCTCACCCATTACATTCAAAGATTGTTGATGCCCAATACCCGACTTACTCAAAATTATAATCAATTCTTGCATGATGGGTGTTATGTTTCTTGGCCTTTGCATGAAATGTACCTTACTAGGTGAAACCATCTCATGATTGTGTACCAAATGAACCAATGTTACCTCCCACTTATTTGATTTCTCTCTATGAACAACATACATTTACGCCTTACATTATGTTCTACCAAGAGAATCTCTATTTCTTTTTTTTTTCGGAACTTCTGTTTGCACTAAATCACGCAAACGTGCGTGGTCACAAGTAATATATGAATAAATCAAGTTCGTTCCCACAGAGATCTGGTTGGGTTTCAATTCAGTTCATGCACCTATGCAACAATGTATGGTTTTTATTCACTGCTAAGACAATTAACAAGATTGGGTTTAGATTAACTATAATTAACTAAGAAACAAATTAACAAAACTAAGAATTAACTAACTAACGAGTATTGGAATCGAATTACTTATGCAAGAGAAAACATGGGATCCTAACTCATTAAATACTTTGCTTAGATCTGACGCCTTTAATCACTATATGCAGTGGTTATGATATCTGATCAGACAACACGAAACAAGTATAAGCTACCTCTCGGTATACTAACACCAAACTACTCATACATCCACAAAAGAGATAGAAGATGAATAGACACCAATTATGTTTAGACCCTACATCTCTATAAGATTTGAAAACATAATGGTTTAAGCACAAGTTATCCATATTGATCACATAGGGCAGCATAATATCTATATTTACGCTACAAATCATGATGTTAAAACATCAACCTCTCCTATGCTAGCATGGCAAGTTCTAAATCTCAAGATCCACTCTCGTTTCGTAAGAGATTAACAATTCAATTTAGATGTTAGCTACGCATCTAAAAGCATTAAGAATAACCATACAAGGATATCAAATATACATCACACACAGATCTTTAAAGCATCAAAATACTAAAGCTCCATAAATAAATCCGTTAGAATCCCATGACAACGATAAGTTCGTAATTGAACCTCTCGTCATCATGGGATCAAGTGAAACCATGATAATGAAACAAGATATGAATTCTATGTTATAATATGTTAACTAATGATACAAATTACAATGGTAGGATGTGTTTAAATAGGCTCTAGAAGTCTTGCACAGCAAGAAAATACCAAAACAGAATTATAATAGAATTTCTGCAAAATACGTTTCCTAAACTGATTCTGTTTTGAAGGAAATTTCGTAGCTGACTTTTCTTCAGTATTTCTGGGCCGTTCCAGTTGTAATTGGACCTCTGAACCACTTTAGAATGAAAGAGAATCTCGTTAGCTTCGCGTGGACTGTAAGATCGTCCAAAACGGACTTGTAGAACTCAAGATATGGCCAAAATAGTGAATAAGGGCAAAACTGTAATTTTTCAGCAACGCGCGCACGCAGCCTGCGCCCCAGGCGCGCAGGCTGCGCCCCAGCCACCTGCATTACACGCTGCCTGCACCTCCCACGCGCTGCCTGCGCGTGGCTTCCGCTGGTTTGCCATTTTCTGCTCCGTTTCTTCGTTCTTGCTCCGTTTTCGCCCGTTCTTTTTGCGTTAGATCACATTCTTTATTTCCCTTGACTTAGGAACCTTCATGGGAGTTTAATGACAACTCCATTCTTCATTCCATTGCACAAATTTAACTCCAAAAATGACGGAAGCATCAACCATAATCGACATTCATACAAACCTGCACAACTACACAAAACACATCAAAACTACAACAAACTTGAGTCCAAGACAATCAATTTAAGCCGAATTGAAGCGATCCAAGTGGATATAAAATCCACTTATCAACTTCATCTTCATCATCCAAAGATTTTGAGGCTAATCTCCCATCCTTTCGACATATATACAAACGCGAACAAATCTTGTTATTTTTTGAACGTTTATGTGTAGTTCTAATTATTACTTCAAAACCAATACGCCTACCATAATCTCTATAAAACCTCTCCGCTTCATCTAAACTATCGAATAATTGACCAACACATGGGCAAACATCATTCAAATCATCCAAAGAAACACCATTCTCAACATCTTCACCATCATCATTATCATCAACATCATCACCATCATCAACATCATCACCATCATCAACAACATCAAAGACAACATCACCATCACCATCATCATTCTTAACGTCTTCATTATTATCACCATCAAGATCTATTATTTTAGGTGTGTGTGGACTTTCGTTAACATCTTCATTTTCTACCTCAATCTCAATCTTACTAGGTATCTTATTAGGAGATTTTAACTTTGAAAATATGAAAGAAGCCAATCTTCAATCTTCAAAAATCTTAATTTGGGATTGGTACTCCAAGCTCAATCTTCAAAATCTTCAAAATCTTCAAATTTGAAAAAATTTGGGTACAATTTGACAAATAAATTAAGATTTGTAGAGTAGAAATAGGTATAGATTGGTGTAGATTAAGTTTGTGATGGTGTAAAATATATCTCCAAATGATTTAAGATTGGGTATAAACTCAAGAACACTCATAAAATGACATTTCAAAACATGAAGGGTTGTTTGAGCTGAAATTGGTGTAGTTCTCGGCTAAGACATATAATAGAGCGGAACATTTAGGGGTAAAAAGGGAATTAATGATACGCTATATTATATAGCATATTATGCTCTATTATATAGCATATACGCTATATAATATAGCGTAAGTGTCCCTGCATCCTGACCGTTGACTGGTCATTTTAATGGTATAAGATGGGTTGGTTGGATATTTAAAAATATTCAACTGTGGCTGGTGACCAGTTTCCTATATATATATATATATATATATATATATATATATATATATATATATATATATATATATATATATATATATATATATATATACTATTATATAATAGACGAAACATTAAAAGATTGGTCGGTCGGTACGGTACCTATTGATTTTACTTATTTACCCTTACTTAACAGTACTTGTTATTTTTACTTAATTACTTATAGTTACTAATAACTAATAAATTTTCTTTTTCAGGTAAAACATGTTACCTTTTCTATTTTTCAATAACTAATCAATTTCCTTTTTCACGTAAAATATATTATCTTTTATATTTAATCTAACTAAATTTTTTCTTTTTCTAAAAACACTACGAGCAGTTCTATTTAATAAAATAAAATATTATAATTACTAATTATTAGCCAATTACATTTTTCAACTAAAATACGTTACCTTTTTTTTTTGTCCAGTAAAACCTATTTGGATAGTTTTATTAAAGTAAACTAAAATAAAAATAGTATATTAACTAATAACTAACCGATTACATTTTTAGGTAAAACATATCTTTTCTATATTTCAAACTAAAATCCATCATTTTCGCCGAAACAATAAAAGTTTGGTCGGTCGATACGGTACCCATTGATTTTACTTATTTACCCTTACTTAATAGTACATATTATTTTTACTTAATTACTTCTAGTTACTAATAACTGATAATTTTTTTTTCAAGTAAAACATGTTACCTTTTCTATTTATCAATAACTAATCAATTTTCTTTTTCACGTAAAATACATTATCATTTATATTTGATCTAACTAAAAATTTTCTTTTTCTAAAAACACTATGAGCAATTCTATTTAATAAAATAAAATATTATAATTATAATTATAATAAATAATAATTAACAAATTACCTTTTTAGCTAAAATACGTTACCTTTTCTATTTTTTTATTTTTTTCTAGTAAAACCTAGTTGGATAGCTTTATTTAAGTAAACTAAAATAATAACATTACAATAACTAAAACCTAACCGATTACATTTTTCAGCTAAAACATATCATCTTTTCTATATTTTCAAACTAAAATTCATCCTTTTCTAAAAATTTCACGGACTACATATAATCAAATATATAATAATAATCTTGACAGAAAAAATATAATAATCATCAGATCATATCATTTAAAATTTTAAGCCAACAAAATTCATGTCTTAAATTTTTTAATTCAAATTAAAAAAAGTTTGCATTAAGTTAAAGAACATCCGTGCTTTACATGGATTTTAAGCTAATATATATATATATATATATATATATATATATATATATATATATATATATACACACACATACATATCTATATATATATATATACATATATATATATATACATAAAGAACACATCATAAAATGGTTATTAAATCTATATATAAATATAAATATATATAGATATTAGCGAGCCTAAGATATATCTGAGGTAAGTTCCCTGAAATACCTATATTTTATATGTAAAAATGGGGTGGGCATTTTAGTAAATTCAAAATTTTTTAATTAGCTCTGCGGGCCCAATAAAATTTAAAGTTATTTTGTATGTATCTTAGGAAAAGTTCCCTGAGATCTATCTCAGGATCCTTTTTCTTATATATATATATATATATATATATATATATATATATAGGGTCTTGCTCAAATGAGAACCCCCACAATTGTGAGATATGAGATCTCATCCTAGCCATTCATTTTCATACCCTATATTCATATCCCATCATCCATTACTTTTATTAAAATTTTAATATTTCATCATCTGGACCCACCCACCACCTCCGGCCACCATTGACCGCCATTTCTGGCGACCACCACCTCCGGCGACCAACAATAATCACCAACGTCATCACTAAAATCACCACTGTTCAGAATAAAATCACCACCATCAAACAGAAATCACCAGCACCTCCTTCGAATTTCAACCATCTTCCACCATCATTTCCGGCCACAATTTCCGGCTACTACCTACAAATCATCAATCCACCACTATCTCCAAACACCCAAATTCAACACAAAATCACCACGTTTTCAACACATCCACCACTAATTACCACCGTCGTCTCTATTAATCACCACCATCGACATAATAATCACCACACAGCCACCACAACAGAATTTTTAGATTGTAAAAAATCACCCAAAAATGAACGAAAATTTGAGAAAATTCAAATCGGAGCACTAATTCAAATCGGCGACGGGGGCGGGATTGGCGGCGGGGGACAGCGGCAAGGGGCGGGGATGGCTACAGGTGGTGGGGCAGGGTGGAGGCAGGTGGTGGTGTTGTTTGTGGGTAGAGGCAGGTGAGAGAGAGAGAGAGAGAGAGAGAGAGAGAGAGAGAGAGAGAGAGAGAGAGAGAGAGAGGGAGGGAGGAGAGGGAGGGCGGGCGGGCGGGCGAGCAGCGGGAGGGGGGAGATGGGTGGTCGAATGGCAGTGGGGTGGAGACAGGTAGTGGTGGGTAGAGGCTGTTAGTAGTGGTGATGAGTTTAGTTATACTAATGTAATTATGTGGCTAAGATTTAATTTATATGTAAAATGTGTGGATGAGATTAGATCTCAGTTCTCACCAATAATATGGGTTCTCATTTGAGCAACACCCTATATATATATATATATATATATATATATATATATATATATATATATTAATCTACTTTATAAGTTGTTAAAAGAAAACTAAATTTTTTATTTATAATAAAACTTAAGAAAATAAATTTTTATTTAAACAATGGAAAAATGAGTTATTGAAGTAGATTTTTGATATGGGCTGAAAATAAGCCCTAAAGACACATTTAATGTGGCATTAATTAGGCCAAGGATGGTCCAAACGTGGGGCCCACCAGCTGGGCCCAAAACCCCAATTATAATATTAATTTTGTAATTAATATTGGGGGAAATAAACAGCTCAGCAATAAGAGTTGGATAAGGATATTATTTCCACCAGACTTATCCACCAAGGCATCCAATTCAATATGGAAACTGATTCCTACAAGGAATAGATCTAGAACTTTCCTCAAAGACTTTTCTACCTAGTCTCTGACTCCTACCATAATTCTAAGGCTCCTGCAGCCTATTTAAAGGGCCAGACCCCTCAACTCAGAACTACGTTTTTGGCTTGATCTTTGATATTCATCAAAGTACGTAGGCATCTTGTGAAGGCAGATTCAGCCACGAACACAAGAACAGCCATTAAAGCTCGAAGCTCAACCACCCTAGCATTAATTACAAATCGTAAACTAGTTTTTATTCCACAACATTTGGCGCCGTCTGTGGGACGACAACATCAACCATGGTTCAAACACGAAGAACAACATCGACTGAGGCCATACCCCTTAGCTCTGCTCCACCTGCTATCTCTGATCCGCTCATCACCGTTGAAGAAGGACAATTACCCCCACCAACAGGGACGGTCATTCAACCTCTAACCTCTCAACCCTCAGGGACGATTCCCCATGTTGAGGGAACTTTACCTGTGGCTATTCCTCAAAGCCAAGAAACTAACCCTCTTCAGATGGTGGTTTCTCCTCTTGATAGCGCTGGTCGTACGCTACCTCCGGGGGTACAGATCCACACCACGGATCTCCCTTTGAATACCAACCCGATGTATGGACTGCCTAATTATCCCCCTCAACACAGGGAACCTGGACCGAGCGGTCATGCCTTACAGATCCGAGATCAGGAGTACGATGGTTACTCTGGTCCATATACTGATGATTCAACGTCTGAGGATGAAAATGATGATCGTGATGAAGCCCCGAGGAGGCGACGTGCTAGTAAAGAACCTCGAAGGAGGTCCAAAAGAATCCATGATGGACCTCCACAAACGGCTGAGGAAATGATTAAGGCTCATGAGGCAGAGATCCAAAGGCTGAAGGATGATATTGCTAGAGAGCAAGCAAGGAGAAGTCTGATTCAACCTCCTCCAGTTACAGGGAGGATTCCCATTATAAATCTGGAGAGGCCCTCAAGGAGACAACGAAGGGCCGAAGCCCCGATTGAAAAATCGACAAGGGTGGAGACCCCCAAAAATAACCCTAGGGATCTGATGCCCCTTGGGGATCCTGATGATCCTACACCTCCGTTCACTGAAGAGGTAATGAATGCTCGCATCTCAAGGAAGTTCAAGATGCCGACAATTAAAGCCTATGATGGAATGGGCGATCCCGCGAACCATGTTAGGACATTCTCAAATGCACTGCTGTTGCAGCCTGCGAGCGATGCCTTAAAGTGTAGGGCGTTCCCTCAAACTCTGTCTGGCATGGCTCAAAGGTGGTATAGCCGCTTACCTGCAAACTCAATTGGCTCGTTCAAAGAGCTGAGTGCCGCCTTTGTCAGCCAGTTCATTAGTGGGAGAGGTCATGAAAAAAGTTCTGCATCCCTTATGTATGTGGTGCAGGGGAAGAACGAGAATCTGAGAGATTACCTCAAGCGGTTCACCAAGGAGATGCTGAATATCACTGATCTGGAAAATAAGGTGGCCATGGTAGCCCTGGAACACGGAACCACTGATCTCTTCTTTAAAAGGTCTTTGGCAAAACATCCTCCTGAAAATATGGCCGAGCTCCAACGGAGGGCCGACAAATATATCAAGGCCGAGGAAAGCATGAAGAAAGAAACCACAGGAGGCAACGGCAAGGGTTCTAATGATTCGAAGAAATGAAAGCAAGAGCAAGAGTATGATGCTAGGGACAAGTATCCCCGGACTAGCAAGGATTCCGAGTCACCACTAAAGAAGGGTTTGGGACCGAGGTTTTCTGATTATGCAAGGCTGAATGCTCCTAGGAGTCAGATCTTGCTAGATATTGAGAAGGATAAAGATTTCCGATGGCCGAAGCCACTTAGGGGTGATCCCACGAAAAGAAACAAGGATCAATACTGTAGGTACCACCGTGATGTGGGTCATGATACAGATGATTGTAGACAGTTGAAAGATGAGATTGAGTTCTTGATCCGAAAAGGAAAGCTAAGCAGGTTCACGAAGAATGATGATCGTGGAACCCAAAGAAGGGACTATGACAGGAGAGACAATGACAGGAGAGATAACGATCGTGATCATGATCGTAACCCACAGCCCCGAGGGCCAGTTGTTAATATGATTTGGGGAGGCCCGACAGTGGCCGGCACGACTCGAAACTCTCGAAAAGCGTATGCCAGAGAAGTAATGCACATCATGGGAGAAGCCCCAAAACGTGCCAGGACTGAAATAGTTATTGGGTTTGATGATTCAGATCTCGAAGGGGTAAAGTTCCCCCATGACGACCCGTTGGTCATAACTCCTGTGATTGGAAACTAGGAGGTGAAACGAGTCTTGATAGACAATGGGGCTTCTGTTGATATCTTGTTTCACGATACGTTTGTGAAAATGGGGTACACCGATTCTCAGTTGACCCCCACCAACATGCCAATCTACGGATTTAATGGAGATGAGTCCAAGGTTGAAGGGACTATTCAGTTACCCATGACGATTGGACAGGAACCTAGAGAAGCTACTCAGATGCTGAATTTCCTTGTGATCAAGGCATCCTCGACTTATAACGCGATCCTAGGAAGGACTGGACTTCATGCATTCAAGGCTGTGGCCTCCACATATCACATGAAGATTAAGTTTCCAACCAGGAATGGTGTTGGAGAACAAAAGGGTGATCAGAAGATGGCAAGAAGTTGTTATGTATCCGCGTTAAGGGCTGATGGAATCGGGGGGCAGGTACTTCCGATCGAAGACATGGATGTCCGTGGTGATGATGAACACAGAGGAAAGCCAGCAGAGGACTTGATACCTATTCCTCTAGAGCTAGGCGACCCTGAGAAGGTGACTTATATAGGAGCCTCTCTGAAGGAACCCCTGAAGGGCAAATTGATAGCATTCTTGCAAGAAAATAGCGATGTGTTTTCCTGGACAGCAGCTGATATGCTAGGGATTGATCCCCAACTCATAACTCACAGATTGAATGTCGATCCTAATCGGAAGATAATACAGCAGAAGAAGAGGAACTTTGCACCTGAAAGGCAAGAGGCCATAAAGCAAGAAGTGGAAAAGCTCTTAGAAGCTGGGTTTATTGAAGAGATTCAGTTTCCAGAATGGTTGGCTAACCCTGTGATGGTCAAGAAAGCCAACGGTAAGTGGAGGATGTGTATAGACTTTACCGACTTGAATGATGCATGCCCTAAGGATTGCTTCCCTTTACCAAGGATAGACATGTTAATAGATGCCACAGCTGGACATGAGATGCTGAGCTTCATGGATGGGTTCAGCGGCTACAATCAGATTAAGATGCACAAGGATGACGTCCCTAAGGTATCTTTCATAACTGACTTTGGTGTTTTCTGCTATCTTGTTATGGCTTTCGGTCTAAAAAATGCAGGAGCTACTTACCAACGACTGGTGAATAAGATATTCGCCCATCTGATTGGAAAAACCATGGAGGTCTATGTTGATGACATGTTACTCAAGAGCCTGTTCAAGGCAGACCACATTAAGCACCTCAAAGAGGCATTCGAAGTGCTGAGGCACCACAAAATGATGTTGAATCCAGCCAAGTGTGCCTTTGGCGTTGGATCAGGAAAATTTTTGGGTCTGATGGTTTCAAAGAGAGGCATAGAGGCCAAACCTGACAAGATCAAGGCGATCTTAGACATGGAGCCACAACGCTCTATAAGAGAGGTGCAGAAGTTGACAGGCCGGGTAGCGGCTTTAGGAAGATTCATCTCCAAGTCTGGTGACAAATGCTTGCCTTTCTTTCAAGCATTGAAAAAGGTGAAGAATTTTGAGTGGACTTCTGAGAGCCAAGAGGCCTTTGAACAACTGAAGAAGTACATGGTTGAAGCCCCGTTGCTGGCCAAACCTAGTCCCGGGGAGACTCTTTATCTATACCTGGCGGTATCTGAGCAAGCGTTGAGCGCCGTTCTCATTCGAGAAGAAAAGAAGGTCCAGAAACCTATCTATTATGTAAGCAAGGTGTTGCATGGGGCTGAGCTGAATTACTCTCCCATTGAGAAGTTCGCCTTGGTTTTGATAACAACGTCGAGGAAGTTACGTCCGTACTTCCAGGCACATAAGATTGAAGTCCTGACGGACCAACAGCTGAGAAACATATTGCATAGCCCGAAGGCTAGTGGAAGGCTAATCAAGTGGGCGATCGAACTTGGAGAATTTGACATCACGTATAAGCCTCGAACAGCCATTAAGGCTCAGGCATTGGCTGACTTCGTGGTTGAATGCACCATTAGCAACCAAGAAGTCGGGGGGCAGGAGATAATAACAACCCCTGAGAAGCAAGATAAAGATGGAGAACTTGAACCTGATCAGAAGGAATATTGGGTGCTCTATTTTGATGGAGCATCAAAAACAAAATCTAGTGGCGCAGGCTTAGTATTGCAAAGCCTTGATGGGTTCACAGTTGAATATGCTTTGAAGTTGGATTTCCAGACAACCAACAATGAAGCTGAGTATGAGGCCTTGATAGCTGGTTTAGGCTTGGCCAGAATCATGAGAGTCAAGAATCTCAAAGTTTGTGGAGATTCAAGATTAGTAGTCTCTCAGGTAAATGGTGAATTTGAGACCAAGGATGAAACTATGGCAAAGTATCTGCGAGTTGTGAAAGCTGTCATGACTCAGTTTGATGAGTGTTATGTAGAACACATTCCGAGAAAAGAGAACGTTAAGGCCGATGCCCTATCTAAGTTCGCTTCTTCCGAAATAGAAAACTATGCACGGAGTGTTTACTTCCAGGTCTTGAAGGCCCCGACTATCAACTCGAAATTAGTGGCACCAATTGATGTGGGAAGCTGTTGGATAGATCCTATCAAAGCTCACCTAGAAACTGGATGGCTCCCAGACAATGCCTCGGAGGCACGAAAGCTGTCAGTGAGAGCATTGAGATATGCCTTGATCGAGGGCGTTCTTTACAAAAGATCTTTCGTTATCCCGTACTTGAAATGTTTGAGGCCCCAAGAGGCAAGGGAAGTTTTGGAAGAAGTTCATGAAGGTATTTGTGGGCAGCACTTGGGGGGCAGAGCCCTAGCTCACAAAATAACTCGTTTGGGATTCTACTGGCCAGAAATGCTGGCCGATGCACAGAGCTATATCAAGCGGTGCGATCGATGTCAGAAGCATGCTCCGATAGTAAGGCAGCCGCCTGAGATGTTAACATCGGTTAACTCCCCTATTCCATTCGCGATGTAGGGAATGGATATACTTGGTCCCTTCCCCGTAGCTTCAGCACAAAGGAAGTTTCTGATAGTGGCCATTGATTACTTTACTAAGTGGATTGAGGCTAAACCTCTAGCCAAGATAACCACCAAACAAGTTTCCACCAAACAAGTTGCCCAGTTCTTTTGGGAGAATATAATTTGCAGGTATGGAATTCCACGAATTTTGGTGACAGACAATGGGACACAGTTCAATAATGAAGAGTTCAAGAAGTATTGTGAGGAGAATGCAATTGAGCTTCGTTTTACCTCTGTGGCTCATCCACAAGCCAACGGGCAAGCTGAGGTAGCTAATCGAATTATCCTTGATGGACTGAAGAAGAGGGTCGAACGCTCTAGAAACACTTGGGTAGATGAGTTGCTGCCCATACTATGGGCATACCGTACCACTTGTAAAGTGACCACTAGAGCAACCCCGTTCCTGCTGGCTTACGGAGCTGAGGAAGTTGTGCCTTTGGAGATCATGCAAGCGTCACCTCGAGTTGAGGCCTTTGAACCAGAAACTAACGAAGAGGGCATGAGACTCGCCCTAGACCTGATTGACGAAGTCAGGGATGAGGCAAACTCTAGAAATGTGGAACATCATAAGAAAGCATCCTTTTATTACAACCATAGGGTTAAGGAAAGGTTCTTTCGACAAGGCGACCTGGTTCTAAGGAAGATCGAGGCTTCTGGAGTTGGCCAGAAGGGAAAGCTAGCCCCTAATTGGGAAGGGCCGTATCGAGTCAAGAAGACGTTGGGACGAGGATCATATAAGTTGGAGACCTTGGACGGGGTTGAGGTGCCCCGTACTTGGCATGCCTTGAACCTCAAAGTTTATTATGTATAAGCTATCCTTGCATGGATTCAGCTTTCTATCTATTTATTATGAGGAGTAGAAATAAGGTTCGATGAAACCATTCCAGGGCATTACGCCCCGAGTAGGACAATAATAAGCTATGTAAGGGTTAAACCCATTTCAGATTATTAATGCAAAGTTTGTTTCCCTTCAATGATTCTGTGATTTTGTTTATGTACCAAGCACCTGTTGAGTGTGAGTCTAGGAAGGACAAGTACCGAAAACAAGTAAACAAACAAATGAGGAAACAAATGCATAAATAAAGACCCCGAAGGTCCAATAGTTAGGTTACATTAACAAGACAGATAAAAGTTTGGTCCCCAAGGACCGTGAATGAAATCTAGACAAATAAAGCCATATACGGCTAACAAGGCCATGCAAGGCCACGAACTAACTCCAGCTACTCCTCCCCAGAATCCTCTTCGCCAGACTCCTCTCTGCCGCTCTCCTCTTCCTCACTCTCCTCCTCTGAGTCTTCGCTGGAGTCACCACCGGGCTCTGCTATCACCATTGGCTGAGCTCTAGCAACTTCGGCTCCTTTTTCCTCGGAAGATGAAGAAGAAGTAGAACTGCCCTCGTTCCGGATTAGTCTCTTCCCAGGGATGGGTTGGCGAACTACTCCAACTTTCTTTGCAGGCGGGATTTTCTTCCCACGGGAGCCAGAAGAAGATGAGTCATGGCTAGCAGCGGGAACAACCCCCTTTGAGTTGGACCCAGAACGACGATGACTGCCTCTGGAGCCGGATCCTGATGCCTGAGGAACAATTTTAGTTCCCGAACCAGAAGCTAGGTTAACCGGGATGGCACCCCAATTTGGGCAAGGAAAATCAGCCGGGTTGACAACAGATGGATGCCTATGACTCACAGCGTTAATAGCCTTATCCCAACCAACAGACATGTTGAAGGGACGCACCTCATCATCATGATCATCAATGAGCTTAAGAAAATCTTCAGACCTATGGTAGGCCTGGATCACCTTGTCGACATCAGAGGCCTTCTTTTTGGCTAGAGAAGCAAGCTGTTTGCGGGTAGATGCGGCATTAGCTTCAGCACGAACAACTTGGGAGTGCAGATCGTCAATCTCTTCCCGGAACCTTATTCAGTCATTTCTCAAGCTAACATTTTCGTCCCTAAAGGCCCGGCCTTGGGTCGAAACAGTTTGAAAATAAGCGTTGGCCTGCAACAAGGAAATAAGTGAGCCACAAGGAGTATGCAGAGTTGAAATCAATAACAATGTCAAACTTAACAGAAGGAATTTCATACCTGATACAAGGCCTGGGCGCCCATGAGCTGAGACTCATCCATTTTGTCACCTGCATGCATTGTCGCTTGGTCAGGCGGAGTGATTGAAAGCTTGGACCAGTCTAGGGCCAAATGAGGACTCCCGAAGACCGAGTCTTGTTCGCATATGCCCCAAGGAGGTATGAAGGGAGTCCGGACATCCCCGTCAGCATTTCGGGATCGTTTACCACCTTGAGAACAACGCTCCAAGAAATTAGGGATGTGAGGCTTAGTTGGATTCAGCTTCTCCTCAGCCCTTTTCTGCATCCTCTTGGTAACAATTGGCCGGTTCTCGGGACGATTATCAATCTCCTCAGCAGCTGAAATATAAAGAGAAAAATATCGGTATAAGAACAAACAGAGTTCAAAATAAGTTCAAGTAAGAAAGTTACCCTCAATGGAAAGAAAGCTAAGGCCAGCCCCAATGAGATTCTTTTCATTTAAAAAAGTTTTATAGTGTGTGCGGCCGTCGTCAGCAAGAAGCCTATCCCGGTCCAACAATTCCGAATCTGTAAGGTCACACACGAAGTGGGAACTATCTTCTACGGACCCGAATTTCTTCACAAAGAAGTTGCCCCAGTCACCACCCTTCCATTCAAGAACTACAAACTCCCTTTCCCAGAAATGTTGTGAATCTGGAAAGGAGAAGGGATTCACCATGTGTGGAAGTTTGGCTCGGTGCTTGAGGCTCACCCATCCTTTCTTGGAGTCAGAAGAGTTGCTGGCCCCGAAGATACTTCGAAACATTGTGGTTGTCGGATGAATCCCCAGCTCCCGACACCTTATCAAGAAAATAGAAATGTACCTCCAAGCATTGGGATACAACTGACAGGGGTGGATCTGATACTCAGCCAGCAGCCTAATAATAAAATTGTCAACCAGGAACCTGAACCCAGCATCTAAGGCACCCCAGTAAACACAGATCCTCTCAGGATGCCAGTTGCATGTTCTATTTGATGGATTCAGGAGACGAACCTGGATGGCACTTGGAAAGTGATAAGACTCCCTTATCATTTGGACATCCCGTTTCGACAATTTACTGGGACTATTAAAAGAATCTAGGCTAGAACAGTTGGGAAATGCATCCCTCATGATACTTAGAAGTTCTAGCAAGGATTCGAATCTATGTTCAACATATGTAGGAGGTTTGATTCTTTCTTTACCTTTGGCGGTCCTCATTTTACTCCTCTTTGACATAGCTTCCATCATGGAGACCGGGGGAGCCATTGGTTGATCACCTTCCGACATCTTGACACAGAAGCTGAAACTTGATCTTGGATCTTAAACCTGATCTTGAAGCTCGAACTGGATCTTGCAACTTGAACCTAAGAGAACTTAAGAACTTGAGAGCTCAGAAATGAAGAAGTGAATGGAAATGAAGGCTACTTCTCCTCTTTTATAGAAAACACATGACCTGGTACATCAGGTTGAACCTCAGCTTGGTTCGTGTTTACAGGTCATCTATCGTTTATAGATGAAAAAAGAACAGAAATTATCCACGTTATACAGAAAGAATCGTTATAATTCATATCTGTCGGAAAAGAAAAAGCTGGAATATTTACTGCATGGATGCTTGCACTTAAAAAGATAAACAACTAGTTTAGTCTTAAGCACGAGGTTAGTAGTGCTAATCCTGAATTAAGGTGTAGCACCGATGAAAGTCACGGGTGACCAAAATACTTCATTAGAGATCGAGATCCAGCTTCTGAATCCCTAGGATCGAGATCCAACTTCTGGATCCTTGAAAGTCACGGGTGACCAAAATACTTAATTAGAGATCGAGATCCAGCTTCTGAATCCCTATGATCGAGATCCAGCTTCTGGATCCTTGAAAGTCACGGGTGACCAAAATACTTAATTAGAGATCGAGATCCAGCTTCTGAATCCCTATGATCGAGATCCAGCTTCTGGATCCTTGAAAGTCACGGGTGACCAAAATATTTAATTAGAGATCGAGATCCAGCTTCTGAATCCCTAGGATCGAGATCCAGCTTCTGGATCCTTGAAAGTCACGGGTGACCAAAATACTTAATTAGAGATCGAGATCCAGCTTCTGAATCCCTAGGATCGAGATCCAGCTTCTGGATCCTTGAAAGTCACGGGTGACCAAGATACTAAATTAGGGATCGAGATCGAGCTTCCGGATCCTTGAAAATGGCCGACCATGACACCTGAAGGAGCCATGGCCGACCACTTCGTAGCCGACCACGGCGTTTTGGGATGCCTCGGCCGACCACGAGCTAAACGACCACGAACCGGCCGACCAAGGCACGCCATGGAGCCCCAGCCGACCAGCCTGCAGCCGACCAGGTGCCGGCCGACCACCTGGGATCAAGGCCTCTCGGCCGACCAGGTGTCAGCCGACCACCTTGGTTCGAGGCCCTTCGGCCGACCAGGAGCTAGCCGACCACGAGCTAGCCCTCGATCCGACCGATCGCGGGTTAGCTCGTGGTCCTGAATCTTGATTTTTCAGCAATTCTCGGGTAGTTTCTGGACCTAAATCTCAATTTTTTCGTATGGTTTTAGGTGCACCGTTTAGCACCGTTTAGTGTCGTTTAGTGCCGTTTAGCACCGTTTATCGCCGTTTAGCGTCGTTTAACATCGTTTAAACGTCGTTTAAGGCTGTTTAGCACCGTTTAGTGTCGTTTAGTGCCGTTTAGCACCGTTTATCGCCGATTAGCGTCGTTTAACATCGTTTAAGGCTGTTTAGCACCGTTTAGTGTCGTTTAGTGCCGTTTAGCACCGTTTATCGCCGATTAGCGTCGTTTAACATCGTTTAAACGTCGTTTAAGGCTGTTTAGCACCGTTTAGTATCGTTTAGTGCCGTTTAGCACCGTTTATCGCCGATTAGCGTCGTTTAACATCGTTTAAACGTCGTTTAAGGCTGTTTAGCACCGTTTAGTGTCGTTTAGTGCCGTTTAGCACCGTTTATCGCCGTTTAGCGTCATTTAACATCCTTTAAACGTCGTTTGAGGCTGTTTAGCACAGTTTAGTGTCGTTTAGTGTCGTTTAGCACCGTTCAATGCTACTGGCACAATCTAACGTCGTTGTAAGCGCGTCGGTCGCTCCACGCTTTACGTCAAAACGATATCAAAGATAAACCCTGACCCGAGTCTCGAATTAGACAAGTAGAACTTCAAGGAAAACCTGATCAATTTTCCTAGAAGTTGGGGGGCAAATGATATGGGCTGAAAATAAGCCCTAAAGACACATTTAATGTGGAATTAATTAGGCCAAGGATGGTCCAAACGTGGGGCCCACCAGCTGGGCCCAAAATATTAATTTTGTAATTAATATTGGGGGAAATAAACAGCTCAGCAATAAGAGTTGGATAAGGATATTATTTCCACCAGACTTATCCACCAAGGCATCCAATTCAATATGGAAACTGATTCCTACAAGGAATAGATCTAGAACTTTCCTCAAAGACTTTTCTACCTAGTCTCTGACTCCTACCATAATTCTAAGGCTCCTGCAGTCTATTTAAAGGGCCAGACCCCTCAACTCAGAACTACGTTTTTGGCTTGATCTTTGATATTCATCAAAGTACTCAGAAATTATCCACGTTATACAGAAAGAATCGTTATAATTCATATCTGTCGGAAAAGAAAAAGCTGGAATATTTACTGCATGGATGCTTGCACTTAAAAAGATAAACAACTAGTTTAGTCTTAAGCACGAGGTTAGTAGTGCTAATCCTGAATTAAGGTGTAGCACCGATGAAAGTCACGGGTGACCAAAATACTTCATTAGAGATCGAGATCCAGCTTCTGAATCCCTAGGATCGAGATCCAACTTCTGGATCCTTGAAAGTCACGGGTGACCAAAATACTTAATTAGAGATCGAGATCCAGCTTCTGAATCCCTATGATCGAGATCCAGCTTCTGGATCCTTGAAAGTCACGGGTGACCAAAATACTTAATTAGAGATCGAGATCCAGCTTCTGAATCCCTATGATCGAGATCCAGCTTCTGGATCCTTGAAAGTCACGGGTGACCAAAATATTTAATTAGAGATCGAGATCCAGCTTCTGAATCCCTAGGATCGAGATCCAGCTTCTGGATCCTTGAAAGTCACGGGTGACCAAAATACTTAATTAGAGATCGAGATCCAGCTTCTGAATCCCTAGGATCGAGATCCAGCTTCTGGATCCTTGAAAGTCACGGGTGACCAAGATACTAAATTAGGGATCGAGATCGAGCTTCCGGATCCTTGAAAATGGCCGACCATGACACCTGAAGGAGCCATGGCCGACCACTTCGTAGCCGACCACGGCGTTTTGGGATGCCTCGGCCGACCACGAGCTAAACGACCACGAACCGGCCGACCAAGGCACGCCATGGAGCCCCAGCCGACCAGCCTGCAGCCGACCAGGTGCCGGCCGACCACCTGGGATCAAGGCCTCTCGGCCGACCAGGTGTCAGCCGACCACCTTGGTTCGAGGCCCTTCGGCCGACCAGGAGCTAGCCGACCACGAGCTAGCCCTCGATCCGACCGATCGCGGGTTAGCTCGTGGTCCTGAATCTTGATTTTTCAGCAATTCTCGGGTAGTTTCTGGACCTAAATCTCAATTTTTTCGTATGGTTTTAGGTGCACCGTTTAGCACCGTTTAGTGTCGTTTATTGCCGTTTAGCACCGTTTATCGCCGTTTAGCGTCGTTTAACATCGTTTAAACGTCGTTTAAGGCTGTTTAGCACCGTTTAGTGTCGTTTAGTGCCGTTTAGCACCGTTTATCGCCGATTAGCGTCGTTTAACATCGTTTAAGGCTGTTTAGCACCGTTTAGTGTCGTTTAGTGCCGTTTAGCACCGTTTATCGCCGATTAACGTCGTTTAACATCGTTTAAACGTCGTTTAAGGCTGTTTAGCACCGTTTAGTATCGTTTAGTGCCGTTTAGCACCGTTTATCGCCGATTAGCGTCGTTTAACATCGTTTAAACGTCGTTTAAGGCTGTTTAGCACCGTTTAGTGTCGTTTAGTGCCGTTTAGCACCGTTTATCGCCGTTTAGCGTCATTTAACATCCTTTAAACGTCGTTTGAGGCTGTTTAGCACAGTTTAGTGTCGTTTAGCACCGTTCAATGCTACTGGCACAATCTAACGTCGTTGTAAGCGCGTCGGTCGCTCCACGCTTTACGTCAAAACGATATCAAAGATAAACCCTGACCCGAGTCTCGAATTAGACAAGTAGAACTTCAAGGAAAACCTGATCAATTTTCCTAGAAGTTGGGGGGCAAATGATATGGGCTGAAAATAAGCCCTAAAGACACATTTAATGTGGAATTAATTAGGCCAAGGATGGTCCAAACGTGGGGCCCACCAGCTGGGCCCAAAATATTAATTTTGTAATTAATATTGGGGGAAATAAACAGCTCAGCAATAAGAGTTGGATAAGGATATTATTTCCACCAGACTTATCCACCAAGGCATCCAATTCAATATGGAAACTGATTCCTACAAGGAATAGATCTAGAACTTTCCTCAAAGACTTTTCTACCTAGTCTCTGACTCCTACCATAATTCTAAGGCTCCTGCAGCCTATTTAAAGGGCCAGACCCCTCAACTCAGAACTACGTTTTTGGCTTGATCTTTGATATTCATCAAAGTACGTAAGCATCTTGTGAAGGCAGATTCAGCCACGAACACAAGAACAGCCATTAAAGCTCGAAGCTCAACCACCCTAGCATTAATTACAAATCGTAAACTAGTTTTTATTCCACAACAATTTTTTACATGTTAAAATACGTGAAAAACTTAAAACAACTAATAATTTTCTAAAAATCGGTTTAGGTGGTCGCCTAGCTAGAGGGCCGTCTAGGCGTGGCCAATGCGCCACCAAAACACCCTGAGGTGGGGGTAGGCGGAGATTTACGCAGTTTTTGTATTAATCAAACAAAAAAGGATTGAAATCGGTCTAGGCAGTCAAAAATTGGCAAAAAGACGGTCAAAAATCGGTAAAATATGTTGAAAATTTTAAAAATTGATAAAAATATTTGACAAAAATATTTCATAAATAAAAATATTAAAAATAATTTTTATATACAACCGATTAATATTTCGAATAAACTATTCGATTAATTTTGTCTATCCGATTAGATGCTAGGCGGTGTCTCGATCGCGTCGGACGATTTATGGAACACTTAAACAACACACATATTTTACAGACTGAGGGAGTGTTATGTAATAATAATAATAAAGTAAGATACGTAAAAAGATGAAAGTGGGAATAGTCAAAAAACAGTAAGTGCTTTGCGTGTGCAAATGAGGACTGGGAAACACAGAGAATATAAAAATCTCGTCTCTCCATTCATTCGATCTCTGTCATTCAAAGGCTTGTTTTTTTCACCTTGCAACACAATAACGCAATTGCTTGTAAAAGAAGGTACCTCCAGCTCTTTAAGGGCGACTCAGGAGCTTTTTATAAAATTAATTTAATTATTATAGCCTGCCGCTGTCCTGCTCTTCCTGCATGCATTGTTCTTCTTCCACACCATCATAATTCAGATTCAGTAGTACTATTGTCAGTACTTCTCCACTGCCATTATTTGATTTCATTTCAATTTCCAATAAAATCAGATCAACTCGGCTCACCCCTAGCTAACATGTATACATAACGTAAACAGGGCAGATCTAGTAAGGAATATGGGGCATGTGTTCCCTCTAAAACAAAATTTAGTATATTTTACCATTAAATTTTATAAAAAATATAGAAAATTTTCGTTCCAAAAATATAGAAATATAAGAATGTTTTGCTAAAATTTACTCGATATCCCTAAGGTTGTGGATCCACCCCTGCATGTAAGTATATGCTCTAATGGCCGGCTGGTTGCACCCGCTGCAGCCTGCCCACAAGCCAAGTATAGATCTATATGTTACCTAGCTACTACCTAGGATCTGGAATCAGGTTACGTATACTAGTGTGTGTAGAGTGTAATGTATTTTACATGATTATCGAAACTAATTAATTACTAGTTCACTTTGCTTGTTTGCTTTAATAATGGGCCTGTTTGGGGAGTCTTAAAATAATTCCTTATGGACTTATTTTCGGGTAAAAATTTCATATTTTTATAAATATTTTTATACAAGTATTTAATGTATGTTTGAAATTTTATAAGTTGCAAAAAAAAGTTTAACTTTTTCAGAAAAAAGTTAAGAATCTCTAATTTTGTCTTAAAATAAGTTAATTTATTCTGGAAAATAAGCTTTCCCAAACATCCCAATATCTTACTTCTTGGTCAACCAAAAGTTAATTATTTGACATTCGAAAATAAAGAAAATATTTGGCCCCAACTTACGTAATTTATAAGTTGAAAAAATAAAAAGTGCAGAGGCTATCGACAAATCACAAAAGTATATTAAAATTTCACCAAACAAAATGAAAAATTGTACCTAGCTAGGTAACTTGGTTTAATTTGCACACTCAAACTAGGCGCTATCTTCTAACAACAACATTAGTAAACATTATTACAATTTACAATCATTAAGTTAGTATTTTATAAGATGTGTGTTTGCATCTCCCAATCCCATGTTGGAAACAAATCGCCCACTTCATAAGGATAACTTGCATAGTGAGGAAAATATATGGACTGCCAAAATCATAACTTGCTGGGTTTAAAATCTAACGCCATCACAGTCAAATCTATCCTTTCAATCTATTTATCTTCGGATTAAATATCAAATTGGTCATTGAAGTGGTGGCTATATATCACTTTACTCACTGATTTCAACAGGGTATCATTTGAATCACTTAAGTCACAATAAATATCAAACATATACCTATAAATATGTGATCTAGAATTAAAATAATTTTTTGTTAAGTTCTATATATTTTTCTTCAATGCCACCATAACCAAATGAAAAGTCATGGGTTCTAATATTTTAGATAATATATTTAATTTTTTAAAATCTATTTACTATTTATTTTTAATTAAATCAAAGAAAATAACTACAAAATTAAATATAAATAGTGAATAAATTTTAAAAATTTTAAATATATTATCTAAAATATTAGAACCCAAGACTTTTCATTTGGTTATGGTGGCATTAAAGAAAAATGTATTAAACTTAACAAAAAATTATTTTATTTCTCGATCACATATTTAGATGTATCTATTTGATATTTATTATGACTTAAGTGATTCAAATGGGATCCCGTTGAAATCAATTAGTAAAGTGATATATAACCTCCACATCAATGACCAATTTGATATTTAACCCATTTATCTTCTATTGCTAATAAAGCTCAACACGATGTATATAAACCGGTGCCTCCTTATATACACACTTCCGTACTTTACGCACGTAACCATAAGTTGATGAGAGAGAGTAATGCCTTGATTTTCTGTATACGTGTGCTGTGTGGTTGTATCATATCAGAGCTGTCAAACATCCAAATTCGAAAATATTAAAACAAAAATATTCGATTTCAATTCAAAATAATGGACAGAAAACCAATTTCTTAGAAGAATAGCTTTAAGAAAATGACGATTTGAGTTTGTGTTTCGATGATCTTGGGTTTCATGGAGGGCACTCTTTTCCCACTTGAGTTTTTTTCCCAAAGGGTTTTGCTCTTGTGGGTTTTTAACGAGGCCTTTTTGTCCCCGTTGTGTCCCTATTGATTGGGTTGAAGAGCAGAAATGCAGGTTTTCATAGTGGGCTGGTGACAAATTATGGAAAAGTTGGGACTTTGGTGACTTGGATTTTAAGACTTTTGAAGATCGACAAAGATAATTTTTTTGGAGTGTTGGACTTGTAATTTTTATTTTTCCCTTTTCCTTCTAATTGTTCGTTTTATGTGTACAGTTTTCACCAATTGGGTGGTCTCTTCTCAGACATTAAAGTTCTATTGTCTAAGCGTCCAGTGACAACATGCGTGTTTTCTGGTTAGATGATAAACTTTCTTGAATGAAAGAACACCTTACGAATATTGTATTCGATGAATCCATCTATGGAATATATTCCTCTTGACAAAAAAAAAAAAAAAAAAAATATTCGAATTTCAAATGGGTTCATGATCAATTGGGTGACTCAAGTCACCCAAATATATCAATTTGGTGACTGAACTCATTTCGGTATCATTTAAGTCATCTTTTTTCATTTTAACATCACTTCGTTAACTCCGTTCAAAACTAACGGATTAACTAACAGATAGGGCTGCACAACTTTCCGGTCTAGACCGGTAAATTAGACCGAACCGGGTCTACCGGTCCAAGGACCGGACCGGACCGAATATAACCGGTCCGGTCCCCGGTCTATAAAATCAAAAAATTCCGGTCTTCGGTCCGGTCCGGTCCAAACCTTGAAAACACCCGGTCCGGACCGGATCGGACTGGATTTTATGTATATAGTTAATTTTACACTATTTTGTCTTTTAAATTATATAGATTAATGATTAAATATTAACACATAACATATTTTAGTGATCCAAATTGGTAAATAATAAATTTATGAAATAGTATATATAAACACTATAATATAAATGATTAAATTTCATATTTCATATTATATATAATTTATAATTACGTTTACAAATTAATATTACTTTACAAATAATATGACATTTACATATTTTTAAACTTAAATTAACTTACCAAGTAATTTAAATATCAACAAAGAATGAAAATTAAATTATAAAAATTAATTTTTTAAAAAAATATTAACTAACCGGTCCATACCGGTCCGGTCCGGGTTTTTTCGGTCCGGTCCGGTCCCAAGACCGTTTATGACCGGTCCGGTCCCCGGTCCATGAATTTAATCAAATCCGGTCTTCGGTCCGGTCCAGGTCGGTCCGGTCTGGTCCGGTTTTTAACCTTTGTGCAGCCCTACTAACAGATCTGTTAGCTTTAATGATCAATTGGGTGACTGAAGTCACCCAAATATATCAAGTAACTTTTGGTATCAATTAAATCACCTGAAATTATTTTTATTAAAAAAATACATAATACTTGAAAAACGAAAATTTATATTTAGAAAAATTATTTTTATGTACTACTTAACTAAAATGATGCTAGAAACCCCAAGAAAATTTCCGACTAATAATAATCGATCAACACCCCCCCCCCCAAAAAAAATAATATTTCTACAAATATAAATTTCATTTTTCATTTTTTCTGTATTTTTTAAAAAATAATAATAATTGAAAAACATTTAGGGGTTGCAAGGCGAAAAATTATTTTTTTGATGTGCATACATTAGGGGTCGTTTATTATTATTATTATTATTATTATTATTATTATTATTATTATTATTATTATTATTATTATTATTATTATTATTATTATTATTATTATTATTATTATTATATGCACATCAAAAAATTATTTTTCGATTATTATTATTATTATTTGAGTGATACAAAATAATTTTGGAGTACGTGATCGTTTTAGTTGAGTGATACAAAATAATTTTGGGGTGATCGATTACTATTATTATTATTATTATTATTATTATTATTATTATATGCACATCAAAAAATTATTTTTCGATTATTATTATTATTTGAGTGATACAAAATAATTTTGGAGTACGTGATCGTTTTAGTTGAGTGATACAAAATAATTTTGGGGTGATCGATTATTATTAGGAAATTTACCAAGAATACTAGATTTAAAGTTTCTGTTTGCAAAAATACCATCTCCTTGAATTAATTGCAATTTTACCAACCAAAGTTTCAAAATTGCAAAAATACCAACCCTTAACCCTCCCCCCTTCCCCTCCCTCTCTCCTCCTTCCTTTCCTGCTTCTGCTTCTGCCGCCGCCACTTGTGTACTTTTTTTTTTTTTTAAGGTGGGGTGCTATTTTGGTGGATTTGGGTTGCAAGGCCCCGCAGGGGCATATTCAACTGAATGCAACCACATTCAACCACATTCAACTTTCTTTTTTTTTAAGGTGGGTGATTTTGGTGGATTTGGGTTGCAAGGCCCCGCCAGGGGCAATATACAACCAAATGCAACCACATTCAACTTTTTTTTTTAGGTGGGGTGATTTTGGTGGATTTGGGTTGCAAGGCCCCGCCAGGGGCAATATACAACCAAATGCAACCACATTCAACTTTCTTTTTTTTTTAAGGTGGGGTGATTTTGGTGGATTTGGGTTGCAAGGCCCCGCTAGGGGCAATATTCAACTGAATGCAACTGAAATCAGAAATTTAGTTGCATATGGTTGCATTCAGTTGCTGATTTCATGTTCCATTTTTCAGTTGTCTTTTTCGACCTCATTTTTGGACTCTATATATATATATATATATATATATATATATATATATATATAGTCCAAAAATGAGGTCGAAAAAGACAACTGAAAAATGGAACATGAAATCAGAAATTTAGTTGCATATGGTTGCATTCAGTTGCAAATTTAGTTGAATATGCCCCTGCGGGGCCATGCAACCTAAATCCACCAAAATATCACCCACCTTATATATATATATAGTTCAAAAATGAAGTCTAAAAAGACAAATGACAAATGGAACTTAAAATTAGAAATTTAGTTACATGTGGTTGCATTTAGTTGCAATTAGTTGCATGTGGTTGCATTTAGTTGCAATTAGTTGCATGTGGCTGCATTCAGTTGAATATGCCCCTGCGGGGCCTTGCAAACCAAATCCACAAAAATATCCCCACCTTAAAAAAAAAAAATAAGTTGAATGTAGTTGAATTCAGTTGAATGTGGTTGCATTCAGTTGAATATGCCCCTGCGGGGCCTTGCAACCCAAATGAACCAAAATAGCACCCCACCCCACCTTAAAAAAAAAAAAAAAAAAGTACAACCGCCGCCTGCCAAAGAAAGAGGGGGGAGGGGGGCTAGGGTTAGGGTTAGTATTTTTGCAATTTTGAAACTTAGTTAGTAAAATTGCAAATAGCTATTCTTAACAAAAGTAAATGTGCAAAAATTTACTTTTTCCTATTTATTTATCAAAAGAACCCTTATTATTATTATTATTATTATTATTATTATTATTATTATTATTATTATTATTATTATTATTATTATTATTATTATTTTGGGGTGATCGTTTTAGTTGTGTGATACAAAATGTCATATATATGTACGTCAAAAAATATTTTTTCTATAAATATTAATTTTGTTTTTCAATTTTTATGTATTTAAAAAATAAAATAATTTTAGATGATTTAATTGATATCAAAATTGAAACCAGTCACCTCCTTGATATATTTAGCTGAGTTGAGTTACCTATTTGATCATTAATCCGATTTTTTAATTGTTTCTAACAGTTCCGGTTAATCAATCAATGATTGACCAGTCAACCCACTGATACCAAATGTCACTTTAGTCACCAAATTGATACCAAAACGAATTCAGTCACCAAATTGATATATTTGGGTGACTTGAGTCACCCAATTGATCATTATCCAATTTCAAATTAACCGATACTGTCCGGGCACTGATAATATCAAAAATCCCATTTTCAATTAGATTTTTCAATTTTGATGTGACATTTAATTCAAAAAATTGCAGAAAAGTGGTAAAAAAAATTTAAAAAATGTTTTTCAACCTATATTAAAAGTTTATTTTATATATTTAAGGTGCTTTTTTTTTAATAATCAGATGGGACAAATCACACATGTATTTAGATTAACTCCATTGATAATCCTACCGCCCTTCATGTAACGAACCGTCTACGAGGGTTCAAGCATTTAAGTGTTGGAGAGGAATCAAATTATCTTATGTAACACAAGGCAACGTCATGCCACGGAGCTCATTGACTTAGTTGCTTTTTCTTCAAAAGTTTATTTTACATATATTTTCAAGTATAATTTTGTTATCTTTAAACTATTGAAATTATACCATATATATGTCGATAATAGGTCTACTATTATATGTAATTCATATAAATATATAATTTAATAATGCAAGGTATATATAATATGGGTCTTGTTCTAATAGAAACTAACTTAGAATAGAAACTAGAAACTAAACCTAAATTAAATATTTCAAGCTAATCTAATGACCAAATTAGGGGGTACTCCAATACAAAAAACGTTTAAAATTATTGTCTCTATTCAACAAAAATATTAAAAAAAAAAATTTAAAAAAAGTACTGTTCACGTGATGACGTGGCACGTGAACAGTAACTTTTTTTTAAATTTTTTTTTATTTTTTTTATATTTTTGTTGAATAGAGCAAAGAATTTTAAACGTTTTTTGTGAAGGTGCCCCTAGCGGGGCCATTAAAACAAATGAAATATAATTTATTTAGTGTAGGTTTCTAGTTTCTATTGTAAGGTTGGTATCTATTTGAACGCTAGCCTATATAATATAACATAATACAATATATTATAAATTATATAATATATAACATTTCTATACATTATATTTATTTAACTCATATTCGGATATTATCGAATACGGATGAATATATATTTATATTTGTGTTCAAAATTATTCAGTATACATATAATATTTTATTTATTTCCAACACATATAACATTCACTTTTTTGGAATACGAATATATAGATATTTTTCGTACATATATCAGGTTTTTTTAAAATTTTTTAATAGCCCTAATCCATAATTAGTCCTTAAGGCTTTTATTTAATATTAGCATGTAACCAGTGCAATGCACTTCTCTTTTTTAAAATTTAAAATTATATAAATTATATTATCAAACAAAATTTTCTTAATATTTATATTTTTTAAGATTTTTCATATTCCATTTGATTCTTATCAGATAAATTTTAATATTTTATTAAAAAAATAAAAAATAATTAAATTTGAAAGACTCAGAAAAAATAATCAAATTTAAGTATAAATATATAATAAATTATTAGGCCTAAAAAAATCTAATAAATTATTATTTATTAAATTTTACACGATCATTTTAATTTATTTGCTCAATCTTGAGTTCTAAAAATAAGATTTAAATCATTTTACATGTCATGCAATACTCAAGAATCATTTTTTTTAGTTTAGTGATGATTTAACAATTATTATCCAATTAAAACTACTCTGAATTTAAAATTTAAGAGAAAAGAATTACCAATTTTTAAATTGACAATTCTATTTTATTTTAAAAAATCTACTTATATTTGGTTTAGATGTTAAAATTTAATTTTTCGTATTTGAATATAACACTACTATTTATCAAATAACTTGATTTCTAATATTAGATTTAACTAACTCTTTGGCCCGTGCAATGCACAAGCATAGTTTAGATATAATTGAATTATCGGTTTGTTTGGAAATTTTTTGTATATTTACATATTAGAATAACAATTTATGAGCAACCAAAAACTTAAAATCATTTATTGAAATATTATTATATATTCACATAAATGTATGCATGTATGTATGTATCGATATGTGTATGTGTGTATATATGTATGTATAAGTATGCATATTAATTTTGTTACATTTCCTAATATGTAGCAAATATATTAATATATGTATGTGTAAGTATGTATGTATAAGTATGGATATTAATTTTGTAACATTTAATAATATGTATTAAATATATTGATGTTAAAAGACCAAAATAATCCTGAAAAGATATAGTAGAAATGAGGGTAAAATGGTGCAAAAGAATTAAATTGCTCAGGAAATCCCCTGTTGGTGTATTAGATATAGAATAAATTCTATTCAATTTAGAAGATCTAATTACATTTGGTTTAGATTTTTTTTTTTGTCAGAAAAATATATATTTCATGGATGATTTGTATTGGAATACAATACCGTGTAAAGGGGTTTCTTTCATTTAAAAAAGTTTATTATCTAACCAAAAGACACGCATGTTGTCTTCGGACTTTTAGACAATAAAACCTTAATGTTCGAAAAAGAGATCACCTGATTTGGAGCACCATTTGAATATGTGATAACCACGCAATGAGCAACAGAATATAAGATCAACAGGAAACAGAATTGTAACCTTAACTTGTGGGAGTTAAGGCTAAAGGCAAGATTAAAAAATTGAACCAATTCGAAAAACGAACATGAAATGGTGACTAAACCGCGACCTCTAAATCGAGAATAAGATATCTGTTGGAACTAGATTTCTGCCGGATAATTTCTTCGCTTGGACCTGCAAAAGAAGAAGAATGCGAGGGTGTTGACCCCCGATTCACTTCCGGCGTAAGAATAAGTATTCCGGTTATTTTTGAGAGATATTGGTAAAACATAGAGAGATTGTGTTTAGAGAATACTTGAGTTGTTCCTCCCTTTCCTCTGGCCAGCTTCCTCTCTTATTTATAGTGTGGTAATGCATCATTAGGAGGTGGAAAAGGTGGAAGGAAGTGTCCCCCATTATGAGGTGTCAACACCCAATTAGACCGTTTTTGGTTGGATGTGTCATTAGATGATTTGACCGTTGTTTCCACTAATCTTATTAGTGGGCTTCACTTTGGGCTCAAATAAGTGGGCTGGATAGATGGACCTCCAACATGTCCCTGGGCTTCAATCGGGCTTAGCTGGAATGAAGTCCACCTTTTTCGGTCCATCGTCGGGAGGCTCCCTTATTTGTTTGTTGCCTTATGCTTCTTTGGTCGTTTTGTTTACCTTAGCATGATTTCTGTATAGCTTAATGCTTTTTCGTTTTCGGCTTCGTTCGGCTTAGCCTGATTCATGCATCTTGGGCTTCGTTCGGCCTAGCATGGTTCATGCATCTTGGGCTTCGTAGCCTCGCATGACTATGCGTCTTCGGCCGTAGCCTAGCATGATTATGCGTCTTCGGTCGTAGCCTAGCATGACTATGCGTCTTCGGCCGTAGCCTAGCATGATTATGCGTCTTCGGCCGTAGCCTAGCATGTTAATTTTAATTTTATGCATCTTTGGCCGTAGCCTAGCTATTTATTGTCTTTAGCATAATTTTTATTTTTATGCGTCTTCGGACTCTTTTTGCATCTTCGGCCGAAGCCTAGCTGTTTCTTGTCCTTAGCATAATTTTTCATTTTATGCGTCTTCGGACTCTTTTTGCATCTTCGGCCGGAGCCTACCTATTTATTGTCCTTAGCATAACTTTTATTTTTATGCGTTTTCGGACTATTTTTGCATCTTCGGCCGGAGCCTAGCTGTTTATTGTCCTTAGCATAACTTTTATTTTTATGCGTCTTCGGACTATTTTTGCATTTTCGACCGGAGCCTAGCTGTTTATTGTCCTTAGCATAATTTTTCATTTTATGCGTCTTCGGACTATTTTTGCATCTTCGGCCGGAGCCTAGCTGTTTATTGTCCTTAGCATAACTTTTATTTTTATGCGTCTTCGGACTCTTTTTGCATCTTTGGCCGGAGCCTAGCTGTTTCTTGTCCTTAGCATAATTTTTCATTTTATGCGTCTTCGGACTCTTTTTGCATCTTCGGCCGGAGCCTAGCTGTTTATTGTCCTTAGCATAACTTTTATTTTTATGCGTCTTCGGACTATTTTTGCATCTTCGGCCGGAGCCTAGCTGTTTATTGTCCTTAGCATAAATTTTATTTTTATGCGTCTTCGGACTATTTTTGCATCTTCGGCCGGAGCCTAGCTGTTTATTGTCCTTAGCATAATTTTTCATTTTATGCGTCTTCGGACTATTTTTGCATCTTCGGCCGGAGCCTAGCTGTTTATTGTCCTTAGCATAAATTTTATTTTTATCCGTCTTCGGACTATTTTTGCATCTTCGGCCGGAGCCTAGCTGTTTATTGTCCTTAGCATAATTTTTCATTTTATGCGTCTTCGGACTATTTTTGCATCTTCGGCCGGAGCCTAGCTGTTTATTGTCCTTAGCATAACTTTTATTTTTATGCGTCTTCGGACTATTTTTGCATCTTCGGCCGGAGCCTAGCTATTTATTGTCCTTAGCATAACTTTTATTTTTATGCGTCTTTGGACTATTTTTGCATCTTCGGCCGAAGCCTAGCTGTTTATTGTCCTTAGCATAAATTTTATTTTTATGCGTCTTCGGACTATTTTTGCATCTTCGGCCGGAGCCTAGCTGTTTATTGTCCTTAGCATAATTTTTCATTTTATGCGTCTTCGGACTATTTTTGCATCTTCGGCCGGAGCCTAGCTGTTTATTGTCCTTAGCATAACTTTTATTTTTATGCGTCTTCGGACTATTTTTGCATCTTCGGCCGGAGCCTAGCTGTTTATTGTCCTTAGCATAACTTTTATTTTTATGCGTCTTCGGACTCTTTTTGCATCTTCGGCCGGAGCCTAGCTGTTTCTTGTCCTTAGCATAATTTTTCATTTTATGCGTCTTCGGACTCTTTTTGCATCTTCGGCCGGAGCCTAGCTGTTTATTGTCCTTAGCATAACTTTTATTTTTATGCGTCTTCGGACTATTTTTGCATCTTCGGCCGGAGCCTAGCTGTTTATTGTCCTTAGCATAAATTTTATTTTTATGCGTCTTCGGACTATTTTTGCATCTTCGGCCGGAGCCTAGCTGTTTATTGTCCTTAGCATAATTTTTATTTTTATGCGTCTTCGGACTATTTTTGCATCTTCGGCCGGAGCCTAGCATGACTATGCGTCTTCGGTATTTGATACCTAGCATATTTCCCCCAGTATTTAAGGGATGAATTAATCTAAGTGGTTCACCTATTTTAAATTATGAGTGCCTTGAATGCTAAATGCTTAAAAAGGACACATATTTTGTTCGGTCGGCCTCTAATATGGGTCTGTTTAAGCCTCGTACTAGATTGTGAACATTTAATTGTACTTTGGGCGAACTGAAAACACATTTAAATATGAAATTGGGGGCGTTCAGTACGCTTACCGGTAGGGTCGCCGAAGCTTGTATGTCCCCAGCTAGCTTGATTCGCGAGGAGACTCTTTCTTTTCTCCCATTTGGATGCTTCATACTCCTTATCTTCGGAGTCGGACGTGGCAGTAGTTCTCGTCCTAGCTTTTCGGGGGTGTGATTCGGAGCCTCTGGACTCATTTTCATCTTTGTGTAATTTTTTTTATTTTTTTTTCTTCGGCCTTCGGCCACAGCCTTCTTCCTTCGACCTTCGGCCTTCTTCTTTCAGTCAATGTCTTATTCGTTCGGCCAAAGCCTTCATTCATTCGGCCAAATTCCTTCGTTCGGCAAAATTCCTTCGCTTCGGCCAAATTCCTTCGTTCGGCCAAATTCCTTCACTTCGGCCAAATTCCTTCGTTCGGCCAAACTCCTTTGATCAGCCAAATTCCTTCGCTTCGGCCAAATTCCTTCGCTTCGGCAAAATTCCTTCGTTCGGCCAAATTCCTTCGCTTCGGCTAAATTCCTTCGCTTCGGCCAAACTCCTTCGATCAGCCAAATCCTTTCGCTTCGGCCAAATTCCTTCGTTCGGCAAAATTCCTTCGGTTCGGCCAAATTCCTTCGCTTCGGCGAAATTCCTTCGCTTCGGCCAAACTCCTTCGATCAGCCAAATCCCTTCACTTCGGCCAAATTCCTTCGCTTCGGCCAAACTCCTTCGATCAGCCAAATCCCTTCGGCCAAATTCCTTCGCTTCGGCCAAATTCCTTCGTTCGGCATTCGCTTCGGCCAAATTCCTTCGCTTCGGCCAAATTCCTTCGTTCGGCCTTCGCTTCGGCCAAATTCCTTCGCTTCGGCCAAATTCCTTCGTTCGGCCTTCGCTTCGGCCAAATTCCTTCGCTTCGGCCAAACTCCTTCAATCAGCCAAATCCCTTCGCTTCGGCCAAATTCCTTCGCTTCGGCCAAACTCCTTCGATCAGCCAAATCCCTTCGCTTCGGCCAAATTCCTTCGCTTCGGCCAAATTCCTTCGCTTCGGCCAAACTCCTTCGATTCGGCCAAATTCCTTCGTTCGGCCAAATTCCTTCGCTTCGGCCAAATTCCTTCGCTTCGGCCAAAGCAGTTGGTAGCTGGTGATTCAACACAAATCGTATCTCTACGTTCCCACAGACGGCGCCAAATGTTGGAACCAGATTTCTGCCGGATAATTTCTTCACTTGGACCTGCAAAAGAAGAAGAATGCGAGGGTGTTGATCCCCGATTCACCTCCGGCGTAAGAATAAGTATTCCGGTTATTTTTGAGAGATATTGGTAAAACATAGAGAGATTGTGTTTAGAGAATACTTGATTTGTTCCTCCCTTTCCTCTCGCCAGCCTCCTCTCTTATTTATAGTGTGGTAATGCATCATTAGGAGGTGGAAAAGGTTGAAGGAAGTGTCCCCCATTATGAGGTGTCAACACCCAATTGGACCATTTTTGGTTGGATGTGTCATTAGATGATTTGACCGTTGTTTCCACTAATCTTATTAGTGGGCTTCACTTTGAGCTCAAATAAGTGGGCTGGATAGATGGACCTCCAACAATATCAATGTCCCCCAACTCCCTATCTAATTAAGGAACTTAGTGGCAAGTTGACATTAAAACTGTGTTAACCAAACCTGCTACCAATGATGATCTCTGTTCTTGGAGAATTAGTTGCAATAAATTTATATTAGCAAAGTAGTTTTGGCTGCAAGTAAAATTATCAAAAAAAATGTTGCGTCAAATGAATTCCTGCTAAAGTGCTGAATGATGTGTTGTACGGGGATATTTTTTGCAATTTTGTCATGGTGCAAAGAGGTGGTCACGCATTGGACACCCATTTCTCATTATTGGTTTAATGATTTGTCTGGGCATGTGTTTACAACCATCGTTTTTCTCGCATCTAAAAGTACCAATGCTTTGGTTTACACATATAAACGTAAATTTGTAAGAAATCTACAGTTTATATCATGAATAAGGTACATGCATACATAATTCAAATCAAAATACAAATTTAGCAGCCAACAACGTTCTAATTACTAATAAATATATGTTATTATTCTTTAATACTTTAGCCATACAGAATGAGTCTGTGATTAAGTTTTTATTGTCAAGAATTTAGGCATAATACTGACTATAGTACAAATACCTCAAAAATTAAAATAGTAAAAATCGAAGCTTGTAAATCAATACGACGAAACTGTAAGGCTCATCTATTTTAATGTTTCTAAATTTAAGTTTAAGTACGGCTCTTTACCATGTAAAAGTAAACGGCCTAAGACGAAACAGATTTAGTCACTTAACAATTTGCAAGTCACACACAGAGAGATTAAAACAGTTGTTTTGCTGTGATAGAACCAAAAATCAATTAAAATAGTTAGCATACATAAGAAAAGGAAACGAACATGGAAGCCAAGTCCACAATCATTGTTTGCTACATTGATATAGCTTGGATAGACACATACAACAATAGATAAGGGGAAAAAAGTGTTACCTTGACTATCCTCGAATTTACTGTACACAGATGCATAACAACGAGTAAAAAAGTCATATATAACAAGCCAAACAAAATATTATACTTTCGTAGAACTACCACATAGGGTTTTTTAATTCAGTCATTCTCTCCAAATTTGGTGGCATGCCTTAAACCAACAGAAAATCGATACATAGTACAACACAATTCAGATAAATTGGCCAGAGCTATTAGCTGAAAAGAAATGGTTAGAAGGATCCCAAATAATCCATGTATATAAGCAAATTCCTGAAAATGAGATATGCCTAAATAATAGATTTTGAGTACGAAAAAACCAACTCAAGTACCTATCAGTGTTTTAAAAGTAGTACTCTGTTTGTGTGGGCATACATATTTTTACTCAGATAGTTTTTTGACTTACATTGCTCTCCATATATGAATTGAAAATTGAACGAAAACAAACCCCTTCTCTGATTAAAAGGGGATATTACTTAAAATCCATAAACCTGCAAATAGAGTACTAAAATAATCTCTAAATAACGATTAAACAGCCAAATAAATCTCCGAATAATTTTAACCTCCAAATTACAGTTCAAACCAATAAATACGAAAAGTCAAAATCTCTAAATAAATAATCAAGTCTAAACAATGCTAAAAGTCCGAAAATCCTAAGCAATAAAATAAAGGGTAGCTCTCCATCACACAGCCCCAGATCCCCCTAGGCACCTGCCAGAAAAAGAATACGGCATGAGCCAACTGATAAGTGCATATTTTTGCATATTTTATTTACCTATTTATTGCTTGAACTCGTGTTTTAATATTTTATTTTGTTGCATTTCAGGAAAATCGTAAATAAATAAAGAAATGACAAAATAAATAAATAAAGTGCAAGGAAGGGAAAAAGGAGGAAGAAAAAGGACCAAAAATGAAAGAAGGAAAAGAATTAGGAGCTTGGAGCAAAAGGAATATTTCAAGACAAGTGGAAGGTGGAGATCATCCCAACACATTAGCAAAGTGTATGGCCAAGATCAACTCTTCAAAGCTTAAGGGGGAAGGAAACAAATAGATGGCTAGGATTTCACCACCACACAACCCAAATGTATGGTGGGGATTTACCCAACACCCCCCTTAACCCTAATTTCTATCCTATAAATACCCCCTCACCCCCCTTGTATAAAAAAAAACTTAGATTTTAGGGTAGTTTTATTTTCTTGTATTTTTCTTAGTTTCAAATCTTGTAAACACTCTTATTATAATTAATGCAATTTTGATTTTCTTTATTTCTTGTCTTGCTCTTTCGTTATCGTTTCCTTAGCTTTCGTTATTTTCGTAAATCCCGTTGCTAACCACTTGGGGTTGAAAGTAACGAAACTTTAATTTCTTGTTCGTAGTTTTGATTCGTAATTTTGCCCCTTTAAAAATCCATTTTATTGTGGGCCATTTAATTCCAAATCTTCGTTTTAGCGTAATTTATAATTTTTAATTTTCATAACTAGACTCTTTAATTTCATACTTAATTTGTTTATTAAAAAAAACAAAAATATTAGTTTTCATAATCTTTTAGTAGTTAATTTTTCTAGTTATTTACTGTTAATTCGAACCAAATTTCTTACCCCTTGTTTTAGTCTGTTTCTTTTTTTCTCTTTTCTGGCTAAACTAACGAGCCCATTTCCAGTATTCTTCTTCTAAACACAACTTCTCTTTTCCTTTTCTTTTTCTCCATGTTCTTCACGAATTTCTCACCTTTCTCTCTCTCTCTCTCTCTCTCTCTCTCTTAGACGAACCCACGCCCCTCTCTTTCTTCTTCTTCACTACAAACTCCCACAAATACACTCTCTCTCACTGTTTTAATTCGAATTTCGTGTTAGCTTAATTCGTTTTATTTCCGTTTTCAAGATGAAAATTTTGTTTGCTTGCTGAGTTGGTAGAAACGAGTTTGAGTCTTTCGTTGGTTTTGTGTTTCGTTGGTTTCGTTGTTTTTATGAGTTAAGTCTGTAATCGAGTTTTTGTTAGAGTTTTATGTTGAATTGTAATTCTAGTTTTGAGTCTCCTGATTGCTGAATTTCGTTGCCGATCCCTGTTTTCCTGAGCTGCGTTTCGTTTTTTTTTGTGAGTTGGATCGTATGATTTTCTGAGTTGTTCGTGTGCTACAGTCCTGTTCTTAGCTGAGTTTTTTTTATTTACTGTGAATTCCTTGTTTGATTTGCTGCAATGATCCTGAGTACTGAGCTCCCGAGTTCATTTTATTATTATTGCCGAATTCCTGCTATGGTTTGATGTTCCTCTTTGCAGTGTTCAAACGAGTCACAACACTCGTTTAATTGTCTGAGCTGTAGCGAGTTGATGTCTAGTTTCCTGTTTTCTGAGTTGCCTGCGTGTTATTTTCATTGAGTCTGCGTTTGTTGGTTTGAGTTTTGATTTATCTGCAATTATTCCGAGTTTTCTGCTGTTTGGGTTTGAGTATTTTGCGAATTTTGCTGCTGTGTATAGTGCAAATTTTAAAGCTAATTTGCTAACTCCTCGTTGGTTATGTCTAAGTCGTGAGGTTTTTGCGATTTGATTCTCTGAATTTGTCTCTATTTTCTGAGTTGAGTCGGATTTTGTTCCTGAGTTTGGCGTTTTTGTTTGGTGTTTTGTTCGTGGCTGTGTGTTTACTAGTTGGTTGCAGGGTGAGTTTTTATGGAAATGTAATTGTGAGTTCTTTGAGTAGTTTCTGAGTTCACTCGGTTACCTGGTTTCTAAAAATTGTGGAATTACATGTTTAAATTTTTTTTTTCTTTTTTTTAAGGTTTCTGTAAATAAATTTTGATTAAAAAAAATATAGTTTTAAAATAAAATTTAGCTTTAATTTCGAATTTAGAATAATTTTAATTTTTGTTCCTTACACTTTTAATTAGTTAGATTAAAATTAGGATAGATTTAATTTTAGATAAAATTTATTTTAGGGTTTAATTAACAAAAATCAAATTTTCAAACACCCAAATTTGTCCTAATTCGATTAAATTAAAAATTAAGGAATGCGAACAACTTAGTCCCTATGGAACGAATCATAAATTTTACAACTAAACGAATTGTGCGCTTGCGATTCAAATTCAAAACATTTATTTTAGCACAACAAGTTTTTGGCGCCGCTGCCGGGGACTAATTATTATTCGCGCCTTAATTTTTAATTTTTCGAGTTAGTTTTATTTCTTGTCTTATTTTTCTTTCGTTCTTTTTAGGAAAGCTTGAGATTTCGGAACTCTTCTCAACGAAGCGTGGAAAAATTGGAATTTATGGAAAGCAAGCTTCGGTAACCGTATCTCACTCTTTGCGCCCTTTTTATTTTTAGAAAAATACAAAAAATTCAAAAAATCACAAAAAATTGAAAAAAAAATCAAAAATCCAAAAAAATTAGTTGTAAATACATAATTGTTGCATCATGCATTTAATCACTTAGGGCACATCATCTAGATTTTTTATTTTCTTGTTTTTAATTTTTCGTACCATATAAATTGTGGTGATCGCTGGAGGACCCCAAGGTACGTTAAATTCTTTCCTTTCTTTAGTTAGATCACGTAGTGTAAGCATCCATATTTGTTTATAATTTTTGTATATATCATTGTTTGTTGCATCATTTTGTAAATAAACATTAAGGGCAAAACCTCTCAAAAGATAAGGGAAGGGATTTCATCACTCTTTCCTTAGCCCAAAAACAATTTAATCCCTCATTTTGCATACCTTGCCTTTAATAAAATTAATTAGACGTTTGCCCCTAGGAATTTCGCGCTCAATTAGGAAGGTGCTTAAGAAACGAAGTAATCTTTAATTATTCCTACTTTTTGGTGTCTAGGAAAGCGAAAGCTGACCTGGCCAATTAAGGTTTGGTGTCTAGGTTGGTGTTTAGCCTCTTGGCAATGCTTGCACCTACCTGGCCAAGCCGGTTCGAATAATTATTGATTTACCTAGTTTTTGGTAGCCCTTACAGTTAGGAGCAAGGTCTAGTTATTTTATTAGGGAACCCTAGGTTTAAAGTTTTTCTTTTAATTTTACACCCCTTTCTTTTTGTGTGTTTATTTTATCGCACTTATTTGCTACGTGTTTCCTTACATGGTATATGCGAACTATTTGGATTAGGGATAATTCTTCTAGACTAGTGAGATCGTTTGAGAGTTCTTCCTCTTCTGATTCCGAGGCGTTAGATAATTCCGAACCGATAGTAAACATGGCCATGTCTCTTAGGGACCGTTGCTATCCCACTCGTTCCGCCCAACCTTCGTGTATCACCCTTCCTCCCGTTAATGGTAATAATTTCGAAATTAAAGCTCACCACATCAGTATGTTACCTAAATTTAACGGGAGCGAGGGTGAGGACCCGTATCTCTTTCTCCATGAATTTGAGGAGGTTTGTGCCTTACAAAAGCTCCAACAATTAACCGAGGACTCGATTAGGCTAAGACTCATTAATTTTGCGCTTAAAGAAAATGCTAAGAAATGGTTGTATAGCCTACCGGTTAATTCTATTTCCACGTGGGAGGGATTTGTGGTAATTTTTCTTAAAAAATATTTTCCAAACCATAAGACTACAAGAATTACAAACGAGATAAATCAATTTCATCAAAAGGAAAATGAGTCTTTTTGGAAATATTTTGATCGTTTCAAAAATCTTTTATCATAATGCCCCCACCACGGAATAGAAAAATGGAGGCTTTGTAAGATCGTTTATGAGGCCTTAGATGGACCAACAACCGCGTTGTTGGAATCTATGTGCCAAGGAAAATTCATGGAGAAAGATGAGGACGAGGGGTGGGAGTTTTTCGAGGAATTAGCCGAGAAGACTATGTTGTGGGAGTCTACTAGGGAACCTCACAAGTCTAACGAGTCATCTAATTCTTCTAGGGGTCTACATTCAATTGGAAACAATATTGCAACCGATGCCAAGCTAGCCACCCTTACTAGGAGACTCGAAGCTCTAGAAACTCATAGTAGTCCCCCACCCATGTCTATGTACCCAAATTTTAATTCTTCGAACTTTGAGTCTCAATCTTGTCCCGATTTTGAGCAAGTGAACGCAATGTTCCAACCGAGACCTCGGAATGACCCGTTTGCACCGACTTACAATCCCGGGTGGAAGAACCACCCTAATTTCTCTTGGAATCAAGGCCAAAGCTACCAAGCTCCATCATCTTCTTTTCAACCTCCTTTTCAAAATGCTCCATCTTTTCAAAGGCCTAATCAAAATTCTTTCTCGACTCCAAACCAAGTTCCCTTCTCAAACACGACTCAAAATCACATTCCTTATCAAAATCAATAACCCGCCCACCCACCCGGCTTTCATGAGTCGGATAAGAGAATTAACTCCTTGGAAAAGACTCTCGATGCGCTTCTAAAATCAACGACTAATTTGGCTCAATCTCAACAGACCTTCATGCAAACCATGACGCAAGATAGGCAAATTTTAAATGCTAGTACTCAAGCCATCTCGAAGTTAGAGGTTCAAGTGAGCCAATTAGCCAACGCCATTTGTGAACGAGAGAAGAACAAACTTCCAAGTCAAACCGAGGTAAACCCTAAATTTCCAATCAATCAAAGACCTCTTCACAATGTGAACGCGGTCATTTCCTTAAGGTCCGGTAAGCAAGTTGAAAATCATGTCGGTGACAAGTCTCCCGAAGAAGACGAATCGAATTCTGAACCAAACGCTAATCTTGAACCCGAGAGTTCTAAGGAACAAGGATCAACGAGTGGGACAAAACCCGTCCCCGAAGAACCTAATGAACGAGTCTTTAAGCCAAAAGCTCCTTACCCCCAACGACTCATTTCTCCTAAACAAACGGCCCAAATGGACAAGATCTTAGAAGTTTTTAAGCAAGTCAAAGTCAACATCCCTCTTTTAGACGCGATTCAACAAATTCCTTCGTATGCGAAATGTCTAAAAGATTTGTGCACACATAAGCGAACTACTCACGTCCCTAAGAAAGCCTTCTTGACATCCCAAGTGAGCTCAATTCTTTCGAACCAAATTCCCGTGAAATATAAGGACCCCGGTTGTCCTACAATTTCATGTGTCATAGGCAATACCTTTGTGGACAAGGCATTACTCGACTTAGGCGCTAGTGTGAACTTGCTTCCATTTTCGGTCTATCAAGCCCTAGGTTTAAGAGAGCTTCAAAGAACAAATGTTACACTTCAATTAGCAGATCGTTCTGTCAAGGTTCCTAAGGGGATTATTGAAGACGTGCTAATTAAAGTAGGTGACTTTTTCTTTCCCGTTGATTTTGTCGTCCAAGAAACCGAACCGGTCAAGAACCCTAAGAATCAGATTCCTATCATTCTAGGAAGGCCATTTCTAGCCACCTCCAATGCTTTGATTAATTGTAGAAATGGATTAATGAAACTAACATTTGGAAACATGACCATTGACCTCAATGTTTTTCACATAGGGAAACAACCCGATGATCTCTATGATCAACCTATGGATGTCAATTTAATTGATGATATAGTTGATCAAGAATTCATCAACCCTAATGATGCTCTTGATTTTTGTTTAAAACACTTTGGTCAAGATTGGGATGATTCTGAATATACAAATGAGGTCAATGCAATGTTAGATTCCACCATTCCTACAAATAACCAAGCATGTGAACCACCTCCTTTGCCACTTTTCGAAACTAGTGAACCCGTTGAGTCAAAGCCGCCCGATTTAGAACTCAAACCTCTTCCCAACACTCTTAAGTACGCCTTTTTAGGTCCTAACGAATCTCTTCCCGTTATCATTGCCTCTAATTTGACCAAGTCGCAAGAGGATGAGCTTGTAAATGTGCTTAGAGAACATAAGGAAGTCATAGGTTGGAGTATCTCGGATATTAAAGGAATTAGCCCGGCCATTGTCCAACATCGGATTCACTTAGTTGATGATGCCAAACCAGTTCGTGAGCCACAAAGGCGGTTGAACCCTACCATGATGGAAGTTGTTAGGAAGGAAATTCTTAAGTGTCTCGATAATGGAATCATTTATCCCATTTCTAATAGCCCTTGGGTTAGCCCGATTCAGGTAGTACCTAAAAAGTCGGGTATTACCGTGGTGACTAACGAGAACAATGAGCAAGTTCCTACTCGTGTCTAATCCGGTTGGAGGGTGTGCATAGACTATAGGAAACTCAACGATGCCACTAGAAAAGACCACTTTCCTTTGCCATTCATAGATCAAATGTTAGAAAGGTTAGCGGGTCATGCCTACTACTGTTTCCTAGATGGTTATTCCGGTTATTTTCAAATTCCTATAGCTCCCGAAGACCAAGAAAAAACCACTTTCACATGTCCCTTTGGAACCTTTGCTTATCGTCGCTTAGCTTTCGGTCTAACCACTGCCCCGGCCACCTTCCAAAGGTGCATGATGAGCATCTTTTCTGACATGGTAGGTGAATTCCTAGAGATTTTCATAGATGACTTCTCCATCTTTGGTTCGTCTTTTCATCAATGCCTAAACCATCTTGAGTTAGTCTTAAAGAGATGTAAAGAAACCAACCTCGTTCTTAATTGGGAAAAATGTCATTTCATGGTTAAAGAAGGAATCGTTCTTGGTCATAGAATTTCTGAAAAGGGGATCGAAGTAGATAAATCCAAAGTTGACCTCATTGCCAATCTACCCCCACCAACATCGGTCAAAGGAATTCGTTTCTTTTTAAGACATGCGGGTTTTTATAGGCGTTTCATTAAAGATTTTAGCAAAAAGGCTAGACCCTTGACCACCCTTCTTGGTAAGGATGTCAAATTCGAGTTCAATAAAGATTGTTTACAATCTTTTGAACACCTTAAGAAAGAGTTGACCTCGGCCCCGATTATCAAGTCCCCCAATTGGAGTCAACCCTTCGAGTTAATGTGTGATGCATCTGATTACGCATTAGGAGCGGTATTAGGACAACGAATCAATAAGATACCTCATGTCATATACTACGCTAGTAAGACCTTGAACGATGCGCAACTCAATTATTCAACCACCGAGAAGGAGCTTCTAGCCGTAGTTTTTGCCCTCGAGAAGTTTAGGTCGTATCTTATTGGTTCGAAAATCATTGTTTACACCGATCATTCCGCCCTTCGATATCTCTTCTCTAAGAAAGACTCTAAGGCCCGATTGATTAGGTGGATCTTGTTGCTCCAAGAGTTTGACCTAGAACTTAGGGATAAGAAGGGGTCCGAAAATGTCGTTGCCGATCACCTTTCTCGTTTAGTAGTGGAGACCACCACTGACTTGCCTCTGAATGAATCTTTTCCCGACGAACATCTCTTTTCTATCTCTACTCCTCCTTGGTTCGCCGACATTGTCAATTACCTTGCAACCGGCGACATTCCCTCTCATTGGTCCACACAAGATAAATCGAAATTTTTCTCTCAAGTCAAACACTTCTTTTGGGACGACCCATATCTTTTTAAATATTGCCCCGACCAAATCATTCGGAGGTGCGTCCCAAACCATGAGTTTCGAAGTGTCCTTTCCTTTTGTCATGATCAAGCTTGTGGAGGTCATTTTAGTGCTAAGAAAACAGCAGCTAAAATCCTCCAAAGCGGTTTTTATTGGCCTAGTTTGTTCAAGGATGCTGCAGAATTCTGTACCGCTTGTAGTAGGTGTCAACACTTAGGAAAGATCACTAGAAGAAATATGATGCCAATGAGTCCCATCTTAATCATTGAGATTTTTGATGTGTGGGGCATAGACTTTATGGGTCCCTTTCCAAGCTCTTTCAGCAACCTCTACATTCTCTTAGCGGTTGATTATGTGTCTAATTGGGTAGAAGCCATTCCGACTAATTCCAATGATAACAAGGTCGTTCTTAAATTCTTAAAAGAGAATATCTTTTCTCGGTTTGGCACACCTAGGGCTATCATTAGTGACCAAGGTACGCACTTCAAGAATCGTCAATTTGAGTCCCTTTTGAAAAAGTACTCAATTACTCATAGGTTGGCTACCCCTTATCATCCTCAAACTAGTGGTCAAGTTGAAGTCTCGAATAGGCAAATCAAACAAATCTTAGAAAAGACTGTCAACTCGAATAGGAAGGATTGGTCAATCAAACTGATAGATGCCTTATGGGCCTATCGAACCGCTTTTAAGACTGTTTTGGGCATGTCCCCTTACAGAATTATGTTTGGCAAAGCCTGTCACTTGCCCGTTGAACTAGAGCATAGGGCCTTGTGGGCCATAAGAGATTTGAACTTTGACTTACCAACCGCCGGTAGTCATAGGAAATTGCAATTGTCAGAACTAGAGGAATTAAGAAATGAGGCCTACGAAAATGCTAAAATTTATAAAGAAAGAACAAAACTTTTTCATGATAAATCCATTTTGAGAAAATCTTTTTCTCCGGGTCAAAAAATTCTTTTGTACAATTCTAGGCTTCATTTATTCCCCGGGAAATTGAGATCTAGGTGGGAAGGTCCTTACATTGTTAGGACCGTTTTTCCTCACGGTGCTGTTGAAATTGAAAATCCTAAAAATGGTGATGTATTTAAAGTTAATGGACAAAGACTCAAACCATTTTTAGAGCTGCCATTTGATCCCGAGGATGAGGTCACCCACCTCATCGACCCGTGATTCATGTAATTTTCTTTCAGTAGGTAAATTCTCTCCTTCCTCTCTTGTCAGGTATTATCTTCTCATTCTCATTTACTCATTTCTCTTGCATTTGCATACATTGAGGACAATGCATGATTTAGGTATGGGGGAGGGTTTTTAGTGTAAATAGTAAAAATTGAAAAAATCCAAAAAAATCAAAAAATCAAAAAAAACAAAAAGAGTTCTTTTCGTATTCTAGTCTTGTTAATTGATTGCTAGTTGCTTGATACACCCTTGCATGTTATGATAATCTTATGATCCATTAGCTTTTGTTTGAGAAGTGATTTGCTAAAGTTCTTGTTCACACACTTACACTAGCAAGGTGAAGCTAGTAGACTTATTTGAATTGTGCATGAAATTAGAAGGACATGATTAGGTGTAAGATGATTTGGTCTTCATGCTTTGAGTACAAGTAGGTGCATTGAGGATACCATTTCTTGAGATTGATTATGTTTTACCACACCAAGTGAGATTTTGAGCCTATATGCACATCTTTTGCATTTATATTCTTTTGCTTGAGTGTCCACTTGTCATTTGCATCGCTAGCACTTGTTTGAGTTCCTTCTTGAAATACATGACATTAATTGATGATAAAATGATAAAGGCATTTAGGAACAACCTATATTTCCAAAAATATCTACACCATTCTTATATGATCAATTACTTAACCCTTTGAGCCTAATCATTTCCTTTCGGTGACACACCACATTACTCGCCTAAGACCTTTTTCTTGTTTAGCCTTACGTATTCTTGATCCCATTTTGTCAAAGGCTAGTAGGAACTTGAGGGAGCAATAAGGTGTATGAAATAGGGTTTACTTTTGTTCAAAACTTTTGTGGAAATATTTGTTGTTACCTTGATAGTCGATTTTCAAAATCAAATCTAAAGGAGGATTATTGTTACATTTATCATTTTCCTTTTTATATATATATATAAAAAAATGAAAAAAAATTTACATATGAGAGCATACTTATGTTTTTGTAATCCTCCTTCATTCGACTATTCAAGGCTTTTTGTTGAAAATAAAAATAAATTGGGTGGGGAGGAAGTTTGGTGTTGTGCATGATATTCATGGTTACTACTAGCTTTTGACACTTCACCTTACTTTGGCTTTTCTTGACATACCTTGTCCCTAGCCCCATTACAACCCTAATAAAGACCTTTTGATTATCATTATTAATGTATGTTGTGATTTAAGTTGGGATGATACCAAGTGTCAAGCATGCATTTGATTTTGTTGGAATTGAGTGATACACTTACCCTTGTTCTTGAGTGAATATTCTTTTGTGAGTGAAATGTGAGGTATTGCTTGTTTTGCATATGAGATCTCAAGTTTTGACTCTGAGGTGTGCCCTTGTAGACTTAGCATGGTTACCAATGATTTTTGCACTTGACATGAACTTATGATCACTCTTGCATGGTTCTTTGAGTAGACTATGTGAACCCTTGCACTTTCCACACCAAGACTTTGCAACTTCATTTTGATTCTTAAGTTGATGTATCATGAGAGGACATGTATGTGTGGTGTGCATTGCCATGTGATCTTTTATACAAGCTAGAAGGATTTTGTGGGTACATTCACTATAGGCCCTCACGAGACCTCACTCGTCCACTAGGGCTGCCTAGGGGTTTAAAGGGCTTGTTGCATATGCCAAATGCAACCGTTACACCAACGAAAAGGAGTATAGGACTTTTTATCTAGATTTTCTTTTTCTTTTTGTTTCACTCGAGGACGAGCAAAAGATAGGTATGGGGGCATTTGATAAGTGCATATTTTTGCATATTTTATTTACCTATTTATTGCTTGAACTCGTGTTTTAATATTTTATTTTGTTGCATTTCAGGAAAATCGTAAATAAATAAAGAAATGACAAAATAAATAAATAAAGTGCAAGAAAGGGAAAAAGGACCAAAAATGAAAGAAGGAAAAGAATTAGGAGCTTGGAGCAAAAGGAATATTTCAAGACAAGTGGAAGGTGGAGATCATCCCAACACATTAGCAAAGTGTATGGCCAAGATCAACTCTTCAAAGCTTAAGGGGGAAGGAAACAAATAGATGGCTAGGATTTCACCACCACACAACCCAAATGTATGGTGGGGATTTACCCAACACCCCCCTTAACCCTAATTTCTATCCTATAAATACCCCCTCACCCCCCTTGTATAAAAAAAACTTAGATTTTAGGGTAGTTTTATTTTCTTGTATTTTTCTTAGTTTCAAATCTTGTAAACACTCTTATTATAATTAATGCAATTTTTATTTTCTTTATTTCTTGTCTTGCTCTTTCGTTATCGTTTCCTTAGCTTTAGTTATTTTCGTAAATCCCGTTGCTAACCACTTGGGGTTGAAAGTAACGAAACTTTAATTTCTTGTTCGTAGTTTTGATTCGTAATTTTGCCCCTTTAAAAATCCATTTTATTGTGGGCCATTTAATTCCAAATCTTCGTTTTAGCGTAATTTATAATTTTTAATTTTCATAACTAGACTCTTTAATTTCATACTTAATTTGTTTATTAAAAAAAACAAAAATATTAGTTTTCATAATCTTTTAGTAGTTAATTTTTCTAGTTATTTACTGTTAATTCGAACCAAATTTCTTACCCCTTGTTTTAGTCTGTTTCTTTTTTTCTCTTTTCTAGCTAAACTAACGAGCCCATTTCCAGTATTCTTCTTCTAAACACAACTTCTCTTTTCCTTTTCTTTTTCTCCATGTTCTTCACGAATTTCTCACCTTTTTCTCTCTCTCTCTCTCTCTCTCTCTTAGACGAACCCACGCCCCTCTATTTCTTCTTCTTCACTACAAACTCCCACAAATACACTCTCTCTCACTGTTTTAATTCGAATTTCGTGTTAGCTTAATTCGTTTTATTTCCGTTTTCAAGATGAAAATTTTGTTTGCTTGCTGAGTTGGTAGAAACGAGTTTGAGTCTTTCGTTGGTTTCGTTGTTTTTATGAGTTAAGTCTGTAATCGAGTTTTTGTTAGAGTTTTATGTTGAATTGTAATTCTAGTTTTGAGTCTCCTGATTGCTGAATTTCGTTGCCGATCCCTGTTTTCCTGAGCTGCGTTTCGTTTTTTTTTGTGAGTTGGATCGTATGATTTTCTGAGTTGTTTGTGTGCTACAGTCCTGTTCTTAGCTGAGTGTTTTTTTATTTACTGTGAATTCCTTGTTTGATTTGCTGCAATGATCCTGAGTACTGAGCTCCCGAGTTCATTTTATTATTTTTGCTGAATTCCTGCTATGGTTTGATGTTCCTCTTTGCAGTGTTCAAACGAATCACAACACTCGTTTAATTGTCTGAGCTGTAGCGAGTTGATGTCTAGTTTCCTGTTTTCTGAGTTGCCTGCGTGTTATTTTCATTGAGTCTGCGTTTGTTGGTTTGAGTTTTGATTTATCTGCAATTATTGCGAGTTTTCTGCTGTTTGGGTTTGAGTATTTTGCGAATTTTGCTGCTGTGTATAGTGCAAATTTTAAAGCTAATTTGTTAACTCCTCGTTGGTTATGTCTAAGTCGTGAGGTTTTTGCGATTTGATTCTCTGAATTTGTCTCTATTTTCTGAGTTGAGTCGGATTTTGTTCCTGAGTTTGGCGTTTTTGTTTGGTGTTTTGTTCGTGGCTGTGTGTTTACTAGTTGGTTGCAGGGTGAGTTTTTATGGAAATGTAATTGTGAGTTCTTTGAGTAGTTTCTGAGTTCACTCGGTTACCTGGTTTCTAAAAATTGTGGAATTACATGTTTAAATTTTTTTTTCTTCTTTTTTTTAAGGTTTCTGTAAATAAATTTTGATTAAAAAAAATATAGTTTTAAAATAAAATTTAGCTTTAATTTCGAATTTAGAATAATTTTAATTTTTGTTCCTTACACTTTTAATTAGTTAGATTAAAATTAGGATAGATTTAATTTTAGATAAAATTTATTTTAGGGTTTAATTAACAAAAATCAAATTTTCAAACACCCAAATTTGTCCTAATTCGATTAAATTAAAAATTAAGGAATGCGAACAACTTAGTCCCTATGGAACGAATCATAAATTTTACAACTAAACGAATTGTGCGCTTGCGATTCAAATTCAAAAAATTTATTTTAGCACAACACCAACCGCCCGGTACGGATTTGGAATACAGTTTAAAAACAGAAAAGCAGATATGTGTATTTGACAGTTATAATAAAACATTTATTTTAAAAATATTTATGGCTGAAGCAACGAGGAGTTAGGATATTTCATACCGAGATCAGAACAGAACAGATACAGATACACACATCATAGGGTACCTAATATGTGCAACAAATCGGATAACGTGTACGGCATATACACGTCAACGTATCCTCAAACAAATATCAAAATGCGCAAAAGCTCGCCACTTGAGCTATCAGAAGGATACGCCGTGACCAATCACACTGCCACGGAAGTGTCATGTCACTGGTGCCGCAATGACATGGCTGTAGTACCCCTACAGCTGGTTAACTCGGTATACCCTATATCGCTAAGGGTTCAAATAAAATATTTCGCAAAATCTTTAAAATCCAACAAACAAATATTCTCAATATTTCAAACAAATATAACTTACAGAAATTCCAGAAAGCCGTCGAAACAAGTATTTAAATATTTCAAAACAGATTTAAAAATCATTGAAAGTCAACGAGTCAAAATATTTTCAAAATCAGAACAGTCAAAACAATTAAAACCAAGTGAATAGATTTGAGGACAAAACAGATTTAATATAATTAATCCTACGATGAGTAGCGCTGAATAAAAAGGAGAGAGAATCCGTACCTCGAAAATAGCAACTAAAATACTAACAAAATCCGCAAACAATCCTCTAAATTCATGTTCCGTGATCTAATTACAAAATATAATTTATAATTAAAATACATTCTTTTATATGATATACAATGTATTGACACACTATACATTATCTGTGGGCCCAATCATCCAATCTTGGTTTTATACTAATACAAAGGGTCTGTATCTAAAATCCTAACATTGAACTAGTTAGCCCCTGACTTTTACCCACTCATACCACATGCTGATTAACTGATTAACGAACATGGCCATCTATGTCATTATAATACTGATATAGACAATGATACCCGAAAATTATATTAATATGGGTTTTAATATCTTGCATTTAAGAATTGAAAATAAAATTAAAACATAATATGTATACATGCGGCCAAGAATTTAATGATCAACTAACATCTACATTAATATAAAATATAGTGAAACTATATTAAAATAAAATTCGGTACTAATAAAAATATTTTAAGAAGCTAGTGCAGTAGGTGTGCAACTTCATTAAACTAAACAAATAAAATTGTAACAAAATCTATAATGCACTACATAAAGTAATAATATTAAATTTTTAAAAATATTGTCTTGATCATAGCATTACAAAAGACCTGTTATGACTAAAAAACGAAACCTAGCCATTTATAATACCACTCAAAGTGGTGTCTGGGGAGGGTAGATGTACGCAGACCATGCCCCTATACAATAGGGAGTCTATTTCCGAAGGACCCCCGTCCTACTACAGAATTACAAATACAGAAAGGAAATCTAATACAAACTAGGAAACTCACGCACACGCAGGAGTCGAACCCCTGACCTCCTTCAAAGGAGGCCAGTGGCTCAACCACTGCACCAACATGTTGTTGGCCAAAGACTTGTTATGACTCCCAACTTATAAACACACACACACGCACATGGGCTTCCAGTAACAGTAAATAAAATATTAATAAACACATAACAATAACAAAACAAAGGCATATATATGTTTGCTATTATGTGAATTCGTCATAAACAAATCAATTGAAATAATAGTACATGGATGTGTACGACCAAAACTTAATAATTATACTAACATATAAATCAACCACATCAGTTCCTAGATAAAAACATAAGTAAATTAACATGTACACATAAACATGGTCTCCTGGTGGCTTCGGTGGCTCCGAATAATTATTAAATTAATATAACGAAAAGAGATTGATAGCTTACTTATAAATGGTGTATTATCCAGTGTTGTGAAAAGCACAAATCGGACCTAATCGGCGGGATGACCTTCTAGCGCTTATGCGGTTTCAAAAGCGGATCATTAATCGGATTATAAATAATTATATATTTATAGAAATAAATATAATATAATTTTTTTTAAAAAAAATCTAACATTCACATATGATATAACTTATTATGATAAACATTAAAACTAGTAATCTCTACATTCACAAAGTCATATTTAGTGATAATGAACTTAGAAAATACAAACATAATATTTATCATAATATGAGATCCGAAGACAGAAAGACATATTGTAGCATTCTTTCAGAAAGACGGAAACATATGCATTCTTTCACCATCCTTTATAATTTTTTATAATTTTTATAATTTTTTTTATTTATCCGCTTAATCGGTCTTTGACCCGCTTAATCCACCTTTAACCCGCTTAAACCCAAAAAACGTTTAAAACCCCGATTTTACTATAAGCTAGTCGTTTTACCCCCGATTCCGCTTAAGCAGCCGCTTAATGCGCTTTTCATAACACTGGTATTAGCACTAGGATCTCTCAATACCCTCTCTGCTGCTTCTCCAATTTGCTAATGCACGGCTGCTCTCGCCTTTTTGTTTTATGAGGGACGCGATGTGTTTATATATAATTAAGACCACAGGACTCTTGTTAGGGTTAAATACTGAAAAACTATTCCTATCTTTTTTTCCCGAGTAGTAAACTAAAATCGATTATTAATCATATTATTATTATTATTAATCATATTATTATTATTATTATTATATTATATTATTATTATTATTATTATTATTATTATTATTATTATTATTATTATTATTATTATTATTATTATTGTTATTGTTATTATTATTAAAATGACGTATATTACATATATACCCCTTTAAAAAGGATTCCGTCCCCGGAATCAAACGAAACTAATAAATGCGGATAGCTCTCGCGAATAGATTCCTCTAGTTCCCAAGTAGCCTCTATCTCAGAATGATTTTTTCACAAAACTTTCACAAATGGTATAGTATTCTTCCTCAAAACTCGCTCCTCTCGAGCTAAAATAGCTTCTGCTTCCTCCTCGCAAGAAAGATCCTCCCTAATCTTATGTAGTGGGTACTGAACTATGTGTAACGGATGATACTTATAGCCTCTCAAAACCGACACATGGAATATGTTATGCACATGAGATAACTGTGAGAGGCACAAAATTCGAGAATAAATGAAGGAGTGGGCTTTTCAACATAACTTGTGAGAGGCACAAAATTTTTTTCAATCCCAACAAACTCCTCACCTAGAAAATTCTTGTTATGATCTTCGGAAATTAAATCATCCTCCTCTTCTTCTACCACTTTAGGATCTTTTTGCACAACACTCTCTCTTATACTCTCTGAAAAACATATTTCTGTATCCACATGGTGTTTACTTTCCATCTCATTCACTTTGATTTGCCCCAACCTAGATGGAAAAGAGACGTAATCAAAGTGACTATTAATACCAGTTGGACAAGAAAAATACAGAGACTTCCCTTTGTGTGTTGTTGAAATCACTTTCTCGGTGTCATCAAGAAGACAATCAGATTCTTCCTTTGGAACATCAAGTATGTCATTAGCTTGTGAATTCAGAATTCGTTCACCTAATGAGTTGTTGGTTGTAATGACATTCACGTACTCAAACTTTGGTTGTGGCTCCATAGTTGCATGAATTGCAGCAAACTCAAGTTTTTGATCAAAATTCATAACCACACCTACAAGTTGTTTTTGCATCTCCTTGATGTCTTGAGAATCTTTGGCACATTGCTTTTGCATCTTCAACTGTCCTTCAGCTAACCTGGCCATCAATTTCTCAATGTTGCTCTCACTAGTCGAATGTTGTTGTACTTCTTCCCTTGGTTGAAAATCAGAGAATGTAGAAGTATCTTGATGCTGAAACTCATTTATATTGTGATCACCATGCCTCAAGTCAGGGTAATATCTCCATCTCGGATTATAAGAATCCAAGAACGGATTTTCTCCTTGATACTCATACCCAACGATATTGAGATTTTCATACAAAGGTGTAATCAAGGTGGGACATGAATTATTGGAATGGCCAATAGTTATACAAATACCGCAAACTCGAGCTTGAGGTGTTCTTTCATTCAAAATTGATGCTTCTCTATGTTCTGCTCAATCTTCATCAACCTTTGATCGGATTCAATCCCAAGAATCGGTTCTGACCTTAGATGACTCCCATATTGTAGTTGATTAGCAGCTATTTTGGAGATCAGTTTCTCAGCAGCATCATGAGATAAGTCGACAAAAGCACCTTTTGCAGTAGAATCCAAAAGTCTTTTTTCACCTTCAAGAATACCTTGGTAGAAAAAGTGTAACAAACTCCCCTTAGAAAAACAATGTTGAGGACATCTCTTTTGTAACTTCTGGAATCTAGCATAGTACTCTGTATATGTCTCTGTTGCATATTGTTGAATTCTAGCTATTTGACTTCTCATGCTCATCACTCTAGTTGCTGGATAAAACTTCTGCAAGAACTCTTGTGCTAAATTTTCCCAAGAAGTGATAAATCCTAAAGGAAAATCTTCTAACCAGTCCAAGGCTGCTCCATCAAGAGAAAATGGAAAAGCCTTCATCTTTAAAATTTGAGGATCTGCCATATAAGGTCCCATACATTCAACAATAGTCACAAACCTAGACAAGTGTTGATTTGGCTCTTCAGTTGGAAGATCATGGAAGACTGGTAATCTCATTTGAAGATTTTGTTTGAGCTCAAAAGTACTACTCTTCCCTTCAGCAGGATCAGGATACACCATGCAATTACGCCCAATACTAGCAATCGACACCGCAATATCATCACGAAGTATAGGAATTGCAGCCATGTCAATCACTCAAAAATTCCACCTATACCTGAAACACCAAAAGCAATAGGCGAAGAAAAAAAAATTGAAAAGAAAAAGAAAAATATATGTACAAAAAAACACAAAACAAAAGAAAAGCAAATTCAATCCCCGGCAATGGCGCCAAAAATTGATGTGACTCAGTTTAAACCCTTTTTGTGTCGTATGTAATTTAGAGTAAATAAGGTATCGTTCTACGCCAAGGATCAAGGGCTCACTTTTCTTCTATTTCGCTAATAATATAAAAGATATGGATTTGTTTTGTGATTTTACGTAATAACTAAATTAACTAGTAAATACATGAAGAGATTAAAGTATAATACAAAGTGCAGAAAAAGAAGAATTATCCCTATGTTGTTGATGTTGAAATCTCCAAGCATAAAGTCATCCCTCTTCTCCTCTTGGCTTCTCCTCCTGTGTGGTGGCTATGGATACATGAAAAATATCTCTAATAATAATAACCTAATACCAAACATAGTTTTTTAATGTCTCTAGGAATAATACATGGCTTTCCAAAACTGAATAGATTTCTAAAAGTCAAAATTTATAGTTGACTTTTCCCATCTGATATTGGGTTGTTCCAAGTGGAATTTGATATTTGGGCCTGTCTAGAATGAAAGAGAATCTCGTTATCTTCGCGTGGGCTGTTAAATCGCTGAAATCCAAAGTCTAGAACTCAAGATATGGCCCAAATAACGAGTCTTGCGCGTATGGCCCAAATAATCCGAATTTAATTGTAATTTAGCTCCAATCCTTTCCAATTTAGAATTCCATGCTTCCTACAATAAAATATTATAAACTAATTAATAAAGATCCAATTAAATGCAAAATATAATTAATATGGGAATAAAAATCATCTAAAATACATATAAATATATACTCTATCAATTGACATTTTTCCCGTAGTGTGAATTATGGTGAATCTTTGTCTGTAACCACAAAAACAAATCTAAATTTGAATCAAAATTCAATACATCAAGTGTGAGGGGTCCAAAATATACCTTTGGAAGCTCGTATCAATAGAAGAACTTGAACATGAAAAGGGTTTAACATTCATCGCTGCTTCTTCTTTTCCTACACAAATCAAATAATTATTAGTAAATAATAAATATACTAAACCCATATATTTACAAATTCAATTACCACAAGTCATCTGAGTTATATCATCAGAATGAGAGCATGGAATTGTGTTAGGTCCGATAAGATTGTAGAAGGGGGGGTTGAATACAATCTTTACCTTTTTATCGAAATTTGTCCTTTAAATAAAATTTGATAAAGACAAATTTATGTGCGGAATTATTTAACACAATTTTTCAAGTTGAATATAACTGTATATTAACTTGATGTGGTGTTACAAAATCAGTATAACAACTTATCAAGATGTTAATAACTAATTAGAAAATTCGACATGAACTTTTCTAATTTAGTTAATAATAATCAAGATAAGAACTAGGAAACTTAATTCGCTAGTAGTACAAGAATCACAAATAAACAAGTTCTAGCGGACAGAATATAACAAAGATGAAGAACTTGAATTTCTGGGAATTGTTTAAGCTTTGGTGTTCTTGGTGTTCTTGAGAGAGAATTCTGTTATGCTGATATTATGTTTTTCTGCTGTGTTTTTCCGTTATGACCTAATCTGCTCTGTTCTGTTCTTTTATATCAATAACAGGTCTTGCTGGCTTTCTGTAGGATATTTAAATGCTCCAGCATGACTTAAACTGCTTCCAAGACTTAGTTTTCCTTCATTAAGACTTACACAAACCTCCACTAAGACATAAAACTTGTCGGTATGACTTAATCAGAAGTTCGGTAAGACGTACAACAGCTGGCAGAGGTCGGTATGACTTAATCAGGTCGGTAAGACATAATCCTGAAAAGCTACTGTCTGTATGACTTAAAATTAGGTCATACCGAATTTTTCTTCTCCAAGACATAATCCAATCTTCTTTCTTTAAGTCATATTGATCCATTTAATTAATTAATGATTAACTAATTCATATTTAATTGATACAATAATTAATTTAATAAATAAATTAATTCTTCCAGAATTAATTCATTTAATTAAATCAACTAAATGATTTATATCAATTATAAATGAATTTAATTAAATCAATAAATAATTAATTTAATTCTTACAAACCACTGAAGGTAATAAAGAATTACCACTGATTTGTGTTGACGTTCGATGTACTGTCTGGTTCATGAACGACTAACTTCAATGATGCTTCTTCACTTTTGACTTTAGGTTGTGGTTTGTTTCTTCTCTCAATTCTCTTGTACTGTAACTGACCTTCAAACTATCACTCGAAAAATCTCTGTCACTGTTCAAATGAATCCATTCACTTCAATGCTATACTGGGGCTTGATCAGATAACTGAATCGTCTTCCAGTGTATGACATCAAAACTATAGATTGACTTTTCTTCTTTCTTCTGACAGATAATACTTCTTGAGATTCCTGTGACAGTTCATATGTATATTTACTTATTACAATTTGGTTTAAGTTGATTAGGATCCTCTAACTACAAATAGGCTGAGTCATATGCCTTTCAATCTCCACCTATTTGTTTGTTAGACAATAACAAGCAAATTCCTAGAGGATACCTCAACTAATCCAACTTAACCAAATGAAAGATAAAACTTTAAATACTAAGTAAATATGAAAAAAAGTTCTGGTTTATATTTAACATTTGCCAGATTCAAACATGAAAGATAAATACAAGATAGATGATCCTCTAGACTGATCATATGATACAAATTCCTATCAAGATTTATTTAAGCTCTAAAGATATAACATGTAGAGCAAATTTTTTTCTTCAGTTGTCTTCCCTTCTGAATTCTCCTTCTTCTGGCTCATCTGTGACTTGAAGTTTCATGTGTAAATCAGAATCAACAAGACGTTCTCTTCTTGATGACAATCCTTGAGGTAAGACTAAAGGAATTCCAAGCTTCTTTCTCAGTTCACCTTGAAATTTCTTGTAATCTTTTATGTTCGTTTGTGCATAGGATCGAATGTGATCTGCAGCTATTACCTTTTCTTCAGTCAAGAATCCATGATTTCTGAGAGCATATTCAGCATATACCAAGTGTTTTGCATGATGTTCATATAACTCATCTATCTGAAGATTGATTGAGTGAAGTACCTCTCCCTTAAGAAATTTTACTTGTGGAGGATCCTTAATCACTTCTGGTCCAGCTCTTTCAGCAAATTCTTTGAACTTCTCATGTAACAACACACCTAGCTCAAAAGATGTTCTTACCTTAGGTCTAAGTACCCAAATCTCTATCAGCGATCTGTCATAAAAGAACTGAATAGATACTCTGAAAGTTCCAACTTTATGACAATCCACAAATATTACCAGCTCATCAGATTTGGGTTCAAATGCAGTAGTTATCCTGATGACTTCTACCTGTAAGGCCTTTATATACATATCATGAATTGGATTTGCCAGTTTGAATTCCTCGAGAATTTGTCCAAGATGACGATCTTCATAATCAGAACTCTGAGGTGAATCAATTGCTTTTTGAGCACGTTCCCATTTGTCACCGCTCTTTAGTCTGATATATGTCTTTCTCTTCTCAACATTTATAGCATGTAATCGTTGTAATGCTTGCTGTTCAGCTTTCTGAAGTTCTTCATTTCGTGCAATTTGCTCTAATGACTTTTGAAGCTTTTCTTCTCTCATCAGTAAATTAGCTTCCCTCTGAGCAAATAATTCTTCAGATTCTTTCTCAGCTTGTTGAGCTTCAGATTCAGATATCACTGGTCCTTCATCTTCCCAGTGACTAAGATCAGGTTCAGGAAGTTCTTCACCTTGATCAGGGAATTCAAGATCAGCAAAAACATCGAAGTTATCCGGTTCACCCGTGTAATAATAACCTGTGTTCTTGTCTTGAATTTCTTCTTCAGTTTCTTCAACTACCTTCTTCCTCTTATCTTCACTTTGGTCAGATTTTCCAGATTTTCCAGATTTTCCCTCTCCTCCTCCCTCTCTTTCTTTAGATTTATCTTGTGAGCCCTTTGATTTCTCCCCCTTAGTTGAGGAATCCTCTACAGATTTATCAGTTCCCCCAGCTTAATGATCTTGTTCATCATCATCACCACCCTTACTTGTAAAGAATTCAATTTCTTCATTTGTAGGTTTGCGACTTTGACTTACAAGATTAAACAGATGTCTTAACCCTTTAGCCTGGTGTGCATTTTGCTTTTCGATCTGGTCCAGACGAGAATCAGTAGATTCCTGATTGTGCTGTACCTCTGACTGTAGAGTGTCAACTTTCACTGAAATTTCAGAAATTAACATGTCTTGAGCAACAGTAATATCTCCAGAGTCATCAGGTGCCTTTTCATGAGAGAGTTCGAGAGAATCTATCTTCTTGGTGAAAGATGTCTTTAAGTAGTTTATCTCCTTCTTGATTACAGCAAGCTGACTGTTGACAGAGGTGGATGAAGAAGATCGCTCACCCACTTGTGCTTTAAGGATTTCTATTTCAGCCTTGCTGACTGCAAGTTCTTTCTCTAAAGCAGCTATCTTTTCTAATAGTGAGAGAGTGTATGTGTCAGTGTGTGCGTTCACCTGACGTTCACTTTGAGATCCACTCACCTGAAGTGCATGTGTTTCACTCAATTTTATGGTATTCCTCACATCACTCCTCTCAGATTCCTTAGCTGCTTCCAGATTTGTACCTGCATGTAAAATCACCCTAGCCTCCTCTGGGAAGGTCAGTGGTGGTGCAATAGGAGTTCGCAAATCCCTTTCCTTAATCAAATCTACTTGAACATTTGAAATTGTTGACTGAATTGCTTCAGTAGTAGATTGATCAAGTTGCCTTCCACTTTCTCCAGTCGAAACTGCGAGTGGAAAATCCCTTGAGGGAGCCAGGAGTGTTTGTCCTGGGAGGGGAGATGATGGTTCTATTAAAGTTGGCTGAGAACCAAGATTTCCCTCTAAAGCCTGTGAAGACTCTTCTACCGTAACTATGGTAGGCACTGTCACATTTTCTACGTGCTCTCCTTACAGTGTGTCCTGAGACTCATCTAAAGGTATGTCTTCCCCATTGTGAGTAATAGGGGTGGTGTGCTTGACTCACTACAAGGTGCCAAGGCCCTATGGCGAATTTCAATAGAATCATCCTGTTGAGAAGATGATTCTAGTAACTGTGTAACGGCCATATCAACTTCCATATCCTGTTGGGAGGATATAGACGGGCTTACAGTTGCCTCAATTTGAGTTCTACTTTTCTTTTCTAGAGGCAGAGCTGTGGGTTCACTCATACTACCACTACTGATTCGATTTCTTTTAACTTGCAATTTCTTTCTGGAGTGAAAAGATATGAGTTTTGTTGGTTGAGTATTTGGCTCTACGACCTTGGTTAGAGGTTGTGGTACTACAACCCCTTGGTCAGACCTACCAACCACTTGGGTTCCAGAAATAGATTGAGAAGTAGTAGTTTGAGGAACAGAAGGCAATACCTGGTCAGCTGATTCCGCAACAGTCTCTGATAAGATTGGTTGATCTAATTCAGGTTCAGGGACAGATGCAGTTTCTTGCACTGGATGTTCAACAGCAAGTGCAGCTGGCTGTGGAACAATTTGCTGAGCAGGTTCAACTCGTTGATTGCCTTGATCTTCATTATCAACAAGTATGTTTTCCACTGGTGGTTCAGGGTTTTGTTCAGGTTCTGGTACAGGTTCAATGACAGGTAGTTGTATATAGTTTGACATGTATTGGGTGACAACTACAGGTATGTTTGTGAATTTAGGCTTGTTGCTGTACTCAGTGAACAATCTGGTAGTAGGTTTACCTGACGCCAGTGATTCTCCATTCAGGAATTGGGCTTGGTTTTCTAGTTCCACAAGATGATTAAAAATCAATGACAAGAATCTTGGATAATAGCATGATACTTTTTGTCCATTATCAAAATTCTTCTTTGCATTAATGATTCTTCTAACCATCGGAACACACAGTAGTCTACCAATATTAATTCTTCGGTTGTGTGCAACTGCATATCCAATATGCTGCAAGAAGGATGGTAATACCCCGAAGTTCCCTTTAGTAGAATTGGCAAAGACTCTACCTAATGTGTCAAACAGATAATCCCATTCCTGAACAAAGTTCTTTTTATTCCAGACAGTTTGATCAGGACTGTCTTGATAGAATACACCATTCAAAAAATTTATCAATTCTTGATCTGATGGTAATTCTTCGAAATTTTCAGTTGGAAAATTTAAGTCCGTATTTATTGTATTTTCATTCACTGTGTACTGATTGTCTCCTACAGAGAAGACAAATGATTTGTTATCATTAGAAACGATAGCAGTAGTACACTTGATTCGCAAAGGTTCAATTTTCAATGGAGCATCCAATCTCAAAGCAGTGCGAACCAGTGAATTTTCATTTAAAAATCGAATCCACGGTCGAAAACGTTCAACTGAACATTTTTCTGGATCAAAATAACCGATTAAATTATGTTTAATAATTTCAAATCGATCAGCCATTTTAATCAAGATTTAATTTCTTTGAAAATTTCAGATTTTACAAAATTATGATTTAAAAATTAATTTTTCGAATTAATAATTAATTAAAAATTCGAAAAAATTAAAAGTTGTTGAAAAATTCTGAAAAATTCACACAATGATCCTCTTACACACACGAACACATGTATATTTTTAGATTTGTAAGAATCGAACCCAGTTTTTCAGAAAATCAGATCTTAAAACTGATTTTTCGAAAACTAAAACCTTTAAAAACTAGACCAAATCTTGATTGTAAATACTCGAAATGTAGATAATCAATCAAGGAATCCAAATATGTGATCAGATCGTGAAATGGGTGAGTGATTCCGGTCAAAAATCCGGCAGAGGTTCGACAGTGTTGTGTGTGTGTATCGTATGTATCGACTGAGAGATTCTGTGACTTAACACGAGAATGACTTAAAATGAAATAAGACTTAACACATTACTAACTACTAAATATATACTAACTAGACGAATAAGACTTAAAAAGATAACTAATAAGACTTAAAACTTAAATAAAATACATATTACGAATAAGACTTAGATTAATTACAGACGAGTAAGACTTAAATAAAACTACTGACTTAAGACTTAATTTAAAAAACACGCTAAGACCTAATTGAATAAGACTTAAGTTTAAAAGACTCGCTAAGACTTAACTTATATACAGACAAGACTTAAAAAATATATATATTAATTATAATTGATTAAGACTTAATGTAAACAGACTAGCGAATATGACTTAATTTTAAAAAAAAACTCGGTAAGACTTAACCTGTTTAAGTCATACCGATTTTAAGTTAAGTCATATTGATTGTTTTTCCTAATTTTAAGTCATATTTACTTTAAACAAACATTAAAAACATAATAAAATATACAATTAACTTATAAAAAATAATAAAAATATTATAGAAAATTAAACAAATAATAAAAATAATTATAAATACCATATGCTATCCTATTAACGAAAACAAAGCAATATTAACAGGACAAACAATACAAAACATATGATAAATTAATTATTAAAATAGAAATAAATATCTACAAATATTCTAAAAATACAGAAATAAGAAGTATCAAATAATATGAATAAACAGAGTGAAAAATAACTAAACAAGCAAGAAAATCAGATGGTAAAATAATAATACAAGTGATTTCAAACAACAAATATTCACAGAATAATCACTTGCAAAATTATTAAAGATCAAATTTCAGATATTAACAGTATTAATTACTAGGACTGTTTAACATACCCAATTCACTAACAATTTTAGTGAATGAGGATTCATTAAGCGACTTAGTAAAAATATCTGCAGTTTGATCTCCAGATCCTACAAATAGTAGTTGTACTGTACCATTCATTACATGCTCTCTTATAAAATGATACCTTATGTCAATGTGCTTTGTCCTTGAGTGCTGCACAGGATTGCTGGCGATTGCTATGACACTTGTATTATCACATAAAATAGGAATATTTTCAAATACAATCCCATAGTCCATTAATTGATTCCTTATCCATAAGATCTGAGCACAACAGCTTCCAGCAGCTATATATTCAGCTTCAGCTGTAGAGTTGGAAACTGTTTGCTGTTTCTTACTGAACCAGGATACCAATCTTCCACCTAGGTATTGACAACTCCCAGATGTACTCTTCCTGTCTACAACACTTCCTGCATAGTCAGAATCTGTATATCCAATTAAAGTAAAACCAGTTTCATTAGGGTACCAGATGCCTAAATTAGGCGTACCCTTTAGATATCTTAAGATTCTTTTGACAGCAGTGAGATGGATTTCTTTAGGGTTCGCTTGGAACCTTGCACACAAGCATGTGGCAAACATTATATCTGGTCTACTAGCAGTTAGGTAAAGCAATGAGCCAATCATACCTCTATAGCCTGTGATATCTACCTTGGCAGAACTTTCACATAAACCAATTTTGACAGCTATAGTTGATGGTGTCTTTGCTGATGAGCACTCCTCCATGTGATATTTCTTGAGGAGCTCCTTAATGTACTTGGATTGACAAATAAATATTCCATCTTGTCTCTGACTTATTTGTAATCCAAGAAAGAATTTCAGTTCTCCCATCATGCTCATTTCAAACCTACCCTGCATTAACTTAGAAAACTTCTTGCATAGAAGCTCATTAGTAGACCCAAATATAATATCGTCCACATAGACTTGGACTAGTATTATATCATTCTTATGTCTTTTAGTGAAGAGCGTTTTGTCTATGACACCTCTTATAAAACCATTTTCTAATAGAAATTCAGAGAGAGTGTCATACCATTTTCTTGGGGCTTGCTTAAGACCATAGTTAGCTTTGTAAAGAAAGTAGACATAGTCCAGATGATCTTGATCTTCAAAACCAGGGGGCTGTTCTACATACACTTCTTCATCTAGCTTACCATTCAGAAAGGCACTCTTGACATCCATTTGATAAACTTTGAATCTTGAATAGGATGCAAATGCCAAGAATATTCTGATGGCCTCAAGTCTTCCCACTGGAGCATAGGTCTCGTCATAATCAATGCCTTCAGCTTGAGAATAACCTTTAGCTACCAGTCTTGCTTTGTTTCTTATCACAGTGCCATCTTCATCTAGTTTGTTTCTGAATACCCATCTTGTGTCCACCACTTTTCTATCTTTAGGTCTGGGTACCAGCTTCCATACTTCTAGTTGCTTAAATTGATTGAGTTCATCTTGCATAGCAATCACCCAATCAGGATCATATAGAGCTTCTTCTACTTTCTTAGGTTCCATAACAGACAAGAACCCAGAATAGTTACATTGATTCTGATAAGCTCTTCTTGTTTTCACACCAACATCTGGATCACCAAGAATCAGCTCAAAAGGATGAGCTCTATTCCAAACAGTTTGTCTGGGAAGAATTGATCTTGACGATTCGCCTTGTTCTTCAGTATGATGTTGAGTATGACTTGTTGACCCTCCATTATCTCCCCCTGAGTTGTTTCCAGTTTGACTTGTTGATGGTTCAAGAGTATCAGTGGTGTCTTGAAAATTATCATTGTTTTCACCAGCATCACCTTGATCATTACCACCAACATTTGGATTATTATTATCAGCAACAACATCAGGTTGATTGTCATCATCTGAATCTGAGTCTGACATATCATCAAACTTAAGCTTTTCAGATGGATCTTCATTTTGGATATTTGGGAGTTTTGTGTCATCAAATGTAACATTGACACTTTCCATAGTTTTCTGTTGATCAATAAGATACACCTTGTAGGCTCTTCTAGTATAACCAATAAATATTGCTTCATGTGCTTTTTCTTCAAATTTACCACCTAGATCATCTCCTTCTTTCAGCACAAAGCATTTTGTCCCAAATACATGGAAGTACTTGAGAGTTGGTTTCTTGTCATGTAGAGCTTCATATGGTGTCTTCATTAAGTCTTTATTGATAAGTGTTCGATTCTGGGTATAGCATGCAGTGTTGACAGCTTCAGCCCAAAAGCTCAATGGAAGCCTTGATTCACTTAGCATAGTACGTGCAGCTTCAATCAAGGTTCTATTCTTTCTTTCAACTACCCCATTTTGTTGAGGAGTTCTGGGAGCTGAGTACTGTCTAGTTATACCCTTTTCAGTGCAAAAGTCATTCAGAACTGTATTCTTGAATTCAGTTCCGTTGTCTGACCTTATAGCTCTTACTGGACGATTAGAATCCAGCTCAATTAACTTAATGTGATCAACTACCAGTTGTGGAGTTTCATCTTTTGAGTTCAGAAATAGTACCCATGTGAATTTTGAGAAATCATCAACAATCACTAGAGCATATCTTTTCCTTGACATAGACATCACACTAACTGGACCAAACAAATCCATATGGAGAAGTTGTAATGGTTCAGTTATTGATGATATGTTAGTGCTCCTGTGAGTTGCCCTTTTTAACTTCCCTTTTTGACAAGCATCACATAGACCTTCCTGAGTAAATTCAATCGAAGGTAAACCTCTCACCAACTCTCTTTTCACTAGAGAATTCATTGTTTTGAAGTTTAGGTGAGAAAGTTTCTTGTGCCATAACCAACTTTCATCAGTGGATGCCTTTGAATAAAAACATCTAATTTCTTCTGTGCTTCCAGAGTTCATATTGGCAATGTACAAGTTTCCTTTTCTTACTCCAGTCAACTGTGGCCTTTCATTTCTCTTGTGTGATATTAGACAATTCTTCTTGTTGAAATGAACTTCATAACCTTTGTCACAGAATTGACTAATACTGAGCAAATTGTGCTCAAGGCCGTTCACAAAAGAGACATCTTCAACGATAACATTTCCAGCTTCTAATCTGCCATATCCATCAGTTTTACCTTTGATGTTATCTCCAAAGGTAACGACTGGGCCGGCCTTATCCACCACATTTGTCAGCAGGGCTCTATCTCCGGTCATATGCCTTGAACATCCACTGTCCAGAATCCACATGACTCGTTCAACCTGTTTCAAACCCTGCAATGACAAATTGGTTAGACTTTCTTCGGAACCCAAATTTGATTGGGTCCGGAGTACTTAAAGAATTGACCTTTATCAGGTAAAGCAACACTTTTTATTTTAACAACATTTTCTTCAGGTACTGGACATTTAACCCTGTAAACAGCTTTAACTTGTTTTGGTTTCAGCTTGGGTAACCATGTCTTTACCATATCCTGAGAAGGACTTGGAGTCCTAGTCTTAGAATTAGGTGGGGTTACAGTCCTGGATCTAACATGTTTATTTCTGCTCATATGCTGTCTAGGAACATTCTTATCAACACATGCATGATTACCGTTAAAGTAAGCAGACATTATATTAAAAGCACAAGACATGCAATTAACCGCATTGCATTTCTTATGAGCAGTATCAATAACAGGAATAGCATTCATGGTAGATATGTTGTTGCATTTATTCATGTTCTTACTTCTACTACTAGTTTTCAAGGAACTAGTAGACTCACCAACTCTATCTGTTTTCTTAAACACATACTTTCTAACTTCATCATTTTTAACAACTTTATTACTTTCTAAGACTACGCCATTAGCTAAATCCTCAATGCGCATCTCTTCATTAATGATTAAAGATGTTGTATCCAAAGGTTCTGCTATGGATGTCTTAAAGAGTGGGTTACTAAGACCCTTAAGCACTAATGGTATACCCCTATCTACAGCACTGACACGATTAGGGGTAATAATGCTTTTTCGTCCAATAGCTTTATTATAATCAAACCCAATTCCTACGGTTTGATTAATAGCTTGTTGGTTAAACAACTCTTTAGCCACTTTGCATGAATTAGAAGTAGCACTAACCCTTTTTTCTAGCTCAGCTATTGTTTCACGTTGTTGAACAACTATCAACGCTAGAGACCTCTCAAGTTCTTTTAGAATTCTTATTTCTGATTTTTGTTTATCATGGCAATTTTGTACATCGTGTAATTCTGATAATTGATTACTAAGATCTGTATTTAACAAATTGATCCTTTCAATCTCTCTATTAGCATTACCTAGTGTATCACTAAGTTGATAAATATATTGACTTTCAGTACATGATACCTCAGATGAAGTACCACTGGAGTTATCAGATTTTGCCATCAGGGCAAGATTGCCATACTCTTCATCTTCAGAGTCTGTATCATCCCAACTCTTTCCAGCAGCCACATAGGCTTTACCTGTCTTCTTCTTCTCAGATCCAAAGTCTTTTCTTTGGTTTTGTTTTGGCTTCTGACATTCAGTAGCGAAATGTCCAAGTTCATTACAGTTGTAGCATCTAATTTTACTTCTTTCAACTGTTCCAGTTTTGTAACCTCCTCTGTTACTTGAGGATGAAGAACCTCCTCTCTGGAACCTGTTATAGTTAGATTTGTACCTGAACTTGGGATTCTTCCTGAATCTAAAGTTACTGAATTTCCTTACCAACAAGGCCATGGACTCATCTTCCAACTGATCTAGCTCTTCTAACGAATAGAAGTCTCCTTCATCTGGACTAGCATTCGTTTGACCAACTTCAACTTCAAGCTTACCACTGTCAACATTACAAGGTTGAATAACCTTATCTTCCACTCCTGTTTGTTCTCAACAATAAGAGCTGTAGAAGTATTAGCAACTCTTCCTTTTCCATAAATCTCCTTTTGTTGAGATTGTTCCAGTTCATAGGTTTTTAAAACACCAAAGAGTCTTTCTACAGTAATTTCACTTAGATTCCTCGACTCTCTGATAGCTGTAATTCTATGTTCTAGATGAACAGGCATTGACAGTAGAAATTTTCTGTTGATCTCTTTCTGAGTGTAGTACTTGCCATGCATCTGTAAATTATTGACAAGTTTGTTATATCTTTCAAACACATCTTGAATACTTTCATTGTATGCTGATCGAAAGTGTTCATACTCAGATGTCAGAATTTCTAGACGATTCTCCCTAACTTCCTCTGTTCCTTCATTCACAGTTTCAATGGTTTCCCACATATGCTTTGCAGTCTTGCAGTTAATCACATGACTGTACATCACAGAGTCTAGAGAATCTATTAAGATCAGTCTTAAATTAATGTCAAGTCCAGCTTCTTCTCTTTCAACAAGAGTGTACTCAGAAGAATCTTTGTGTACAAACTTTGCAGGGGAAATAACTTTTCCATCAGTAACAACTTCAGGAATTAATCCAAAAGGTATTATTGGTCCTTCTGACAAGACTTTCATGTATTTAGGATTTGCAACCTCGAGGAACATTAACATTTTGTTCTTCCACATATCATAACTGTTTTTGTCATATATGGGAATTTTCACAGTTCCAACTTTAGAAGACATGATGAATTTTTTAAGAGAGTTAAAAAATTTGGGGATGATTTTTAATCGAGTAAAATGGGATCTTTGATTTGTGTATCAATCAATCGGCTCTGATACCAATTGTTGGTCTGATAAGATTGTAGAATGGGGGTTGAATACAATCTTTACCTTTTTATCGAAATTTGTCCTTTAAATAAAATTTGATAAAGACAAATTTATGTGCGGAATTATTTAACACAATTTTTCAAGTTGAATATAACTGTATATTAACTTGATGTGGTGTCACAAAATCAGTATAACAACTTATCAAGATGTTAATAACTAATTAGAAAATTCGACATGAACTTTTCTAATTTAGTTAATAATAATCAAGATAAGAACTAGGAAACTTAATTCGCTAGTAGTACAAGAATCACAAATAAACAAGTTCTAGCGGATAGAATATAACAAAGATGAAGAACTTGAATTTCTGGGAATTGTTTAAGCTTTGGTGTTCTTGGTGTTCTTGAGAGAGAATTCTGTTCTGCTGATATTATGTTTTTCTGCTATGTTTTTCCGTTATGACCTAATCTGCTCTGTTCTGTTCTTTTATATCAATAACAGGTCTTGCTGGCTTTCTGTAGGATATTTAAATGCTCCAGCATGACTTAAACTGCTTCCAAGACTTAGTTTTCCTTCATTAAGACTTACACAAACCTCCATTAAGACATAAAACTTGTCGATATGACTTAATCAGAAGTTCGGTAAGACTTACAACAGCTGGCAGAGGTCGGTATGACTTAATCAGGTCGGTAAGACATAATCCTGAAAAGCTACTGTCGGTATCACTTAAAATTAGGTCATACCTAATTTTTCTTCTCCAAGACATAATCCAATCTTCTTTCTTTAAGTCATATTGATCCATTTAATTAATTAATGATTAACTAATTCATATTTAATTGATACAATAATTAATTTAATAAAATAATTAATTCTTCAAGAATTAATTCATTTAATTAAATCAACTAAATGATTTATATCAATTATAAATGAATTTAATTAAATCAATAAATAATTAATTTAATTCTTACAAACCACTGAAGATAATAAAGAATTACCACTGATTTGTGTTGACGTTCGATGTACTGTCTGGTTCATGAACGACTAACTTCAACGATGCTTCTTCACTTTTGACTTTAGGTTGTGGTTTGTTTCTTCTCTCAATTCTCTTGTACTGTAACTGACCTTCAAACTATCACTCGAAAAATCTCTGTCACTGTTCAAATGAATCCATTCACTTCAATGCTATACTGGGGCTTGATCAGATAACTGAATCGTCTTCCAGTGTATGACATCAAAACTATAGATTGACTTTTCTTCTTTCTTCTGACAGATAATACTTCTTGAGATTCCTGTGACAGTTCATATGTATATTTACTTATTACAATTTGGTTTAAGTTGATTAGGATCCTCTAACTACAAATAGGCTGAGTCATATGCCTTTCAAATTGGAATAAGGCTGCAGGTTTCCTCTCTACTTCGGCTGAGGCTTTATGGCATGTGTGTCCGGAACAATGTATTCTTATGGAAGGGAAAAAATATCAAGTAAAGTTAATGCAAGAGGAGGCAGTTTTTTATGGTTTTGTCGACGGTGCTTTCCAAAGAAAATCATTTGAGGAATGCAATGCAGGTAAAGGTGGTTTTTTAAAGACAAAAAATGAGACTTTATGTTACATTTTCTCAGGACTTGTCATTTCCTCCAGTTCATTGCAAACCGAATGGCTTGCTTTAAAGTTCTTGATTGATGCTTACTTGTCAAGCTCAAACTCAATAGCCAAATGTGTTATATTCTCGGACTGTGCCTCGTTGATTTTAGCTATCGACAAATTGAAAGCTGGGTTCTTTGAACAGGGTTTTTCTAATCTTGAAGCTTACAGAGAAAAATTCCTTATGAAGAATCTCTCATTTAAACTCATCGCAAGAGAACAGAATAGTGGGGCTGATGATTTGGCCAAACAAGGTAGTAAAATGATTAAAACATTACAGGCTTGGTGTTAGTATCCCATTTTCATAATGGGCCAGTAATACAAGTCATAGTGGTTTACACTACAATGATTTGGGTTGGGCTTTAGTAGAGGTTTGATATATTGTGGAGGTGTTACGGCTTCATGGAGTGTTTTACAAAATAATTGATTTTGTTTTTTCCTGGGAATTCCAAACGTTTAAGCTCTCATACTCTGAACTCCAGTAGTGGCTTTGGCACTCGTGCATAGCATTTACACTTGCCCTAATCTTAGGTCCTATATATTCACTGCCTCTCTTGAAGTGCTTTTTACTTCTTACCAGTTACTATTCTCTCCCTCTTTCTTCAATCTTATGGAAGCTATCATCCCTCTTTGGCGTCTTCCCCCTCAAGGGAGATTCAAGATTAATGTTCATGGCTTCCATACCGATCATCCGTTTCCAAACGGTAATGTTTCTGGCATTGGTGTTGTCATACGTAACACAGAGGAAGGATCCTTCGTATGATAGTTGGCACGTTAGGAATTCAAGAAAGGCGTCTTAACGAGTTGTATGCAATGTTGGAGGGTTTGAAAAGGGCCTATTTAGATGATAGGTTTGACATTGTGTTGGAGACCGATAATGATGAAGCATACTGGGAATGGAGAGATGCTGCTGAGGTGGGTGTAACTCCAGTATATAGGTACGTGGTGCAGCAATTGACTCAGAGGAGAGCAGATCGCAATTTCAGGATTGATGCTAGCCCTATACATCAGAATGCTAATTCATTAGCTCGTTATCTCGCTAGTTATGGAGCTGAAAACTGGGACAGATTGGTAATAGTTGTTGGGCCTTTTGGTCGTATCTTTGAGCTATGCAGTAACGATATGGGATTGGGTCCTATTGGAGAGCAATTTATGGCAGTTCATGAGCTCGACTTGAATGCAGAAATCAATGATGAAGAAGCAATGGTAGATGATGAAGCTTTACTTGCACAAGAAATGATTTGAAATCAGTTGCTGCTGGATATAATTTTCATTGGCTTTTGTTATGTTAAGTATTGTATTTTGTTGTTGGGCTTGGTAGTAGTTGTTATCTGATAAGTGGATTTATATCCACTTGGATCGCTTCAATTCGGCTTAAATTGATTGTCTTGGACTCAAGTTTATTGCAGTTTTGATGTGTTTTGTATAGTTGTGCAGGTTTGAAAGAATATCGATTATGGTTGATGCTTCTATCGTGTTTAGAGGATTAATTTGATTAAAATTCGGATTTTCCGGGAAGGTTGCGCAGTCTACACTGTTTTGGCCATATCTGGAGTTCTAGAAGTCAGAATTCAGCGATCTTACAGCTCACGCGAAGCCTGGGAGATTTTCTACAACATTGGACAGATTATAGGCGCAGACTGCGCGGAATGCAGTAGGAGAGGCGCAGGCTGCACGCCTGAGGGGCAAGTTGCACGCGCGCGTTGCTGAAAATTACTGTTTTGGCCATATCTTGAGTTCTACAAGTCCGTTTTGGACGATCTTACTGTCCACGCGAAGATAACGGAATTCTCTTTCATTCTAAAGTGGTTCAGATGTCCAAATACAACTGGAACGGCCCAGAAATACTGAAGAAAAGTCAGTTACGAAATTTTCCTTCAAAACCGAATCAGTTTAGGAAACGTATTATGTGCCGAACTGCAGAAATTCAACTTTGACAAGGAAATTACTATAATTCCTACTTCTAATAAGTATGGTAATTGCTCTGGGCGGCTAGAACATTCCAGAATCAGATCTACACATGTAATTTGCAATTCTATTCTCATTCAAGAAAGGAAATTGCCATACTCCTATTCCAACTCTAAAACGGCAATTGCTTGAGGGAGAGGCAAATTGGGGCTATAAATACACATCTTGGGGGACAGAAAAAAATCACCATTACATATCAATTACTTAGTTTTATTTGTATCTTTTCATACTTTGTTTTTATCATGGTTTCATCAGATCCCATGATGACGAGAGGTTCGATTATGAACTAATCGTTGTCATGGGATTCTAACTAATTTATTTATGGAGCTTTAGTATCTTGATGCTTTAAAGATCTGTGTGTGATGTATATTTGATATCCTTGTATGGTTATGCTTAATTGTTAGATGCGTAGCTAACATCTAATTTGTTAATCTCTTGTGAAGTGAAAGTGGATCTTGAGATTTAGAACTTGCCATGCTAGCATAGGTTCATGATTGTTTATCAACATGATTCGTAGTATGAGATGAAAATACTTATATTGCCCTGTGTGATCTTTATGGATAACTTGTTCTTCAACCGTTATGTTTTCAAATTCTATAGACATATAGGGTGTAAGCATAATTGGTATCTATTCATCTTCTATCTCTTTTGTGGATGTATGTTTAGTTTGGTATTCGTATACTGAGAAGTAGTGTGTACTTGTTTCGTGTTGTCCGATCAGATATCATAACCATTGCATATAGTGATTAAAGGCGTCAGATCTAAGCAAAGTATTTAATGAAGTTAGGATTCCATGCTTTCTCTTGCAGAATTAATTAGATTTAAATTCTCGTTAGTTAGTTAATTCTTAGTTTGTTAATTTGTTTCTTAGTTAATTTTTAGTTAATCAAACTCCAATTTGTTAATTGTCTTAGCAGTGAATAATAATAATACATTGTTGCATAGGTACATCTACTTAATTAAAACCATAACCAGATCTCTGTGGGAACGAACTCGACTTATTCATATATTACTTGTGACCACGTACGCTTGCGTGATTTAGTGCAAACATTATCTGACGGGGTTCTTATTGTTATGGTTTTTGTTTTGATAGTGGGTAGTCCAGTCTGTGTTTGGTTATTGGTTCATGGTGCATTCTAAGGAATGGCCATTATCTGTTCTGTTGCCTTTGGGCTTTTTCTCTTATTAATGCATTTCTGTTTTTCGAAAAAAAAAAGCACAAACATCAATAACAAAATCATGAACAAAGAGAAATAAGGAAGACATGGTTGGAGGAGAAACGAAGAGATATATATAATATACTATGTATGTGTATATATGTAAAAACACATACAAATATACAAACACCCAGAGAAATTCAAAACACAAAGATGAAAGAAAAAATGAGAGAGTTGTACGAACAAGAAGAATAAATTATTGAATTATTAGGCTGGAAGTAAGAGAGTAAAAGAAATTTTGTTCCGATGATGATCCGGAGAATTCAAAAACAAATATTGGATATTCTGTAATGATATTGTTAGCTTAGGTAACTGTTGTTAATTTTTCTTTAAATTCAAAATTTAAAATATTAGTTTCAAAAATAAAATTTATTCACGTTAAATTTAATATTGAATAAAAATACATATTCAAACTTTTTTCATATTAAATTCATTACATATTTAATAAATTTTATTAAAATTAAATATGAATTTATTAATTTTAATATTTAATATTATATTACTATTAAATAGTAATAGTAATATTAATATTATATAATATTTATTTAATATTAATATTTCATATGAATTTAATATTTTAAATTCATATGAATTTAAAATGTTAGGTATCAATGTATTTAATAAAATTTAATAAAAAAATTTACCCATGAATAAATTCTAATGAGTTGTACTACTGAATAAAAATATGTTATTCATGTTGAAAATTAAGATACAACAAATTTCCCAAAAACTTTTCCAAAATGATGTGGGAAAAATAATAAATGAGATGGACCCTCCTCATTCACATCAATTCCATCAATTAAACCTTCCCATTTTAACACATCAATTCCATCAATTAAACCTTCCCATTTTAACACATCATCATCATCTGGTACATCATTTTGGAGAAATTTTTGGGAAATTTGTTTGGTTCCCTAGCATTACTCCGGGCAAATACCTATTTGAAGGAATTACGTGACGTTGTAATTGAGTCCCGATTCTCTATCTCCTTCTTCATGTCCCCTTTCTGTATCCGCTTTTTTAGTATAAAAAAAGTGTTCAGGGAACATGGAAAAGGGAACAGAGCTCGTAATTGGCTTTGAAAAGATAAAAGAAATTAATGTGCAACTTCAAGAGCTATAACCAGGGATTGAAGATTCACAAATTAATGACACATTGAGAATTTGAGATTTAACAGAACCGGTAATTTAATACTATGAATTACTAAAATAACAGAACCGGTAATTTAATATTATGAATTACTAAAATAATGAAACAGAGATTTACAAGTCGGTGACGATCTAGAATACGAATACCTTTCAACTATAGGTGATTGGGCGTCTTTATCTCAATACCTAAACAAAGTTCGGCATTTCATTAAAAACAAAAGATTATGTTGTCTTGAAGAGGCAACCAATTAGCTATATTGATGTGTATGTACATGCTACAGTTCATTTTGAACTCTGAATACACCTGCATCTTAGATGTACAGAGTACAATCTGGAAATCTTAGTCCATTGAAAAAACTATAAGAAAAAGAAACCTATCTAATTAGAACACTTTTCCGATAAAAATTAGGAGTTCCAGGACTTCCTCCAGTTTTTTACGAACTCCTGCAAGAAAAGAAAATCCCCCCTGGACAGAAGTCTTGAAGTTGTCCATACCAGGGAGGAGGCAACAACCAATTCCTATCCCGCAGATCTTAATTCATTAGCAGCTAGCTGAGTTGTTGACCGCAATCAAAACTGGAACATGTTGATAATAACTAAGAAGAAGGACAATCTAACATCGGTAACATGTTAGTGATAAGCCAAGTTGTGATGTACATGTTTGCTTCTTGTGTTGGATGAATCCCGTCCCAACTAAAATGTGCATTTGGATTCCTACACGCTCGAACTCCTGGCACTCCACAAAACTTTCCAAATCCTCCAAAGTTATAGTTTCCACCTTCTCCACAACAAGCTTTCAGCAACTCTTTTTGATCAAAGCCTGTTAGATAAGAAAATAGTCACATAACACAGCACCACTCAATACATAAATTTAATGGAAAATAACTTACATTACATATGATCTGAAGACACAAACCTAGATATGGAGCACGAGGGAGAAGCCACTCAACAGCATTAAAAAGGTCCCCATAAACAATTATGAGATCTGGGTTCTCCTTTTTCAACCTTACAATTTCGTTTTTCAAATAGTCATTGTAATAATTCGCTAGGCGGTTTAATTTCCTAATGCAATGATTTTTGTCGAAGATTGTGGACTCGTTGCTTCCATTAGTTCTTGCTAGGTTCACCGGCATACAGCCAATCGGAAGATTTCCCGGTATCACAATATTTTGAGCTCCAAATTTGATAATTCTCTGAAAATAGTTGTGAAACAAACAGAAATTTCACTGGTTATCAATCTCGATACACTTACATAAAACAGGCACAAAATGAAATAACTTACCCTGGTAGCCTGCATTATGGCTTCTACAATTGCTGGAACAAGGGCCTTAATTTCTTCAACAGACTTGTTTCCTGATACAGCAGCATTCATATCATTTCCTCCCGTCTCTCCCATCATAAACAATGACTGGTTGAACTTCTGTTTGCAATCTGTATGTTGCAACCATATAAATATATAGGATTTTCTCAGGACCCTGTTGATACGAATACTGTTTGAAAAACTTTATAATGATGTCAGCTATACATAAACAAGTACATATCAAAGGAAATATGTAAATTGAAATAACCTGGTCCAGGCTTGCAGTAAGACTTCAGATAATCAGCCATCCAATCCACTTGTACATTGAGAGAAGTATTAACTGTTTGAGGATTTACAGTAATATTTCTTTGAGCCAAATCTTTTATTGACATTGCCGTTGAACTGGCTACGGCAAAATTTACTCCATGAGTAAAATCAGCATCTTTCTTCAAGTAAGGACTCAAAAATGGAAGTCCCGCTGCCATTGCTGTCAATTTATCAACCAAAAGTTGTTTTATCTCAGAAGCATTTATGCCAGAGTATTGATCATATATACGGTAAATACAATAATGCGGGAGGGTGTAAAAATAGGCTCTCTCAACATTTAAATGTCTATAATTATCTTAAAACAAAAGACAACATTCTTTCATCTGAACATTATACAATCCGGAGTACTGAATCATAGATATGTTAAATGTAGCACGTATAAATTAATGTATAGGTCTATAACATATATGAACTCATATAAGAATAGATTTACATTGTACCAATGTAGTCAATGATGAGAAGTCCGTTTGAACAACGGCCTGTTGGCTGCTTGAAATAAGAAACACCATAAGGTGGCCGAGTCGAAGGTCCATTTGCATCCTGGAGAGCAATGTTCCCCGTATCAGAAAGCGAATCTCCAAATTGAAATATTTTATTGAATTTGCAATTACGGAACAGAATTAATGACGGATCATTCATTTGGGCATTACAAATAATTGAAAATGAACTTAAAATCATAATGGCATAAAACAATTCTGTCATTGTGAAACCCATCATTGTTGATATGTAATCTGATTCTGGAAAAAGGTGATATTCTCTTTTGTTTAAGATACAGAATGCTAGCAGAATGTTAATGTATATACATGATAATTTCTAACAAGATTATATGGCGACCGGTAGTCCTAAGCCTAATATTTAGGAAACTCAGCCTAAAAATCATGAGGATTTATGTTTTAATTACCGCTTGGTGCAAGTCAATTCGTAAATATTACTCTAGATATTTTAAAATATTTCATAGTCAACCGGATGATGGACATGTAATCATCCATCTATCATTAATAAAAATCAACTACAAATTTAGATCATACTTAATAATATTACGTTTATTAAAGCAAAACAAGGAGTTACCAACATGAGAAATCGAACTCTGATTATCGCTGGAACTGGAGCGATACTGAGATCTTCCAGGCGCAGAGTGTGTGTTGCCCTGTGACGGTTTACGACCTCTGTTGACAGACAAGTGAGTGTACAGAAGACCGGGAGTTGCTGCGATTACTCATACAGGCAATGGGCTGTGGAAAAGTAGCATTCAGCATTTCAACTCTCCTTTTGTACCCAAGAAAGCTAGAGTAAAATCCATAAAGGTGTTAGCAGATGTGTTGCAGCACAGTGAGAATTGGATCATCGGATGAATCGAGGCCGCTCGACATCATATGTTGAAGATAAGTGATAGAAACAACTTGTCCTGATGTTGCAAATTTTTCCTTAGAGCTGCTAAGTATGGAGATAAGAAATTAAGTATATTTTGCCGTTGTATGCATTTCCTATGAAGTTCATTGATATTCTACTATCAATTAAGCCATTGCCGTAATTTGTATATTCTGTGTCTTGTGAAGCACACAAGCTCAAAAGAAGGCTGAAAGCTTTGTTCATCACCCTTTTTTTTCAGTTCAAGAGGAACAACCAAAAAATGTCAAAATTAAATTTTATTAGAGGTGTTAAGTTTTGTAGATAACACGCGAAAAGCTTAATATAAATGTTCAAAGAGACTGGAAGAAAATCTAAAAGGAAACGTTGATACCTTTTTTTGTAGTAAGTTTTGATAAAATAATTTACAAACACAATATTAATACATATTAAAAATATAGTGGTACTAATATAAGCTAGTATTTTAATGAGATTAGCATACCAACATAGTGATAGGTTTTACGAATTTGCAAGGGCACAACTCATAGAATAACATCAGAACTTGAAATAGCAATTTGTATATGTGTTAAAAAGGCCCATTTTATTTTGACGGTAAGTGAACTGTCCCAGAGTTCAAAGAGGCCTAAAGATAAGTAGTTTATCTCAAGCACACAAACAAACAAAAGACAATCCACAAACATGTGGCAGCCCAGCTGTATCTTTTCAAGGGCCACAAAAACTCACAGTGTCTGCCTAACAGAGCAAACATTCTACACATACCCATAAGTAGAAACTTCAAGACACACAGAAGTTTGAGTTTTATAATCAAAGGGACCAAACAGATCCGAACAAGTCTAGGACTGGTATTGAGATGGCATTCTAGTAGATCCATGTCTCTAGCGAATGTAGGCGGGCCTGATACCAGTTCTAGGGGCACCTAGAAGCTGATGGTAGGGCACCCAGATAGGTTCTCTCTCAGCTTCACTAGATGGAAAGGAGGTATACTGTTCTATTTCCCAGGCATGGAAACGATTTGGCATAGGGTTTTGTGTTTCTAAAATATTTCTTTCTGCTGATGAGGTTGATGGGAAGGAGACTCTGCTGGCCTGCTCAGACAACACGGAACCTAGTTCACCTTGAGTCATGTTCATGTGACCATTGGATCTTCCCGCAGAGGGCACGAGTGGTGTGTGTACACCTTGTGAATTGCCAGGAGGATGCTGGAAATATGCCTGGAGCGCTAGCATACGTTCCCGGGACCGAGCAGCAATGTCAGGGTATGGAGTTAGCATTGAGGCGGAACCTGAGCTCCCAGCCCTATCATTAGTGGTAGACAATCACATGACTAGTTAATATCCTATCTGGAAAGGAAAATTTATGAAAGATAAAACATGTTTGAGGATCTAAGGAAATACCTCAGAAGTTCTTCAAAAGTACTAAATTTCAGTAATGACCCTTTACACACAAACACACAGCTTAATAATATATGATCATATTCATGATGTACATTGGAAAGAAAAATATTACGTTATTTCTAACGCTATAATATATGACTACTCAGTTATTTGTTTATTAGCAAGTCTTGATTGTCAATAGCATTAAAGAGTACGTTGCTAAAGCACAACTCAAAAGAACTAATTATGATTACTTGTATGCAATCGAATACTGGAACCTGTTCTTTAAATGCAAAGTGTAGATCGGATGCATAGGCGATAGCTTTAATTGACTACTGTACAAAAGAATTACTAGCAAAAGCATTGTTTTGCCAGGTTTGCATACAAAACAAATGATAACATTAATAAAAAATTTAAGCATCCATGATGCAACTGCATAAAGAGGTTAAGGCTTACCCATGGTCAACAGCGGGTGGATGGACAAAAGATCCTGATCTCGGCATACCAATATTGTCCGTAGCTACCCTTTGAGTCATTGATGGGAAAGAGAGCTGACCAGGACCAGCAATGCTGCTGCTTGCTGTAGGGAAGATAGATGAGTGCTGCCCTAGACGTGATTATAATTAAGGTATAAACACAAGAAATAGGTATCTCACTTGGAGCTGATCGGCTGTTCAAGTGACTGCTGAAATTAGGGCCATTAGAAACAACTCCTCTGGCATGCAAAGCTGAAGAATATGGTCCAGAGTAGGCAACATATGGCCAATGATGAGAAGCAGACGATACAGGTTCAACAATCACAGCATGTTGCGCGATGAGACCATGATCTGATAGAAAGCAAGGTTGCAATTACTACATGTCACACAGAGTATTACAAATTGACCAGTAAACTAAACTTACATGTAGTTGACGAGAGAACACCTCTGCTGCAATATCGAAAACATAACATGTCAGCAAATTATTAATGATAAAAAAGTAAAAGAGAATGATGTACATTTCATTTAAACACTTCTATTCCTTAATTGAAAATATGACGAACAAAGGCTAGCTCAAGCACACAACTTGTTTGAACTTGAACCAGTTATAAAGCTACAATGTATACGAAACCTAGTTATAGAGCTACAAAGCACAGGAAGTAAACGACTCTACTGGCAAACACACACAAACTTTATGCAGCTAATATATTACTCATCTATGCTCTTTATTAATGGTTGAAACCCCTTTTCAGTGCGTTAGTAGCACCAAATTTTGATTATCACCTAAATATTTATTATTGAAATTATACTAAATTAATTTAAAATTTAAAACTATTACAATATATATTTACCTAATCTTATTAAAATTATAAAATCAGTGTAACTCAACTACTTAATCCTATACAGAATTATAAAACCACTCCACCTTTTTAATTCTTTCTAATCTTTTTTATCTATTTATTCTTACAAATTCATAATTTTTCTTTAAAATTTCAGAATTTTTTTAAAAATCGAAACCTATCTTCAGTGGTTGGTGGAACACAAAGCTACCAAACTTTGATTAACATATATTTATTTATGATTTATTATAAAATATAAAATGTCAATTTTTCAATAATAAATTAAGAATTAGAATCTATTGTCTCTGTTGACTAAAGATGAAGCATGTACATAGAGTAAATAAAAATAGCATGCCCCCAAAATTAAACATTTTATATGGAAGCTTTAAACTTATCTTGCAGGATCGACTAAAGAGATAGGATCTGCATTCCAGGCAAGCCGCCAGTGGAGAAATTAGAGGCTTGGTCCATTCTTCATCCAGTGGTTTTTACCACTAGTTTCGGCGAGGAGGAGTGTATTTGCTTGGTAATTGTATATATTTTGCATGGTTAATGGTTTGGATTACAGTAATTGGACCTTGAACATCTTTAAATTATCAATTTGCGTTAGGCGATGGGTGATTGCTTTTGATTATATAGACTAATTCGCACTTTGCATTCCATAATTTTCGCCCAATCTCAAATAAGGTTCTGTACTTTTAACTTTAACAGTTTGCACTCTAAATTTAGGAAACGCTGTCAATCAGCATCCCTTAACGTTAAATCAGACATTAACGTTAATTTTCAGAGGGGTATTTTCGGTAGTGAATGTCAATTTCAGTTTGCATCCCAGAATTTTGCTCGAATCTCACTTTAGATCTATAATTAATATTTTTTTATTTTTATAATGATTACTATTATATTTTCTTTGTAATTTATATTATAAAAAAATAATCTACTTATATATTGTTCTTTATGTTGACTTTAAAATTTTAAAATTGAACCATTAATTAATTTGAGCTAGGTTATATAAAGTTTTGACGCATAAACTTTATAATTCTAGCTATATGTTGTGCTCTAAAAATTCGATTTACAAAAGTAAAAGTTTTGGTGTCAATTTTTTTAACAGTTTTTAACAAACGTCAATGAATTCACCTCTTATTTTTTTTATTATTGTAGTTTGATGGCTAAAATTTTCGTTGTTTGCACAAAAAATAATAGTTATTTTTATATAAAAGAGTTATTTTGTATAAAAAAATAATAGTTGAGCCATCAAAGTACAATAATTAAAAAGAAAAATTGAATTCATTAACGTCCGTTAAAAAAATTTTATGAAATGAAATCATCTATTAAAAAAATAATAATTTAATACATAAAAGATAAACAATTATAAAAGAGTTATTTTTGTGCAAAAAAAAAGTATTTTAGGTCATCAAACTGCAGTTATGACTTGTAAAATCATCACCAAATAAAATATTATTTTGTGAGTTTCGCGTGAGTTGTAAAATTTTGTAAATCGGACTTTTAAAGCCCAAGATATAGCTAGAATAATAAGTTTGTGCGTCAAAACTTTATATAACCTAGCTCAAATTAATTAATGGTCCAATTTTAAAATTTTAACGTCAATATAAAGAACAATATAAGTAGATTATTTTTTGATAATGTGAATTACAAAGAAAATCTAATAGTAATCATTATAAAAATAAAAAAATATTAATTATAGATCTAAAGTGAGATTTGAGCAAAATTCTGGGATGCAAACTGAAATTTATATTCATTACCGAAAATACCCCTCTGAAAATTAACGTTAACATCTGATTTAACGTTAAGGGATGCTGATTGAAAGCGTTTCTTAAATTTAAGGTGCAAACTGTTAAAGTTAAAAGTACAGAACCTTAACTGAGATTTAGCGAAAGTTATGGGATGAAAAGTGCGAATTAGTCGATTATATACTTGCAATTTTGTGTTTATTCAGGCAAAAATATATGTTGTTGTCTCATCTAGTGTAAAATTATTGAACTAGATAGCCAGTTCTTAGAATGTGTGGTAAACCAAGTGAATTGTTAGCTGTTGTAGGTGTAGGATATGAAGATAACTCCGGAAAAGAATATAAAATAAAAAACCAGCTGGACAACTTTAAAATAAAATAATGAAATCAAGACAGACGAGAGTAAATAACAAAGAGAGTCTCAGAGGCAGCTGTGCTTACTCAAATGATGATGGAAGTTGCGCATAGAGTGGACCCACTACAAACGTCTGCAGTATCATCAACAAAAAGAATACATAATGGCCACTATGATTCCAAAAAAGAAGTAAATAAATTATGATTTCAGAAGAAATAAATGGCAAGCAATACATTAATTGTCAAACATTTGCAAATAACCAGCCTTGCTGCAGGGTGCTGGGTGTTCTAATTTGAAAGCATAGCAAAAGCATCAATACAACCATCAATATATAAGAGAACATGTCATGGTTTAAGGCTTTAAGCAATAGGACGTTAATGTATACAACATGAACAGAAAAATGGTGTTAAGTGACCAATTCTCCGAAAAACCTCAAAGGTATTAGGAGAAGAGCTTATCAGAATCATATATTCTAACACCCCCTCTCACTCTGAAGCCCATTTTTGGGTTGAAATGTCGATCACGAAAGCCCAGCTTTGGAGCAATAATTTGCTTTTGTGTCCATAATACATTATGAGGTTCTTGGGGTAACATAGAATCTAACTTGAGACCCGAGCTCTGATACCATGTTAAGTTATCATTTTTCCTAAAACCCCAAGGTGTAAAGAAGAGGGCTTACTAAGATCATATAGTAATATATTTCAAGTTCTCCTTCGTTTAATTAATAAAAAGACTATATTACTAATAAGCAGGCAAAGTTGTACTAGGCACTAAGCACACCTCTTATATTCATTAACATTCTAAATCTCCTACTCTTCATAAAAAGCTAAAGGCCCTTTCAATGCTAGGCTATACGCCATGGCACCATATTTTGGTTAAGATTAGTTTGTAACTTTTTACATCTATATGTGTCATGGAGCATTTTAATTTAATTGTTATTAGTAAGATCAATTTAAAACTATATTTCAATTAAAATCTATTAAAATTATGAATTCAATTGAATAAACATATTATCATTCACGTAATATATAAATTTATTTCTCTAGTATCATATAATATATGAACATATATAGCATTATACGTGTTATCTCTCAATGATATAATTCTATGTTACTCAGACTCGGCTATAAGTGTCCGACATGGGTACGTGTCCAAGTATTAGACTCGGCAACATTTTAAAAAATGTACAGTATTTGGCTTAAAATAAGTGTCCAAGTCCGAGTGTCCATGTCTGCTTGTTGAGTGTCTAACACTGGTACTCCAAGGTAAAATAAAGAGTCCGAGCAACATAGATATAATTATTAACAATCACACTCGGATGGCGGATCCACTATGTGGGCACTTTGAAATTTCAATTTTTTGTGTTTCTTAATAAGTAAACTAAAAGCATTACATATAAAATATGAAAAGCATTTATACAATTGATGATAGATAATTAATAATTGGGTGTGAAATTATTTCTATACATAAAATATAATAGAATATATACAAATTTAATAGGATTAGGTGGGTAACTATTATGATTCTCGATGATCTAGTTTTTTACAATAGAAAATTGAAATAATTCTTCTAATCTATATTTTTTTTTAAACACTAGATTCATGAATCTATAATTTGATAATGATACGACTATATCAATTGTACTATAATGCATCAAGTACTCTTCATTCAACGTGTAAAATGGTCAAAACAACAAAAATAAAGAACAAAGGGAGTATGATTTCGATATCTAATATCTGATTTATAATAGAGAATTGTAAAACCTTTAGCTTTAATACCATATTTATATATTTTCCTAATTTCTATCTTATTCCCTACTTTAGTTGCTTTTATTGTTGTCCTGCATCACTATATTACAACCATTGAGCTAATAGGCTAATACCGTTTCTTCTTTGTGCTACTGATTTTGGATGTGAGGATGTGACATTTTTGTGTACTCGATGGAATTCTGAAGTGGAGGTGAAGGTGGTGGATGACAAGAGACGGCCTACTTGTTCAGTTAATGATAAGAACTTAAACAAGAAGAAGTGTGGATGCTCAATGGATGCGCAAGAGACGTACAAAGGTACAAAGGTTCATCTAGAGGTGTGTATCTAATCGAAGGGAGGCGCAAGAATTACAACACATTAAATATATATGCGCAAGAGTTACAACACATTAGAAATATAATTATACATGCATAAAAATAATAAAACGTATACCCAACAAGCATTGTACCTAGCATATAAACAATTTAATTATGAACCAAATTCAAGTCAAACGAGGGATATTACAAAACGATAGAACACATAAAATCAAGAAACTAATTACCTTAAAAAGTTTCCTCCCTGATGCATTCATATTAATTGACATTGTCAGTATTTTTAGACCTATTTTATTTGCATAGTTCTATCAAATACATTATCAACAAAACTTTTGAAGGATCTGCTACATAAATACAAAAAATACATGCTTGTGACAAATTAATACTATAAAGTAACTTACATGGATTGTTCGTATCATACATTCAAATAAATACATATGATCGACACAAGACATACAAAAGAAGCCATCCAAATTTTAAGAAAGTATAAGTAGACATATTATGTATCCACTACCAGTGCTAGAATGTATATTAAAGCATGCATTCATCTGTGTCGCAATCATGCAACCAAGAAAAGGGCACAGAACCCCACAACAGCATTAATCATACATTATGTAAATCAGACAGTGCTTATAAACTCTAAAAATGGACTTTGTATTTTAGACCCCCAATAATTGCAACTTATCATAGGAGGCCAAAGGAAGTCAAAGAAATGAAGACTTACCATAGACGCGAAAAGAAAGTAAAGGTGTTCAATGCATAATCAGGTCAACTATGCATCATGATTGGTGGAGCAGAATCAGTAGATTTAATTAAGAGAATAAATTACTGATTATATACATTTAAAGTAAGGGATTCTCCGCATGATTTGGGGGATTAGATTGGAGGAAAATAAAGTATTTAATCTGGCACCTAGGTATAGTTTAGGAATTCAGTTTTAAAAGTGGTTTTATAGCAGAGCAGCTCTGCCCTGATGGTGAAGCACCATCTATTGTAATTCTGGTGTAGCATCAGAATACTAATAAGTATATCAGTTTACTTTAATAATTATCTTTGTTTCTTCCATATTTCAGTTATAGGATCTAGGTTCATAACATTGTACCCACAGGATCTATTATGCACAAATTTTTAAAAAAGAAATGTCAAAACAAAGTTGAACTCTTCCACTTTCAATAGAATAGTGCAAAGTGCCTAAGATATAAGCCCGGAAGAAAACACAATAAACAATCATTAGGTGCAACAAAGGGAAGTGCCTTCAAGATTTCTCACCATTTCTAAGTTTGGATCATAAGAAGTTTCGTCATGAACCAGGTCCTCCATGTTAAAGTCAGCATATGAACGGGGACCGTTTGAATAAAGCCATTGGCCTTTTTCTATTTTTCGACAATTTGGACACTGCATAGCTCCCTTTACATTAAATGCAGAGCCAATGCAATCTGCAAATAACCATGAAATTATATATTAATCACAAATATTATCAAGCAAGAGGACATCTAAAATACAAATTTCAAGAGGACATCTAATAGGGAGATTATGGTGATCCTTAAAAGATTAACATAGCTAGTTATCTTTTTAGGCATATAAAATATTCCAAAGAAATTGATGTGACCCGAGAGTAAGAGGGTAGGCACAAGTTAATCTATCTTGTAATAAGAATGCAAGACAAGTCTATAGGTGGAACTATAACTTCAACCAAAATATATCTAAAATTTTGTATATCAGTTTAGTAATGACAAAGAGAATAACTTAAGCAAGAATATATGTGTTATGATTCATTTTAGCCTACAAATGTTACATACTAGTTACCAATAACCAGACATAGTAGTTCAAATGTCACATTATTACAAATCACCATCCCAGTAAAACAAATAGTTTGCAGTTTGTAGTATTTTACTTTGTATGTGCATGATCCACACATACATGTCGGGTTGATAAGGGTTCAAATTTACAAAACCATGTTTCGGAAATTTCTTGAAGATGAGGGTTGGGTTTTAGTGGGTTGAGGAAGGGTTGGAAAGGGGTTGTATTATATCTAATTGAGATTAGTTTCCAAACACCCTGAATTGGGGTGCTATTGAGGGTTACTTGGGTGTTATTTGTCGTGTTTTTCACAATTCTTTTACCATGGTTGTCCTCTCCTCTAACATTCCTCCGGTGATACTTCGATCCTCCAGCAATACCACAAAAAGAATAAGAACGTTAGATTTAAATAAATAGATGAGAACCGTTGGATCTTTATATGAAAGAATATTCTAATTTTTTTAATGTGTGAACTACCTCTTCAAAGGTCCAAAGTTCCCCATCAACAACATATCAAAAATAAATATCTATATAATTAGCTTTAAATATATTAAAAAAGGGAGTTCAAACCCCATCAACGACTTATTAATATATAATTTTTATACTACTAGCTTTAAGCATACTAACAATCGAATTCAATCAACTACAAATAAATATATATTACTATTTAGCATATATATATATATATATATATATATATATATATATATATATATATATATATATATATATACTAACCTATAACCCGTGCAAAGCACGGGTTATCATATATTATTATTATGAATTAATATATTAATTATTTGATTTAATATATAATTTTAATTTATTTTAATAAATTTTATTATTAATTTTAAATTTACACATATTCCATACTTAATTTCATTACATAAATATCATTAATTTAACGTTATTTTAAAATTTATTGTTAAATATCTTAAGAATTCAATAGATATTTTTCAAAAATTATTTAGTGTAACTTAAAATCATAGAAAAAAGAATCGTAGGAAGAAGTGTGTGCAGACGATGATTCTAATCGGGATATAATTGAAAATGTTTATAATTCTATGAAACATGTGGTTTTTTACTTTTGATAAATTTTATATAATTTAACTGAATTACGAATTTTTAACACGTTTTTTAAATTTTTTAAAAATATATTTTTGTACCTTAGCTCGTTGGTTAGTTGGTTAATACATTCCTAAAGAGTTTGTTAACACCTTCCAACAAACAAAAAAAAACAAAATGTATTTAATTTTAATTATAAAAATAAACCACATATTTACATATTATGTCGATTATATTTCCATTAGAATTCTTCACCAACAACCAACTTCTCTTCAGATTCTTTAGAAAAACCAATATCTTTTAAAATTAATTTAAACAATTTCAGTATAAAAATTTAATAATAAGTAAACAAATTGAGTGCAATGAGATAGCTCAAGTGGTTTAGAGCTTATCTCTTATCGTCCCAGGTTCTGGATTCGATTCTCGCTCACCCCGAGATTGTTAGAACAGATATTCACTTGTACGGCATATAAGCCTAATTATTCAACAAAAAAAATAAGTAAACAAATTAAAAAATAAAAATAAATATACTATCTATCTGTACTATACTTTTATAAGGAAAATAGGATATAATTGGTTGGTTACTTAAAACCTTTCAAAAAAACATATTCGCACCCTCTAAAAAAACAAATTAAAATATATACTATAATTAACTAAAAAAAAATAAAACACACATTTTACATAAATATACTTCAACTGAAATTCAACTACATACTCTTTTAACTATATTTTTAATATATTTTTTTTAACTTGTTATTTTTAGGAATGTGTTAACAGTTTTTTTGGAAGGCGGTAACTAACCAACCCATAGTTACAAGGGACGGGATTCGAATCAAAACGGGGTACGAAAACGGATACGTGGAAGGTTATATTAGGTGAATCCGGAACTACGGAACGTTTGGGTACGATGGAACGTAGGGATACGATAAACCTTTATTTTACAAAATAATTTTATAAATAATGTTTTGATTTTAATTGATATTTTATATTATTAATGAAAATAAACAATAATTTTAAAAATACTAATTAAAATGGTACAACAATTTTAATGTAAAAATCAAAAGATTTTAAAATTCATTTATAACTAAGTTTTTTGAAAAAAAAAACTTTTGTACAATTATGAATTACTTTGGTCAAACTATGAAGGCTCAAATAAAAAGATAAGGATTCAAATAAAATACTCTAAAATATGGACAACTGTATACATCGAGGATTTCAATTACATGTATACATATACAATACATACAACTGTTTTACTTTAACAAAAATCGAGGCATCGTCTTCTTCCTTTTCTTCTTTTCGTCTTCTACCTTTTTTTCTTTTATCTCTCTCTTGTATCTCTACCAGCTACATCTTCTCGATCTTTCTCAATCTTTCCTTCCTTTCTATCACGATTCAAGTCTGTTTTTCTTCTTTTTCTTCGTTTTTCTTGGTTTTATTTTCTTAAACACCTGTGTCACAACCGGTCGCCGGATGTAACGAACGGGACACAAATCCTGGCGATCTGGGTCGGAATCGACATGTGTTCCGGGTCGAACGAACTGGTTCGGGATTCTCTGCCACGTCCCGCGTTCCTCGTAAATATGAACCAACCAACCAAATATACCTTGTTTTTCTTATAATAGTATAGTAAGTAAACAAATTCAAAAAAATGAAATAAATATATTATCTATTTGTACTATACTTTTATAAGGAAAATAGGGTATAATTGGTTGGTTAGTTAAAACCTTTCTAAAAAACTTATTCACACCTAAAAAAACAAATTAAAATATATACTATAATTTACTAAAAAAATAAAACACATATTTTACATTAATACATACTCTAACAGTTATACTTCAACTGAAATTCAACTACATACTCTTTCAACTATATACTTAATATAATTTTTTTTAACTTGTTATTTTTAGAAAGGTGTTAATAATTTTTGGCTGGTTAGCTAAAACCTTTCTAAAAAACTTATTCGCACCTTCTAAAAGAACAAATTAAAATATATACTATAATACTTTAAAAAAATAAAACACATATTTTACATAAATACATACTCTATCAATTATACTTCAACTGAAATTCAACTACATATATACTATTCAACTATATATTTAATATAATGTTTTTTAACTTGTAATTTTTAGGAATGTGTTAACAATTTTTTTAGAAGGCGTTAACCAACCAACCAACTAACCAAATATACCTTGTTTTGCTTATAATAGTATAGTATAGTGTATATATATATATATATATATATATATGTGTATATATATATATATATGCATTAATAACATTAAAAAGGATCTAGGATTTGGATTCAGTTAATTACATATTAAATTTTAATATATATAGTTTATACACTCTAAAGATATTAAAAAAATTAATATTCAATTTCAATCAATAACATTTTAAAATTTGATATTCATATAACTAGAATTAAATTACCAAAAAGAGTATACGGATTAAAAAAAATATGAGTATTAAAGAATATTCGTGTATTAATATAATTGTAAGTATTAGAAAAGATCTATGCATTGCACAAGTTATAAGCTAGTGTGTATATATAAATTTTTGAATTTTGTATATTTTTATATTTGACAATACATTAAATAAATAGTATAACATTAATGTTTTAAATTTGTTTATATTATAACATACTATTTTGGGTACTAGGCCAAAATTAGCAAAATGAAATAATTTTCAAATTTATATATCTTACATTTTAGTTTTTCAAGTTTTAAATTATTTAAATTTTAAATGGTATGTGTTTAAATTTAAAAAATATATTTTAGAGAAAAAGGACCCTGAGATTAATCTCAGGGAATTTTCCTGAGATTCTCTTTAAAATTTATTGGGCCCGCAGGGTTAATTAATAAAATTTTAAACAAATCTTGAATTTACAAAAATGTCCATCCATATTTATATATAAAATGATACTATCTTAGGAAACTTACCTGAGATATATCTCAGGCTCCCTACTCTCTATATTTTATAAGGTATGTTTATTTCAACTAACATTTACTTAACCAACCTCTAATATCATAACTCTTAATCCGAGGGTTGAACCCTTCTTTACTCAACCCCTACATCTAAATAAGGTACGGAGTCAACCCAACCCATCCTTTTCCAACCCAACGCAAGCCCTCCTATCTCAATTCTCAACCCCTATCCAAACACAGCTATAGGTTTCGATGCACTTGAAGTTACATAGTTCAGTTACATTGAAACAAACGAGGTCTGGATGATTCTCAAATTGGAAAATGGTGATTAGACTTAACCATCAAAAATTATTTTAGCTTTATATTAACATAAATTATTATAGCTTTATATTAACATAACCATTAATTTACGATAAATCACATGACTAGCCATCTCTTTACATAAAAATGATATAAGGGATTTAGGTTTCTATAGCAATTACACATTTAATACCACTTTAACATTTTCACATTTAATTTTAAGCTACAATAAGCAATAAATCAAGCAAGCATTTTCCAAACTTACTAAGATTTACCGAATCTTCATAATTAACAATTTCAAAATTCAACTTCCAATCTCAATAAAAAATTAAATAAAATAAACTCAATGAATGCAACCAAACTAAGAAAGAATAATAAAACAATAATTTGAAAAATATTATGAAGAAGCAATAAAAATCAAATTCTTCTTACCCAGATGGAATCGATGGCCGCATTGAAGTTTTGCACAAGATCGATCACCGTGTTCGGTGACAACCTCAAGGCATATCGTACAAGACACCGCTGGCAAAGCTTTCCCACATCCATCCCCTTCATCTACATGATCAAGATCTCCAAATTTCATAATTGAAACCTTACTCATACACACAATCAATATATGTATGATATATGGTCACAATTCTCCGAAATATCACAAACTAAGAAATGAAAAGCCTAAATTAAGGAGAAACTGAAAGCAACTGTCTGAAATAAGAGGGTTTTGCAGTGACACGCCCCACACACACTATGGCCTCATGAAATATTTATGTATACATAAAGAGATAAGGATAACCAAATATGAAAATAAATGAAAACTGCACACGCAACTAGTTTAGCATTTGTTTTATTTCTTTACTTTACTTTACTTTTCACGTTGGCCTTCTCCTCTTCCTCGTGTTTTGTCTCTATCCTTAGCCGTCATATGTAAATTGTGACGTATTTGGTAAAGAACCTATCGTCAATGCAGTTTATACACCACAATAGTAAGGTTTTGTGTGTGTGTGTGTGTCCAACATTTTAAAGAAAAAAAAATTAACAAAACATCACACTCTTAGATAAGTCTAGATCGAGATACCATAATTAGAGAATATAATCTTTTAATTGCTCATATACAATTTTTAATGATGCATGTCCCAGGAAAAAACCATTTTAGACTGGTTGTCAAGTGATATGTATCTTTAGCATGTGCATCAGCTAATACACGTATATGTTAAGCACAACACTAATTGCGCATTATAAGGGTCACCAAAATACAATGGGGCGTGAAGTGGTTGTGCATCTTGTCTGATACAAATGTTGCAAATGCATGCCCTTCCTGTTCATAATGCGCATATTAGCCATGTATGTCACCTCTTTGAGTGAGAATGTATACATTAGTCTGCTATTTTAGATCGAAATCTTAAATTATTTCTTTAAAAAAAAAAAAAACAATCCTCATGTCTGGAGTTAGTTTCTGAAAAAAAATATAAATAGGAGTTACTTACGAGCTACTTGTGCATAGTGTGCATTTTCTTATATTTTGTTTGTTTCAGTTATTCCTGCTTAGTACTAGAAGTTCAGTAGTAACAGCCGGAGATTTGAATGAGTGTAACAACAAATCATACTGTAGTAGTTCCATGTTCTAACAACTGAGTTAAACATGTTTTGACATCAATTCTTCCTCTTTGTATCGTATGTTCTGACCCCCTTGATTTTAAAGCCTGATTCACAACTGATCATATGTATATACATTCAAAATATTTCTCATGATGCATACTTGGAGATTGGTAAGTTGTGTAATCTGGCAGCCATCCAACTCGGTATACACAATAAACACATCAAATATAACGTTAAGGAAACTCATATATGCCCCCTAAAATGGCTAATGAATAGATATCAATGCAAGTTTATATATGGCTTATGTTGAATATAATAACAAATCCAGTTAAGGCATCCCAAAACCCTTTGGTTACGGTATCAAATCTCAGTTTAGGCCTTTAGGAACAGGTCTAGGTTCGAGTCATCCCACCCTAGGCATTTAAATTTTAATTTTGGCAAAGTTTTCTGGTGTTAATCTGTCCAGTTGAATATAATGATAATATATCATCCAATTAAGTCATTTTCCTAAAACATGAGGTGGGGTGAAAGCAACAAGTGCTTAGTTCTTAGTCCAAATTCACTATTAACGACATTCCAGCACTAGGATAAGATCTAGAGTTGGATTCTCATCTCCCCCTCACCCTACACTTAATAAACATATAAACTAGAACATAAGAGTCTAATTGCATTCGTAATTATCACCACTCACAAGTAAGAATACAGGAGGATATGGAATCATAATTGCATTTGGACTATATAATTTACAAGCAATCGAAAACGAGAAACATAAAATATAAGACAAATCGAAAATGTGGAAATTAGTACCTAACGATTAATAAAAAGGGAAGCTGGAAGTAAGACTCATTTTGTTGGCGAGTTTAAGCACCAAGCAAGAGCATCTCGGTAATTTAAGAGCATCTTGATTTCTTCTTAAGTGTACACGCACTAATTTGTTTGGGAGAAATGAAGATAGATTTTGTATCGGTGGTTTCCGAACAACACCAGCTTTCTTTATTTGATTTCTAAACACCACGGATATCATTTATTCATTTCACACTCTAACCTCCGTCCGGATTCCGGAAAGGAAAATTCCTTCAAAATATTCGAGAAATTCTTTTAATCTTGAAATATACTGGACTATAAATCATGTAATATTTATTAATTTAATAACATACTAGCTTAAAGATGCACGGATTTTTTTATTTTAATATTATATAATAATTTTTTTCATTTATTTAAAATAATTTTTTAAAAGATGAATTTTGGAGGCTTACATTATTATATCAGATGATTTGATAATAATTATACAGATGTTATCCGTGATATTTCCAGAAATGGAAGGATTTTAGTTAGAAAATATAGAAAAGATAATAGGTTTTAGTTGAAAAAGGTAATGGATTAATTATTGGTAATTATAAAATTATTATTTTTATTAAATAGAATGCATGTGATATGATTATAAAACGATAGGATTTAGTTAGAGAAAATTAAAAAGGAAACATGTTATATGTGAAAAATATAATTGATTAGTTTATAGCAATTATAATTTAATTACCTTATTTACTAAATACAATTGTACGAAATATTTTTAGAAAAGGTGAAATTAATATTGTCCGTGATATATATATCTATTAAAAGAAGGATTTTAGTTAAAAAAAAAATATAGGAAAGATGATACGTTTTAGTTGAAAAAGGTAATCGGTTAATTATTAATATTAAAATATTATTAGTTTATTTTATTAAATAAAACCTCCCTTGATATAATTGGAAAAAGAGAGATTTTAGTTAGAAAAAATAGAAAGGTAACGTGAAAATTAAAAAAAATGAAATGATTTATGTGAAAAAGGTAATTGATTAACTTATATAATTATAATTTAATTATGTCATTTTACTAAATAAAATTGCTCATAGTTTTTAGAAAATGAGAATTTAATGTTGTCCGTGATATTTCTAGAAAAAAAAAAGAGTTTAATTAGAAATAAAAAAGATGATACATTTTAGCTGAAAAGGTAATCGGTTATTTATTAGTATTATAATATTATTATTTTATTTTATTAAATAGAAACATCTGTGATATAATTGGAGAAAGAGAGATTTTAATAAGAGAAAAGAAAAAAAGGTACCGTGTTTTGGTTGAATAAGGTAACCGTTTATGATATAATTGGAAAAAGAGAGATGTTAATTAGAGAAAAAAGAAAATGTAACGTGTTTTGGGTGAAAAAGATAATTGATTAGTTAATAGTAACAATAATAGAATTACGTTATTTTATTAAACAAAACTGCTCGTACTATTTTTAAAAAAAGAGATATTTTAGTTAAATAAAATGTGAAAGATATTCTATTTTACTTGAAAAAGAAAATTGTTTAGTTATTGAAAAATAGAAAAGGTAATATGTTTAACTTGAAAAAGGAAATTGATTAATAAAGGAGAAATTTTAGTTAGATAAAATATAAAGGGATATTATATTTTATCAGAAAAATGAAATTATTTAGTTTTTGAAAAAGAGAAAAGATAATATGTTTAACCTCTAGAAGGAAATTTATTATTTAGTAGAAAAGGTAATATGTCTAACATGAAAAAGGAAATTGATTAATAAAGGAGAAATTTTAGTTAGATAAAATATAAAAGGATATTGTATTTTAGGAAATTAGTTAGTTAGATAAAATATAAAGGGATATTATATTTTATCATAAAAAGGAAATTATTTAGTTTTTGAAAAAGAGAAAAGATAATATGTTTAACCTTAAGAAGGAAATTGATTAGTTAGTAGAAAATGTAATATGTCTAAAAGGAAATTGATTAATAAAGTAGAAATTTTAGTTAGATAAAATATAAAAGGATATTATATTTTAGGAAATTAGTTAGTTCTTGAAAAATAGCAAAGATAATATGTTTAAACTAAAGAAGGAAATTGATTGGTTAAATTATCTGTAATTAAGTAAGGGGATTTATTAGTTATTAGAAAAGGTAATATGTCTAACCTCAAAAAAGAAATTGATTAATAAAGGAGAAATTTTAGTTAGATAAAATATAAAAGGATATTGTATTTTAGGAAATTAGTTAGTTAGATAAAATATAAAGGGATATTATATTTTATCATAAAAAGAAAATTATTTAGTTTTTGAAAAAGAGAAAAGATAATATGTTTAACCTTAAGAAGGCAATTGATTAGTTAGTAGAAAAGGTAATATGTCTAACCTGAAAAAGGTAATTGATTAATAAAGTAGAAATTTTAGTTAGATAAAATATAAAAGGATATTATATTTTAGGAAATTAGTTAGTTCTTGAAAAATAAAAAAGATAATATGTTTAAACTCAATAAGGAAATTGATTAGTTTGTTTATCTTTAATTAAGTAAGGGTAAATAAGTAAAATCAACAGTACCGACCAACCGACCGACCGACCGACTAACCAAACTTTTAATGTTTCGGCTTTTATATAATAGTATAGATTTCAAATTTGAATTAACATTTACTTATATTTATAACACCAAGAAGACAAAAGCAATATTATTATAATTAAATTTATATCACAATATGCAAATTTAATATTAGTGAAGCAAATTATGAGTTAAAAGTTTTAGATGTACATTTAATTGCATATAATCAAACCAAATGCAAATTTAATATTAGTGAAGCAAATTACGAGTTAAAAGTTTTAGTTGTACATTTAATTGCATATAATCAAACCAAACGCATTCGGTATATCCCGTTTAGAATAGGGTCTGGGAGTAAAATGTACACAGATCATGTCCCTACTCTTTTCGGAAAAAGATCAGGCTTAGTGTAATATTAAATAGTGAGTGATGGATATATACATGTGCATGACATATAGATGAAAAATAGCGAAACAAAAACTACTAACCCAATATAAAAAGTATGTAGCAATACCGAAGAAAAATAAATGTAAGCATGCAATATGAAAAATGGTCAACATAATACCTGAGTCCATTGTCTTATTCATATGGGACTTTCCTAACCAACGTAGACCATCACCCTTATCCTTAATATATTTAACCGAACTAATATCTTGTCGTCTCTTGTTACGCGTTTTCGCAAGTTAAAAAATTTCATCCACCCCCTCTTTAGTGCTAAGATGCCTATACATATTCTTATACGCCATATATTTTGCTTCAATAAATGGTTTTTTAGCCATTCGTTTTGCAACTTTAAACATTTATGTCTTACTATTCCTATCGGCCCCTTCTGGACAAGACATAAACTCCATGAAACATACCTTCTTTGACTGCACTTTCGCTTGTACTTCTTCATTTCACAACCAAGACTCTTTACGAGAAGATACTTTACTTGATGTCACCCCCGGCGTCTTTCTTCCAACACTTCTAATTGAATTGGCCATGTTAGTCCACATCTGTTCTGCATCTCCTCTTCCTGAAGCAACCTTCAAGCAGCTCCTTAAATTATGCTACTTATAACCCTTTAAAATTTTGTCACAATATTCTTGGTGTAACAACCCTCATGCCCTTCGCAAATTGACTACTCACAGATAAACCCATAACTAACAAACAGTGTTGTGAAGCACACGCTTCTTCTGGAAAAACACGACAGTCCCGACATAATCTAATATCCCTACTAGGAATAAGAAGATAATCAATTTGAGTGGCATGACCTCCACTCCTGAAAGTAATCAGATTATCGTCACGCTTTAGGAATAAGAATAGGCACTTACCAATTCATAAGCTCTTGCAAATTTCAAAAGTGTCGTTTTGTTTGCATTACAAATTTAAACCACCATGAATGCCCTGATAATCAACCACTCGAGCACCAAAGTGACCATAAGTCTCCACCTACAAAATAAATTAGTCATTAGGAATACTTCTAACCAAATCATCGAAACAACCCCAAAAGGTCATGGATTCAATGTTTCCCAATCCAACTTGGGAAGCATATACATATACCACAGTCCTAATAGCCATCCCAACTATTAATATAATATACATCATTCTATCACCATGTACATCTTTTGATCTTCACCACGTTATCTTTTAGTCTGTAGACAACAAGATACTTACACCATTATGGGAGTTAACTACCCCTGAATACCACAATTTAAACCCATTAGGCTCCTTGGTCCGATCCCCCTTCCATTTCGTTTATTGTATACAAGCTATATCCATTTTACGTTTACGCAAAAAATTAATCAATTCTAAAAATTTTCCAGTCAGAGTCCCTACATTCAAACTAGCAAGTCGAAACCCGCACATCACCAAAGATCCCCTACCCTGATACCTACTGCGATCCATATGAATAAATATAGGTAACAAAAACTAACAACAAACAAAAATTATAATAAAACTATAAACTAAGAAATTACACTAAGCACGACAATAAACTTGCACAAAAATAAACGGAAGGCGATACAATACCAAAGACGACTGTTGATAGTCGTCCTACAAAATCAATCCACGCAGAACAAATATCGGTGTTTATCGTTCTTGTCTCTGTATATGCACCAACAACAAATGCTACCACGTTTAAATCCTTTTCCGCACAAACTTGATATAAATACCCAATATTACTTGACAAAAAACGAAGACAAACGATACCAACTTCTAGTCCAACAGGTTCAAAAAACATTGATTTTACAAACACTATTTTCTTTGATAAAAAAGATGCACCTTGTGTTGAAAACATCCACCATAAAGATATAAAGAAAGAAAAACATATGTGGCATTTAATATATAACCCACCAGCGATTACACAAGTGTATGTGGAGGAGTGTCGAAGATGTAATCACCAGAAAGGATAAATATTCTTTAATGGTCTCATTGAAAAGTATCCGCTTGGTGCATTATTGGGTTTCAACCCAATATGATGTTATGGGTTTGAGTGGTCCAAGATATATATGGGTAAGATAATAATTGTATGTGTAGACAATTATTATATATGGTATGTCTTAATCACTAAGTTGGGTAATTGGGTACCAAGAATTGGAAGGCTTGTACAACAAGTATGGTAAGTCTTGCTGGGTAAGTTTTGGATGGCTATATATACATAGTCATATTGTATTTTTTTTGATAAGGTGAATACTTAAAAGATGTAGTCTTAGGTATTGTTTGGGAGATGCATGAGCATTATTGGCCCAAGTATCGGGTTGGGACACCATTAAGGTGTTATTGTTTTGATGTATTATTGATAACCGTTTTGATTAATAATACAAGTTGGGGCGTGTGTGTTTCCACGTCATATATTATGTGTGTTCTTATTTTGCTTTTACTTATTGTTGATATAAGTAGAAGTAATACTTGAATAACGTGTGACCGCGCTTTAGTGGATCTTGTCAACTAATCGATTGGTTGTGTGTGTGTTCTGTATTGGAGTTTGTGAATCTCGAATTGTGTAAGTCCCTGATAAGTGGATTTTATATCCACTTGGATCGCTTCATATCGGCTTAAATTGATTCACTTGGCCTCAAGTTTGTTGTAATTTTGATGTGTTTTGTGTAGTTGTGCAGGATTGCAATTTCTGGCTAGGGTTTGTGTTTTTCATGAATCTTTGAGTTGAAATTTGGCATTGGAATAAACGATGGTGTATGTTCCTCAGTTAACTTGAAGATCACGAGGCAAGAAGGGTTGAGAACGGGAAGCAATTGCAGAAGAACGGAAGAAATTGGAGCAAAAACGAAGAAATAAGAGCAGAAAAATGTTTCGGCAGAAACTGGGGTACGCTGCGGCGTAGCAAGGGTATGCTGCGGCGTAGGGAGCAGTAGGTACGCTGCGGCGTAGCTAACATTCTGTCCAAACCCGAATTATGGTCCTGAACTGCTGTTTTCTATCCTGTTTCGAATTAAATTGTATTTTTAGGACTTTTCTTGTCGAAGAAGTATTCTAGGGCCAATTTAAACACATTGTATCATTGTAATTATCATCATTACTTATCATAACATAGAATTGCAAGGGAGAAAAGGGGAGAAAGATCAAACGCTCGTGACAAGCAACGGATCTCGATCTACTTCATCTTTTGTGTTCTTTTCTTAGGCGTTATTCTGGATTCTAGATTTGTTTTCTTAACTCTTTGTTTTAATAATATTCTTATTTTCATTCATATTTTGTTTCATACCATGTTTTCATCAAATCCCATGGTGACGAACAGTTCAATTATGAACTAATCGTTGTCCTGGGATTCTAACGGATTTATCTGTGTAGCTTAGTAGTGTGAATGCTCTAAAGATCTGTGTGTGATGAATTCTTGATATCCTTGTATGGTCAATCTTAATGCTTTTAGATGCGTAGCTAACATCTAAATTGAATTGTTAATCTCTTGTGAAGTGAAAGTGGATCTTGAGATTTAGAACTTGCCATGGTAGCATAGGTTCATAATTGGTTATCAATATGACTCGTAGTATAAGATGAAAATACTTATATTGCCCTATGTGATCAATATGAGTAACTTGTTCTTCAACCTTTATGTTTTCAAATTCTATAGACATATAGGGTCTAAGCATAATTGGTGTCTATTCATCTTCTATCTCTTTTGTGGATGTATGAGTAGTTTGGTATACGTATGCTGACAGGTAGCGAGTACTTGTTTCGTGTTATTCGATCAGTTATCAAAATCATCACATGCATTGATTAAAGGCATCAACTCTAAGCGAAGTAGTTAATGAAGTTAGAGTCCCATGTTTATTCTCATATAAGAAGTTCAGTTTTAAATCTCAGCAGTTAATTAATTCTTAATTTGATAAATTGCATATTAGTTTAGTTTAGGTAATTAAAACTCCAATTTGTTACTTGTCTTAGCATTGAGTTATAACCATACATTGTTGAATAGGTACATTAACTGAATAGAAACTCAACCAGATCTCTATGGAATGAACATAATCTATATTACTTGTGACCACGTATACTTGCATGATTTAGTGCAAACAGTCCCCTAACCTAACAAATGGTATTAGAGCGAAGGTTCGGGTTCGGGATGGATGAGGTTGAGGGAAAGTTCGAGGTTCAATTGGTATGGCAGAGCATGATGAAGGTTAGCTAACAAAAAGACTACTAAAGCGGGTAGAGACAAAGTTACGTGCGGTTTTGGCGGTTGGCTTGCACCGTGGAGATGGAAGAAGATGGAAGAGGTCATCGTAATTGTTTCAATGGCTTGATCAACCAGGTGAACTATTTGGATGATACTAGTGATTTTTTTCAGGAGACCGAAGGATTGTGAAAGCAAGGATCGGGTGACTTAACATATGGTGGTTTGGAGGGTCACTATACGGGTTTTAGCGACACTCAAGATTGGAAGAGCAAGAGGAGGATATTCTTGTTCGAGGGGAGGCATTGGCAAATGGACGTCGATGGTTTGATGGTTACTGTTCAATCCGATATGGGTATTGGGTTGAAGGGGAAGAATGTTGGGTTTCAACACAATATGAGGTTATGGGCTTGATTGGTCCATGATATATATATGTAAGATAATTGTTTTATGTGTAGACAATTATTATATATGGTATGTCTTGAACACTAAGTTGGATAATTAGGTGCCAAGAATTGAAGGCTTGTACAACAAGTATGGTAACTCTTGGTGGCTAAGTTTTGGATGGCTATATATATACATAGTCATATTGTATTTGTTTGATAAGGTGAATACTTAAAAGATGTAGTATTAGGTATTGTTTGGGAGATGCTTGAGCATTGTTGGCTCAAGTATTGGGTTGGGACATCGTTAAGGTGTTATTGTTTTGATGTGTTATTGATAACCGTTTTGATTAATAATACGAGTTGGGGCGTGGGTGTTTCCACGTCATATATTGCGTGTGTTCTTGTTTTTTTTTTACTTATTGTTGATATAAGTAGAAGTAATACTTGAATAACGTATGACCGCGCTTTGGTGGATCTTATCAACTAATCGATTGGTTTTGTGTGTGCTCTGTATTGATGTTTGTGAATCTCGGATTGTGTAAGTCTACTAACCTAACAACATATATATATATATATATATATATATATATATATATATATATATATATGTATGCCCTGACACATCCTTTACCAAATTTGACTATTAATTGTAATGTGTGTAGATGATTAATAATGAGTTTGTGTAAGTTTTGCAGAGAAGTTTCCATTGAATTTGATCGGGAAATGTACAAGAAACGAACGGTGAGAAATGGAGGAGATAGTAACTACTTGGTGAAAAACAGAAGACATTTAATTGCATATACATCTTTAATAATTTATATTATATATCTAAATCAGAACCAACATAAATTTTTCTTAAATGCGAAATTGAAAACGTTTTTTGTTCAACACATTTATAATTTCGGTTCAACATCATTTATTAAATAATATTTAAAATTTTATTGAATACACATAATTTAATTCTTCAATATTATTCTGAAATTCACCAATACCAAAATAGGATATAGAAAAATGAAATTTTATTTGTTTAATATAGGATGTGTTAATATAGAATGTGTTGGACCATAGTTAAAAATCTGTTGAAAAAATATTATATAATTCTCAACTATCCTTCTGTGGTTCACCAATAACAAATTAGGGTATAAAAAATACAACGAAATATTATTAATTTAATACAATTTTTTTAGTTATACCAATATAAAATTATTTTATATATTTGGATTCAATATAGGTATAATTATTGTTCAACAGATGATGTTGAACTCAAGTTATATATATGTTGTACATCCGTTATAAAAAAATGTCAATTTTTCATAGCAAGTATGTTTTAAATAAATTATAAAATGTTATAAATATGTTTTCATTTTCAATTATGTGTATTCAATAAAATTTCAATTGTTATTTAATAAATGATGTTGAACCGAAACTACATATGTGTAAAACAAAAAAATTTTGTAAGTTTGTAATTAACAAAGTTTTTACTGGAATTCGGCCCTATATATCTATATTATATTATTACAAGTAAATTAGAGATGTTTAATTTGTATTTTGTAATTTTGGTTATTCAATTTTTGTCATAGCCATTAGATTATATATAAACTAAATAGATAAGAACCGTAAGATGTATTACCAAATAATAATAATAATAATAATAATAATAATAATAATAATAATAATAATAATAATAATTATTATTATTATTATTTTAACATCATCAAAGATTTAAAGTTCGATTAACAATATATTATTATTAAACATTTATATATTAAAGGTACGGAAAAAGGTATATAGTTATAATTATATCAATCTCAACGTCTTCTACAATTTATCTATTTTTCACAACAAAAAAAGGTACATATGAAAATGTAAACAATAAATAACAAGTATCAAAATTAATAATAATCATAAAGAAGATATTAAAAAATAGCTCATGTATCACACGAGATATAAACTAATCTATACTTTTTATTAATGTGAAAATAATCTATACTTTTTATTAATGTGAAAAACCATGTTTTAATGGTACGTAATAGTACCAAAGTATACCAAATTTGGTTTTCACTAAACTCGGGATTCGATTCCTTACAACTACATAATTAGAGCATCTCCAATGGGAGAGACCCCTTGGGTAAATTTTAAATTTAATTACCATAAATAAGAATTATAAAGAATGTGTAAAAATATTTACACTCCAATGGGACAAAACTGTTATCTATAATTATAGATAATTTCTTGATGTTGGCTATATTTGTCGAACCTCTAGAGACCTGTAGTGAATTGCCACATCAATTATTTCTATATTAAAATTATATATTCCATTAATAACAACTTGAAATATTAATAACATACCATTTTTAAAATATAGCCAATCATTATAGCCAATACCCTCGGAACACAATATCTTACAGGTTCGACAAAATTTACATAATCAATATTTTATGTAATATAGCCAATCATTTTTAGCTAACGCCATTGGAGATGCTCTTATACAAGATTTATTTACTTTAATTTTTTTTAGATTCACCTCGGGTTCGATTCTTTACAACTACATATAATTACAAAGATTTATTTATTTTAATTCTTTTAGATTTATCTCGAATTCAATTTTCTATAACTACATAATTAATTAATATATTAATATAAATATTTTAATATCGATTCGTATTCAATCTGTGCCCGTGTTTCGCACAAATTATCTGTGCCCGTGCTTCGCACGGATTATGAGCTAGCATATATTAAATTACTTTTTAAATATCGAGATGGAAAGTCATATAAATCCTAATTCTCGAAATTTTTACATAATTTTTCCAATTCCTTTTCCTGTAACGAAAAGAAAAACATCACTTGCAATTATATAAAAACTGATGTGATTGCAAGTCAACTGTAATTTTATGTTGCAATATTAACCTTTTTTAAGATGGTGCAACTCAAAATTTCTACATATGACGAATTAGTCATTTAATCCAATAAAAATTCATATGCAGACTATGATAACTTCAAGCACCAATTTAACCACTCATGTATCATGAGACTTGCACTGTTTGCAAGAAGCCTAATCTCCGAGTGTCAAGTTTCATGAAATGATGTATAACATCTTTATTCAGAGCTAAAGCCTCCAATAGATGCCTCGCCAATGTAGAATGCCAGACACAACAGCCCAGAAAAGTATTTCTGCAAAGATAACGTAAAGTAGAAGTCCTACTCTTCTTGAATGCCAGACTCCATAGAATATGTGCTTCTGAATCCAGTATATCTGTAACAAATGTATTATAAAAAAATGAGTAAAAAACAAATGTCAGAAGCAGTCTTCTGAATCCACTTTTTTGCAATTCAGTGTAAAAAATGTATGACCCTGCTAGTCCAAGGGTGAAAAATTGTTCTGCTTTAAAGAAAATATACCAGCGTATTATGTGGGCTCTTGTAATACCACCCGTTAATGAATCCTGCAAAGATCCCCTCAGCAGCCATGACATAAACGAGCATAGCATTCATACCAATCCATTCAAATGGTAGAAAGACATATTTCACTTTCAATACATCAACCTGGCACAAAAGGTAATCACAATCTAGTCAATTGAGAGTCAGCCAGCTAGGGGAACTTCATATTGCAAGAGAAATAACCACCATAAACTCTAATTAATTTCTGACATTGACGACAATATTACCAGCATATAGAAAGTTGAGAACGTCAATGCTGCTGCTCCAGACGTGAGACATACATAGCTGAAGGTGTACAACTGTTTATTTAGAGGCATTGCTGCACAAGGATGAAAAAAGAATTAAAACAAACATTTACAAGGACAGACTGCACAGTAAAAGGAACACAAGTAATTTATTTTCAAACTATACATTTCTCACCATGGGTGAAATGTAGAACAATACCGAGGAGGAGGAGTGACAGGCCCATCACAATCCAATGTTTCAGTCTACTCCAATGATCCTACATTTCATGCGTTTAGCTTATAGTAAGAAAAGAAGTTAATGAAATTGAAATTCAACAGGAATTTACAGAAATAACCTTGATGTGGATGAAAACATGGCCAAAATGCACCCCAATAACCGTTGATAGGATAGCGGAGATCGAGCTGCAGTTGTAAGATTAGTCTACAGAGCTTAGTAACATATTGAACAACTCCTGTAATTTATTATATGCATCCAGTTTTCTAGTCACCAAATTAAAGCACTTTCATGAGATTCCTTTATATATGAATTCAACAGAATTCTGTGAAGGTAACAAGTCTTGACAACAAAAAAGCAGGACTGATTTCCAGTAATACATAAATTCAAAGAACTTGACAAAACACATGCCTGTATCAATCACATTTACAAAATTCTACCATCAAATACTGAATAGCAGTAACCTATTTGCATGTATTCCCAAGGAGGAAATGCTCAGCAACATTACACGACGACATCTCTTTACAATGCTGAGAAATTTACATGTGAGAAGGGTACAGAAAATGACCTTAAAATTCCTTCGGGTTCGAAATGTGCCAAACACCATGATGGAGCATTGTCAAGAAGAGGTCCCTCATAAGGAGAGTTCATAGTGCAAGCCTACAATGATATTTGCAAGAAACATGGCTGTCAACTAGAAGAATATGGAATTAAAATGCACCAAAAGATGCAGAATGATGTACATGTCATAATAATAATAATAATAAATAATAATAATAATAATAATAATAATAATAATAATAATAATAATAAAAATAATAATAATAATAAAAAATAACTCACTTTAGATCTCTTCCAAGCTGGTTTCTGATACATATGACTGATTCCCATCACTTCTCTGTCAACGTAACCAACAGCATTACAAGGAGAATCAAGTTTCCCTCTCACGTTGCAAGATACCTAAACGAATCCAAATGGATATTTCGTTATCCGTTGCAAACGAGTGAGAAAAAAAAAAGAGAGGAGAAGTTGCTCATATTTACAGTAGACAGAAAATTCTCAATCTTAGATATTCATATAATTTATACCAATTTATTGTCATGTCAGTTTTAGGAAATTTATTACAATTATTTTATCCTTCTGGAAAGTAAAACCAGATAGTATTTTTCTTCTTTGTTTAAATTAGTTTACACAAATATTACATTTATTATATTTCCCAGAAAACAAATTGAAGTTATTTAGTGATAGATGTCAACTAGTTATCTTTTATAGTCGACTCATTTCAAAAGCTACTCGTGAATGCTCTTTTATTTTGATTGAGGGATCATTATCGTAGACGATAATGTAGCAAATAACCAAACTTTTCCAATGCTTTAATGAAAACACTCTAAACAAATTTTATGACCAGAGTAGCAATTCTATTAGTTAGAAAATGGGATGCTTACATTTCGGATTTGGACAGGAGATACCTAACATGCAGCCTATCTATATTTCACTAGTTACCGCACACATCATAGAAGGGTCTACTTTAATGTACTCTTTATTTGTGGAGAAAGCTGGGAGTTTGTACTAGCAGCATGTTTAACCCCATACATGTTTTGATACTGAACTGGATCTGGAATTTTAAAGACTTACCCTTAAGATCTTTCCATAGTCAGCACTATTTGGATCATCGACTGTGAAGTGCCAATCAGGAACATAAGCTCCATACAGAACAGCCAGGTAAACTATAAGAACACATGCTCCTAGCAACCTGAAATTCAATATCCAATATGTAAAATGTTTAATCCACTCAGTAGACTAAGAACAGAAATAAAATACATACTTACCAGTGCCAAATATATGATTTAAAAATGAGAAAATGACTAGTTGATAGATCCTCCTTGATTTTTTCACTCCGCGTTAAGATTTCTATTAGTGCCACAACCAAATATGCAAGAGCAATTCTCTGTAAGAGGCAAATTGAATTACTGCAAATCAGTTAGTCTATACACCCGATAGTGGAGGCTAACAAAACTAATACATGTGTTTTGTTCAAATAAATACCTCTATACCTTGGCATCTTCTTATAAACACTCATATGCACATCTTTACAGGGATGTAACCAGAGTAAGCATATGTTGGAACTTGAGGAGTACTAAATTGCTTACTATTAACCAGATTCACAAAAAAAATAGGTGTTTACTTACTTTTACTTAATACCTTCTTTCAGTAAAGATTGCATTGAGGGAAGAACTTACAAATCTTTAACACTTTAATAAATCCAAAATGTCTAGGTCATGTCAGCAACTTCTTTTCTAATTTTTTCAACTCAGTATTCTTACTCTTTTCTAAAGGTATAGTTGTGTTCTCTTATGGATAAGACTATAACAAACTCCAAAGGAAGGTTGTAAGAGATATTTTTGGTGTTCATTAAGCAGAAAAATTAATACATGTAAGGTTGAGATTGACCTCACCTGGAGTATACCACACCACCTTATTCTTTGCATGTCAACCCCATATGTTAATTTGTCAGGAGCATGAGAAAAGCCTCCTTCACAATGTGATAAAATTTATAAGTAAATAATAGGTATTTTGATGAAGAACCTTGGTATTATGAGATTTTTTTTATGCTTTTCTTTTTTAAATGATTCGTTTTTATGGATGTCAGCTTGTGAAGCATGCTATGAACATAAAGATGACCGATACGTGCCTTGTAAGGTGGCAAAAATTCCCCTCACTTCAACATAGATCAGTTTCATTGCAGCAATCAGATTTATAAGATTAGTTAAGACATTGAAAATGTAAAATTTAACAAAATATCATCATAATTAAACATTGGTGAAGAAATAGTGGCTACTGGCTGCATGTTTTGGTTTTAGGGTAGTGAAAACCGAGCAAGTATGTTTGTTCAATTACAAATATTGATGGTCCAGAAGAAAGGCAAAGAGAAGTAAGACAGCCAATTAAGAACCTAGATGATAGAGTGAAAGTTATGAACTAAAAACCATAAACCTTTCTTTGAGTAAAAATTAAAGGAAGTTGAGCTATGTCACACATTATGATGTCCTTGCTAAGACACATACTATGAAATGTATGGGAGCGGCAGCCACCCAATGTATTAATAGTTGTTCTAAATGAGTAATTTGTGCTAATTTTCTAATTGCCAGCTTTACTATGAAGGACAAGGGGGACAAAATGAATAAAATTGAAGGAAAAAACTGACCTTGTAGCAGAAGCCCCCAAAAGAGTAGTTTTAGAGTTCTCAAAACCACCTTTCTGACGGCCAAGTGAAGGTTTGGTATTCTCTGGAAAACAAGGATTACACATGTTTATAAAGAAGGATCAATACACAATTTGATTTTGATCAAGGAAATAAAAGATAAACGAACCTTCAGAGCAAGTGCAATGGCCATTCCCACAATGAAGAGAAAAAATGGCATCACAAAATCAGCAAGATGGCAACCATTCCACGGAGCATGACCTATCATAGGCCATTCGTCTCCAGCATCATCAACCAGTATCATCAACTACAATTCAAAAATAACACGCGTTTCAGAGAAACAGTGACCATAATCGAATGATCATTAAATGTTAAGTAAATCATGCACATACACCAAATATAATATAATTATATAAAACAGCATCAAGCTAATTTTATGTGAGGGACAATATTATAGACTACCTTTACTGCATTAGTATTTAGTAGTATTCAAGGAGGGGGGATGGGGAAAGTGAGGATTCGACCTCATGTCCCCATGACTTTGCCACCAGACTATCAACGAATCCTCCACTATATAATTTTTTGCTAACAACAGCAGTATATATAAAAATAAGAAGGAGAGAGAGAGAGTGAGATTTACAGCAACAGTGAAGCCTCTGAAGATATCAATTGATGCGATTCGCTTGTTTTTCTGTTGAGCCTTTGCATAATTTTCTTCGAAAGAAGCTTCCCCAGCTACTTGTAGGAGGTGTTGGTGCGTGATTTCATCTTTTGTATTAGCCATATATCACAGAAACTCCACTGAACACTCTTCTGCTCACTTGAAAATAATTATAATGATGTGTGCACAGTGCATACAAAGACACTGCGGAAGAATATATGAAACAGAGTGAGAGAGGCAGTGCACTGCAGACAAGTACAAACCAAGTAGTAACGTATTGTTACAACTTTTGTCTCTTACTTACAGTGCATTATTTCTTACCCACACAATCATTATTGTAGATGATGATAAGAAACGTGTTCAATGGCAGTTTAAAAATCCAAATCTTGGATCTTTGCTGAAATTCGAAATCTTGGAGACTAGCAATAAAGACTGAAAAGTGAGTTTAAAACTCTCTTTGCTGAGGATTTAACCAAACCAAACCAAACCTACCCAGTATATCCCGCTCAGAGCAGGGTCTGGGGAGGGTAGGATGTACGCAGACCATACCCCCACTTTTATAGTGGGGAGGCTGTTTCCGTGTAGACCCTCGGCTAAGTGCACAACAAACAAAGAGTGTGATAAATACAAAGGTAACCATCTGATACGGAAATGATCAATGCCATACCTGAGCCCATGGCGTTCTCCACATGGGACATACCTATCTGCGAGGATTTATGATACTCATAAATTGAAGTGTTCCAATCACACGAAAATCCTGCAGTGAGACAACACCGAGCCAGGAACCCTGAAACTGCAAAACCAGCAAACAGAAGACACTAAAAAACGCAAAAATGAGAACGCTAAAGTCGAACTACTACAGAATCGCTAACCGAGACAACCCAATTCTGAGGCTCTCGACAACCGAACCGCACCCTAAAAGAGAATCCACCACTCTGATACGCCGCCTCCAAGCAGACCTATCCGCAGGCATGGTCTCATTTAGGTCTAAGGCCTTCAAATCCAGCCTGAGCTGCTCTTCCCACGACTTCCTCGGCCTGCCTCTCCTCCTCGCCCCACCAACCGAAAGACTCTCGACCCTCCTCACTGGGGCTTCAACCAGCCTCCTACGGACGTGGCCGAACCATCTCAACCTACCTTTTAGTGAGGATTTGTGGATCCTTTAATTTTTTACTCCATTTTATCAAAAATCATTTTTAGTGTAGTTCTAATTAGACCCGGCAAATCGGATAATCGGATCGGTTTCGGATTGGATTCATTTCGGATCGGATCAATTTTCGGTTTTGATATATTTGGATACAATTCGGATCGGATCTAATTCGGTTCGGGTCTAGAATCGGTTTTACAAAATTTTAATCGGTTTCGGTACGGTTCGGCCTAGTTTCGGATCGGGTCGATTTCAGATTAAAATCGGATAAATTTCGGATTAAGATCAGATAAAATTTGGTTCGGATCTTTTCGGATTGGATTTTGTCGGATCGAAAAATTTTGATTTCAATTATGTTGTATCAATTTTGAATTATCATTGAAACTAAATAAATGTCATTAGGAAGTTTTTAGAAGTATAGTTATAACGCGAAAATAAATACTCAATTGAGTAATATAAAACTTGATTAATTTTTTAATATTAAATATCTAATATTATTTTTTCTAGTCTCTACTTGGACCAGTAATATAAAATAATACGTTTGCTTAATGTATAATATTATAATTTTAGCAAAATAATATTTACTATATTATACATAATCCATTTATTTTTAAAATATGGGTTAGATTTACCTTTATTTTCACTTCTCACAAATTTAAAAGTTAATTTCGGGTTTTTAAATTTTGTCATTATGGAATACATACTATACCATATATAATTTAATTATACATACATGCAATATTGCTCGATGTTTTCAGCAAAAGTGTTGTGGAATAAAAACTAGGTTACGATTTGTAATTAATGCTAGGGTGGTTGAGCTTCGAGCTTTAATGGCTGTTCTTGTGTTCGTGGCTGAATCTGCCTTCACAAGATGCCTACGTACTTTGATGAATATCAAAGATCAAGCCAAAAACGTAGTTCTAGGATGAGGGGTCTGGCCCTTTAAATAGGCTGCAGGAGCCTTAGAATTATGGTAGGAGTCAGAGACTTGGTAGACAAGTCTTTGAGGAAGGTTCTAGATCTATTCCTTGTAGGAATCAGTTTCCATATTGAATTGGATGCCTTGGTGGCTAAGCCTGGTGGAAATAATATCCTTATCCAACTCTTATCTGAGCTGTTTATTTCCCCCAATATTAATTACGAAATTAATATTATAATTGGGGTTTTGGGCCCATCTGGTGGGCCCCACGTTTGGACAATTCTTGGCCTAATTAATGCCACATTAAATGTGTCTTTTAGGGCTTATTTTCAGCCCATATCATTTGCCCCCCAACTTCAAGGAAAGCTGATCTAGGAAAGCTGATCAGGCTTTCCTTGAAGTTTTACTTGTCTAACTCGAGACTAGGGCAGGGTTCATCTTTGATATCGTTTTGATGTAAAGCGTAGAGCGACCGACGCGTTTACAACGATGTTAGATTATGCCAACAACATTGAACGGTGCTAGACGGCACTAAACGACGATAAACAGTGCTAAACAGCCTTAAACGACGTTTAAACGATGTTAAACGGCGATAAACGGTGCTGAACGGCACTAAACGGTGCTAAACAGCCTTAAAGGACGTTTAAACGATGTTAAACGACGCTAAACGACGATAAACGGTGCTGAACGGCACTAAACGACACTAAACGGTGCTAAACAGCCTTAAACGACGTTTAAATGATGTTAAACGGTGCTGAACAACCTTAAATGACGTTTAAACGATGTCAAACGACGCTAAACGGTGATAAACGGTGCTAAACGGCACTAAACGACACTAAACGGTGCTAAACAGCCTTAAACGACGTTTAAACGATGTTAAACGACGCTAAACGGCGATAAACGGTGCTGAACGGCACTAAACGACACTAAACGATGCTAAACAGCCTTACACGACGTTTAAACGATGTTAAACGACGCTAAACGGCGATAAACGGTGCTGAACGGCACTAAACGACACTAAACGGTGCTAAACAGCCTTAAACGACGTTTAAACGATGTTAAACGACGCTAAACGGCGATAAACGGTGCTGAACGGTAGAGGTGAACACGGGTTGGGTTGGTCGGGTTAGAGGTAATAAAATGACCCAACCCAATTAATTCGGTTTTAGAAAATTTTAACCCATTAACCCGAAAATATATGTCTAACCCAACCCTACCCTTTGTATGTCGGGTTGGGTTGGATCGGTTTGGGTTGATCGGGTTCAACACTAAACAAAACTTGAACTGAAATCTGAAATTATAATCAAAAGTTTCATACATGCCAAAATATTAAACTCCTCCATGAAGTAAACTTCACAAAGCCACAAAGTTTTAAACAAACCACATAGACTAGTCCAAAATAAAAGTTGCTAGCTTAAATTTACATATTGCATAATCAGTAGACTAGTCCAAAATAAAAGTTTGCTAGCTTAAAATTACATATTGCATAATCAGTGACGAATTAATCGTCAATAACATCAACAATCTTGGTCTTCATTTTGTCATTCGATGCATCCCTGTCCTTGTCCATGTTACCTACAAAATTCAAAAAATAAACAAAAATATAGATAAGTATAAAAACAAAAACAAAAAGCCTACTAAATCAGCTTATTTAATTTGTTTTACCTTCTTCAAGAAACTGATATGATTGGATTTCATCCAAATATTCTTTAGATTTCATCCCACCACAATCCTCCTTCAACCAATTTTGGGTGCACACTAATACTTCCAACATTTTTGGGCTCAAAGAACTTCGAAATGGGTCTAGTATACGCCCACTGGTACTAAATGCAGCTTCGGAAGCAACTGTGGAGACAGGAATAGCAAGTACATCTTTAGCAATTAGTGATAGAATTTTATACCTGCTGGAATTTTCTTTCCACCAAAACAGTATATCAAACGAGGATGTCATTGGATTTAAAGGCTCTTCAGCCAAGTATTTATCAAGATCATTCTTATTCTCAGTTGTCTGCATTTGTTGTTGCTGCAGATAATTGTCCAACAACCTCCTTCTACGAGTTTCCTTGATGGCAGAACTCTTTGGCGGAGATTCACCTCCAGCACCAGCATCCTGCTAATAGTCAGTTGTAACATAACATTGAGTTTTAATGAATAAATAGCATGTATAGTCATCAAATTTGTAGCAATATCAGCAAATAAATTGATATGTTCCTGTTTTACCAGTGTAGTATTTGCCGCAATATTAGCAAATAAATTGATATGTTCTCTTGTATGCCAAATTAGATATTTGTTTTGCTTTTGTAAATTAAAATACAAGGCATAGGGTCAGCTCATTTAAGGATTGTCGAACCAAATATCACGAGTCCCAGATGCACAGACAATATACAAAAGTATAATAAAAACTAAAAACTCTTATACCATATCATTTAATAAATACTATTTGGATAGTAATCATGCTTAGTCACAGACAATAAAAGAAGGCACGACCTCTTTACATGACTTCCTTTAATAATTCTGTTAACATGTCTTTGACTGCACATTGTCACATTTAAAGGGGACGCATCCTAATCATGTGGGGAAAAAAGACGCAGCATTTGTGCATCTGACCCGTAAGCACATAAAAAGCAACTCAGGAGTTATAAAGACAATAATTAATCAATTTAAAAAAGGTGAACTCGTCCAAATTCAAGTACTCTTGGGAGTCAAGAAGCTCTATAGAAAAGTTTATCGGGAAAGAAGAATATTTAACATTTAAAGGTGACATACTCAGTACTTACAAAGCAATGCATTTGCAGGTCAATTGCTTCAGCCAAAACTAAACATAAACCCACGAACCAACCTCAGAGTAGCTAAAGTAAACTTGCAAATTACCAAAAACTAAGTGACATGCTCATACTTGTGAAACAATGCATTACAGCTAATCAACCTCAATGTAGCTAAATTGAACTCATAAGCTAGGCAAAGAAACTCTTGACAAAGTTACGATTCACAACACTCAATGTTGCTCAGGTGTTAACTTTGTCTATCACATTGCGTTACACAGAGCTTCTAGAGGCGCAACTTTTGGCACCGTAAATCCTCTGGTTTATAGCTTGTCGGATCATCCCAAACCTTTGGATCCCTGTGAATTGACCAGGAATTAATCAATACAAGGGTGCCAGCTGGAATATCGTAGCCACCAACCTTGCAGTCAGCTGATGCCTGGTGTGGCAATAATAAAGGTATAGCTGGGAATAACCGGAGAGTCTCCAGAATAATATTATGGACTATGGAGATAAGGCAAGTTAGAAAGATCTGACTCTTCAACAAGACGATCTTGACCAATTACAGTATCTATCTCGTCTCTATATTTTACATATCTGAAAGGAATGTATGTATCGCAAGGACAAGGAGCAAGGGTTTAGACATAACACATCTAAAATGACCAATCAGAGGTTTAACTGGTAGACGACGGAGTAATGTATTCATTGTAACAGAGTGATAAACACTTGTGTTTAGAACAGGTAAGCCAAGAATTTGAACATCTAGCACAGGATAAAAGAAAGCAAAGACTAAAACAAAATGCATATTTAATATAAAGTACAAAATAAATAGCATCATATATCTCACAGAAACAACAAATAAACTTCTTGAACTTGTTTACCACTAGCACAGTATGTACAGAATGTCAAATTAACCATTTCTGTCGCAGTGAAAACAATAATCCAGAACTGACAATAATCCAGAAACTATGTCAAGCATATTTATGATAAAAGCATATTTTCTTGCAACAGAACTAACCTTATTGTCAGCACTATCCAATCCAACGTTATAGCAGTTGTACAGCTTTTGTAAAACTAATTCCACTTTGACAATAATCCTTGCAACAGTCTCAGAGTCATATACATATTCAAAGCAATATTTGAGATACTTCATTTTGTATCTGGGATCGAGCACAACAGCCAAGAACAATAACGGATTTATGTTTTCTGCAGTGCCCCAGTACTTATCATACTTCTCCTTCATGCTAACGGCCATGAGAGATAACAATGGATCATTTGCATCAGCTAATTCAGTCAACTGAGAGTGGATTTCACAGATTTCATGATAGAAATTGTTTGACGTAACGTGCAAAGTGCCACTGAACTTTAAAGTCACATCATAGAACGTGGACAAGAATTTCACAAATATTGAAGCAGATTCCCAATCAGTTGAGGTAAGAGGCCCAATCATCTTTTTGCCATTTTCTTTTTCCATGAAGAAACTCAAAAATTTGTCATCTTCCTCTTCATATCGTGCAAATGCCTTCTCGAATTTCAGCGCCACATCAAGCATCATGTAGGTGGAGTTCCACCTTGTAACCACGTCCAAAATTAATCCCCCCTTATAATCAATTCTCTCCTCCACACAAGCTCTGAATTTTAGTAACCTCGTTGGAGATGCTCGAATATACCTCACAGAATTGCGGATGGCAGCTATTGAATCATGAAGTTTAGTTAACCCGTCATTCACAATTATTTTACAATATGAGCACCACATCTAACATGGAGATACTCACCCCCGAGAATAGACCCTTTCCATGCATTAACCCTCCTCCTTATAAACCCAGCAGCCACATCATTTGCTGATGCATTGTCCATTGTAACTGTAAAAACCTTCTCAATCCCCCATTCAAGTAAGCACGACTCAATTAATTTACCAATTGTATCGCCTTTATGGTTCGGTACTTGACAGAAGTTAATAATCCTTTTCTGTAATTTCCATTCAGCATCAATATAATGAGCAGTGACGCACATGTAGGAAATTTGAGTCCTTGCTGTCCAGCAATCAGTTGTTAAGCAAACTCTTTGACCAGCAGATGTCAACTCCTCCTTCAATTTTGCTCTCTCCTTAGCAAATAGGTGGTATATATCTCTAGCAACAGTAATTCTACTAGGAACAGTGAACTTAGGCTGCAACTCATTAATAAATTCCTTAAAACCTTCACCCTCAACAACTCTAAAGGCCTGTTCATCCTTCACCACAAACTTCGCTAATGCATTCCGACATCTCACTTTGTTAAATGTCATTGCCAATAAATTTGCTCCTCCATCAGATGCCCTATGAAAGCTAAGAACCTTTTGCTTTTTATCAGCTGCCGTCACTGCCCTATGTGGATTTTTTTTACATTTATGAAAATGAGCCCATAAACTACTTGTGCCAATTCTCCTACTATGACACGCATAGTCTACACCACAATAGTTACACGTGCACCTAGGATCTTTTGCATCTCCGCCTTTAATTTAGTAAAGTGATCCCAAATATCCGAGTTTCGAGTAGGCTTTCTCTTGACAGTGGGTGGTTCGTCGTCACCTTCTTTTTTAGGCGACTTAAGTTGGATAGGAGCATTATCATCTTGGATAATCACTGGATTGTTTAGAGCAGTTGGATCAGTGTTTAAGATAGTGTTTGGGATAGTTCTTGGTGTGGTGTTATGGGAAGTGTTTGGTGGTATGGTGTTTGGTGCAGGAATCAGAGTGGTTGTTTCGATAGGAGTTTCAGTTGCAAAAAAACTTTTCCATTACGATCCTGAAAATAATGAATAAATCACAAAAAATTGAATCTCAATTCTCAAAGATGAAAAAAGCATCTAAAGTAAGTTATAAAATTAAGAAAATACATACCTACATCAGTATATTAACAAAATATCAAGAATACATACACACATCAGTAAATACATACACAACATTAACAAAAAAGCATCTAAATCTAAATAAAAATTACTAAATTCGAAGTACATATTACATAGATATACAGAGTAAAAGAGATTATATATGCATAATAGAAACAATCAAGAGACACATAACGGGTAATGTAAATTAAAACATGATGAACAAGTAATCTAAATTAAGAAACAGGTATTGTAATCATGATGAACAAATTGAAAGAGAAGTAATAAATTGAAAGATAAGATTAAGTACCTTACAAAGAGAACTGAGTAGTGACTAGTGAGAGTCCGAGAGACTGAGAGTGAGATTGAGATTTGAGAATGAGAGCGGTGGATAAATTGATAATGATATGTATGATACAGATACTGAGATACAACGACTGATAGTTTTATGTTTAGTAAGTAGTAACTGGTTACTGAATTGTAAATGGGCTGGATACTTAATGGACACTAGACATGAATATGGGCTTAAGGCTTTAGTAACATAACGGGTTGGGTTGGGTTGGTTGAGGGTTAAAACTTATTAAACCCTGACCCAACCAAACTTATTCGGGTTTTTTAAAAATTAACCCATTAATATTTCGGTTTCGGATGGTTCGGTTTGTTCGGGTAAAAAAAGGGGTGGGTTGGTTCGGGTTTGCGGTTTAATCGGATTTTTGTTCACCCCTACTGAACGGCACTAAACGACACTAAACGGTGCTAAACAGCCTTAAACGACGCTAAACGGCGATAAACGGTGCTGAACGGCACTAAACGACACTAAAAGGTGCAAAACAGCCTTAAACGACGTTTAAACGATGTTAAACGACGCTAAACGGCGATAAACGGCGCTAAACGGCACTAAACGGCACTAAATGGCACTAAACGGCACTAAACGGTGCTAAACGGTGCACTGAAAACCATCCGAAAAAATCAAGATTTAGGTCCAGAAATTACCCGAAATCCGCTGAAAAATCGAGATTCAGGACCACGAACTAACCTGCGATCGGCCGGATCGAGGGCTAGCTCGTGGTCGGCCGAGGGGCCTCGAGCCAAGGTGGTCGGCTGGCACCTGGTCGGCCGAGAGGCCTTGATCCCAGGTGGTCGGCTGGCACCTGGTCGGCTACGGGCTGGTCGGCCGTGGCTCCTTGGCGTGCCTTGGTCGGCCGGTTCGTGGTCGTCTAGCTCATGGTCGGCCGAGGCTTCCCAAATCGCCGTGGTCGGCTATGAGGTGGTCGGTTGTGGCTTCTTCGGGTGTCATGGTCGGCTGCTTCGTGGTCGGCTACGGCTCCTTGCAGCTTCGTGGTCGGCCACTTCGTGGTTAGCGAAGAAACCCGGACCTGAAAACCTATTCATGGAACTTGAGGATCAAGAACCTCGATCTTGACCTCCAATTTAGTGTCTTGGTCACCCGTGACTTTCAAGGATCCAGAACCTCGATCTCGATCCTAGGGATTCAGAACCTCGATCTTGATCTTAAATTTAGTATCTTGGTCACCCGTGACTTTCAAGGATCCAGAACCTCGATCTCGATCCTAGGGATCCAGAACCTCGATCTTGATCTTCAATTTAGTATCTTGGTCCCAAAATCATCCGTGATCCTAGGGATCCAGAACCTCGATCTTGATCTTAGGTCGTCAGTTTGGTCATTCGTGACTTCTATCGGTATTACATCTTAATTCAGGGTTAGCACTACTAACCTTCTGTTTAAGACTAAACTCGTTGCTTATCTTCTTAAGCGCAAACATCCATGCAGCAAATATTCCAGCTATTTCTTTTCTGACATATATGAATTATAACGATTCTTTCTGTATAACGCGGATAATTTCTGTCCTTTTTTCGTCTATAAACGATAGATAACCTGTAAACACGAACCAAGCTGAGATTCAACCTGATGTACCAGGTCATGTATTTTCTATAAAAGAGGAGAAGTAGCCTTCATTTCAATTCACTTCTTCATTTCTGAGCTCTCAAATTCTTAAGTTCTCCAGGTTCAAGTTGCAAGATCGAGTTCGAGTTTCAAGATCAGGTTTCAGATCCAAGATCAAGTTTCAGTTTCAGTATCAAGATGTCGGAAGGTGATCAACCAATGGCTCCCCCTGTCTCCATGATGGAAGCTATGTCGAAGAGGAGTAAGATGAGGACCGCCAAAGGTAAAGAAAGAATCAAACCTCCTTCATATGTTGAACATAGATTTGAATCTTTGCTAGAACTTCTAAACATTATGAGGGAAACATTTCCCAACTGTTCCAGCCTAGATTCTTTTAACAGTCCTAGTAAATTGTCGGAACGAGATGTCCAAATGATAAAGGAGTCCTATCACTTTCCTAGTGCCATCAAGGTTCGTCTCCCAAATCCATCAGATAGAACATGCAACTGGCATCCTGAGAGAATCTGTGTTTACTGGGGTGCTTTAGATGCTGGGTTCAGATTCCCGGTTGACAATTTTATCATTAGACTGCTGGCTGAGTATCAGATCCACCCCTGTCAGTTGTATCCCAATGCTTGGAGGTACATTTCTATTTTCTTAATAAGGTGTCGGGAACTGGGGATTCATCCGACAACCACAATGTTTCGAAGTATCTTTGGGGCCAGCAACTCTTCTGACTCCAAGAAAGGATGGGTGAGCCTCAAGCACCGAGCCAAGCTTCCACACATGGTGAATCCCTTCTCCTTTCCAGATTCACAACATTTCTGGGAAAGGGAGTTTGTAGTTCTTGAGTGGAAGGGTGGTGACTGGGGCAACTTCTTTGTGAAGAAATTCGGGTCCGTGGAGGATAGTTCACATTTCGTGTGTGACCTTACTGATTCAGAATTGTTGGATCGAGATAGGCTTCTTGCTGATGACGGCCGCACACACTATAAAACTTTTCTAAATGAAAAGAATCTTATTGGGGCTGGCCTTAGCTTTCTTTCCATTGAGGGTAACTTTCTTACTTGAGCTTATTATGAACTCGGTTTGTTCTTATACCGATATTTTTCTCTTTGTATTTCAGCTGCTGAGGAGATTGATAATCGTCCCGAGAACCGGCCAACTGTTACCAAGAGGATGAAGAAGAGGGCTGAGGAGAAGCTGAATCCAACTAAGTCTCACATCCCCAACTTCTTGGAGCGTTGTTCTCAAGGTGGTAAACGATCCCGAAACGCTGACGGGGATGTCAGGACTCCTTTCATACCTCCTTGGGGCATATGTGAACAAGACTTGGTCTTTGGGAGTCCTCATTTGGCCTTAGACTGGTCCAAGCTTTCAATCACTCCTCCTGACCAAGCGACAATGCATGCAGGTGGCAAAATGGATGAGTCTCAGCTCATGGGCGCCCAGGCCTTATATCAGGTATAAAATTCCCTCTGTTAAGTTTGATATTGTTATTGATTTCAACTTTGCATATTCCTCGTGGCTCACTCATTTCCTTGTTGCAGGCCAACGCTTATTTTCAAACTGTTTCGACCCAAGGCCGGGCCTTTAGGGATGAAAATGTTAGCTTGAGAAATGACTCAGCAAGGTTCAGGGAAGAGATTGACGATCTGCACTCCCAAGTTGTTCGTGCTGAAGCTAATGCTGCATCTACCCGTAAACAACTTGCTTCTCTAGCCAAAAAGAAGGCCTCTGATGCCGACAAGGTGATCCAGGCCTACCATAGGTCTGAAGATTTTCTTAAGCTCAATGATGATCATGATGATGAGGTGTGTCCCTTCAACATGTCTGTTGGTTGGGATAAGGCCATTAACGCTGTGAGTCATATGCATCCATCTGTTGTCGACCCGGCTGATTTTCCTTGCCCAAATTGGGGTGCCATCCCGACTAACCTAGCTTCTGGTTCGGGAACTAAAGTTGTTCCTCAGGCATCAGGGTCCGGCTCCAAAGGCAGTCATCGACGCTCTGGATCCAACTCAAAGGGGGCTGTTCAAGCTGCTAGCCAAGACTCATCTTCTTCTGGCTCCCGTGAGAAGAAACTCCCGCCTGCAAAGAAAGTTGGAGTAGTTCGCCAACCCATCCCTGGGAAGAGACTAATCCGGAACGAGGGCAGTTCTACTTCTGATTCATCTTCCGAGGAAAAAGGAGCCGAAGTTGCTAGAGTTCAGCCAATGGTGATTGCCGAGCCCGGAGATGACTCCGGTGAAGACTCAGAGGAGGAGAGTGAGGAAGAGGAGAGCGGCGGAGAGGAGTCTGGTGAAGAGGATTCTGGGGAGGAGTAGCTGGAGTTAGTTCGTGGCCTTGCATGGCCTTGTTAGCCGTATGTGGCTTTATCTATCTAGATTTCATTCAAGGTCCTTTGGGACCAAACTTTTATCTGTCTTGTTGATATAACCTAATTATTGGCCCTTCGGGGTCTTTATTTATGCATTTGTTTCCTCATTTGTTTGTTTACTTGTTTTCGGTACTTGGCCTTTCTAGACTCACACTCAACAGGTGCTTGGTACATAAACAAAATCACAGAATCATTGAAGGGAAACAAACTTTGCATTAATAATTTGAAATGGGTTCAACCCTTACATAACTTATTATTGTCCTACTCGGGGCGTTAAGCCCTGGAATGGTTTCATCGAACCTTATTTCTACTTCTCCTAATAAATAGATAGAAAGCTGAATCCATGCAAGGATAGCTTATACATAATAAACTTTGAGGTTCAAGGCATGCCAAGTACGGGGCACCTCCACCCCGTCCAAGGTCTCCAACTTATATGATCCTCGTCCCAACGTCTTCTTGACTCGATACGGCCCTTCCCAATTAGGGGCTAGCTTTCCCTTCTGGCCAACTCCAGAAGCCTCGATCTTCCTTAGAAGCAGGTCGCCTTATCGAAAGAACCTTTCCTTAACCCTATGGTTGTAATAAAAGGATTCTTTCTTTTGATGCTCCACATTTCTAGCGTTTGCCTCATCCCTGACTTCGTCAATCAGGTCCAGGGCGAGTCTCATGCCCTCTTCGTTAGTTTCTGGTTCAAAGGCCTCAACTCGAGGTGACGCTTGCATGATCTTCAAAGGCACAACTGCCTCAGCTCCGTAAGCCAGCAGGAACGGGGTTGCTCCAGTGGTCACTTTACAAGTGGTACGGTATGCCCATAGTATGGGCAGCAACTCATCTACCCAAGTGTTTCTAGAGCGTTCGACCCTCTTCTTCAGTCCATCAAGGATAATTCGATTAGCTACCTCAGCTTGCCCATTGGTTTGTGGATGAGCCACTGAGGTAAAACGAAGCTCAATTGCATTCTCCTCACAATACTTCTTGAACTCTTCATTATTAAACTGTGTCCCATTGTCTGTCACCAAAATTCGTGGGATTCCATACCTGCAAATTATATTCTCCCAAAAGAACTGGGCAACTTGTTTGGTGGTTATCTTGGCTAGAGGTTTAGCCTCAATCCACTTAGTAAAGTAATCAATGGCCACTATCAGAAACTTCCTTTGTGCTGAAGCTACGGGGAAGGGACCAAGTATATCCATTCCCCACATCGCGAAGGGAATAGGGGAGTTAACCGATGTTAACATCTCAGGCGGCTGCCTTACTATCGGAGCATGCTTCTGGCATCGATCGCACTGCTTGACATAGCTCTATGCATCGGCCAACATCTCTGGCCAGTAGAATCCCAAACGAGTTATTTTGTGAGCTAGGGCTCTGCCCCCCAAGTGCTGCCCACAAATACCTTCATGAACTTCTTCCAAAGCTTCCCTTGCCTCTTGGGGCCTCAAACATTTCAAGTACGGGATAACGAAAGACCTTTTGTAAAGGACGCCCTCGATCAAGGCATATCTCAATGCTCTCACTGACAGCTTTCGTGCCTCCGAGGCATTGTCAGGGAGCCATCCGGTTTCTAGGTGAGCTTTGATAGGATCTATCCAACAGCTTCCCAAATCAATTGGTGCCACTAATTTCGAGTCGATAGTCGGGGCCTTCAGGACCTGGAAATAAACACTCCCTGTATAGTTTTCTATCTCGGAAGAAGCAAACTTAGATAGGGCATCGGCCTTAACGTTCTCTTCTCTCGGAATGTGTTCTACATAACACTCGTCAAACTGAGTCATGACAGCTTTCACAACTCGCAGATACTTTGCCATAGTTTCATCCTTGGCCTCAAATTCACCATTTACTTAAGAGACTACTAATCTTGAATCTCCACAAACTTTGAGATTCTTGACTCTCATGATTCTGGCCAAGCCTAAACCAGCTATCAAGGCCTCATACTCAGCTTCATTGTTGGTTGTCTGGAAATCCAACTTCAAAGCATATTCAACTGTGAACCCATCGGGGCTTTGCAATACTAAGCCTGCGCCACTAGATTTTGTTTTTGATGCTCCATCAAAATAGAGCACCCAATATTCCTTCTGATCAGGTTCAAGTTCTCCATCTTTATCTTGCTTCTCAGGGGTTGTTATTATCTCCTGCCCCCTGACTTCTTGGTTGCTAATGGTGCATTCAACCACGAAGTCAGCCAATGCCTGAGCCTTAATGGCTGTTCGAGGCTTATACGTGATGTCAAATTCTCCAAGTTCGATCGCCCACTTGATTAGCCTTCCACTAGCCTTCGGGCTATGCAATATGTTTCTCAATTGTTAGTCCGTCAGGACTTCAATCTTATGTGCCTGGAAGTACGGGCGTAACTTCCTCGAGGCTGTTATCAAAGCCAAGGCAAACTTTTCAATGGGAGAGTAATTCAACTCAGCCCCATGCAACACCTTGCTCACATAATAGATAGGTTTCTGGACCTTCTTCTCTTCTCGGACGAGAACGGCGCTCAACGCTTGCTCAGATACCGCCAGGTATAGATGAAGAGTCTCCCCGGGACTAGGTTTGGCCAGCAACGGGGCTTCGACCATGTATTTCTTTAGTTGTTCAAAGGCCTCTTGGCTCTCAGGGGTCCACTCAAAATTTTTCACCTTCTTCAATGCTTGAAAGAAAGGCAAGCATTTGTCACCAGACTTGGAGATGAATCTTCCTAAAGCCGCTACTCGGCCTGTCAACTTCTGTACATCTCTTATAGAACGTGAGGGTTCCATGTCTAAGATCGCCTTGATCTTGTCAGGGTTGGCCTCTATGCCTCTCTTTGAAACCATCATACCCAAAAATTTGCCGATCCAACGCCAAAGGCACACTTGGCTGGATTCAACATCATTTTGTGGTGCCTCAGCACTTCGAATGCCTCTCTGAGGTGCTTAATGTGATCTGCCTTGAACAGGCTCTTGACTAGCATGTCATCAACATAGACCTCCATGGTTTTTCCAATCAGATGGGCGAATATCTTATTCACCAGTCGTTGGTAAGTAGCTCCTGCATTTTTTAGACCGAAAGCCATAACAAGATAGCAGAAAACACCAAAGTCAGTTCTGAAAGATACCTTAGGGACGTCATCCTTGTGCATCTTAATCTGATTGTAGCCGCTGAACCCATCCATGAAGCTCAGCATCTCATGTCCAGCCGTGGCATCTATTAACATGTCTATCCTTGGTAAAGGGAAGCAATCCTTAGGGCATGCGTCATTCAAGTCGGTGAAGTCTATACACATCCTCCACTTACCGTTGGCTTTCTTGACCATCACCGGGTTAGCCAACCATTCTGGAAACTAAATCTCTTCAATAAACCCAGCTTCTAAGAGCTTTTCCACTTCTTGCTTTACGGCCTCTTGCCTTTCAGGTGCAAAGTTCCTCTTCTTCTGCTGTATTATCTTCCGATTAGGATCGACATTCAATCTGTGAGTTATGAGTTGGGGATCAATCCCTGGCATATCAGCTGCTGTCCAAGCAAACACATCACTATTTTCTTGCAAGAATGCTATCAACTTGCCCTTCAGGGGTTCCTTCAAAGAGGCTCCTATATAAGTCACCTTCTCAGGGTCACCTAGCTCCAGAGGAATAGGTATTAAGTCCTCTGCTGGCTTTCCTCGGTGTTCATCATCACCACGGACATCCATGTCTTCGATCGGAAGTACCTGCCCCCCGATTCCATCAGCCCTTAACGCAGATACATAACAACTTCTTGCCATCTTCTGATCACCCTTTTGTTCTCCAACGCCATTCCTGGTTGGAAACTTAATCTTCATGTGATATGTGGAGGCCACAGCCTTGAATGCATGAAGTCCAGTCCTTCCTAGGATCGCGTTATAAGTCGAGGATGCCTTGATCACAAGGAAATTCAGCATCTGAGTAGCCTCTTTAGGTTCCTATCCAATTGTCATGGGTAACTGAATAGTCCCTTCAACCTTAGACTCAACTCCATTAAATCCGTAGATCGGCATGTTGGTGGGGGTCAACTGAGAATCGGTGTACCCCATTTTCACAAACGCATCGTGAAACAAGATATCAACAGAAGCTCCATTGTCTATCAAGACTCGTTTCACCTCCGAGTTTCCAATCACAGGAGTTATGACCAACGGGTCGTCAAGGGGGAACTTTACCCCTTCGAGATCTGAATCATCAAACCCAATAACTATTTCAGTCCTAGCACATTTTGGGGCTTCTCCCACGATGTGCATTACTTCTCTGGCATATGCTTTTCGAGAGTTCCGAGTCGTGCCGGCCGCTGTCGGGCCTCCCCAAATCATATTAACAACTGGCCCTCGGGGCTGTGGGTTATGATCACGATCACGATCGTTATCTCTTCTATCATTGTCTCTCCTGTCATAGTCCCTTCTTTGGGTTCCACAATCATCATTCTTTATGAACCTGCTTAGCTTTCCTTTCCGGATCAAGAACTCAATCTCATCTTTCAACTGTCTACAATCATCTGTATCATGACCCACATCACGGTGGTACCTACGGTATTGATCCTTGTTTCTCTTCGTGGGATCACCCCTAAGTGGCTTCGGCCATCGGAAGTCTTTATCCTTCTCAATATCTAGCAAGATCTGACTCCTAGGAGCGTTCAGTCTTGCATAATCAGAAAACCTCGGTCCCAAACCCTTCTTTGGTGGTGACTCGGAATCCTAGCTAGTCCGGGGATACTTGTCCCTTGCATCGTACTCTTGCTCTTGCTTTCATTTCTTCGAGTCATTAGAACCCTTTCCATTGCCTCCTGCGGTTTCCTTCTTCATGCTGTCCTCAGCCTTGATATATTTGTCGGCCCTTCGTTGGAGCTCGGCCATATTTTTAGGAGGATGTTTTGCCAAGGACCTTTTAAAGAAGAGATCAGTGGTTCCGTGTTCCAGGGCTACCATGGCCACCTTATTTTCCAGATCAGTGATATTCAGCGTCTCCTTGGTGAACCGCTTGAGGTAATCCCTCAGATTCTCGTTCTTCCCCTGCACCACATACATAAGGGATGCAGAACTTTTTTCATGAACTCTCCCACTAATGAACTGGCTGACAAAGGCGGCACTCAGCTCTTTGAATGAGCCAATTGAGTTTGCAGGTAAGCGGCTATACCACCTTTGAGCCATGCCAGACAGGGTTTGAGGGAACGCCCTACACTTTAAGGCGTCGCTCGCAGGCTGCAACAGCAGTGTATTTGAGAATGTCCTAACATGGTTTACGGGATCGCCCGTTCCATCATAGGCCTTAATCGTCGGCATCTTGAACTTCCTTGAGATGCGAGCATTCATTACCTCTTCAGTGAACGGAGGTGTAGGATCATCAGGATCCCCAAGGGGCATCAGATCCCTAGGGTTACTTTTGGGGGTCTCCACCCTTGTCGATTTTTCAGTTGGGGCTTCGGCCCTTCATTGTCTTCTTGAGGGCCTCTCCAGATTTATAATGGGAATCCTCCCTGTAACTGGAGGAGGTTGAATCAGACTTCGCCTTGCATGCTCTCTAGCAATATCATCCTTCAGTCTTTGGATCTCAGCCTCATGAGCCTTAATCCTTTCCTCAGCCGTTTGTGGAGGTCCATCATGGATTCTTTGGGACCTCCTTCGAGGTTCTCTACTAGCACGTCGCCTCCTCGGGGCTTCATCACGATCATCATCGTCATCCTCAGACGTTGAATCATCAGTATTGGGGCCAGAGTAATCATCGTACTCTCGATCTCAGATCTGTAAGGCATGACCGCTCGGTCCAGGTTCCCTGTGTTGAGGGGGATAATTAGGCAGCCCATACATCGGGTTGGTATTCAAAGGGAGATCCGTAGTGTGGATCTGTACCCCCGGGGGTAGCGTACGATCAACGCTATCAAGAGGAGAAACCACCATCTGAAGTGGGTTAGTTTCTTGGTTTTGAGGGATAGTCACAGGTAAAGTTCCCTCAACATGGGGAATCGTCCCTGAGGGTTGAGAGGTTAGAGGTTGAATGACCGTCCCTGTTGATGGGGGTAATTGTCCTTCTTCAGCGGTGATGAGCGGATCAGAGGTGGCAGGTGGAGCAGAGCTAAGGGGTATGGCCTCAGTCGATGTTGTTCTTCGTGTTTGAACCATGGTTTATGTTGTCGTCCCACAGACGGCGCCAAATGTTGTGGAATAAAAACTAGGTTACGAATTGTAATTAATGCTAGGGTGGTTGAGCTTCGAGCTTTAATGGCTGTTCTTGTGTTCGTGGCTGAATCTGCCTTCACCAGATGCCTACGTACTTTGATGAATATCAAAGATCAAGCCAAAAACGTAGTTCTAGGATGAGGGGTCTGGCCCTTTAAATAGGCTGCAGGAGCCTTAGAATTATGGTAGGAGTCAAAGACTTGGTAGACAAGTCTTTGAGGAAGGTTCTAGATCTATTCCTTGTAGGAATCAGTTTCCATATTGAATTGGATGCCTTGGTGGCTAAGTCTGGTGGAAATAATATCCTTATCCAACTCTTATTGCTGAGCTGTTTATTTCCCCCAATATTAATTACGAAATTAATATTATAATTGGGGTTTTGGGCCCATCTGGTGGGCCCCACATTTGGACCATTCTTGGCCTAATTAATGCCACATTAAATGTGTCTTTTAGGGCTTATTTTCAACCCATATCAAAAAGTCAAAAAATATATAATTCTAATTTTTTAAAACAAATTATTGATTTACATATCTTAATTCAACTTTCAAGCCTATTCGATTATACGTGACAATTTTTTAATCTAAATTTTTATTTTGTCTTTTAAAGATTTTTTAAGTGATTAAGATTTTTTTAGGTGGTTGAAAATGAATATATTATTATAATTAATAAGTCTCATTTAATCATTTATATTACTAAATGGATTTTATTTCTTGATTATTTAAAAAAAAGAATTTCAATTTGTTGAGAAATAGACTTGTAGAATTAATTTTTAATTTTTTATTTAATAAAAAATGTTCAAAAATTATTTATTAGATTTTTATTCTGTTTGACAAGAATCTTGATGGGATGGGTTGATACACATATTAGGAATGAGTATTTATTTAAAAAACTATTATTTAATAATAAACAATAGTTATTAGTTATTTATTAGTTATTACCTTATTTTATGTAAAAAAAATATAGTTAATTATAATTCACAAACATACAAATTACTAAACATGTATATCCAGGAGAAACATACAAATTACTCATATCTAACAGTTTATGAAATAATTCAAAAATTAACGAACCAAGAACCGCTTAATGTTCAAAAAATGAAATTTTTATCATAATATTTTTGATTTTTTTACCAAAATAACGAATTCCAGGGTAGGTGGACAAAACTACCCACGCATTACGCATTTTTAAGATGCGTATTAAAAAAAATCTACCAATCTATTACGCATCTACAACATGCTTAATACAAAAAAACAATTAGTTAACTGCTTGTCACATGCATAATAAATTCAGTACCCGTGTGACAAACGCGTGATAGCTTAATACCCACACATAAAATGCGTAATAGCCATATTACACTTACTACAAATGCGTAACAATTATAAATATTAAATTTTTTAATTTATCTTTATTCCCTTACGGGTTCAACAATTAATTTTTGGGGTTTAACTTTTTCATTTTGGGTTTTAGAAATATTCCGAATGACGAATAAATCGTATACGAACTTAGGGTTTAGGGCCCTAAACCCTAGACCCAAAACCCTAATTTATCCTGATTTTTAAAAAATCGGGCCTGACCCCCGATTTTTTAAAAATCAGGCTGCCGGACTCGTTAAAATTTTCAATTTTTTAATTTATATGTATTCCCTTAGGGGTTCAACGATTAACCTTTGGGGTTCACCTTTTCGATTTTTGGTTTTAGAAATATTCGAAATGATGAATAAACCGTATACGGAACTATACTTTATATATACTTTAAAATGCGTGTCAAGCAGTGAAAATGTTTTGTAAAGAAATGGATAGGACAGAAGGAGTATATGTTATGGAAAATGCCAGAGTTAAATAAAGTTTCACAAAATGATAGATGTCTCAATTTAAGAAGAAAGGCCCCCAATATCACAATTTCAAGATAAATAGTCCTAAATATCACAATTCAAAAAGCTGGTCCCATATATCACTCCAAAACGCTACATCGTGTAGTGTTTTGGATTTTTTGTAAGAGATGCTAATGCGCATAGCGTTGTGTGTGTCTTTGTGGTTGGGGGAGAGGGGTAACGCTAGATTAACTTTTGTTTAGAGGATGGAAATGCTGGATCGTCTAGCGTTGTGTATGTCTTGTGGTGGGGGGAGGGGGTAACGCTAGATTAACTTTTGTTTAGAGGATCGAAACGCTGGATTAACTTTGGTTTTGAGGATGGAAATGCTGAACTAACTAACGTCTTTAAAAAAAACCTGTAAGACCCTAGACGCAATAGCGTTATAAAAAAAAACTTAAAACGCTAAATAATCTTGTGTTTTGGAGTGATATTTGGGGCCAATATTTTGAGTTGTGATATTTTGGATCATTTGCTTTCAAATTGTGATATACAGGGCCAACACCCTCAATTTAATGGGTTATAATTTAATGGGTCCCCTGCATTCACATTAATATCAACCAATAAAAATCCACATTAGTGGAATCTAACTCATTTTGTGCAAAAATTCTGTAACCAATTATGTGCTAGCATTACTCATATATTATAGCATAAGATCTTATTGGGCCTTCCTATGATACCTTAAGATTAAGTAACCGGTCACTTTAACATTGATTACTTAACATGGTATCAGATTTCGGTTTAGTAGGGTCTCAGATTCGAGTTCATTCATCCTATTTATCTAATTTATTATTTGTTTATTAAATCGTAACGAACTTTGTTTATTCATTTGTAGTAAAATATATCGTACAATTAAGAAAAAGTATTAAGTAATATATATTATAAAGAAACTTTTCTCTAACACCTTAAAATTTTAGATGAACTGATGACTTAACAAAAACTAACATCTCTAATATCACGAATAGACGGAAATATACATAAATTTTATGCTTTTTTTTTTGCTAAATAATTTTATGCTTTTTAAACTCCACGAGCATATTTACAACGCTACTCAAACTCCACGAGTCCTATACAACAGTACGTCGGGGACCTACTCAACAAGCCAGATTTGGTATACCAATTTCTTTACGACAGCACCCGCTCCAAATAAAACCAATGAGAGTTATTGTAAATACTGTTTTTTATATAGTTTTTACTCCTATTATGTATTATAGAGTTGTGTAGAGAGTTATTTTCTTGTTCCCTTTGGTTTTAAAGCTAAGTTATCATTTACATCTTTTATCTTTTTTTGAACAAAATCAGAAACTTTACTCTAAGATTTTACTCTAGACACAAAGAATGATTTAAATATGGATGGATGGGGCAGGGGGCATGTGCCAGTTTGGCACAGAAACTGCTTTATTCCATAGTCCATACTCCTTCCCGACCATACCTTCACCAAGTAATCTTTGCTACCTCTAAAATGCCTCCTCATACAGTCATTGTACACATTCGTCAGGCCTCAAGTCTCCATCACATTCGTTTCAACTTTTAAGTATTTCCTATGTTAGGAATTTGCCCGATTCCCGACGAATGCGGAAGCGATTTAGTAAATCTGTGTGCTTAGATCCCACAAATATACGTGATAGTAATGAAGCAATAAACCAACAATACAGTAAAAGAGACAAGAGATTTAACGTGGTTCGGCCCAGCCTACATCCACAAGAGCGATAACTTCACACTAGATAAAAGAGATTACAATATCCGGGTATCCAGCCCCTGAATTTTATACACAAATTCAGCCCTACAATACCTATTATGTATAAGACCCCTGTAGCGGGACCACCTCCGATGGCTGCAGTCAGACCCCAGTACCCTAAGGAATAGTTTAGGCATGAGAACCTTCTATCCCGACACTTCCTGAAAGTGGGCTAAACCAACTCCCCTACTAGACGGACTATCTAGCAGCTATATAGAGAGAGAGAAGAGAGAATTATGGTGTGTTTAACTAATGAAGGGGGAGGGGGTATATATAGGTGACATAAGATGTGGTAGGTAAGTAGTTGTAGTAGGTGGTGGTAGGTGGAGTTTGGCAAAGAAATGGTAGGCTGCCTACCACCCTAATCCTGCTGGTTTATAGTTTATATAAAATCAGCAAATAGAGAAATATAGAACAAGATCGAAAGCATGAACACCAACATGTAATGCTCCCTTGTCCCGTTTTATCAATTGAAAAAACTTTTTTAGCGAAACGTGATCAAAATAAACGGTACGGAATGAGTACATATTATTATTCCAAGATCACATGCCACTAAATCCATTTTTCAACAATATTTAAGTATATTTCTAACAAATATTTAAAGAAAAAAGGATTTTGAATGCTCAGTGTGTGTGATTATAAAGTTTTCTCCAGTAAATTAATCTTACGTTACACTCATATTCATATGCATTTCTGGTCATAAACTGTAATCGATAAATTTTGTGCTTTGGGTAAGAAAGCATAAAACTGTTTATTGTTCAAGCTTAAATTAGCATGTTAAACCTTAAGTTGGATACATGGACATCTAATGTTGCTTTCAAATATGTAACCTAGTGATAACTCCAAGACCCAATCTAGTGCATCCTCCGCCTGGTAGGAGGTGAAGGCGGTGGTCGGGCGCCTGCAAAACAACACCGGAGGGGGGTTTGAGCCCCGCGGTGCCTCCAGCGTGAGAATAAGTGACGGTTTTGGAGAATAAAAAATAAGGACTAGAGTATCTAATTATGGAGGGTGTGTGTATATGAGTGTGTAAAAGAGAATGTAACCCCCACACCTTTTTTACCTCGTCTATTTATAGGCCAAGGATTAGGATTTAGGGGTTGGTACCTGCAATCATGAGCGTTGGATTCGAGGTAGATGGGACACTTGTCCGCTGCTGATAATTCCCACCTGTCCAGGTGATGTCTGTGGTGGCGTGTGCTCCCGACACGTCGGCACGTGGTTTGATAAGGACATGATTGTGCCAATCCTAGGATTCCCTTATCTGTCACTATCATGTAGGACCCCAGTCATGACTCGTGTTTGCCATACTTCCATGCATCTTGGGCCTAGGTTGCATGTTTATGTGGCTTGAGCCCAATCCGGACTGGGTGTGGGCCGAGCCTAGTCGGGATTGGTTATAGCCTATCATTTGCCCCCACTCCCTTATGCGGATTTTTCGTATGGGGGAGTAGGAGTTCGAGATTAACCCTGAAGATGGTTTCTTAGTTTATCATTTGTAAGGAGAAATTTTTTGGCTGGATGTTGCCTCGTAATCCGAATTGTTGCCAAGTGGGGATAGTTCGGATTGAAGTAGTCTATAGAAAAAAGAAAAAATTTTGGTTGCATGTTTCCTCCTAATCCGAATCGTTGCCAAGTGGGGACAGTTCGGATTGAAGTAGTCTGTAGAGATTAAATTTTGGTTGAATGTTGCCTCCTAATCCGAGTTGTTGCTAAGTGGGGACAGTTCGGATTGAAGTAGTCTGTAGAGATTGAATTTTGGTTGAATGTTGCCTCATAATCTGAGTTGTTGCCAGGTGGGGACAATTTGGATTGAAGTAGTCTGACTTGGAAAAAAATTTGCTGAATATTTGCCTTTCTATCCGGATTGTTGTAAGAAGGAGGCAGTTCGGATTGAGGTGCGTCGTGGAATTCCAAGTGATTCTAGTGTTTTCCCTCCATTAATTTCAAAAATATGTTACTCCACTTCTCCTTAAAAAATGTGTCACAGCTGTCCATCATTATGGTTTTTGTCTCTTCACGTCTCTGCCCCATTTCCAACTAATTAACGCGAGCCACGTGGCCCTTCAAGCAGTTTCTTTTCTGAAGTTATATGTAACTTCTTTTCGGTTTTAATTGTACTTTCCTTCTTCCTTTTTTCCAAAGTAAAACCCCTTTTTCATCCTCTTTTTCTCTCGGGATTTGCACCGTCGCCGAGGCTCATATCTCTGGGCTTTTGATCTCTTACTCTCATCCTTCGGAGAGTTTATCCCTGTAAGTCTCTTCTCTTCTTTCTCTTCCTTTCTTTCTATAATCCCTCTTGCATGCCGTTTGGGAGAGGGTTTTTTCAACTGTTCATCCTCTCGAATTTTGCTTAGAACTATATGAATTGCTTCTATTTCTTGGAATAGGATTGTAGTTTGTTTATGTGTTTATGTGTAATTCGAGCTTTGGTGTTTAAGGTTTTGGAATGGGGGTTTTGGCTGTTTGTGGGTCTGGGTTTTTGTTCGATGTTTTTCGTGTTTATGAATTTTCTAGATTTATATGTTTGTGTGTATATATGTATGTATGTGTCTTGATCTCTGTTTTGGTGCCTCAAATAGTTGTAATCATGTTTTTTGGGGTTTTGGTTTTTGAATAGTCCGGATCAATAGCTCAATCAACGTTTGGATGAGATATCTAATCCGGACTGGTGACCAAGAAGCAGTGTTTAGGCTAATCAGAATTTAGGCTTTTTAGTCTAACTCTAAGTTGTCACGCTAACCCGGACTATCTAGGAAAAATCCTTGCCCGGATTAGATTAAAGTACAAATTCGGATTATGGCACCCTATGTCCTTAATCCGGACTGCTCAAAACAGAGAGTTGTAAATGAATGTGGTTTATGGGTCGGAGAGAGAGAGAGAGACTTACCCTTGTCTACTTCTTTAGGTTTTATGGTTCGTGTCAAACAACGGGCAGGGAAACAAAAGACTTCTGATCCCATTGTCATTAGCTCCGACAGTAGTACCGCTAGCTCTAACTCTGTTAACCAACCCACTCCCATAGTAGATCTTGACTGGTGTCTCATGGCAAAGAAGAAGAAAGATACCGGACAAGTTGTTCTTCAATTCTTCACCAAAGACCGAGGTGGTGGTCAAAGCGTGGTAGGTCCAAACGGGCTTTGGGTAGATAGCAAGTACTTATTCCTTAGGAAGCATGAAGTCGAAGAAAGCTTTTTCTATGATGACTTCAGCTCTCAATATAGGCGTCAGCAACTGCATGGGGTTTCCATTTCTTACAATCAAGCCAGGTTAGATGCTGCCTTCTCCAAAACCGTTTTAAGTGAAGTTCCATATCGACTCTCGACCAGATGTGTAGCTTATTCTGATTCAGATATGGATACTATAGTCCGGTCCATTTTCCACCTTGGTCCGAAAATAGAGTGGAGGTGGCCCCGGCATAGGGAAAGAATCTATCATCGTCCTGCTGACGGGTATATCAGGGTTTGGCTGGAACATCTTCGTTCTGGTTGGACTCCGAAGTGTCATATCTTCGTGAAACACCTCTGTAAGTACGAATACGGGATTTCTTTGATGCAATTGACTCCCAATGCCGTCAAGTGGATTTCCTGGTTCCTTGCCGCTTGTCATTGCACCGGAATTTTCCTAGCCCGAAGCTCTTTCATCAAGTCTTCACTCTTATACACTCTAGTAAAGATCCATTTTATGAACTTAGGTTCCGTGGGGAGGAATTAGGTTTTGGCTCCGGGGACGCGAAACCCGTGGTAATGGAGGGTTCTCTAAAAGGGTGGAACCGTTCGTGGATGCTCTTGAAAGGTTTAGATTTCGAGTATATGCCTCTTTTTTATAAACGAATTACAGTTCTTCCCGAAAGGGAAACTTTTAAATTTGAGGGAGAAGCTTTAAAGAAGCTTCATAGCTTCTGCATGAGTGTCGGGTTTTAAATGACCCGGGATACTTTTATGGACCACGAACAGATGTACAAACTTGGGTGTAAGTTGTTTGATTTCTTTTTTCTTCTTTACATGGCTATTCGTTACTTAACACTCTAACCTGATTTCATCTCTTTTCGAATTTGCAGGCTTGCCTCATTACGATCCGGAGTTAGTTGAAAATATGAAGAAGAATCCAGCTCTTGAGGCTCTTGCCTCTAAAATGAAGAAGCTCACAGGAATTCACCAGGTTAATATTCTTGCGAATCGCATTCCGGACTCATCTGAGACCGGGACTGGAGTTGGTGAAGGTTCCAGCATCCAGAAGGAGGGTGGCGGGGAGTCCATGGCACCCCCCGAGGTCTCAGGGCCCCCCTCTTAACATAGAAGATCTTACCCAGATTGAGGGGGTGGAATCTCCTACGTTGACAAGCCCTCCTACCAAACGGCAGAGGATGCATCAGGATGATCCAAGCTATAGTCCGGATTCTAACCGTGAGATAAGTGCCATTGCCACCCATTACGGCACTGGTACTAGCAGGAGAGGCCCCCTCACCAGATCGGGAAGCGCTCTTTGAAAGAAATTGCTGAATTCGCAGCTTCTATTCCTGAAGAGTCTGATTGGGCTACCATGAGGCGTCTCCGAAATCGTCAGGTGATCAAGAACAGCTTTGCCATCTGGGCCCATGTAACTTTTTCTTTAATCACTCTTTGTAGTGTTTTTCGCTAACTTCAGCTTTGATTGTTCTCTGAATTTCTTCTGTTTGCTTCTCAGCAAGGATTGACATTGGCCGGATCTGCTGCGAATGCTGAATTGGAGGAACAAGAAATTGAAAAACTGAACAAGAAACTCTCCGAAAGGGAAAAGGAACTCCTTGATAAGGATTCAAAAATCTCCAATCTTGAAAAAGCTCTGGCTGAAAGCTCCCAGAAAGATGCGAGAATTCGCGAATTGGAGAAGAGTGTTTCTGAGTTGAAGGACGCTGCAAAGGCTGCAACGGACCGGGCTACAGAGACTAATCTATCTGTTGAAGACTTTTTGGGCTCAGAGGTAGCTCCTTGATTGATTTATCGGGCCTTGGCCTTTTCTTTACTGATAGAACTTCCGGAGTCGGAGGCCGTGCCAGGTGTTGGGGACCTCCGATTCGTCCATATTACTTAGCTTGTAGGTTGCGGGACGAAGAATCTCTTTAATCTTGTATGGCCCTTCCCATTTTGGCATTAGCTTCCCGGTGTTGGTCGGGTCCGCAGCCTCAGTATCTCGAAGGACTAGGTCTCCAACTTGAAAGTTCTTGACTCTAGCCTTCTTTCCAAAATATTCTCTTGTCTTTTCCTTATACTTTTCCATTCTTGCCACAGCTTCATCCCGGACTTCTTCAATTAGATCTAGGTTAACCCGTAGGCCTTCCTCATTAGCTATTTCTTCGAAATTTATAGCTCGGTACGATGGGGATCCAACTTCTATGGGTAGCATAGCTTCAGTTCCATAAGCTAGTTTGAATGGCGTTTCTCCCGTATTGGTTCTTGGGCTGGTTCTGTATGCCCACAACACATTTGGCAACTCCTCTGGCCATTTATTCTTGCTCTCCTGGAGCCTTTTCTCAATTCCCCTTAGTAGAATTCTGTTGGTGACTTCTACCTGGCCATTTCCCATCGGATAAGCCACTGAGGATTTCTTATGTTTAATCCCTCTCTCTTTTAGATAGTTCTCAAAGTCCGAACCAACGAACTGGGGCCCATTTTCGAATACCAGGACTCGAGGTAGCCCAAACCTCATCAAGATGTTATCCATGAAATGAATGCAGTCCTGCTGATTAATTGTTTTCAAAGCTTTAGCTTATGTCCACTTCGTCATATAATCAATCGCAACCAGTAAGTACCTCAGATCACCCTTGGCCCGGGGAAAGGGACCCATGATGTCAATTCCCCAGACAGCAAAAGGTATAGGGGATAGGACCGAGGAAGGTAGGACCGGACTCTATTTCTGAACATTGCCGAATAACTGGCAATTCTTGCATTTCTTGACAAACTCCACCGCATCATTATGATTGTTGGCCAATAATAGCCTTGCCTTATTATTTTGTAAGCCAAAGCCTTTGCAGATAAGTGGTCCCCGCAAATTCCTTTGTGAACTTCTTGCAAACAATACTCAGCCTCGACAGGCCCCACACATTTCAAGACCGAACTAGAGAATGTCCTACGGTAGAGCTGTCCTTCCTCAAGGAAAAACTTAGCAGCTTTGGCCTTGAGTCTTTGGGCTTTGTTCTTATCTTCTGGTAATTCCCCTTTTTCCAAGTATGAAATTAGAGGGGTCATCCAGTTGGGCTGATCATCTATTTGCATAACTTCACCATTTTCAATCGTGGGCTTCTCTATTTCTTCAAAGTAGACCGAGCTGTCCAGTTCAGCAGCATTCTGGACTAGCTTGGACAATGAATCAGCTTCCGCATTCTCTTCTCTATTAACTTGAATCATTTCGAACTTCGGGATTGTAGTTAAGTAACTTTTGACCAGAGCTTGGTATTGGGCTAACCTGGGATCTTTCGCAATATACTCTCCTTTCGTTTACTTTACCACAATATGGGAATCACTGTAGATATTCAAACTCTGGACTTTCAATGATCTGGCTAACCAGAGTCCGGCTAAAAGTGCTTCGTGCTCCGCTTGGTTGTTGGTGGCCAAGAATTTGAAGGTTATGGCTTGTTGAATTTTAAAATCATGAAGGCTTTTCAGAACTAATCCTGCACCGGATCTCTCACTTGTTGAAAACCCATCAATGTACAAAGTCCAGGATTCTTTGTCAGAGATATCCTCTTCTCCTGAATCCACGATCATGGGACTAGATCGTGGTTCTGGAAAAGAGCATTCCACAATGAAATCAGCTAGTACTTGAGCCTTGATTGCTGTTCGCGATATAAAGGTGAGTTGAAATTGGCTCAGCTCGACAGCCCAATTGACGAGCCTTCCGGATACATCGGGCTTATGAATTATCCTTCTCAAAGGCTGGTCGGTTATGACTTTAATCTCTCTCCCTTGGAAATAATGCCTTAGTTTCTTGGAAGCTGTTACCAAGGTAAAAGCAAAATTTTCCAATTTTGGGTATCTTGTTTCCGCATCCTTTAATACCTGACTGACATAGTAGACCGGTTTTTGCTGCCCGTCATGCTCCCGGATTAAGGTTGCCCCTACAGCTAGTGGTCCTGCGGCTAGGTACAGGGAGAGTGCTTCTCCGGGCTTGGATTTTGATAGGATTGGTGGAGATGACAGGAATTCCTTTATTGAATCGAAGGACATCTGGCAGTCGGGACTCCAGTCTATCTCCTTCTTATTCTTCGCCCCCTTAAAGAGTTCCAAGAAGGGTAAACATCTTTCGGCTAACTTAGGAATGAACCTCCTCAACACAGCTAGTGAGCCTGCCAATTTCTATATTTGTTTCTGAGTCCGAGGAGCCTCCATTTCCATAATCGCTTTAATTTTCTCCGGGTTAGCTTCAATTCCTCTCTGGCTAATCATGAACCCAAGAAATTTTCCAGCTTTTAATCTAAAGGTGCACTTTTCCGGATTCAATTTTATTTCATGTTTCCTTAGGTTTTTGAAGCATTCCCTCAAATCCGGGACGTGCTCTTCGATTGTCTTTGACTTGGCTATCATATCATCTACGTAGGACTCTGGGTTTCGGCCCAATTGATCTCTGAACACTTTGACCATTGCTCTTTGGTAAGTTGACCCAGCATTCATTAATCCGAAGGGCATGTATTTATATGCGTAGACAACTTTGTAAGTTATGAAGGCGATTTTGGCTATATCTGCCAGGTTCATTTTGATTTGGTTATAACCGGAGAATGCGTCCATGAAACTGAACATCACATGACCTGCCGTGGCATCAATTAGTTGATCTATACTTGGAAGGGGATATGGGTCTTTGGGGCACGCAGCATTCAGATCGGTGTAGTCGACACATATTCTCCATTTTCCGTTGGGTTTTTTGACTAGGACCACGTTGGCCAGCCAGTCTGGGTATTTTATGTCACAAATGATTCCTTCTTTAAGAAGCTTTTCAACTTCTTCGTCAATTGCCTTTTGTCTCTCTGGAGCGAAGTTCCTTCTTTTCTGCTTTACTGGTTTTCGGTTAGGATTGACTTCAAGGTTGTGCATGGCTACAGATTCTTTAAGTCCGGGCATGTCCTCCGGGCTCCACGCGAAAACATTCGCATAACTTCTAAGTAACTTTATTAAATTTTCCTTAAACACAGGCTCTAGTCTGAAACCAATCTTGATTCTTCTATCCGGATTACCTTCCTCCAGTTCGACGGTTTCTGTCTCCACAGCGGGCTCCACCTTTCCCAGATCCTTTTTTGAGACAAATTGCTGAACTCGAACTTGAGTGTTTGACTCCAGGTAATGACAGGCTTTGGCGATTAGTTCTTCCTTGGTTTGGGCTTCCATACATTCGATGTTTTGCACCTCATGTCCGGGCTCCTTCTTGAAGTACGTCCTTTGTTTCTTTCGACTTAAGTTCTTTTGGTACAAGGATGTTTTCCTTTTATTCTCCGAATCGGTTTCAGCCATGATCAAAGCTTGGCCTTAACATCGATCGGCAGTCTCTGAATCTCCTTTTACTTCTCCAATTCCAGATGGAGTGGGGAATTTAAACTTCAAATGCGGTGTAGAGGTTATTGCCCGAAGCTTGGTTAGTGCGGGACGGCCAAGGATCATGTTGTACCAGGACGGGGTGTTGATAACATAAAATTTCACTATGTGAGTGACTTGCTTCGGATAAGTGCTGAACTGGACAGGTAAGTACAAAGTTCCTTGAATTGGGACTAAATTGTTTCCGAACCCGAAGAGTGGGTCTTTTCTACATTCGTTCATTCTTACACTGCCCCGCTGTATTCTGTCAAATGTGTGTTTGAAAATGATGTTGACTGAGGATCCATTATCGACCAGAATTCTTTTGACTTCATTCTCGGCGACGTCCAGGCTAACCACCTGGGCTTCATTATAATTTGGGTCTACTCCTTCGAAATCGACATTGCTGAAAGTTATTACTTGTTCGGGAAAGGACTGGATCATCATTACTTCATCACCTGAATCCGGACTGGGAGGGGGAGAACTGGAACCCCCCATTACTACGTTGACAACATGTTTCTTTCCTGCTCCGGATCCTTCTCTTTTTTCCATGGTTTTCCGAGCTATATATTGCCCCATGTTTCCCTTTTTTATTTGATCCTCGATGAAGTACTTGAGAGATAGGCAGTTTTCAGTGGTATGATCGTGAGTGCCATGATAGTCACATTGCTTGTGGGTGGGCCAATTTTCCGGAGCAGTGATCATCGGTTTAGGCGGGTAGAAGTATGGCTTATCTCGAACTTCTTTCAATATATCAGACCGGCATCTGCTGAGCGGGGTCCACTCAGGTTCTGGTTTCGGATCGGTTTTAGGTGGCTTCGGAGGCCTTGCGTCAGATTTAACAGTGGTTGTTGTTGGTTCAGAGACTTTCTCCGACACTGAGAGTTGAGAACTTTTAATATAGTTGGTCTGTCTGTTAGGCTTGAACCTTTTGTCTGGTTGGTACCCCCTCGAGGGCGGTCATCTTGAGTAGTGCGAGATGAGGCATTACCTTGATGAGTCATCCTCATCGCTTGCAGCATATCACTTTCTTTAAGCCATTGAATATGCTGCGGCTAGGCTTTCTGGATCTTTGTTGATCAGCTCATAGACATATCTTTCATTCTGATCCGGATCTAGATTCCTCCAAAAGATACTAAGAGCTTCGCGCTCATCTAAGCGTGAGATTTTATTGATTGCCTCCTGAAAACGCCTCATGAAATCTGAAAGAGATTCATTGTCATATTGTCGAATGGTTACCAGATGGCACATGTGTAACTCGTGCGTTCAATTTGCTCTGAACCTTTTCAGAAAAGATTCACGGAATTGCTTCCAAGAGTGAATGCTCCGGGAGGGGATTCAACTGAACCATCTCTGGGCCCCTCCCTTCAGGGTGGATGCGAAGAATCTGCATTTGGTAATGTCATTGTAGTAATAGATGAGAGCAATCTGCTCAAAATATTTGACATGCTCTTCAGGATCTCCCAACCCGTCAAATGAATCGAAGTTGTAGTGCTTCAGATTCCTTTGTCTCGGAATGGCTTCCAAAGAACGGCTGAATGGTGTCAGAGTCCCTTCAATTTCAAGTCCGGAGTCACGCCCCACTTTTCTCTGTAACTCATGAATCATTTGCATGAGATTGCCTTCAGGTTCTTCCTCATCTGAGATAAGTTCAGGACTGATTTCTCTTAGAACTCTCTTGGAGCCGGACCTCCTCAAGACTCAGTCCTCTTCTTCCTGGATTCTTTTTTGAATTTTGAGCTCGAGTTTCGCTTCCTCCTCTTGTCTGATCTTTTCTTTGAGTTCAGCTAGCTTTTTGAGTTTCTTAGCTTCATGATTTTTACTTTGAGCTTTGTTGGCGGTTTGTTTTTCTTTGCCTTGGTTGCCAATCCGATCGAAGACTGACCTTCTGGACCGGTGGGAGTGTTCAGAACCTTGTGAATTTTTGGCTTGTTCCGGTTCAGGAGGTGGTGGTATCCGGTTTGCTCGATATGCCCGGATAGCGTCCGCCAACTCGTCCCGGGTAAGATTTTCCATGTGCATCGCAACCAGAGGTACATCAGTGTATTTGTATTGGTTGACTTCAATGTCAATCCGGGCATCCCCGGGGCCAATCCCTACCCTTTCCAGAGCTGGAGCTGTTTCGGCCGGCACCAAAGGCATGTCCGGAACGGGATTAGGGTCTTGGGCCCGGGTATTGGTTCTTTGAGTAGATTTTCTTCCTCTCGGCATGATTTCAAGTTTCCAGACAGGGTATTTCATAAAGTATGGATTATAACAGAACTAGGCTGAGTTTTGAGCAAAGCAACTTATGTATGCACTTAATATTCAGATAAGAACACGGTTCGGTAGATACAAACAGATAAGCAGGCAACTACGAGCACAGATCTAGATATCAGCTATGTCTAGAGGCTAAAAATCGTAACTTTATCAAGATCTGAGTTAGAGAGGCTAAATAACGCTGAATACGTGTACACACAGCAAAGAAATGTGTAAAGGTGACATCTTTGGTAAAGGTTTTATGGTGATTTTAGATCTTACAGCTTTGTTTCGGACCCTCTTTCGAGATCTTGCTGATTTAGATGAGTCCTGTGGCACCGATACCAAAGAACAGAGCAGCCCCTCCTTCTAGCGCTAATGATAACTCCAAGACCCGATCTAGTGCCTCCTCCGCCATTCCCACGCCTGGTAGGAGGTGAAGCTGGTGGCCGGGCACCTGCAAAACAACACCGGAGGGGGGTTTGAGCCCTACGGCGCCTCCGGCATGAGAATAAGTGACGGCGTTGGAGAATAAAAGATAAGGACTAGAGTATCTAATTATGGAGGGTGTGTGTATATGAGTGTGTAAAAGAGAATGTAACCCCCACACCTTTTTCTCCTCGTTTATTTATAGGCCAAGGATTAGGGTTTAGGGGTTGGTACCTGCAATCATGAGCGTTGGATTTGAGGTAGATGGGATACTTGTCCGCTGCTGATAATTCCAACCTCTCCAGGTGATGTCTGTGGTGGCGTGTGCTCCCGACACGTCGGCACGTGGTTTGATAATGACATGATTGTGTCAATCCTAGGATTCCCTTATCTGTCACTGTCATGTAGGACCCCAGTCATGACTCGTGTCTGCCATACTTCCATGCATCTTGGGCATGGGTTGCATGTTTAGGTGGCTTGAGCCCAATCCGGACTGGGTGTGGGCCGGTCTTAGGACGACCTTGGGCCGAACCTAGTCGGGATTGGTTATAGCCTATCACCTAGTATCTTATACTAATAATTGCTACTACTGAAGGTATGAAAGAGGTTATATGGCTCCGAGGCTTGGTAAGCGAACTTGGTATACAACAAGATATTCTGGTGGTATTCAGTGATAGTCAGAGTGCTGTCCATTTAACCAAGAACAGCAAATATCATTCCAAGACCAAGCATACTGATATAAGGCACCACTTTATCCAAGATACCGTTGCTGCAGGAAATCTTACTGTCGAGAAGGTTCATACAGCCGATAATCCTGCAGACATGTTAACCAAGCCACTTCCATCAGCTAAGTTTGATCATTGTCTTAACTTAGCTGGTATCATCCACACCTAATCAAGGTGTTCATGGCGAGAAGAGCATTTTGCTGAATGATGAGTCAAGGTGGAGATTTTTTGGACGGTGCTCACCATTCTTGAAGTCAAACAAGGAGGCCATCTTTCAATTTGTAAATTATGGTAGGCTGATAACTATTCTCTGATGTAAGCCATGAGGTGTACGGGTCTTCTGAAGCCTATAAATAGCCTTCTCATGTATTTGCAAAACCATAACACCCACAACATAAATTCCTCCACTCCTCTCTTATATTTCTCTCACATATTTCTCTCTTTCTATATTTCGGGTATAATTATTTAACCCGTAGAGAGTTGTTAACTTGGGTTATAATCTGTCAGCCTTTGAGGAAATATTCTTGTACTCCCATTTATTATAGTGGATTTTTTTGGCTCTCTCGCCGGTGGTTTTTTACCTCTATTAAAAGATGGTTTTTCCACCTAAAAATCCAGGTGTTATTTTTACAGTCTTTATATTTTTCTCTTTAAATATTTGGTTGAATTATATCGCTTCCGCACTCTAGATCCTAACAAATTGGCATCAGAGCCATTATATTTTTCAACTAAGATTTTTTACTATGTCGACAAAATTCGATATTGAGAAATTTGACGGTAAAATTAGTTTCGCTATATGGCGCGTCCAAATACAAGCCGTTTTAATCCAAAATGGTTTAAAGAAAGCTCTGGATGGTAAATCAAAGAAGCCGGCCACTATGACAGATGATCAGTGGGTTGAAATTGATGAGAAGGCGTTATCTGTGATCCAACTTTGTTTATCACGAGAAGTATTGCGTGAGGTCATCAAAGAAAAGTCCGCCCAAAGTATGTGGACTAAATTGGAATCTCTCTACATGACCAAGAGCCTTGCAAACAAATTGCGGCTTAAGGAGCGTCTCTTCACACTCCGTATGTCAGAAGGTACTCCTATTCAAACTCAATTAAATGAGTTTAATTCAATTACTGTTGATTTAGAAAACCTAGATGTCACTATTGATGATGAAGATAAAGCCGTTTTACTTATTGTCTCACTACCACCCTCATATAAACACTTCAAAGAAATTATGCTATATGGAAATCGTGTTAGCTTGTCTTTTGAAGATGTCAAGTCACATTTATTGTCAAAAGAAAAATTTGATACCGAAATTCATTCTGAAAATTCGGGCGAAGGCTTGGTTATTAGAGGGAGAAATGCTGAAATTGGTAGTAACAGTAAGAATAGGTCCAGATCAAAATCAAGAGGTAGAAACTCTAAGTTTTGTCGTTATTGCAAGAAGAAAGGACATGAAGTCTCTGAATGCTTTAAATTAAAAAATAAGCAAGATAAAGAAGATAAGGGTAAAGCTAAACAACCTGATCAATATGCTGAAGCTAGTGTCGTGGAGTCCGGTTCTGATGGGGAGTTATTAATAGCGGCTGACGTAGAACAAAGGTCTAGAAATGAGTGGATACTTGATTCTGGCTATACATTTCACATGTCACCTAATAGAGATTGGTTTACTACATATGAGAAAATTGATGGTGGTCTTGTTTTAATGGGCAACGATGCTCAATGCAAAGTTGTCGGTTTAGGTACAGTCCAAATTAAAACTCATGATGGTATTACTAGAACTTTGACCGGTGTCAGACATGTCCCCGGTTTAAAAAGGAATCTCATCTCCTTAGGCACCCTTGAATCACTAGGGTATAAGTATTCAGCTGAAGGTGGAGTTCTAAAAGTGTCCAAAGGTGCTCTTGTACTACTAAAGGCAAATAGATCTGGTGGTAGTTTGTATACGCTGCATGGTTCAACTATTTCAGGTTCTGCAGATGTTATCTCATCCACTGATGATACAAATTTGTGGCATATGTGTTTGGGCCACATTAGTGAAAAAGGAATGCAGGTCCTCAACAAGGAAGGAAAACTCGGAAGCCATTGTACCGGTAAGGTTGATTTCTGCGAAAATTGTATTTTTGGTAAGCAGAAAAAGGTTAGTTTTTCAAAAGGCAATCATAGAACTAAAGGTACATTGGATTATATCCATTCGGATCTTTGGGGTCCTTCACGAGTTCCTTCTAAAGGAAGATGTCATTATATGCTAACCATTATTGATGATTTCTCAAGAAAGCTCTGGGTTTATTTTCTAAAACACAAAAATGATGCATTTTCAACTTTCAAGGATTGGAAAACCTTGATTGAAAACCAGACTAGTAGGAAGGTGAAAAGATTGAGAACTGACAATGGTCTTGAATTCTGTTCTACTGAATTTAATGTTTTCTGCAAAAAGGAAGGGATTGCTAGACACCACACCATTCCACGGACCCCGCAACAAAATGGAGTTGCAGAACGTATGAACAGAACTATATTGGAGAAAGTTCGTTGTTTACTCTCTCATTCTGGCTTGGGGAAAGAGTTTTGGGCAGAAGCGGCATCCACGGCATGTTATTTGATAAACCGCTCCCCAAACAGTTCAATTGACGGCAATATTCCAGAAGAAGTTTGGTCAGGTAAACCTGTTGATTATTCTAACCTTAGAATATTTGGTTGTCCTGTTTATTCCCATGTGAACGAGGGAAAATTTGAACCACGTGCGAAAAAATGCATTTTCTTGGGTTATGGTTTAGGGGTCAAAGGTTATCGATTGTATGACCCCGAGTCTAAAAAGGTTTTTCATAGTCGAAATGTTACATTTAATGAAAATATTATGCTATCTTCTGGAAAAGATGTTGTTGCTTCCCCTACAGGTACAAATGATATAGACAGTACCGGAGAGAAGGTGGAGTTCGAAGTCAAAACTTCAGATGAAGAGGAAAATGTCCCAACTTCCTCTACTCCACAAAATTCCAACGATCAAACTATTGTTGCTGACCACAGAAGTCCACAACGTCAACCACAAAGGCGAGGTTTACCACAACCATGGTCTATGGCTCAAAATCTTCCTGAACAGAGACCAAAAAGGACGACTCAAAGATACGTTGACCAAAGTGCCAACATTGCTTTTGCTTTAACTGTTGCGCAAAAGATTGATGATTCTAATGAGCCCAGAAGTTACTCTGAGGCTATCTCTAGTACTGACTCAGCAAGATGGGTTACAGCTATGCAAGAAGAGATTGAGAGTCTTCGTAAAAATGATACTTGGGATCTGGTGAAGTTACCTGAGGGTAAGAGAGCCATCAGTTGTAAGTGGATCTTTAAGAAGAAAGAAGGCATTCCTGGCGTTGAAAGTGCAAGACACAAAGCAAGGTTTGTTGTTAGAGGATTTGATCAACATGAAGGCATTGACTTCAATGAGGTATTCTCTCCTGTTGTCCGACATACCTCTATTCGTACATTACTTGCTCTGGTTGCGTTGCATGATTTGGAGTTGGAACAGTTAGATGTGAAAACTGCATTTCTTCATGGAAATCTCGAAGAAGAAATTTATATTCATCAACCTGAGGGGTTTATAGTTCCGGGAAAAGAAGACTGTGTATGCCGGTTGAAGAAGTCTCTTTATGGTCTGAAGCAGTCTCCTAGACAATGGTATAAAAGGTTTGATTCCTTCATGATTGAACACGGCTACTCTAGGAGTAGTTATGATAATTGTGTTTATTTTCAGAAGACATCAGATGGGTCTTTCGTGTACTTGTTGCTTTATGTCGATGACATGTTAATTGCTGCTCGAGATAAATCTCTCGTTAACAAGCTAAAAGCCCAATTGAGTAGTGAATTTGATATGAAGGACTTAGGTCCCGCCAAGAAGATTCTTGGAATGGAGATTAGTAGAGATCGTCAGGCAGGTAAGCTTCTGTTGTCACAGAAGAATTATGTTTTGAAGATGATCGACAGGTTCAACATGAAAGATTGTAAACCTGTTAATACTCCACTTGCTGCTCATTTCAAATTATCATCAGAACAGTGTCCACAATCCGAAGAAGGTAAAAGGCGCATGTCACAAGTTCCTTATTCTAATGCCGTTGGAAGTTTAATGTATGCCATGGTGTGTACCTGGCCTGATTTGGCCTATGCTGTTAATATGGTTAGCGGATTCATGCACAATCCAGGAAAACAACATTAGGAAGCAGTGAAATGGATTCTTCGTTATTTAAAGGGTTCATCTGATATTGGTTTGGTATTTGATAGACACAGAGCTGATCCCGAAGGCGTAGTTGGATATGTTGATGCTGACTATGGTGGTGATTTAGATCGGAGAAGATCTCTTTCTGCTTATATATTTACCTTGTGTGGTTCTGCAATCAGTTGGTATTCTTCATTACAAGCTATAGCAGCGTTGTCAACCACTGAAGCAGAATACATTGCTGCTACTGAAGGTATGAAAGAGGCTATATGGCTCCGAGGCTTGGTAAGCGAACTTGGTATACAACAAGATATTCTGGTGGTATTCAGTGATAGTCAGAGTGCTGTCCATTTAACCAAGAATAGCAAATATCATTCCAAGACCAAGCATACTGATATAAGGCACCACTTTATCCGAGATACCGTTGCTGCAGGAAATCTTACTGTCGAGAAGGTTCATACAGCCGATAATCCTGCAGACATGTTAACCAAGCCACTTCCATCAGCTAAGTTTGATCATTGTCTTAACTTAGCTGGTATCATCCACACCTAATCAAGGTGTTCATGGCGAGAAGAGCATTTTGCTGAATGATGAGTCAAGGTGGAGATTTGTTGGACGGTGCTCACCATTCTTGAAGTCAAACAAGGAGGCCATCTTTCAATTTGTAAATTATGGTAGGCTGATAACTATTCTCTGATGTAAGCCATGAGGTGTACGGGTCTTCTGAAGCCTATAAATAGCCTTCTCATGTATTTGCAAAACCATAACACCCACAACATAAATTCCTCCACTCCTCTCTTATATTTCTCTCACATATTTCTCTCTTTCTATATTTCGGGTATAATTATTTAACCCGTAGAGAGTTGTTAACTTGGGCTATAATCTGTCAGCCTTTGAGGAAATATTCTTGTACTCCCATTTATTATAGTGGATTTTTTTGGCTCTCTCGCCGGTGGTTTTTTACCTCTATTAAAAGAGGGTTTTTCCACCTAAAAATCCAGGTGTTATTTTTACAGTCTTTATATTTTTCTCTTTAAATATTTGGTTGAATTATATCGCTTCCGCACTCTAGATCCTAACAATATACATATAATGAAATGAAATTTAAAATTTTCAAACATAAAGAACAGAAGCTGATACACTTCCAAGTTGCAAGTAAGGGTATTGATGGAGAGAAGAGACAAACCAAGAAAATAAAATTAAGTAAAGAGTTCAGTACAACTACAACTGCCATGCTCAGGGATTCCTTGGAGTAGCATTAAAGTCTCTCTTTACTCCTACTTCATATTGTATCTGTTGTATTTGGATTCATAAGATAGCCTAGCTAGATCTATATGCAGAAAGCAAAAGGAAGTTTGATTGACAAATGATATAGGCTTGAATAATACTTGAAATTAAAGAACAAAATCATGGGTTATGGAAATCAGATCCTCTACATGATGTTCTTGATAATCTTTATGTTCATATCATCCCATTATTCCCGTATTCTGTTTCCTAGTGCTACATTGAATGCACCATCATATTTCAATGGCCAAAGTCTACAAGGAGGAGGAAAAGAAAGCTATCATCCTATTAGAAAAGTTGGAGTGGAAATTAAAAGCTTCGACTTGGGAAAGTTCAGAGCTTTACTTGGCCTAAGGAGCTACAGCATAAGAGAAGAAACATATTATAAAGCTAAGTGTCCCATTGAATCTCCAGCTGCAGCTCCTATTCCTGCTCCTGCACAGACTCCAACGTTGCCTCATCAAGTACATTCTCATCATCATCATTTATCATCACGGATGCAGCCTCAACCACGTGTCACTGTACCATTTCGCAAGATTCACAAGGATAATGAAGGAAAAGGTAGAGGTAGAAGAACTTTGGTAGCAATTCTTGTGTCCACTAGTGCTGCATTTGTGGTATGTGGGATCGGCCTCATATGGGGATGGCAAAAGTTCAGAAAAAGGAGAAGATCAAGGAGTGACTCAAACAAAGTTATCAAAATGTAAATGCATCTACAATTTATACAACACCTTATTTGAAATATAGTGTAGTCGGAGATCCAGAGAAAGCATCACATTCTGCTATTTCTGAAAGTTTTGATGTTGGAGAAATCGTATCAGTAAATAAAACTGATGAATCAATTAAGCATGATCCTGTTGACAGTAGCTCTCAATTTAGTGTAAAAGATACTATTGATGAAGCTCATACTTCTGATGATGAGTCTTTCCATTCTCTATGCAATTCACATTCATCAAGTGCTAGACTATCCAATGCTTCAGCAGGTACTTGCAGTGATACTTCTGGAATTGTATCCTCGTATGTGTCAAAAGCATTAACCTTTCAAATGAACTTCCAAAACACATCACCTTCCACACTTTTAAAGTCAATTTCTTGTCCTCCCCCCCCACCACCACCACCTCCACTCATACGTACACATATCTCACCTTTTAACTCCAGCTCCTATACCACAAAAAAGGCATCTATGAATCTGAGTTCTGCCACAATGCCTAACTTATCATCACCTAGAAATTCATGTTTCCTCGGGATCTAATCAAAACCCAAGAAGCGATTTGCCACCATCTCCTTGTGCCCATCCGAAAGTGTCAACCGGAATTCCTCCACCACCAATCCCTCCTCCACCTACAAAAGGAAATGGAAACTCATTGAAAGGTCCACCTCCACCACCACTTCCACAACAAACTCCATTGAGCAAAGACGGTGTCCCACTCGCTAAGCTGAAACCACTTCACTGGGACAAAGTTAGAGCTGCATCTGATCATTTAATGGTATGGGACAAGCTGAGATCAAACTCATTTGAGTAAGTAATCTGATGTTTCTTGCTCATAAATTAAGTTTTTTTTTTCAGTTTTTTATAAGATATTGATGAAGCATGGTGCAGGTTTGATGAGAAAATGATTGAGTCACTCTTTGGTTACAATCTGAAGAATTCAATGAAGAATGATGAAACAAAGAGCACAAGTCCGTCTCCAAGCAAGCATGTTCTCGAACCAAAACGACTGCAAAATATTACCATACTTTCTAAAGCCTTAAATGTGACTACTGATCAAGTCTGTAATGCACTTGTGCAAGGTAAATAATTAATAAATCAGATCATAGATTTACAATTTGAAACAAGCAGTGTAAATTTATTTTTGTGTTTATGAATGGTGTAGGTGCTGGCTTGTCTTTACAACTAGAGGCACTGATTAAGATGGAACCGACTAAAGAAGAAGAGGCAAATCTTGAGAGCTATAATCTTCAGCAGAAAAATTTGTGAAAATAATGCTCAACATACCTCATGCATTTATAAGAATCGAAGCCATGCTTTACAAAGAAACTTTTGAAGATGAGGTAGTTCATCTCAGGAAGTCCTTCTCAATGCTAGAGGTAAAACAACTGACACACCTGATACTATAACTCCCAAGTTGAATGTATATTTTTCCCTATGTGAAATATTTTTTTTTCCCTTCCGTTGTGGTTGTCATCTTGAAACCAATTGTTACCAAGAAATTTTGCATATGAAAGAGAAGAACAGTATATGTGAAGGGTTTAAACCTAAGAAGGTAACTTGGAACCCAAAAAACTTTTTTAAGAAATTGTGAAACCTTGTTTGGGACAAAGATTGTGGTTTGGAACCTTAACATTGTCATGGGCCTTCTATGTGTGTAAAAAAAAAACTTCTTTCATGTTTAGGATGCATGCAAGGAACTGAGATCAAGCCGGCTCTTCCTTAAGTTGCTTGAAGCAGTGCTGAAAACAGGAAACAGGATGAATGTTGGAACAATCAGGGGAGGGGCCAAAGCATTTAAGCTAGACACCCTCTTAAAGCTTGCTGATGTAAAAGGAACAGATGGAAAAACCACACTTCTTCACTTTGTTGTCCAAGAAATAGTTCGAGCAGAAGGAATCAAAATTTCTGAAAGCATTATCGGAAAGATTAACAATCAGAAAAACAAAAGCAAGAATGCTGAAGACCAAGAAGAAACTAACAGAAAGATGAGGCTCGATCTTATTTCTGGTTTGTCAACCGAGTTATTCAATGTCAAGAAGACTGCTACGGTAGATTTAGATGTCATCGCTAGCTCAGTTTCAAACTTATCAGATGGAATGACAAAGTTACAGCATTTGGTAAACAAGGACTTGTCAAAAGATGAAAAAAGTGGGAAATTTGTGCAGGTAATGAGATCATTCCTGAATTATGCAGAGAAGAACTTAAAGGAGTTGCAAGTAGATGAAAGTAGAGTGTTATTACATGTTAGAGAGATAACCGAATATTTTCACAGAAATGTAAGCAAAGATGAGGCAAATCCTCTACGTATATTTTTGATTGTTAGAGACTTTTTAGGTATGTTGGATCACGTGTGCAAAGAACTAAGGAGCTTCAAAGTTCCAACTTCTCCGAATCCTCTAGCAGCATTCCGCTAGACTAGACGCATTATGATTTAATTCAAGTAGATTAGACTTCCTGTTTGTGTGTTTAAACATCCCTTTTGTAACTTGAGTCTTGTGTGACATTTAACTAGTGTCACAGATTTTGTGGAATCTTTAACACATAGGCTTACTTGACAGTTGACACGATGAAACATGATTACGAACATGTAAGTAGGCACTTCTGTTGGCTCCCTCCCTTGCTTTTCTAGCCAATTTCTGAACTCAGTTTACAAAACTAACATAGCTGAATGTAACTCTAATAGCCTGGCAAACAAGGAAGAGAAAGAGGGAAATAATTTACACTTCAAATGGCGAACAGAGCAGGAAGCAGAATTTCACAACCTCGTGATTGCAAAATAATGGCTAAACTTTATCCACATTTACATATTAATGGCTGTAATTTAAATTGAGAAAACTGGGCTGAAATTGTTCTTAAATAATTACAAAAAATTAATAATATCGAAAATAAATTATTTTGTCATATTTTAATTTTTTAAATAGTTTTACGGCATTTTATACTCTTTTTACGGAAAGTTCAATTCAGTATAACCTTGTATTAATGACCGGGCATAAAAAACAAAAACACATAATTATTAATATAAATATAAGCATGTACACATTTTTTTCTTCTATAAACACAAACAAAATAGGAAGTGTCAACTATTCGGAAGTTGTTGAATAAACATGTTATACTGCTGATGTCCAAAATTGGACCGGACCGGATCGACGCGGACCGATCGAAGGCCAAATTTTCCCAGTTTTTTAGACCAAAGACCAGACCTATTGTATTTGGCTTTGGGGTCGGACCGTTTAGTTAATTTCTACATTAAAAAATTAATTTTTATAATGTAATTTTTTTTAAAAGTTAAAATACATAAAATAGATAAATTATTTTACAAGTTAATATATGTTTAAAATTGAAATCCATATTCTTTTTTTTATGAAGTAATCGCAATTTCTAAATATGTGAATGCCAATTATTTATCATATGAAGTATGACATTTAATTATTTAGATTGTAATGTTGATATCTATTATTTCATCAATTTATTATCTACTAATTCAGTTTGTCAAATTATGATGTATTTAAATATTTAATATCAATTTAATATTGAGATAATGACCAAAATGCCTCAAAATGAGGCACCCATGGCCCAAAATACTGTTTTTCGGAATGGTTGGCCCTGACTACCCACGGGACACGCTACACATAGCAGCGTGTCTCTCATCTCTCTCTCCTCCCCAACTCCGTCGTCTCTCTCGCCTCTCCCCGCCTCTCTCGTTTCTCTCCGTATTCGTCCGGCCACCTCCACCCTCGCTGAGCACATCAAAACGTCGTCGATCTCCTACTCTCCCATCTCCTTTTCTTTTTCTCCCTTTTCCGACCCTGCAGGGGCTGTGTAAAACTCGTCGGAAAATCGATTTGGGGGTTTAAAAATCCGGCATAAGAAATGGTTAGAGATGGGTATAGGATTGTAGATCGTCGAAAGACGATTCGAATGGTGTATAGAACATGAACCAACAATTACGGAATCGAACGAACGGACCACTGCTGAGTTTGCTCGGAAATTGCCCAAAAATCGCCAGAGCTCGCGATTTGGAGAAGACGGCGGATACGCATCTGTCAAATGCGTATCCGAAGATGCGTATCTCAAGTTACAGCACATGCCTGGCACTCGCGTATCCACTTGTTGCTCCTTCCCCACTAGCGTGTATGCTTGACACTCCGACACCACTAGCGTGTTTACTTGACGCTCCATCACCAGTAGCGTGTCTCGTGGGTATTTAGGGCCGCCCAGATTGGCGGTGGGTATTTTGGTTCCCCATCTTTAATTTGTGGGTAGATAGGGCCTTCACCCTTTAATATTTATATTATATAACTTAAGAAGTAAAGTAATATAAAAATAATTATATACACAAATTTCGGTCCGATCCGGATTTTTTCAGGTTTTAGACCAGACATGACGGAAAATCAGATTTTTTGATTTGAAGGACCGGAGACCGGACCGCTTATATATGATCCGGTCCGGGTCCTGGATTGATAGACCCGGTGATGTCTAATATATCGATCTAGATCGAAATGTTGTGTAGCTCTAACTACATTGCACATAAATAACTTCTATTAACTTGGTTTCTTGTTCAGTTTTTACTTTGTTAATTTCATAAAAAAATTCACGTTGAAATTCAAGAAAAGTCTCAAAAGACTCAAAAGCTTGTTTATGATTTTTTTCCCAGCGCAATGGATAAATTATATTAAGAATAATAATAAGAAATAAGAAACTGATTGAGTGAGTGATATAATAAATCTTAAGTCATAAGTTTAGAAGCATTTAAACCCATGACAAATGAATATTTTCATATAAAGTCATGTTAAATGGAAATTTCGCCGTATTAAAGTAGCTTTATTAATCGATCAATCCTGTCATATATAGATGTAACTTCTTGTTTCAATATATCTGCAAGACTGTCAAAATCCTATAAGACATACATTTAAATAGTTAATTTTCTATCATAATATATAAGATATCAACATGATTATAACCTTCAAGCTCATAAAAATGTTTGTTATGCTAATAAAGACTAAATTAATAAAATTTAATCAAATAAAAAAGTTATATGTATTATTCAATAATTTTTAAACTATTCGTAAGAAAAAATTGCGCTTGACCTTCAAGGTCAGAAAAATATTACAACGACGCAGGTCAAACGACCATACTTATCATATATTTTCTTACTTTTTCGAACAAATTCGGCAACAAAAGTTTGTTATCATACACCAAAGTACTTTATAGAGAGTACATATCCCATTAATAACATATGGTTGTTTACCTTGTTTGCGTATGTTCTGGTGACTTGCCAATAAAGAAAAGTAAGTGGAAAATTTATTTTCCAAAAAATTAAAAGTAAAATTCAACTTATATTCTCAAAATAGGCAATGACAATCAGTACTTAAGACATGAAATTCATTCATATTTAGGATCCACCAACAATTATGTAAATTCATAACATATAAGAAAAGATTAAAATTGAACATCTTTTGAGGGAGCAAGAAGTGGTAAAGTTTATTCTCTTAGGTTATATAATTTTGTGACTTGAGCTTATAGAGTACATATGTTAAAGTTGACCCAAAATACAGAAATGATTTTGGAGAATATAGATAGGTGGTTTTTATAACTACTTTGACAACAAAAAAATTGTGACATAATATGAATTTGACACACGAATAAATATATTGATATAAGTATTATTAAGTTGAGAAAAGTTATATGCTTTAATTCGGAACATGCATGTGTGTGTGAATAAATATGTTAGTAAGAAATCAAAAGTAGATACATAAAGTGATTAACTCTTACAAAAAAAACAGCATCATTCACAAAGATTAACTTTTCTCAATCTAATAATTTTAATTATCAAATACAAATACTTCGTAGATATACAACTACGGTAGTCTTACTTGGTTTGAGTAAGGAATAAGGATGCTCATCGTGGTGTGGTATAATCTCAAATGAATAGAGAGGCTGATTTTTTGCAATAAATTTGTCTGTTAGTCTCACAACAAACCATTAACAAAATTTACAATTGATATAGTTTCAACTTATTATAATTTGTCAAGTTCACGCATATATTTCATATACATCAATTTGATTAGCTTTCAAAAGATACAGGTGAAAAAGGTTAGAAGCGGAGAAAAATATGAGACATAAAAAAATATAAAATTTATAAATTTTGAAATAATAGAATAATCATATATATCTTTATAATTAATATTTTATTTACACATGTATCACATCAAATTTATATATTTATATATATATATATATATATATATAACTCATTGTACATCTAATTTAATATTATATCTATTGTGAATTTACTAAGTAATTATCTTTACAATCATGGATTTCATTTAGTTAAAGGTAAAGCACAAATTAAATTTAAGGACGGATATATAAAGTGCTAATAATGAAAAAAAAATGGATGGTTCTATTTTGAAAGATAATTATAAAGCGTTTATTTAACTATTAGTAAATTTAATTTAATATTAATTTTAACGTGGACTTACTAATTAATTGACTTTACATTCTTGGATTTTTTTAATTAATAGGAAGCCACAAAATATATTTAAGGAGAAATAATCAAAATGATAATTATATAAAAATGAATAGGTTTCATTTTTATTGATAATTATATTTAAAAAATGGTTCAAAATAAATAACAATTAAGGATTTTAAGATTATTTCCGTACCTTTTGTCATTGATTCGTTCAAAATGCCTTCTGAATGGTTATGGCCATTCATGATGTACATTTGAATATTAATTTGATGAAATAGCAATATATACAATATTAAACTTATTAGCAATATTTAAGTTGCTGAAGGAAAGAGATTTTTTATTGATGTATTGAAGAAAAAACTATTCAATACATTTTCTCAAGAATGTGACTTGTGTGTTTTTCTCAAGAATCAACTTCTAGGGATCTAGAAAAATGTTGCTTCAGAGGAATCGAGAAACTGATCTTATATAGGCATTAACCCCTTCCAGACAGGCCATATGAGGAAAACCATATCGTACTTTTAAATGCATGGACAATGATACAATATGTATTTTAGTGATCATGCTGGTAAGTTATGAATGATAATATTGACAATCTAACATTGTAAAAAAATATTTATTTATAGGCACGCCTAATAATTTAAACAAATCGGTGTAATATGGTAAGGATTGATTCCTACAATTGAGTAAGCCGTAGAATCTGGCCATTGAATATTCTAATGGAAAGTAATTTTGGAAGAATTTGGAATAGGGATGATGAAAACCGAAATCGTTTTCAATTTTTTTTGTTGGAATCGTTTTTCTTTTGATTTTATTAGACAATTAAAACACAAAACACTCTATACACATATATAATCGAAATAAAAATAATAATCTATCCAAGTATAGTTTGTCATTTAATAAAAAAATACAAAGTAGTACCTTAACCAAAATTGATATGATTTAAGTAGGAGGAGAATTGATGCAGACACTTAGTTCATCAAAGTTGGCTAGGTCTAATGTGGAATACAGAATAACGGCTTAGATTTCCTGTAATGATTAAATTGATATAAAAATTCTATTTTGTAATTTGTAAGAATTTTTATTTTTATTTTTATTTTATGTAAATTGATTATTAGTTAATCGTTAAAATAAAAATTAGTAGTTATTATAGTTAGTTAATTGATATAAAAAAGTAAAAGTCAACTATTAATGAGTTTAATTTGAGTTGAGGTTAATCTTTACCGAAACGTAGAATCTAGACAACAGAGATATATTTTTATTTAAGTTTAATTGGTCTGCAATTTAGTAGACTCTGATTGATGCTAAAATAATTCACAATATACTGATTGATTAGCTAATACGTGGTAGACTCGGGTATTATAATAAAGAATGTTGAGAAACAATTCATAACTAAAAGATATATAAAACATTTGTAATTTACGGTTATGTGGATTTATAGAAAATATTATTTAAAGCTAGTAGTAATTTTTTTAAATAAAAACCATGTGATATACGAATTTATTAAATCAAGATATTATTATATTTAAATTTAATTTAACCACGATTTGTAAATTAGAATAAACATAGTAAATAATAAAAATTTTATATATAATTTATTGATTGAAAATTTAGAAGTGAATTTTGATTATCTCAAAAATAATTTTTATGTTTTTGATTGGTAGTTTATCCACCAACCAATAATAATACTTTTCTAGCGTATATTTACTAATTTAAATAATTAAAATATATGTAGTGGTGGCTTATATCCATTTATTAATTAATTTCATTAACAAATTATGAATAAATATATTTTTAATCTTTTAAAAAATCGAGTATTTGATGATATGTATTTTATCCAAGTTATTTAAGATCTGATTTCAAATCCAATTTTTTCAGATTTTTAGTTGAGTTAGATTATTATTATTATTATTATTATTATTATTATTATTATTATTATTATTATTATTATTATTATTATTATTATTACTATTATTATTATTATTATTATTATTATTATTATTATTATTATTATTTAAAATCGGTTATATTGTACAATATTTATTATGAAAATCAATTTATAATATATGATAATATGATTGTGATTGTGATTGACTTTATATTAAAAGAATGGTTGATTAATGCATGAGTAGTTATGAAATTTAATTTAAAATATATAATAGTATATTGTTATTGATTTTAAATTAAAGTAGTGATTTTTAGTTTTTTTTATTTGAAAATATGAATTTATGGATCTGTTAAATAAAATTATTATTTATTTAAATTTGAAGTGTTAACTAACCATTGTTAATGAGCTATGGTGAGAATGTAAATAAGGAAAACTTTTGATATAACATGATTGGTCTAAAATTTAGGAGTTAGCTCTAATTGGTTCTAAAATAATTCATAATTTTCTAATTGTCCTCATCTCTCCTGAGTAGGGCTGTTCACGAACCGAGCCGAGCTTTGACCTTAACGAACCGAGCCGAGCTTTGATCATAACGAACCGAGCTGATTTCTTAACGAAACGGTCCGAGCTTTGACTGAACCGAGTCGAACTCGAGTTGTTTACGAATAGCCTCGAGCCGAGCTCGATCCAAGCTCGAGCTGTTCGCGAACAATTAATTTGGTTGGAGATCTTAGTAGATCACTACTATTTGATAAGTGGATTTTATATCCACTGGGAATGCCTCCGTTCGGCTTAAATTGATTGTTTTGGACTCAAGTTGTTGTAGTTTTGATGTGTTTTGCTTAGTTGTGCAGATTTACGAGAATGTTGATTAAAGTGGATGTTTCTATCGTTCTTGGAGAATTAATTGATTAAAATTCGGATTTTCCGGGAAGGCTGCGCAGCTTATACTGTTTTGGCCATATCTGGAGTTCTAGAAGTCCGTTTTCAGCGATTTTACTGCCCACGCGAAGCTTGAGAGATTTTCTACAACCTGGAATAGGAAACAAGTGCAAGAAATATGCTGAATTAAATCGCGCACGTGTTCTTGTAAAAGAAGGCTGGGAATTTACTGTTTTGCCCTTTTTCTAATTCTAATTGTATTCTGGGCAGTTTTGGGTACCTTCTTTAAATCCAAATTGTAATAGAAGGCAATTTCTTGTTGGGCAAGATTTGTAGAGCCTATTTAAACACATCTTACCATTGTAAATCATAACAATTCATAGCTTGTAATCGTATCAAGGTACTTTCGATCTTCAATTCTTTCTTCAATATTATGTTTTCATTCATTATCATTATTATTATGTTTTCTTTATTAAATATGCATAACTAATTCTCTAATCTGAGGATTGGGTAGTATTCCTTGGTATTCATGCATGCTTGATTATGTGATTTTCTGCCTGGCTGATTTGTTAATGAGATCTTAACACAATTAGGGGAGTCATGAACCTTTGATTGTATTCTAGGGATTGTAATAAGCTTGGGAGAGAAGTTGCAATCTTAGTACATGATTTAACAGACATAATTTGAATATTAGATCGGGAGATTAATAGGAGAATTGTGAGACATATAATTCTTGGCATATAACAGTTTATAGGTATACTTTGATTGTATCACGGGAGTGTCAATTACGGTGTAGCTGTAAGCACTATATTGTAGCCTGGGAGGGTGCAGTATAACTTTAGAAGAATTGTTTTCAGCAAGGTAGGAACACAGATATCACATTAATATTGAGCATGTATTGAGACCAAGTGAAGAACCCCAGTTCTTAGATTGTTTTCCAACATATTTGAATCTCAGTTTAAAATCAATTCTTAGCGTTTATAATTAGTTCTTGGTTAATTTAGTTAAAACACAAACCCAAAGATTTTTCTCACACACTTCTAGACGTAAAGAGATAAGATACTTGAACTTAATATTACATTCAGTCCTTCCCTGCGAACGAACAACAAAAATACTACTAACAAATTGGCGCCGCTGCCGGGGAGGGCAGCATAGTTGAGTTTAGGTTAATTGTTTCTTATTGTTTAGATTTTAATTGGTTCCACAAGTTGTTTTGTTGGTGATTTTCAGGTGTATGCTACGTTCATCTTGCGCTAGAAAATTGGAATTTGACCCTGAAATCGAGCGTACTTTGAGAAAGCTAAGAAAAGATAAAGCTAAGATGGGAGATCCAGAACCTCGACCAGCTGTTAATGTTGATCAGTCTTCTATTTGGGACCATGAGACACCGAATCCAGCCAATTGCATGTACAAAACTCCAGAGATTGGTGCTGCTCAGCTCCATATTAATCCGAGCTTAATTCAGATGATCAGCAATCAAGCTTTTGAAGGAGACATTGAATTAGAAGATCCACACAGACATCTAGAGCATTTTGTGCAGATGTGTGGTTCATTCAGAATCACTGGCGTTACAAGTGATCAGATTCGTCTCCATATGTTTCCCTACTCTATTAAGGGAAGAGCTTTGGAATGGTTTCAGCAACTTCCAAACACTTCGGTTGCTACATGGGAGAGTCTTTCTACGGCATTCTTGTCCAAATACTATCCTTCTGACAAGACGCAACAGTTGAGGACTATGATTATGAGTTTTAAAGCACAACCGGGTGAAGGTCTATATCAGGCATGGGAGAGATTCAAGGCACTGTTGAGGAAGTGTCCACATCATGGCTTGGAAGATTGGCAGATCATCAGTACTTTTTATGGGGCCATGAATGCAGATATTCGTTTGAGTCTGGATGTAGCTGCGGGTGGGAATTTCAAGAAGGCACCAACTACCCAAGCTAAAGCACTCCTTGAAGAATTGGCATCTAATAATTATTCATGGGCACCTAGTGGGACGAGCTCAGCAAAAGCAGCACAAGAATCTGAGATGATCAACATGCTGGCTCAAAAGTTGGATACTCTAACTCAGGAGGTGCGAGGACAAAAGGTAAATGTGAATGCTATCTCTTCACCTATGGAAGGGTATCATGATTATGGTGCTAGTCAGAACTCGTATGTTCAACAATTTCCAGAAGAAGCATCTTTTATTCAAGGAAGACAGCCTTGGCCTGTGCAGAATAATTCTTACTACAATCCGAATCAAAGGCCAAACAATAATCTTTCTTACAGCAATAATCATGCAGCTAATCCTTCCTATGCATTTCCAAGGCAGAATCAGCCTCCTGGTTTTCAGTCACGACCGCCATATCAAGCACAGCAGCGGTATCAACCTCCACCAAAGAAAGAACCAGCTGAGTGGGAGGTTGCACTAAATAAGATTATGCAAGGGACTTCTGGGGCATTGGCTAATATGGAATCAAGAATAGATCAGATGGCATCATCTCAAAAGATGCTAGAAACACAGATTGGACAGATTGCCTCAAAGATGGGTGTTCGTGAACAAGGGTCTCTTCCTAGTCAACCCGACCAGACTGGTAAAGAGCAATGCAAAGCAATTACTTTGAGGAGCGGAAAAGAGTTTCCCGAGGTTCAGGTTCTTAAGCCTAAAGAAAGTGATGCTGAGAAAGAGGATGAGCCAGTAGAGATTGCTGCAGACACGTCAGAAAAAGAAGATGAGAAGAAGAAGGAAGAAGAATCAGAAAAGCCGTATGTTCCTCCACCACCTTATGTTCCTCCTATTCCATTTCCACAAAGACTTCACAACAGGCAGTTAGAGAAGCAGTACGAGAAGTTCTTGACTATGTTCCGGCAGTTGCATGTTAATATTCCGTTGGCTGAAGCTTTGAATCAAATGCCACTTTATGCTAAATTTCTTAAGGAGATGTTGACAAAGAAGAGGAAACTTGAAGATGCAGAAACTATTACTCTTAATGCAGAATGCAGTGCAGTCATCCAGAAGGCTATTCCTCAGAAATTGAAAGATCCGGGAAGCTTTTCTCTGCCTTGCACTATTGGGAAGATGGAAAACATGAAAGCCTTGTGTGACTTAGGGGCAAGTGTGAGTTTGATGCCATATTCAATCTGCAAAAGGCTTGGTCTTGGAGAACTTAAAAAGACACGGATTTCACTTCAGTTGGCGGATCATTCTGTTAAATATCCGTTAGGGGTCATTGAGGATGTGGTAGTCAAAGTGGATAAATTTGTCATACCTTGTGATTTTGTGGTGTTAGAGATGGATGAAGATGTCGAGATACCCATTATCTTGGGACGGCCATTCTTGGCTACTGCTGGCACGACAATCGATGTTAAAGCTGGAAAATTGACATTGAATGTTGGCGAGGACAAAGTTGAATTTGATCTGAATAAAGCAATGAAGATACCTCCTTTTGGAGCAATTGGTTTTACCGTTGACAAAGTTGATGACATTGTGCAGCTCGAAAATGAACACTTCGTGGGAGCAGAACGGGTGTTAGATGATAAGGAAGAAGAAATTTTTGTTCAACCGGTTGAGTCGGAGAAGCACCTTAGAGGTGTGAAGAAGAAAAAGAAGAAGATTTGGTCATTTGGTAGTAAAATCAGGTTGAAGTCTGTTGGAAAAGAATTGTGGAAAGCAAGCAACCAAGATGTCAACGTTCGTATGAATGGTCTATCTGTTGAGTACGGTTCAGTTATTCTTTTGAAACCGCCATGAGTTGAGGAAGTAACGTCAAGCTATTGACGTTAAAGAAGTGCTTCTTGGGAGGCAACCCAAGTTATGCAGTAGTTGTTGTATAAAAAAAAAAGAATGAGTGTAGTGGAAAAAAAAATCTGTGAAAAAAAAAAATTGTGTGAACAGTTAAATTTTCGCGCAATCTGCGCCCCTATAACGCAATCTGCGCCTGTGTCACTGCATTCAGCGCAGTTTGCGCCGGAGTAACGCAGATAGCTCCTGCGTTACATGAGTGTTTTTTCCCCCTGTCACGCATTTCTCTCATGCGTGTCTGCCTGTTCCGCGCCCAACCACCCTGAAACGCAGCCTGATGCTGCGTTATACCCATGTTCTGCCAGATTTTTCCCGAAAATTCTTGTTTTTAACCATAAAAATTCCCCAAATTCAATCCTAACTCAAATTTTTTTCAATTCTAAATTCCTATATCTATCCTACATCAAATCTTAACCTCTCCAAATCTCTCCTACACTCTAAATTTTTAAATCTCATCTATCCATCATCTTATATTTATACACACCTAGCCATACAAATCCAATTCCTCTTCTATTTATTTAAATCTCTAAAAATTCAATTCTAAAGAGGAATTAATTGCAAGTTCACCTCTCCAATTCGTAGTGGGTTTATTTCTTCTCAAAATTTTATTTTGATTACGAATTTGTGTTCTTGAAAAATTGGGATTTTGTATTATTCTTGGTATTTGCCGATTTTTGGTGTGGTATTGCTTGGTGATTATTGGTGGAGCTTCTTGTGAGTTGGGTATTGATTCTTATGGCTTTTAAGCTTGGGAGAGGTGATGCTAATTGCTACAAAAAGGGGATTTTTGCCGAACAAGCTTGTTTGAGTTACGATGGGGAAGGATATGTACGGCGCTTTGTAGGTATGTTTTCTACTATCCCTTGTATTTACTTCCATTCAATGCGGACATTGAATATTTCAAGTTTGGGGGTGTTTTGAGGGATTAGTAGTTGTTGTTGTATATATGTGTTCATGTAGGATTTCATGTTTTGCATATTAGTAGTAGTAATTCAGGCATATATGTTCGTGTTATCTACGTTTGTTTCATATAGGACATTCTGTTTTTATTTCTGTATACCATGTGAGTTCATTCTAGTTGCATTTTCATGGCATGCATATTTCATGATCCCTTAAGACGAGCTAATTCTGATTGGTAGGTAGGTGTCTAATTGAGTGTGGTAATGATGAATAGAGGGTTGATTTATAGTTTCTATGAAATTGACTTATGTGTTACGGAAACAAAACTAATTACACAGTCTCATTGGGTACTTTTGGGCTAGGTTGAGGTCATGCTTGTTTGGATGTTTTGAGATTTAATCACTTGATTATATTTAGAATTTTCGTTATTCCCTTGATGGCGTAGGAGCACTAAAGTCTAAGTTTGGGGGAAAACAGGGATTTCATGCTAGTTGTTTAGTGTTAATGGCTAGGTGTCAAATGGCTAGTAGCCGGCTCATATTTTATGAGTAGTCTAGGGTTGAAAATGAGAAAGGCTCATTCCAGATCGCAAAAGAAAAGAAAAAGAAAAAAAGAAAAAAAAAAGAAGAAAAAAAAAGTCAATAAATTGTTTATATGCAAAATTAACTAGGGTGAGCTCTTTAATACTTGAGTAATTAAGTCTGAGGGGACTTAGTCCTAGTAACCTAAAGCCCTTTGTGGTTTGGGATTGCTGACCTAACACTCGCTACATGGGTATTATTGTATAAGCCTTTCGGGGTCTCATCCATTGCACGGTTAAATAAGCATGATTGTATATATGTGTTGTAGTAGTTAGTAATAAAGCATGAATTTCTGGCTACCTTGGATAAGGATGGAGGTGTTTCTAGGTTATGAAGTGTCTACAGTCTATTCTATTTATAAACCTGTGATTTTCTTGGCAAAGGATATGTATGATTTTTGACCTAGTTTTGGGAGTATTTCTGATGAGCATTGCACACACGCACGTTTCTGTTCATGTATTGTTAGTATACGGGAACTTAGTCGAGCTCTATTTGGATTTAGTTGCATTCTTTGAGATATTTGCTTGTTAGTTGGTTTTGGTTAGTTTGAAGGGGATCGTTGCATTGTTCATATTAGTTGCATTCATGCATTGCATTGCATTAGGTTAAATGGATTTTGTGGGTACATTCGCTATAGGCCCTCACGAGACCTTACTCGTCCACTAGGGCTGCCTAGGGGTTTAAAGGGCTTGTTGCATATGCCAAATGCAACCGTGATCACCTACGGAAGTGGTACTAATCAGGTAGTTGTAATTGTTTATGCTTGAGGACAAGCATCAGTTTAAGTTTGGGGGTTTGATAAGTGGATTTTATATCCACTGGGAATGCCTCCGTTCGGCTTAAATTGATTGTTTTGGACTCAAGTTGTTGTAGTTTTGATGTGTTTTGCTTAGTTGTGCAGATTTACGAGAATGTTGATTAAAGTGGATGTTTCTATCGTTCTTGGAGAATTAATTGATTAAAATTCGGATTTTCCGGGAAGGCTGCGCAGCTTATACTGTTTTGGCCATATCTGGAGTTCTAGAAGTCCGTTTTCAGCGATTTTACTGCCCACGCGAAGCTTGAGAGATTTTCTACAACCTGGAATAGGAAACAAGTGCAAGAAATATGCTGAATTAAATCGCGCACGTGTTCTTGTAAAAGAAGGCTGGGAATTTACTGTTTTGCCCTTTTTCTAATTCTAATTGTATTCTGGGCAGTTTTGGGTACCTTCTTTAAATCCAAATTGTAATAGAAGGCAATTTCTTGTTGGGCAAGATTTGTAGAGCCTATTTAAACACATCTTACCATTGTAAATCATAACAATTCATAGCTTGTAATCGTATCAAGGTACTTTCGATCTTCAATTCTTTCTTCAATATTATGTTTTCATTCATTATCATTATTATTATGTTTTCTTTATTAAATATGCATAACTAATTCTCTAATCTGAGGATTGGGTAGTATTCCTTGGTATTCATGCATGCTTGATTATGTGATTTTCTGCCTGGCTGATTTGTTAATGAGATCTTAACACAATTAGGGGAGTCATGAACCTTTGATTGTATTCTAGGGATTGTAATAAGCTTGGGAGAGAAGTTGCAATCTTAGTACATGATTTAACAGACATAATTTGAATATTAGATCGGGAGATTAATAGGAGAATTGTGAGACATATAATTCTTGGCATATAACAGTTTATAGGTATACTTTGATTGTATCACGGGAGTGTCAATTACGGTGTAGCTGTAAGCACTATATTGTAGCCTGGGAGGGTGCAGTATAACTTTAGAAGAATTGTTTTCAGCAAGGTAGGAACACAGATATCACATTAATATTGAGCATGTATTGAGACCAAGTGAAGAACCCCAGTTCTTAGATTGTTTTCCAACATATTTGAATCTCAGTTTAAAATCAATTCTTAGCGTTTATAATTAGTTCTTGGTTAATTTAGTTAAAACACAAACCCAAAGATTTTTCTCACACACTTCTAGACGTAAAGAGATAAGATACTTGAACTTAATATTACATTCAGTCCTTCCCTGCGAACGAACAACAAAAATACTACTAACACTATTCTAAATAGTACTAGTAACTAGTGCTTTGTCACGGATTGTTATTTTTATTTTTTAAAAAATATTTCTCGACGATCTAGCCGTACGGATGTCAAGATATATCTAATTTAGTGATATTCCCAAATTTTCAAAAAATAAAAAATTAATTTGGTTAGAGATCTTAGTAAATCACAACTATTCTAACTAGTGCTTTGTCACGAATTGTTGTTTCTATTTTTTTAAAAATATTTCTCGACGATCAAACCATACGAATGTCAAGATATATCTAATTTAGTGATATTCCCAAATTTTCAAAAAAATAAAAATTAATTTGGTTGGAGAGAAAAATAAAAAGTAAAAATTTTGATTTTTTTCGAACTTTAACTAGTCGAGCTCGAGCCGGACACTTAAAGCTCGGCTCGAGCTCGTTAAGCTTAACAAACAAAAATCTTGTTCGAGCTCGATTCAAGCTCTTAACGAGCTCGAGCCGAACTGAGCGAGCCGAGCTCGAGCTGTTCGTTAAAAGCTCTGTTCATGAACAGCCCTACTCCTGAGGTTATAACACAAAGAGCCTATAAATAAGTGGTCCCGTAGGGGCATTTTTGTAAATATCAATTTTTTCTCAGTAATTTACCTAAATACCCTTAAATTTGTATTGAAAATCTTTTAACCACGGGTAGAACCCTTAGGTCATCCTCAGGGACATCAATCTCAATTAAATTTGAGATTTTTTGATAAATATATTGTTAAAAGTAATTTTTTACAATTTTATTTTTTTAAGAAAAATTATTTGCAATTTTACCATCTTAATTGCAATTATACCAATTTCCTTTTAAAAATTACAATAATATTTTTCCTCGTTAACCAAGCATCACATTCAGATACACAAAATCTATTATCTATTATTATATATATATATAAAGGAAAACCCCCGGGAGCTCTAGAATCGCTCGATTCATATTTATCTATTTTTCTAAAACTCCCCTATTTTAAATAATAAAATCAAAATTTCCTTTTTTAGTTCCTATTTTTTAGAAAAGAAATCAAAACTTCTTTTTATAACATTAACATCTTAACATCTTCGAAATAGAAAAGGTTTTTAAAGAAATTTACATATTCGAAATAGAAAAGAAACTTTTATTTATCTATTTTTTTAGAGCTCTTATATTTTAAATATTAAAATTAAAACTTCCTTCATTAGACCCTATTTTTTAGAAAAAAATCAAAACTTCCCTTTTTAACATTAACGTAAACATTAACATAAATATAAACATCTTTGAAATAGAAAAGGTTCTCGAATTTGTAGGGAAGAAGAATTCAATTTACATATTCGAAATAGAAAAGGTTTTCAAATTTGTTGGAAAGAAAAAATTATATATTCGAAATAGAAAAGAAATTTTATATTCTTATATATATACAATCATTACTTCTAACGATCAAATTTTATCATCATGTTTGTAATCATATTTAGTCGATATATAAACAAATTTCTGTAGTCCAAAAATATTAGTTCTCTTTATATTTATGTTTGCTTTTAGAGTATCTGTATCTTCTTGAACAAAAACAATTAGTCTTGATTTTGACTGTTCTGTTTTTTGTAAGATGCAGGCGAAAAAGTTTTGTCACAATACAAAGAAGATGGATGTAATTTGATGATATTTGTATTTTCAAAGAAAGAAGCTGGATGCATGATGATGATGTGCACCTATCAATTCTAATTCAGGAGTTTCCCCAAGTCCTACTGTGCACTACAAGTTAAGAACTTACGACATCTATCTCTTTTTTTATATTGTTATGACAAAATTTTTGGTTTGAATTTCTATAAGAAACTACTTATATAATTTTATTTATGCATTAAAATTTTATGTTTGAACTATACAGATTTCACCATGTCCACCTTCACGTAGAAAGAGAAGGGCGGCGGGGGTGGGCGGCGATGTGGCGGGAGTAATGGAGGTGGGGTTGGGGTGGAGAAGAAGGTGAACGGCCTACAGCCCCAGATTTCGGGAAAGGGGGAAGGGGTGGGGCGGCGGGGGTGGGCGGCGATGTGGCGGCGGTTATGGAGGTGGTGGGGTTGGGGTGGAGAAGAAGGTGAAAGGCCTGCGGCCCCGGAGTTCGGGAAAGGGGGAAGGGATGGGGTGGCGGGGGTGGGCGGCGATGTGGCAGGGGTTATGGAGGTGGGGTTGGGGTGGAGAAGAAGCTGGTTGAAGGAAGGGAGAAAAGAGAAGAAGGGAGATGGGAGATGGGGAGTATATTTGCAATTAAGATAATATATTTGCAATGAATTTGAAAAGATAGTATATTTGCAAAACAAAGTAGAAAACATACTAGTATTTTTTATAAATTCTCTTTAAAATTTGCAATATGTTAACCATACATTACTTTTGCAGTTTCAAAAGAGTGGCTATGAGCCATTTATTTGAACTATTTTTTATAAATAAAAAAAAAGTGGTCCTTAGTTACCTTTTTTAAATGTAAAAGTGATGTCTAGTCAATATATTGCAAATTTCAAAGTCTGATTACTAGATTGTAAATTTGGATTAAGTTCAGTCACAATTCTTTAGTTTACTCTCTTCACATGTTTTTTCCCCAAAAGCATTTTGACGGATCTAGCTAAAAATTTATATTTGGACATATTTTTTTTCATATTTTTTTGTTCAATATTAAAATATAAATATCGTATTTGTTACAAGTTTAAAAACTCGAAAAATTATAATATAGAACTATGTTGGTTAAAGTCTTGAAACTGGTTGATAATTTTTTTTCCCATTTTCTTTGTTCCTTATTAAAATATGAACTTTCTACTTTATTAGAAGCCAAAAAAATCCGAAAAATATAATGCATAACTATGTTATTCAAAACTTTAAAAATGGCAACAAAACATAAATTTGTGAAAAAACTTGTTTATATAGGCCTTTTGCAGGATCTAAAACATATTTTTACATATTATTTTTTTTATTTTTTTTGTTCCCCATTAAGATATGAATTTCTTACTTTGTTGTAAGACAAAAAATTCAAAAATATATAATGCAGAATTATGTTGTTTTAAATTCCGAAAATGACAAATCAATGTATATTATAAATCCTGAACAAATTCTAAGGGTATAAAAATAATTTCACTTAAAAAATAAATTCTGAAAAATGCCACAATCAAAATAATGTAATCAATGATTTGCAAGATTTTACAAGACTGTGATTAATACATTAAATACATACATTAATTAAATAGATCTATTCACATATAAGATCCTGCCAGGAAATGATTTGCTAATAAATTAAAAAAATACATTTAATTAATTTAAAAATTGTTGATAAATATAAAATAATAATTTTCATGACACATAAATTTATAGAGTTTGATCAAAATTTGACGTCTCTCTTTTCTAAATTTATTAAATTCAAAAATATATAATAATAAATTTGAAAAATGCTCAAAGTTATAGAATAATAATTGTCAATATATGTTGGTTAAATCATTTAATTTGAATAATTTTTCATTTAATTAAGTTTTTTTAAAAAAAATTACATAGCATGGTTAACCTTGGATCCTACAACTTTTTAAATTTTATAAATTCAAAACAATAAAAATAATTAATTTTAAAATGTTGATAGTTATAGGATAATAATCTTGTGTTGGTAAAGTTATTCAATATCAATGATTTTTCATTTTTTTAATAATTGATTTCTTAATTTATAGAATCTGGTTGAACTTTAACCGTACATCTTTTTTAATTTTGTAAATTCAAAATATATTAATATTTAATTTAAAACTTTTTGATAATTATAAAATATTAATCTTCATGATGTGTTGATTAAATGACCTAATTTCAATGATTCTTTTTTGATAAGGTTTTTAATTTATTAGGTCCGGTTAGATTTTGACCGCCCTTCTTTCTTAATTTTAAAAATTCAAAAAAATATAAAAATTTGATTTTAAAAAATTTTATTTATAATGTGTTGGACTTGCTCTAACCTTTTAAACATAGCTCTTCATCCTTAAGTCTTTTTAACTTTGCAAAGATGAGGAGCGAAAGTAGTATAGGGCTATGTTAAATTTGCTCTTCACCAATTGATTTAATAGAAATCCCCTTCTATTTGCTAATGAGCAAAAATAGTATACGGCACTACTATTTTAGCTCTTCCGCATTTGACTTAGCATAATTTAGGCTAGAAAGAGGCATAAGATAGGAAGATCCATTATCTCCATTGTTGTTCAATATTGTGGGGGAAGTTTTTAGTTGTATGATGAAAAAGGCAGAAGAGCTAAACATGATTACTGGTTTAAAATTGGGCAATGATGGTGGTCAGATTTCACACCTCCAGTTTGCAGATGATACCATAATTTTCCTAAAGCCTTCTGAGGAGGGTTTAAGGAATCTTAAAAAAATTCTTCAGGTCTTTCAATTAACATCGGGATTAAAAATTAATTTCAAGAAGAGCTCTATATATTCCTGGAAGTGTGATTTAGAGACCATGTCTAAGTGGGATTCATTTCTAGGTTGTGAAGTAGGGTCTCTCCCGCTTAAATACCTAGGAGCACATATGGGCTTAAATCCTAGGAATAAGGTATTTTGGGAACCTTTATTGAAAAAAGTTTATCAAAAGCTAGCAGGGTGGAAATGTGAATCTCTGAACATGACTGGCAGAGCACTACTGGTCAAGGCTACTCTTAACAACATTCCTACCTAGTGGTTCAGCTTACATAAAGTTCCAAAAGGGGTATGTAAAGCCATAGATAAAAGAAGGAGATACTTCTTTTGGAAGGAACTGGATGATAGAAATCCAGGCAAAAGGAAGTTACATCTGGTTAAATGGAAAGCTCTTTATGATCCAAAACATAAGGGAGGTCTAGGTTTGGTAAACCTTGTGGCTAAAAACGCTGCATTACTTTATATATGGTGGTGAAGATGGATGTTAGAAAGAAAGAATCTATGGTGGGAGATTGTCGTCCAAATACAGCTTAAGCATAGATAACAGTTTAAATCAACTAGATGCTTCTGGAAATGTGTCTTTCATGATGAAGGATATATTGTCAGTCAATAATCAAGGAAACTAGAGTGAATTCCTATCTAAAGATAGTTTTCATTGGGTTGTGGGTGATGGGAAGGAAGTTCTATTCTGGGAGGATAACTGGAATCCGTGGGGAGTGTTAGCAGAAAAATTTCCAAGGTTATATGGGATATCAAATTGGAAATTTGTATCAGTCCTAATATTTCAACAAGTTTGGCTCAAAGATGAATCTTATGATAGAAGATGGAGTAGAAAGCTTAGGAGTTGGGAGTGTGTAGTTAAAGAAGAAATAGACATTATAGTGAGAGCAATTTCCCTAGGTCCTTGGCTGAATAAAGTCACATGGAAATTCAATGAAGGGTCATATTCTACCAAAGATGGATACCACATCATCAATAATCTGGATGCTACAAATGAAGGCAAATGGATGAGAATCTGGAAACTTAAAGTCCCTCCAAAAATTCAGTTCTTTTTGTGGAAACTAGAAAGGTATATATTGCCCACTGCAGAGTTCTTGTCTAGAAGATTAGGTGACTCCATAAGCCCACTTTGTAAATGGTGTAATATGGTTATTGAGATTCAGAATCATCTGTTGTGGAATTGTACTTTGGCTAAAGATATCTGGTTGGAAGTGGCAAATTGGTGGAGTGTGAATCTTCATCAAATTAATATCCTAGGAAGTTCCTTTTGGGAGGCTGCTAGAATTTTTGCTAGCAACAGAGTTAGGTCGGGATGGATAATATCAGTGGCAGCTTGCCTTTGGTCCATTTGGTTGGCAAGAAATAATCTAGTCTTTAATAATCAAACAATCAGTGTGGTAAGTTTGATTCATCTAGTGAAAAATAGATCTTTCAAATGGTTGTTGGCTGTTAGTTCTACTAAAGAAGAGTTAGAACCACTTTGGATGGTGAATCCAGGGGGTGCATTACTTTTGTTCACTGCTAAGGTAATTAAGGAGGAATTCATTTGATGGAATACTGAATTGATTGGTTACACTGATGGTGCTTGGCAAAGGTTAAATAGTGGTGCTTTATGTGGGGGTATTGGAGGTTATCTCAAAGACAATAATGGGAATTTGTTGTTCATTTTCTCTGGTCCAACTCAAGCGTGGTACCCCCTAGAAGTAGAAAGAAATGCAGTATTATTTCTTTATGATAACATTGTGAGTAATGCTAATTTTAAAGGAGTAATATCTATATGTACTGATAGTCTTTTTCTAGTTATCAATGGAATACTCTGGTTGGTAATTTAAATTTCAAGTTGCTTCATGTCCATAGGGACGACTTAAGTGGTGCAGATGATCTTGCAAAAAAAGGGAGGGAGAGGAGTAGGATGGTTTCTGCATGGTGTTAGTGCAATATGGGATTTAGAGGGCTTCTCTGATTGTCTAAAGAAGGATATTGGGCTTTTAAGAGGTTACTTCTTTCTTAGTATTGGACTCGTTGGGGCTCAATTCAGGTAGTGGGGTTTTATGAGAGACAAGCCCATTAAATTTAATTGAGAAGTAGATTACTCTAGAAGATTTGCATGCAGATATATCGATAGAAATTTGAAGGGACACAAGGGCAATTATGGGATTTAGAGGGCTAATTGAAGGATTACTCCCTCTTTATTTCCTCGGGTAGTTAAAAAGAGTAGTAATCATATTAGCGTGTTCTCGAGGAATTTTGGGGTTATATACACGCTAAGCCAGTCAGTTCTTTTCATTTTTACTGAGCAGTTCAAACTTTCATTAGGGTTTCTATGGAGATAGGTTGGGATTATCCTCTTGAGGGTTTTGTCAAAGTTAATGTGCACTCGTTCACTCTTAACGAGCCTTTGCCTAATGGTAATGATTTTGGCATTGGTATTTTGGTAAGGGATGATGAGGGAGTTATCATCAAAATGATCTCTGGTTCGATTCAAGATCTCACTACAAGGGCTAATGAACTCTGGGGTTTGCTGGCTAGTCTTCGTACTGCATTCTTTGAAGGCATCAACAAGGTCGAATTGGAAACTAACAATGCTGAACCTTTGAAGGAATGGGAGGATTAGCACTGGGTCCTTGACCCAAATCACTCAAGGGTGATTCAGCAACTTGAACAGAGGAAAAAGGACAAGAATTTGAAGCTAGTTGTCAAAGTCTGTGAGGAAAGCCAGAACAGGTTGGCTCAGTATCTGGAGATAGATGGTGCAAGAAACAGGCCTAGGTTGGTGGTCTTTAGGAGATCCTTTGGCCGTGTTAGGGAATTGTGGAGGATGGATATGGGTCTGGGTTCTGCTACAGGGATATTTGATGAGTTTTCGGAAAAGGAATACAACAACATGCAGGAGCATGAGATCCTTAATGTGGATGGGGAGATGGGAGTTGGTTTTGCTGATGTTTCTAAGGATGAAGAGGGTGCTTGGTTGGCCCATGATGTGCATATGCCGGGTAACAACAACAATGTTCAAGTGGTGGTTGGCCTTTCAGCAGGGAGGGGTAATGTTTTGGGTCCTGTCAATGGAGTTGCTGGTCAGTTTGAAGCAGTTTTCGATGGCGGTGTGGCTCCTGAAGCTAGTGTCCAAGCAAGGGTGGAAGGAGAAGGGTCCGAAATGCAGGAAGATTGATGTGGGGTTTTGTTCCGTTTTGTTCCGATCTGTCCGTTCGTTGCACCTACTATGTTCTATTTTAGTTTTATTTCAGCTTTAGTTATTTAAGTTTTAATCAGTGTCCTTGTCTCTTAAAAGATCTCATGTTAAGTTGTGGAAGGTGAAATCTAGGCCCATGTTGGTGTAAGGGCTAGATTGTTTGAATTGTAAGGCTTGGCTTTTTTTATTCGGTTTACCAAAAAAAACCATTACTGATAAATGTAATAGTAAGTTTGCCAAGGGCAAGGGCGGCCTACCTTGGGATGAAGTAGATATGCTATTGAAGTATATATGCACGTCAATTAATTAGTCAAATTGCATTTAATAAACTATTTGAACATTTAACACGTATAGGAATATAAAAATAATTATTGATTATTGCATTTAAAAAAGGTTTACTACATTTAGGACACCTATAAGAATATATTTAAAATATTAATACTGATTTGGCAAAACAAAAGTTATACTGATTGTATAGATAATAAGACAAACGCATATTCAAAACCGGTCTAAAAATTTCTCATATACTCTTCAACAAGAATTAAGGTTCCAAGTGTTATAAATTACTAGCTATATTACTAATATTAACTGCTAGAGAAAGAGAGTAGAGAGATAAAGAAAAGTAGTATAGAAAGATTATTGCTTAGTGCATTTTACTTCTTCGGGGATGTGGCTATTTATATTTATAGCCAAAGAAACGAACAAGATCATTAAATGAAATGTAAAATTTCTACTCCTAAGTCTAGCCTTACTATTTAAACATTGACAAATAACAATCAATTTACAACACTCCCCTTTGATTGTTATTATAGAACCGATCATAGATTGCCTTGTTAAAACCTTTTCAAAGAAAAACCCAGTGGGATAAAAATTTTGACGAAGGAAAAAAGTGCAGTCTCCCCTTGGAAGAAAACCAATTATTCGCTGAAGTTTTGTTGTAACAGGTCTTGATGCATTCCAATGTTATGTCGCAGTTTCCTGAATGTTGAATGCGGTAATGATTTTATGAATAAATCTGCAAGGTTGTCACATGACCGAAATTGTTGTACATCAATTTCACCATTCTTTTGAAGTTCAAGAGTGTGGAAGAATTTTGGTGAAATGTGGTTCGTTCTGTCTCCTTTGATATATCCTTCCTTAAGTTGATCAATACATGCAGTGTTATCTTCAAACATAACAGTGGGATTTCTCGTGATGTCCAGTAATCCACATGATTCTTGAATATTCTTGATGATAGACCGCAACCAAACACATTCTCTACTGGCTTCATGAATTGCAATTAGTTCTGAGTAATTTGATGAGGTTTCCACTGTAGTTTGCTTTGTGGATTTCCAGGAAATGGCTGTACTGCAATATGTAAACACATATCCAGTTTGTGATTCGCCAAAATGAGGATCTAACAAATATCCAGCTTCTGCATATCCAATCAATTGAGATGTCGAATTTTTTGGGAAGAATAACCCAAAATCAACTATTCCACGAAGATAACATAATATATGTTTTATCCAATTCCAATGTCTGTCCATCGGAGCAGAGCTAAACCTAGCCAATAAATTCACAGCAAATGCAATATTTGGCCTTGTATTATTTGCAAGATACATAAGTGCACCAATTGCACCAAGATATGGAATTTCGGGACCAAGAACATCTTCATCATCTTCTCGTGGTCGAAATGGATCTTTATCAGGTTCTAAAGATCTAACTACCATTAGAGTGGTCAAAGGATGAGATTTATCCATGTAAAATCTGCTCAAAACTTTTTCTATATACGTGGATTGGTGGAGGAAAATTCCTGATGATAAGTGCTCGACTTGTATACCAAGACAATATTTTGTCTTTCCAAGATCTTTCATTTCAAATTCTGTCTTTAGATATATGACAGCATCATCAACCTCTGTAAATGTTCCTACAAGATTTAAATCATCCACATATATAACAATGATCACAAAACCATATTGTGATTTCTTGATAAAAATGCATGGACAAATCTGATTACTAATATACCCATTCTTTTGTAAATAACGACTAAGTCTGTTATACCACATACGACCAAATTGTTTCAGTCCATACAATGATCGTTGAAGTTTAATGGAGTATATATGATGAGGTTTCTTGAACTCATCCATTTTCAACCCTTCTGGGATTTTCATAAACATTTCACTATCAAGTGAACCATATAGGTATGCAGTAACGACGTCCATAAGACGTGTTTCCAGTTTTTCATTAGATGTCATACCTAATATGAAACAAAAAGTAATTTCATCCATTACTGGCGAGTATGTCTCTTGATAATCAATGTCAGGTCTTTGAGAAAACCCTTGAGCCACAAGTCGGGCTTTGTATCTCATTATCTCATTCTTTTCATTTCATTTTCTTATGAATACCCATTTATTTCCAACAGGGTTCACACCAATTGGTGTTTGGACAACAGGTCCAAATACTTCTCTTTTGACGCAATGAATTTAATTCTATTTGAATTGCGTCTTTCCATTTTAGCCAGTCTTTTCTTGGACGACATTCATCCACACTTTGTGGTTCAGGATCAGAATTTATATCGACATCCAATGCCGCAGAATACACAAATACATCATCGATTATGGCTTTACTTCGATCCCATAATTTCATGTTATGCACATAATTTATTGAAATTTCATGATTACTTAATCCCTCATCTTTAGGGATTGGAATCTCTTCAGGAGATAATACCACTTCAGGGGTATTTACTACTTCTGGAGCATGTGCCACTTCAGGGGTATTTTTCTTTGTTTTTCGTTTTTGTGGTTCAAAATCTTTTGCACCGACCGGTCTACCACGCTTCAAGCACGGATTTAATTCTGTAACCAATTCTTCTGTATTCGATTTTGAATTGGTACCTCTATTCTAGCTAGAGTATTTACTGCATGTATATGAGATTTTATAATTTTTCTAGAATCGTTAAATGCGTCAGGCATTTGGTTTGCGATATTTTGCATATGAATAATCCTTTTAACTTCAGTTTCACATTGACCGGTACGTGGATCTAGAAAATGTAATCCCGATGCATTCCATGTAATGTCAGGATTAGCTATATTCAAATATTTATCTCCCCCTAAAGGAGGAAACACTAACTCGTCAAAATGACAATCTGCATATCTTGCGGTAAATAAATCTCCAGTTAGTGGTTCAAGATATCTAATTATAGATGTCGAATCAAAACCAACGTAGATACATATTCTTCTTTAAGCTCCAATTTTCGATCTTTGTCGTGGAGTGATCGGAACATATACGGCACTTCCCAAAATTCTGAGTGAGAAATATTAGGAATTTGGCCAAATACCAGTTGTAGTGGAGAATGTTTATTATAGGCGGTTGGTCTAATCCTAATAATATTGGCAGCGTGATGTATTGCATGACCCCAAACGGATGTAGGTAAATTTGCTATCAACAATAGTGGTCTTGCAATAAGTTGAAGTCTTTTGATAAATGACTCGGCTAATCCATTTTGTGTATGTACATGAGGAACTGGGTGTTCAACTGAGATTTCTAAAGACATGCAATAGTCAACAAAAGTTGCAGATGTAAACTCGCCGACATTATCTAAACGAATTGACTTGATGCAATGATCTAGGAATTGAGCTCGTAATTTGATTATTTGGGCAAGTAATTTTGTAAAAGCATCATTACGAGTTAAGAGAAGACAAACATAAGATCATCTAGTTGAGGCATCAATTAATACCATGAAGTACCTAAATGGGCCAGAAGATGGGTGGATAGGCCCACATATGTCGCCTTGGATCCTTTCAAGAAAATTTGGACTCTCAAGCTGAACTTTAGTAGGAGATGGTCGAGTAATCAATTTTCCTAAAGAACATGCTGAACAAGGAAGTTCATTACTTGAAAGAAATTTAAGATCTCTTAGAGGATGTCCAGTAGAATTCTCTATAATGCGACACATCATAGAGACACCAGGGTGACCTAATCTTTCATGCCAAAGTGTAAATGATTTTAGGTCTACTAGTTTCGAAGCAATGACATTGTGTGACTCAATGGCTCTAATTTTCATCATAAGATTTTCTAAGATTTTCTTGTTGCTAGAATTAGCTGAAGTGATAAGAAAATATTCTTTACCAGCCTCGAAAGTGGTTTCGATGTGAAAACCGTTGAGTCGGATATCCTTAAAACTAAGAAGATTTCTAGTGGACTTAGTAGAAAATAATGCATTTGGAATTCGTAAGTGTGTACCATTAGGTAAGATAAAACTAGCTTTTTCAAAACTCTTAATTATATTAGATACACCAGATATGGTCCCAACTTGTGCTTCGGTTTTGGTTAGAAGGTTAAAATATTTCCGGCTCTGTAGAATCGTATGAGTTGTGCCACAATCAGCAATGCATATATCCTCAGAAACCATTTTGTGCATAATTAAGAAACACACTTTTATTCGATAGAAACATGACACACTACATAGTTTAAACAAGATAATACACAATTATAGTAATTTTATGAAACTAATCTTCGGCCTCCCATATAGGAGTTTCGTTAGTTTCATTCGGACCATTAATGCTTATTCCTTCAGTTGTAACTATCGGGGAATCATCTAGGTTATTGTTGGCAAAATTTGTTTCCACCATTTTTCCTTTTGACTTCTGAGATGATTGGTATAGATCAACAAGATGTTTTGGGATATGACAATTACGTGCCCAGTGTCCTTCCATTCCACACATATGGCATGTATTATCCGTTTTCCCTCCATGTGATGTCTTTCTTTTGCTCTGTTCATATTGCCACTTCCGGTGACCAGAGCTGTTATAAGGACGAAAGTGCACGTGACTTCGACCTCGTCCACGGTATCGACCTTGGCCTCGTCCACCTCTATGCCTTTTTCCACGTACATTCTACTGGAATGACATGTTATTTACTTCAGGTAAAGGGGCAGATCCTGTTTGACAGGATTGATGATTCTTAATCGCCAATTCATGATTCTGTTCAGCAACAAGGAGAGTTGATAGAAGATCCCCGAACTTGGTGAATTTGCGCTCCCTATACATCTCAGCTAAGTTGATATTATTGGGGTGAAAATTGATAATGTTTTATCAATTTTTCTCTTCTCAGTAACTTTCTCACCGCGCATAATGAGCCTAGAACTTATCTTAAATAAAGAAGAAGTATATGCCCGAAAACTCTTAAAATCCTGAAGTATTAGATTAGCCCAATCATTTTCAGTTGCAGGCAGATAAACTAGTTTCTGGTGGTCAAACCTATCTTTTAAATTTTCCCATAAAATATAAGGATCCTCGACTTCTAGGTATTCAGATTTTAAATCTTCATGCATGTGATGTCGGAGAAAAATAATGGAGGTAAAGTTTTCTTCAATCGTGGCTGTATTTTCTGCCTTTATCGTATCACTTAATTTCTTTGAACCAAGATGCAATTTTACATCTAGTACCCATGACAAATAATTATATCCAGAAATATCCAACGCAACGAACGATAAGCTTGAAAGGTTAGTCATTCTAATCTTAATTTAACACACAAATTATTAAACTTAAATCATCAATATAAATATTACATAAATCCTAGTTAATCGGGTGCATTTACAGATACGCAATAATAAAAGTATATATCATTATTATCATTGATATTATAAACAGATCTATGTATAGAACAACAAATGGATTTTCACCCGCCATACGAACGTTTGTGTACAGATTATCTCCAACTGATAAATATATTTAGGTAGAAAATCCTACATAAGTTAGTTCATGCATAAAGATTATTTTACGATAAATAATAATCATAAAAAATGTTCCCACAATATCTTTTGATGAATGGTACCACTGTAATAACAGTGTAGATAAAGTTCAATTAATATATAACAACAACTTATATATTATTGACAATGTAATTAAAAGGTTCGTAGGCGGTGCTTCGACCATATATATATTATTAGTTAATAGTAGACGGCATAACCACGTCTAATATAATATATGTATATTAAAATAAAATTATACCTTCTCAGTTCCGGCAGGGCTTCGTGCTGATAACGTGTTATAAATTACTAGCTATATTACTAATATTAGCTGCTAGAGAAAGAGAGCAAAGATATAAAGAAAAGCAGTATAGAAAGATTGCTGCTTGGTGCATTTTACTTCTTCGGAAATGTGTCTATTTATAGCCAAAGCAAAGAATAAGAACATTAAATGAAATGTAAAATTTCTACTCCTAAGTCTAGCCTTACTATTTAATCATTGACAAATAACAATCAATTTACAACACCAAGGTCATTTTCTCCCGCATCTCTTTTATTCTTTTCTTCTTGTACTACTATTTCATGTATCAATTATTATTTCAATCTACTTTAATGTAAACTAATAGGGTATTTATACAATATGTCCCAAATTAGTAGTGTCTTTATGAATATGTTCTATTTTAAACCAATATTATAAATATGTCCTATAGTTAATATTTAACTCATATATAAGTTATATACATATAATTATATATATATATATATATATATATATATATATATATATATATATATATATATATATATATATTAATTAAGACTATAATGCCCCCATCTCCCCTTCCCCCTCTGGCCCCGCAGGGGCACAACCATTTCCGAGAGATTGATAGGCTCATCCCACAAACAAAGTTAATATTAGACTTGCAATTTTTTGCAATCCCTCTGTATTCATTACTTCCACAGCTAGTCTGTACATGAACACGAAATGAACCAATAAAGTTAAAGTGTGTTGTTAATTATTAGTTTTCGTTTGCCTAAAAAAAATTATTAGCTTTCGTTGTCATACAGGAAAAATGAAAAAATACAAGAGGTGTTTGGAGGACAAAAATGTCTTTTAATGATATAAAGTTAGTAAGTTAATCATGATTATATTAAAAAATAGAACATCTTAGTAAAATGGGACATATTTATAATTAAAATTAAAAATAGAACATATTCATAAACAGCCTTTTCAAATGGGATATATTAGAAAAAAAAACCCAAACTAATAATTACTTTTTTACATTTTAACCATATTGTATGTTCTATTTTCTATATAAATCAATCATTGATATAAATCATTTTATTGAAGTCATTTTAAAAGAGAAAACCTGCTAAAGAAGTTTTTTTTTTTTTTTGAATAATTCTAAAGAAGGTAATGATCAGCTAATAACATAAAATTTAATTACATAATAGTGATTTACAAGTTAAAGTTAAAGTTAAAGTGTGTTGTTAATTATTAGTTTTCGTTTGCCTAAAAAAAATTATTAGCTTTCGTTGTCATACAGGAAAAATGAAAAAATACAAGAGGTGTTTGGAGGACAAAAATGCCTTTTAATGATATAAAGTTAGTAAATTAATCATGATTATATTAAAAAATAGAACATCTTAGTAAAATGGGACATATTTATAATTAAAATTAAAAGTAGAACATATTCATAAACAGCCTTTTCAAATGGGATATATTAGAAAAAAAAACCCAAACTAATAATTACTTTTTTACATTTTAACCATATTGTATGTTCTATTTTCTATATAAATCAATCATTGATATAAATCATTTTATTGAAGTCATTTTAAAAGAGAAAACCTGCTAAAAAAGTTAATGATCAGCTAATAACATAAAAATATAATTACATAATAGTGATTTACAAGTTGATCCGATCATCTTTTAATGACGGACTCGAACCCTCATTTTATTCACATGTATATTTATTTTTGACAGTAACTCATATCCTAATTTTCTCTATGATCTCTAATTACATATGTACTTGATAGTAATTAAAGGACACGTAGAGAAGAGTATGACATCTCCTTTTTCACATCTTTATATATACTTATGATCTAATTTCAGTATAATGTTGCATACACTGCTTTATATTTTAGAAACTTATGCAAGATTAGAGTTATTCGACAAGAATATTACGCGTGGAACTTCTTGAAAATCGGTTAATAATTCTTTTTTAGAAAAGGTTACATTCTGAAAAATATACACGATTGATTCATTGCATAATCACTATATAATATCACTAACTAAAAGTTAGTTTGACAAGTTAGCTAGCAACTAGCAAGTTTAAACTTTATGTTTTGTTGATTTGTAAACCTGAAATTCATAATATTCACATTACAACAAAGTTGACATCAATAATTAAGTTGAACGATATGCTCTGTAAATTATATTTTTTTCACCGTACATTTTTCTTATCAAATTTTATGTACAAATATGAGTAGATTTTTGTGGTGTAATCCCCCACATTTTATGGGAAAAAAAAGGTTACCTTTCCCATTTATTAGAGATAGTGATAATTGTTGTACACTATTGAAGTCGAAAATTAGTACGAGAAAAACAAAACCAGACATGTAACATTTAAACCGCAGAGTACCAATTGATTGGTACATCACTTTCATTTATTCTCGAACAAAATTTTATTTACATTGCCCAGTGGAGCCGAGTTAATATGAGTTTCACAATCACACCAGGTGCCCTTCCATGAAGTTTTTCCAAGCCTTCAAAGGGTTATTACTTTGAAGGTTTTCAAAACTTTCATTCATTCTGTAGCTTGTAAATATACCTCTAGCAGCAAAACCCATCAGCTCAGTTGGGTCCATATAACCACGAATCCTCGATACAATTCCTCCTTCATAAGATAAGCCCATCCTAAAATATCCATTTTGCGAAGTGTTCTCTTTCACACTAACATGTTCTGCCTTCTGCATAGTAACAACATTTTGTTTAGGTGGCTCTTGCTCATCAAAACCAATGTAATCTTCCATGCCAAGCGACTCCCAGTCTACCTGTCGTAAGATTTCAGCAGCACGGTCAGTGCACCTCCAAGGATAGTTTTGGGATTGTAATGATTGTTCCAGGGCTAATCTATCAACTTGAGCTTTCATTTTTTGTATCCGTTCACCAATCCTTGCAGATACAGCATCATATAGTTTTCCCCTTGACATCCCTGGCTTTCCTTCCATGCCAAGTAGATCGTCAAATTCAACTGGATCACCTACGAGTACGGTTACCTATCAAGTAAACAAAGATTTTTTAATATAAAATGCTAAGAGATTTAAGTTCTTACAAACAAATGTTTTTGGAATATCTACCGTCTTTCCAACCCTCGGAAACTTGGCCCCGATGGGCATAATGTCTTGCATGCCAGTGTGCACAAACGGAACAACCATGGGTACATTGTCAGCATCCAGGACTAATCTTTTAATACACAAAAAATATTAGACAAGCCCTCCTAGTCACACACAACACTTTATTGCGATATCAAAAGCAAAATCAGAAATTTATCAGAGAAAACTAAGTTGGGATGAGGAACGGGATTGAAGACTTTTTATACATGTTAATAATAGGTTTATTTGTATTTAGTTTAGAGAGAATTAAAATTATTTGTTTATATGTTTTATATGTGGAGTTAGGAATTTATTATTTAAGTAGTTTATTTATAATAAAGCCTAATTGTTTACGGGTCTTAGTCATTAGGTTTAATATTAGGGTTTAAATTTTCTATATTAGTGATGTAATCCCCCACATATTACTTAGCTTTGATTATACATTTTTCTTGGGAATAATATTATTGATTATTCTTGGGATTCGTATAATTCATTGCTTATTATCTGTTTTATTATCGATTTAATATTATGTCCTACATCAATTGGCATCAAATCCGAATTCCTGAAATTTTGTTACTGTTCATCAATCGACGTTTTTACTATTCATCACCATTTTCACTGTTCACATCCCCGGTTACTGTTCATCCCATCGGAAACACAACAGCCGCCATCCCTCTCACTAGCCACCACTGAGATACACCACCATTCACCCACCAGAACGCTGCCCTAACTCCATAAAACCAATCAGAACCCTAAATCCCCAAATTCTGGACCCTAATTAGATACCTGACCCGACCCGAATACAATCCCTAATTCCCAAATCAAGTTAATCGGACCTTAATAACCCAAATCGACCGGACAATACAATCCAACCCGCTGCTATTCATCTATTTGGTACTAATCAGCAATCAACGAATCCAATCAAGAGAAAAGAAGCAGCAGCAGATCGGAAGGACCATAGGAACAGACCTGGACGCCGCCGTTGCTACTGTAAGTCGTTGCCAGAGCTTTTGTTCGTCGCTGCTGCATCGAAGTACTGCTGTTGTCGCTGCCGTAGTTCGTGTTTGGTGCTGCCTCTTCTCTGAACTTCTTTATCGGTGGCAGTCTATTGCTTGTTGTGTCAACTATAGTTAGGTGCCTCAGACTTTGCTGGATAACATAAATCAGTCACTGAAGTTTACACATATCCCAAATCAGCCCCTGCGGTTTCCATAAATTACAGTCCAGTCCTGAAAGTTTCCAGATAATTGCATAACAATCCCTGAAATTCGCAAAACTGCCATCGGACTTTAGAATGTTGGCAGGTCAGACTTTTTAAACTTCTGAATTTGATGTTCAGCCCCTAAACTTCAGAGAATTTACATTTGTTCCATGTTTTCTGCGTACATTAAACGTCAAATTGCTGGTGTGGAAGATAATATCTATTTCCCTGAGCGTGAACGTAACGAGTTGCACTACCAAATTCATGTTTGCTATTGTCAAGAGCTATTATATGAATATGAGCTTACGTTGAAGGAGTTAGATAATCAATATGATGAACCTGAAAGGTTGGAAAGGAAGTACAAAATTGAGTTGGGTAAAGAAAGGTACAAACGTACAAATGAAAGTTACAAACGTGCAAAGGATGAACAACATAGGACTCTTAAGACTCTCACATCTCAGGTTAAACGTCTTGTACTTTTGGTAAATGAGAAAAAGGTAAAAGGGGAAATGGAAGTTGAGCATATTGAAGAAGCTGCTATAGAGTATCCAATCGAGGAGGTTAAACAAGTCACGGAATATCCAATTGAGGAGGTTAAACTAGTCGAACATACCGAGGTTGTTAGTAAGGAGCAAGTGGAAGAAACCAAGCCACAAACTAATTGCTTTCAAACTATTCAGGATCATAAAGTAGTTAATGATATTATTGAGGTTGAGCATATTGACTTCATCATTCCAGAGTACTTGCCTAAGCCTTCTTCGCTTGTTAGTCAGTTTTCGAAGTTCTTTGCATCTAAGTCGTTCTTCTTCAAGTGGAAACACTTTTTCTTTGTTCCGGCTCAGTCTTGCTCGGTTCTTGACTTCTAAAAAAATCGTGGTTGAGTTTTCTCCAACAAGGGGAGAATGACGAAGAACGGGATTGAAGACTTTTTATATATGTTAATAATAGGTTTATTTGTATTTAGTTTAGAGAGGATAAAATTATTTGTTTATATGTTTTATATGTGGGGTTAGGAATTTATATTTGAGTAGTTTATTTATAATAAAGTCCAATTGTTTACAGGCCTTAGTCATTAGGTTTAATATTAGGGTTTAAATTTTCTATATAAGTGATGTAATGCCCCACATATTACTTAGCTTTGATTATACATTTTTCTTGGGAATAATATTATTGACTTCATCAGGATCATAAAGTAGTTAATGATATTATTGAGGTTGAGCATATTGACTTCATCATTCCACAGTACTTGCCTAAGCCTTCTTCGCTTGTTAGTCAGTTTTCGAAGTTCTTTGCATCTAAGTCGTTCTTCTTCAAGTGGAAACACTTTTTCTTTGTTCCGGCTCAGTCTTGCTCGGTTCTTGACTTCTACAAAACTCGTGGTTGAGTTTTCTCCAACAAGGGGAGAATGACGAAGAACGGGATTGAAGACTTTTTATATATGTTAATAATAGGTTTATTTGTATTTAGTTTAGAGAGGATAAAATTATTTGTTTATATGTTTTATATGTGGGGTTAGGAATTTATATTTGAGTAGTTTATTTATAATAAAGTCCAATTGTTTACAGGCCTTAGTCATTAGGTTTAATATCAGGGTTTAAATTTTCTATATAAGTGATGTAATGCCCCACATATTACTTAGCTTTGATTATACATTTTTCTTGGGAATAATATTATTGATTATTCTTGGGATTCGTATAATTCATTGCTTATTATTTGTTTTATTATCGATTTAATATTTTGTCCTACATAATAGGTTTATTTGTATTTAGTTTAGAGAGAATTAAAATTATTTGTTTATATGTTTTATATGTGGGGTTAGGAATTTATTATTTAAGTAGTTCATTTATAATAAAGCCCAATTGTTTACGGGCCTTAGTCATTAGGTTTAATATTAGGGTTTAAATTTTCTATATAACTGATGTAATCCCCCACATATTACTTAGCTTTGATTATACATTTTTCTTGGAAATAATATTATTGATTATTCTTGGGATTCGTATAATTCATTGCTTATTATCTGTTTTATTATCGATTTAATATTCTGTCCTACATCAAGTTGATTTCAAATGTCAATTTATAGAACATGTATCATACTTAAATGAAATCAGAAGATATATATAAGCTTTTGGAAGATTTATCTTTCTCACTGATCAAGTCCAACTCCATCAGCTTATTGATGATAATTAGTATACTAAGATAATAAAAATAAAAAAAAATTAAAATAAAAAAAAACAAGTACAAAAAACTGGGGGATCATTTGACCGGACCAACATTTGTTCAACCACAATTTGCAACAGAATTCGATGATGCACAACAGTGACAGAACCACCACATGTTAAAATATTAATTCTTATTGCTTCTCTTTGGCCATCCTTACTACTGCTGAGTGTTTATTAGATACATATTATTTGTCATAAATATTGAAAGAGAGAGTGAGTTGCCTTCTGGAAATATATCCAGAAGAACAGTGAAGAAGAAGAGATACAGTGAAGAAGATACAAAGTAAATACACATACCTGTGTGGAAAATAAAGTTAAAAAAAATGAAGTTATCCAAGATGGGCCAAGTATATGGCCCTTTAAAAAGAAAATAATAATCTAGTCCATTTAATTGTTACTCTTGACTTTAATTTTTCTTTTATTATATCAAATATAATGTAACTCTTATATATGGTGAAAGTTTTTCTTTCCAGATTATTTTTTTAGTAATTTTGTTTTTTTCGATCTAATTCATTAGTATAAAAAATCTATAAGCCAAAACAAATGATAAAAAGATATTTAATCTACTTCTGCAAATTAATCTACTTAACGATTCAAAACTTTAATCGTATATATTGAAAATAATTTATTATAAGTTATAATGACAGAAATTAATTTCAATTTATTAAATAGCATTTCTTACATTTTATTACTATTTTATAGGATGAGATAGCGCTAAATCAAGTAATGAAAAATTATTTTAAGGATAAATTTAATATAGGTAAAAACAAATCAATGGAGCATTAGACTTAGTAAACAAAGAAATCATTCTCACCTTCCAATGCCTCGTTTTGCTGATCCAACAGTCTTTCCACCATCTCGGGAACGACTGCCTTCAGGAAATATATGAACCCAGCCACCTCGATTCAATTTAGCAATAGCAATGTCCATCCCCTGCAACAGGATGCATGTTAAAAATATCCAAAACAACTCCATTTTAATCATTCTCTTTGTTCCTCTGTATATGCCCTTATTACATGATCAATGACTCGATGTTATGTTTGTTCATTGTTATGATTGTATAGGACTCACTTTCAATTCTACCATCGGTATATAATTATACAATGACAACTCAAAATTTACCAATTCTAAGGAAAACATACATTCAGAGAAATGTAGTTGACTTTCTGAATTTATTTATTGTACTGTTACGTTTATAGTGCACTTAATAATGGTGAATAGTGTACGGATAAAGAAGAATGGAGTAGGTACTTATACTAATGTAGTAGAATATAACAGGGACACATGATTTATGCATAATTGTAATCACGAGGTATATGTGTTTTCTCTATTATTTCTTCCTCAGATTAAGCATTTTGCTATCGCTTGGATGCTTTTAAAGAGCTGTTAAAGACTTAAAGCTACACAACCATTGTGAAATAGCAAAACAAGATTTTGCACCACTGGTAAATCTTTGGGGATTTTTGATAAAACTGAATAAACTTTTTTGTTTGCATGCAGAGTGGCTTCAGTGAAGGATAACTAAAAGAATATTATTGACAATCTTGGCTAAAAGTATGCCAAGAGGTATTGAAGTTGAACTCTATACGTGGTCAGAGGATATGAAACAACCCGAGAAGGTGAAATAGATATATCAATTACAAGTTCGGGGTTTTCATTGGTCAAAGCTATCTCTTACAGAGGTAGTAAGGACCTAGCAAACAGGCCCTTGGTGACCAGTAGTACACAGAGATGACAGTCAAAAAACAACCTTACAAACCTCTATAGCCTACACATAAAAACAGTTTCCACAAGCAGCAACGTTGCAACCCATACAATATAAGAAAATAAAATGATAGAGGATATGATTAGCTCATGAAATATTTTTAGTTTTTACATAGGATAGTGCTAAATAGGAATAGCATTTATTAAAAATTCATAATCTTCTGTCTAACAACTTGAGCATGCTAGAATTTGTACCTTTTGATAAATTCCTTCACCACGAGTAAGAGGTAGGACTTTAACATGCTTAAAAAAGGCGGACGTTACTGGATTCCTAAAACAACGATCACTTGCACAAAGTGTCCATCTCAAGTTATGAGCATCCAATAAAACACTTGGGGGAATCAGCGCAGCAATAACAAGTGGATCATCAAGCGAAGCAACATGATTGCTAACCTACATTAGTTCAAACATTACCAGCAACCATAAGACAGGTTGATGTTGTATATTAGTTATCTGCCTAAAGCAGCGATGAAACAAAATAAATTAACTCAAAATCAACAACACAGCACAAAGGTTCCAGTGTTCCACACCGTTATAAGAGGCTTGTTGCTTGGTCTGTGCTGCAATGCTTGATGTAGTTTCTCTGCACCATATATCTGAAATACAAGCGAGTATAGTTTTGCAATGTATTAATATATTCTGAAAAAAGATGGTTTTGCGGCTAGGCAAAATTCGTTGATGACATTGAAATTTCAAAATAATAAACTTACTAAAGAAATTTACCTGTACTCTGTTAAGGCCATGCATAAAAACATAACAAACGTTTCCGATAACAGGAACTGCCACAGCTTGAAGCATGCGAGTAAGAACTGAATCTCCTTCCATGTCGAAATCCTTGCTAACTGAACACGTCCAAAAAAAAACCACTTAGCTCTTTTTGTTCTTAATTATATATCAAATTTAGGGATGAAATTCTTGTGGCACAAAGGTGTTACAAAAAAATACAAATAACACCGGTCATGTGGGTGCAGGCTGGTGAATTAATAATATCCTGGTGAACTAGGCATTTGGTATACATAAAAAAACGTAAGTTGAAGATGTTAATAAACTTGACAAACTTGTCCTACAGTCAGTCACCTAAGTTTTTGAATCTATACAGGCCAACTAAAATCTACTCCATGTGAAACGAACCGACAAACCAAAGTTATTTGAACATGAATCAATTCAATTACGACAATAGGTTGATGATCGACTATATAAATGAGAATTGACAGTATATCCTTTAATTCCCTCTTATATACTAGTGAGCTATTATGTGATATATATGCGAGCAACAAGTTACGGGCAGCTTCAGCAAAATGAAAAACAGGATAATGACTAAGCTAATGGCAAACATAAATATTTATTTTTATATAAAAAAACAGGAATGACCTCTTTTGAGATAAAATTTGGTAGAAGCAGGCAACGAATCGCGACGAAAATTGCGAAAACGATTGATCCAGAGGTCAAGTCTAGTGGAAAAATAGGCATCAGGGCGGTGGCAATCGACGGCGACTCTGAAACGGTGTCGTAATAGGAGCTGAAGGGACCTAGCTTTAGCTTTCCACTCCTCTCCTTCCATCTCCATCACCATTATTTGATTGTCGATCTCAACAATTAATTCAAGACTTTTGTTATTGTGTATATATGTAATTAAAAGTTTTGGTAGGTATCTATTAGGTTGATGATGTTAATTTTAACTGAGGGGTTTTCTTCGGCGGCAAGAAGGCCAGCGAGCAGCAGTGTTGTGGATAAGGAGGAAAGAATCGATCATGGAAAAGTAATATCAGTAAATTGTACAAAAAGTTACTGTCTTAACGTAGATCCCGTTTGGCTAGGGCTGAGCATTCGGTCGGTTCGGTCCAGAACCGAACTGAACCGAATAAACCGAAAACCGAATTATCATTTTTTTCTGGACCGAACCGAACCGAAGTTTAATCATGGACCGAACCGGACCGAACCGAAATAATTCGGTTCGGTTCGGTCCGGACCGAAAAAACCGAAATTTTTTTTTTAAAAAAACCCTATAATATAAATAAAGCTAAAAATTCATGATTTATCACAAAAATAATAATCAATTAATCACCACTACTTCACTAACATAGATATAATTAGAATTTACAAATTAGATATTATAATTATATCTTATAAGATATATATAAAATGTATATAACATAAATATAAAAATTAAAATATATATTATTCGGACTATTCGGTCTATTCGGTCCGGACCGAAATATTTTTCGAAGAACCGAACCGAACCGATTTTTATTTCGGTCTATTCGGTCCGGACCGAATAAACCGAATTTTCAAAAAATTAGAACCGAACCGAACCGAATTTGCACGGTTCGGTTCGGTTTTTCGGTTTCGGTTCGGTTTTGCTGAGCCAAACGGTTTGGCTCAGCCTAGAGCATCTTCACCGGTTTCTCAAATTAGCATTACCAGGGGTGAACAAAAAAATCGAAAAACCCAAATCAAAATTGATGAAAACCAAATTAAAAGATTGAAACCGCACCCTTTTTTAAAAAATTAAGATTTTTGATTCTTGTTCCGGTTTTAGATTGGAACCGAACTGATCCGATTATTAAAATAAATAAATAAATATATTATTTATAATCTATCTATGCTATCTATCTATACTATTTATACAGCTATCTATCTATCTATCTATCTATACTATTATATTAAAGCCGAAACATTGAAAGTTTTGGTTTTCGGTTTGGTTATCCTATTTATTTTGGTTTTCGGTTTGGTTAATTTAATTTTTAATTAATTTTAAATATAAAATAAATCAATTTTAATCCGTTATTGGCTATATAATCCTAAAGACACAATAGTATTTTATATTTACACCATTACTAATACAGCTAAACTTAAAATCTCCGTTGCCTTCACGAACACTGCGCACATAACTCTATTCTCCTAAACCTAATTTACACCATATTCATCAATTCAATACACAAGTTTCTTCGGCTTTTCTCTTCTTTTGCAACACCATATATATCATTAAAGTGTAAGTATAAATAATTAAAATACAAAAATAACTCAAAAAGCTAATTACTCATGTTAACGTAATTATATTCCGATTAAAATTCCTCCATCCACATTGAACTTCTACTTGGACTCTTTTTTCTGCTCCAACAACTCAATTACCCATTTTTTCTAAAGATTTTACTTCTAATTAAAACACTTTACCATTTAATTTAAAACTAATATTACTATAATTAATATATCTATACTATCTATCTATCTATACTATACTATTATATTAAAGCCGAAACATGGAAAGTTTTGGTTTTCGGTTTGGTTATCCTATTTATTTTGGTTTTCGGTTTGGTTAATTTAATTTTTAATTAATTTTAAATATAAAATAAATCAATTTTAATCCGTTATTGGCTATAGTCCTAAAGACACAATAGTATTTTATATTTACACCATTACTAATACAGCTAAACTTAAAACCTCTGTTGCCTTCACGAACACTGCGCACAGAACTATATTCTTCTAAACCTAATTTACACCATCTTCATCAATTCAATACACAAGTTTCTTCGGCTTTTCTCTTCTTTTGCAACACCATATATATCATTAAAGTGTAAGTATAAATAATTAAATTACAAAAACAACTCAAAAAGCTAATTACTCATGTTAACGTAATTATATTCCGATTAAAATTCCTTCACCTACATTGAACTTCTACTTGGACTCTTTTTTCTGCTCCAACAACTCAATTACCCATTTTTTCTAAAGATTTTACTTCTAATTAAAACATTTTACCATTTAATTTAAAACTAATATTACTATAATTAATATATATCCAAAATATCACACCATATCTTTCCGTAATTATTTTTAGTAGTAATTTTTGTAATTAAAACATGTTACTTTTTAATTTAAAATTAATCTTGCCATCACTAATATACACCACAAAATATCTCACCATATATTCAAATCATTATTTTTTAGAAATAAATAAGAATCGTTAGATCTAATAATAAGATATATTATGTGATTAAATTAATTTACTAAAAAATCAAAGTTCGAACCCGTCAACGACATTTTTAATTTAGAATTTTACAAAATAAATTTTAAACCATGCATATCATTATATAAATTTATATTAAATTAAAATTAAAAAAGTATTAAAAATATGGATTATATAAAAACATAATTATAATGTTAAATAAATTTTATAACCTATCAAAAGAAGCCCGTGCTTCGCACGGGTTATAAGCTAGTACTATATTATAAAAGACGAAACATTAAAAATTTTTGTACGAATTTTTACTTCATTTAATTGTTTTACTTTATTAATCTTAATTATTTTACTTAATTATAAAAGAAGGAAAACAAAATCTTTTCTCACTTTTACCTTTTCTAACTTTTCTAACTAAAATCACTTCTTTCCAAAATTGTATTCATTGTAATTAATTAAATAAACTAACAATATTATAATTACTAGTAAATAATTGATTACCTTTTCCAGATAAAATGTAATATCTTTTCTTTATTGTCTAACTAAAGTATCTCATTTTCAAACTTATTTTTTTTATTATTAGTAAAAACATGTAGTTCTATTTTAAAAAATAAAATAACGATACTTTTTCAGCAATTACCTTTTCAAACTAAGATCTATATTTTACTAAAAAATGGTTGTTCAAATTAATGAAATAAACTAATAGTATTATAATTACTAATAACTAACTAATTAACTTTTCCAGCTAAAACGTAATATCTTTTTTATGTTTTATAACTAAAATATCTTATTTTTTCCTAAATAATAACTAACCAATTACCTTTTTCAGCTATTACTTTTTCTAACTTTTCTAACTAAAATCTCTTCATTCCAAAATTACGGTCGTTCTAATTAATGAAATAAACTAATAATAATATAATACTGATAAGATTACCTTATTTAATTATTTTACTTTATTATCCTTAATTATTTTACTTAATTATAAAAAAGGAAAACAAAATTTTTTCTCAAAATATTATACGCAACTCTTCTCAATACTTCTCCTAAAAAATAACTAACCAATTACCTATCATCTTTGTAACTTTTCTAACTAAAATCTCTCCTTTAAAAAAATATAGTTGTTCCAATTAATGAAATAAACTAATTATATTATAATTACTAATAACTAACTAATTTTCTAACTAAAATATCTTATTTTTTCCTAAATAATAACTAACCAATTACCTTTTTCAGCTATTACTTTTTCTAACTTTTATAACTAAAATCTCTTCATTCCAAAATTACGGTCATTCTAATTAATGAAATAAACTAATAATAATATATTAGTGATAAGATTACCTTATTTAATTATTTTACTTTATTATCCTTAATTATTTTACTTAATTATAAAAAAGGAAAACAAATTTTTTTTTTTCAAAATATTATACGCAACTCTTCTCAATACTTCTCCTAAAAAATAACTAACCAATTACCTATCATCTTTGTAACTTTTCTAACTAAAATCTCTCCTTTAAAAAAATATGGTTGTTCGAATTAATGAAATAAACTAATTGTATTATAATTACTAATAACTAACTAATTACCTTTTACAGCTAAAAGGTAATATTTTTTTAACATCCTTTATTATAATACCTACCCGAGTCTACCCAGGTATATAGTTATGTAGTTACCTGAGTCTACCCAGCTATATAGTTAGATGCAATCATTGTTGTAAAAATCGAAAATCGGACCAACTCGGTTTTGGTCCAGAAAAATGAGTAATCGGAAACTCGGCGAGTACTCGAAATGAGTACTCGGACTACTAATCGGATATTGTTTTTTAACCTTTTTTTTTTCTCATAATTTATATGTATTTATTCTAATTTTAGTGTACATGTGTTAAACTTAAAACTTAACAATAATATTAATATTACTAATAATATTATTACAACCCTGCTAAAAAGTAATAATATTAATATTACTAATAATATTTAGAGCTTTTTTTAGAAATATACTAGATTTCTGAAATTTTTGCATATTCTAATTTTAGTGTACATGTGTCCAAGTAATAATATTAATATTATTAATAATATTAAAACGTGATATAAGTGTATGTATAGAATCTTTGAGAGAGAGGACTTTTAATTGGGCCGAATCAGATTATAACAATAGTCTATAAGTTGAGCAATAAAAATTATATTTTAATACTTAGCAAAAAAAAAAAAAATTTAGTCAAACCCGAGTTTGACCCCGATTACTCGGAGTCAACCCGAGTCTTGACCGAGTTATAGCAAAAACCGGTTTTTGGTCCGATTAGTCACTACTCGGATCGGTTTAGGGGTCCAAAACGAGTACTCGGCCGAGTACTCGGACCGAGTTACCGATTTTTAGAACTCTCATGCAGTTAACCAATCAGAAATTATGAATTATTTTAGGAACAATCAGAGATTATTCCTAAATTTTAGACCTATCATATTATATTAAAAGTTTTCCTTATTTACCATTCTCATTTTATTATACTAAATATGGTTAGTTAACAATTCTAATTTAAATAGAGTAGTTACTTGATTTAATATATCCATATATTAAAAAAATTATAATAAATAAATATTTTAAATTAAAATCAATCAGGATTATACAAATATTTATTAAGCAATTTTCGCAATATATATATAAGAGCCAATCAGAATTTACCACTAAAATTAAATTAATCATATTATTCTCATCCTAATTTACTTATCATGGTTATTTAACAATTTTTTATGAAAGAAAAATTAATTTATTTAGTACATGCATATATTACCGATTTTTTATAGTGATAAAATGTTTACTAACGTATTAATCTTCTAATTTAAAGTCAATCAAAATATTACGAGCTAATTTTCATAAATATCAACTACAATCATACTAATATATATAGTTATATATTACAAATTAATTTTCATAAATACTTATTAACTAATTAATCATAATCTCTAATTTAAATCAATCACAATTACATTATTATTTACTGGCATATCTATAATTAACGGGACAAACAAATTGACATGACAATTTGTTTGAATTACTCAAAATACTACATATACTTTCAATTAGTATTATTTGGTGTATAATTTATAAATCAAAAAATAAAATTCATTACAAAGTTAATGAAAATATTGTTAGTGAATATTTTCATAGCAAATTGGTCAATTCAGCACAAAAAATCTCATAATTCAGTATTTTTTGATAAATAATTAATTAATCAATAAAATGACATTTGACACCTACAAAAATAATCAAAATTTTAAATTTTCTTATAAATCACAATTTTTATAGATAATTATTTCATCAATAAAAGGTCATACAACACCTGGAAAAATAATTTAGATCGGACGAACACATATTAAAATAGATCATTTCAAAGTGTTTCTTCATCCAAACTACGATCATTAATAAAATTTTAAATTGTGGTACATCTCTCGCATATATTATTAAAATATATAGCCGTTTTGGTGAGATAATCCAACAATTTATTGTAATCATGAGGAAAATATATATCTGATTTGTTAGAACGTATTCGAACAATCAACCATAACTATGATTCTATATTATCCAAATCAATGAACCAATATAATAAAATGTTGTAGATCTAAGATCTCGGATGTGAGAATAAAAGAACCTACTCTCTCAAATAAAAAGAACGTAATCCAATAATATAGGTACATAAAATTCACTAACGGGGTACTAAATTTTCAATAAAGAGATATTTTTATTGAAAAACAAAGTATAATCAATGTTGAGAAACCAAAATTATCAATCACAAGGAGAAAGTACAAAATCTAATATATCAGTAGATAAAACCCACCAATGGGGTAACAGACTCTCAATAAAAAGAGATATTTATTGTAAAACAAAGCAAAATAAAGGAAAACAATAAAAAGAAGATTTAATATCAACCAAAACGCTGATATCAGCCCTTAAACTTTAGTTTAATATTTATGGGAGATGAGGAGAGAGAGAAACCACTACGACTTTCGTTATAAAAATCACTATTATTGATAACTAGGTCGATACATATAAAATTATATATTGTTTCAAATAAAAGGTGCCCTTTTTTAATTTTGTATTCACGAATAAAAGTAAGAGTAATCAATTCGCATATCCTAATCTAAGAGCAGACATATCGAATTTGTTTGGTTGGTTGATAATATTTATTTTTTAATATCAATAAAACCTTAAATATAGGTCAAAAAAAATTAATAACTTGGCATACAGATTTCTAAAGAAACATAGATATTTATTAACAACAAACAAAATTGAAAAAAAAAGCCTTTATTTTATGTACTCTACTCTTAGTTTTGTTTGTAACATCTTAATATTATTTTCAGTTATATAGTAACATACATAAATAACTTGGGCTTAAAATAACTTTATATGTGATTGTCACATTTTTTCTTTCGCGTACTATTTTCGTTTCGTGTACAATGCAAAATTTGTGTAGTTTAGTAGCGTTTTGAGTTCGAATTTTGGATACAAAAAAAAAATTCATGTCATTTTCATACAAGATCCCAAAGACACACTTCATGAATTAATGTACACAACACAAACGATTTGTCAGGTCTACATAAGGCTTTCTTCTAACTTACATACTCATTGTTAAAGACAAATGAATTTCATGTTTTCTAACCCGATAATTAAATTACAAGGACACATATAAAATAATAATGTGATTATGTTTTATATATAACACATTTGATTTTATTTCATATACAGTGTTTTATTTTAACATGATAGTCAATTGGAAAAAAGATATGCGATACTCATTTTCAAATATCATATTTTACGCGTAAAATCCAAATTCATTTCCAAATCTTTCGAGTTTTAAAAATTAATTCAAATCGAAATCCAAAACTTAATATCCAAAACCAAATTCGTTGGATTTCGGATTATATCTGATTTTTGCGTGTATCCAAAATTAGTAATAATGTAGTAAAATTTAAAAAAATTGCTACATACAAACAATATTTATTATATGTATAAAATACTTAAAAATTAAAATTATTAATTTAAGTAAGCAGTTATATGTAACATATTGTACGAACTGAACTAACATATTAAGTAAAATTTTAAATTTTCGAAAAATAATTCTTCGTATACAACACAAATGAAAAATTTATGTAAATTAAAAAATCAAATCCTAAATATTTCAATAAAACTTGAGATAGAGATATAGAAGTCCTAATTACTATATTAGTATTGACTATTTCTAATGAAATATTTAAATAAAAATAAATAAATTATATGTGTTATATCTAAAATATTACATTTAATAATTTCAAATTATGATTTTTATATTATTTATGTGTCTTGGTTTCAATATTGGATCGGGATTTGGATTGGATATCGATTCGGTACAATTGAAATCCAAATCCAAATCGAAACTATTACGGGTTTAAAATTTAAATAATCCAAAATTTCGGGTTCGATATATCCAAAATTTTGGGTTTCAGATTGGTTACCATCGGATCGTATTAATTTGCCATTCCTATTTATGTGTAAAATAAAATTAATATTTAATATACCATATTCTAATAGAAAAGAATAAAAAAGTTAACATACAAACTCGCAAAATGAATATACACATTTTAAGTTGTCATTAAAAATAGGCTGAGGGCAATCAGCATAAACTCTAACAATCATATCTCACTCTAACAATAGGATATATTGGATATGTTTGGTTGACTGATAATGTTTATTTTTCTATATGTAGTAAATCAATTCAATAATAAAAAAACATACAATTTGTAAAAATGATATTAACGAACACATAGAAAACTAGATTAGATGAAAGTTTTCTTTATCATATCAACGTTTATTTAATGGATCTTACACAGTAAAGATCTTTGCTTATATCGCTGAAACTTTTGAGAGACAGTAAACATGTAATTTATTTTTGAGAGATAATCTAATAATTTATAACGATCATGAAAAATAAATGTTTATGAATTTTTAATATGTATTCGAAAATCTAATCGCGACTCCTACATTTTTTTGCATGAATTAATATAATAAAAATTATATAAACACACAATACTGTACATTTAAATATACCGAATTTCCAAAAGAATAAAACATAAAATAAGGGTAAAAAAGCTTATGAACTTCGTAGAAAGGTTCTCAAAAATGAGAAAAATTAAATTAAGAAAAAACAATAAAGAGGGGTTTAGAACGTTTCAGTGGGGGATGTGAATGTTATGATGATTGTTCGATAATATTAATATTAATGTAATTATTATAAATTAACGAATAAGTAATTTTGTACTTAAATTAATTACACTCTATTTAAATTATCCTCTTTTATAAATCATAATTAAAATAATATATTTATATAAATTAATTAATTAATTTTACCATTCGGTGCGTAGCACGGGTAGAACGCTAGTTTTCTATGTAAATTATATTACTTTCTCTTAAATAATAACTAACCAATTACCTTTTCAGCTATTATCTTTTCTAACTAAAATATCTTCTTTTCAAAATTATGTTTGTTCTAATTAATGAAATAAACTAATAATATTATAATTACTAATAAATAATTGATTACCTTTTCAAGATAAAAGGTAATATCTTTTCTATATTTTCTAACTAAAATATCTCATTTTCAAACTTGATTTTTTTATTATTGGTAAAAACATGTAGTTCTATTTTAAAAAAATAAAATAACGATACTTTTCTGCAATTACCTTTTCTAACTTCTAAAACTAAGATCTATTTTTTACAAAAAAATGGTTGTTCAAATTAATATAATAAAATAATAGAACTAATTAACTTTTCCGGCTAAAAGGTTGTGACGCCCCCAAATCCACCCTGACCGGGGACCCGGGTCGTCACATTGTCTCGATATCCTGCAACACACGCTAGCTCATAATAATACAAGGAAATTTATTACAACGGAGCATAATAGTCCCACTCCGCAGTTCCAAGATCGGTCTCAGCACTATTACAATACGATTTATTACATCTCAGAATAATATCTTACATAAGTTTACAACGTAAGAAAATAAAGGTTCCAGCTGGATATTCTAGTTCCTGTCAGCATAGCTCTGAGCTTTCCCTTTTCCTTTAGCTCCCTGGCTGGACGACTCGCCTCTTTCCTTCTTGACAGCTGAATAAATGTTGTAAAGCAAGAATGAGCAACAATAGTGCTCAGCAAGTTCTCTCCTCGCTCGGTATATAAATATAGTAAGATTTACCGAAATATAAACTCGAAATTTAATGAACAACCGGATATCAGAAATCTGACATTGACTCAAGACTCATCTCGATAACAGAATAATCGAAAGACTCATTTGGTGTAACTCTGATGACTCATGGAATATGAATAAATTGGTCTTCCAAACTCTCGGTATCTCGGTGGGGCGATCAACTATCCGACCGGGAATACCGTCCTCCTATGACACCGCACTTTGCCCGATCACGACTACAATGCGATATCAACGAAATATAATATATATGTATGCTAGCAACATAGGGGGTTATTAATTCAACCCTGGCAACATAGTGCCTAAAATATTCTCATGTCTATGTAGCAGTACACAAGTCTCTCTTTCTCTATAATGGGCCTATTTCCCAAAATTGACCAGTGGAATACAGAGTTCCCGAACATTTAAATGTATAGATAACTTGAGATAACTTTACAGGAAAAAAAATACTTGTTGATCTGGCGGACTTCCAGTCTTACTCAAATATGCCACCAATCCGAACAATGGACTGATGTAAACTCTCAATAATTATATTTTATTGATTGACACGAACAAAGTGCCAACCACTGACAAGAAAGGCAACTATCTCGAAATAATGAGAATAGTCTTGAAAATGAGATATAAATGAGTCGTACTGAACAAATAATACCACTCGAGTATTTATAATACAGATAATTGGTGATCGTTAAAATAGAAAGTTTTTCACTTGATCAATGAGTAAACACTCTAATGATCCTAATTTTATAACGCTTATTTGTTGATTCGAGAGATGAACCAACTGAAAGATAATCAATAAATATTGTCGAATTTGTACAATAAATTCGACTGAAAAAAAATGAATGTAACTATCTCGAACAATGAGATTAGTTCAACTGAATCCAAAATAATAGTCGTCTCGAATTAATGAGATCGGCCCGATAACAACGAAGTTGCTTCTACACTTCTTGGGGATATGATTCACAAATACTAATTTTACAATAAAATAATATTTAACGAGGAAATAATATTCAAAACAAAATTATTGCAGCATAAGGAGCAACAAAATAAATCTCATAATTGATAGCTCGACATTTAATATGAATTGAAATAATACGAATAAAATACAAAATTTCCGAGATTTAGGGTAGGAATGAACTTGCCTCTGTCTCGACGCTAAACTCTACCGAATAATAAAAAGCGTTACCCGCGAGCGAAAGTCTCAATTCTCAGAAAGAATTTCTATAATAATTTATCAAAATGATTTTAGTACTCGGGTAAGAAATTAATCACGTATTATCAAAACGGGTTTTATATCAAACAGGCCACCCATTTCACTCAAACCTATCAGTTAGACCACCAATTCTAAAACAATATCATTTAAAACATTAAAGTCTTAATAAATATCAAAGTATCCACCCATTATAGTACTCGGGAAGTAAAAATTATTTTTCATCGAGTTCTACACATTTTTCTTAAATACTACTATAATCAAATAAAAGGTTATAAAATCTAGTATTTTTTTATAATATTATTTAGAATTTAAAAAGTTTATTTACTATTTATTTTTAATTAAAACAAGGAAAATGACAATAAAATAAAAAATAAATAGTAAATGAATTTTTAAAAATCTAAATATATTATCAGAAATACTAGAATTATTAATCTTTCGTTAGGTTATGGAAGCATTCAAGAAAAATGTGTAGAACTCGATGAAAAATTACTTTTACTTCCCAAGTACTATAATCGGTGCACACTTTGATATTTATTATGACTTTAATATTTTAAATGATACAGTTTTAGAATGGGTGGTCTAATTGATAGTTTTGAATGAAACGGATGGCCTATTTGATATAAAACCCTCATCAAAACAGTTGGTAATCATGTCATCGATAATCAAATACTTTTCGAAAATATAAATTGAAATATTCTCGTACTCTTAAAATCTTGCTAATGCGTTATTCGCAAAATAGTATATTAAATGGAGGCTCTATTCGCTTTCCTATTAATTTTAATAAATCGAATTTTATGGTATCGTACGATCCAAAATAAATTTACTCGTGGAAATCTTGCTTTATTATTCATAAGGGAATTTTCTCACTAAAGAGGTCTCTAATTTATTCCTAAATAGACGACACTAATTGATTTATTTTAAAAACATATCTCGAATATAAAAGGGTTTTTATAAAATTCTCACTAATTATCTCTAATCCTCAAATTATCAAAATTCTCTAAATCAATTAAGTCCTTTTAAGAAATCATCCCCATTTTATTCTTAAATTAACACGGTGCAAGAACTCATTTTATCCGACTGAATCCATTACTATTATTCTATTTTTAACGAAACATAAATCCTTCGATAAAATTCTACTTTAATTACGGGTAAAATGGCTTAATCATAACTGAACTCAGCCCCAACTTGCAACTGGGTAACTGAACTTAAAAACCTTACAACTACATAACTCAATAAATTAAAACTTGTAACTTGGGCACTAAACAAAAGTAAACTTACAACTTGACAACTGAATAAAAATAAACTTGCAACGGGGGCACTGAACAAAATTGAGACTGAGAATAAGCAAAATAAAATGATTGAGAGAGGAGAGAGAATGAGATTCAGTTCATTTTTTTATTTTATGAAAATATTTGTTTTATAGTTTTTATATATAAAAAATTAAGATTTTAAAATAAAAAACTGAATATGAAATTTTTAAGAAAATTCAAATTTTTTATAAATTAAACAAAGATTAAGATTTAAAATTAAGATTTTAAAATAAAAAACTGAATATGAATTTTATAAGAAAATTCAAATTTTTTATAAATTAAACAAAGATTAAATAAAAAAATTTAAGATTTTAAAATAAAAAACTGAATATGAATTTTATAAGAAAATTCAATTTTTTTATTATATCCTTATATATAATAAGCATAAGAGGGATCTTATCCATAATAAGAAGGGTATTTTGATAATCAAAACGAAATATAAGTAGATTTTAAAAATTGAATAGATTTTCAACGTAAAAAAATGGTAAATTTCTTCTCTTTTTTGTTTTTGCATAGTTTTAATTGGAAAATAATTGTTAAGTCATCACTAAATTAATGAATATTTTGCTAATTTAATATGTCCTGTAAAATTGTCCAAATCAAATTTTTAGAATTCAAGATAGAGCACAAATATTAAATTGAATGTGTAAAATCTTATATATATATATATATATATATATATATATATTAATTTTTTACCAACAATTTGATATGTAAATTAGTAACATATAAAAATTTTAAAAAAATATATAATTAGAGATATTAGAAAAGGAGTCGTACATTGCACGGGTTATAAGCTAGTAAATTAGAAAAAAGATTAAGATTTAAAATATTTGTTTTATAGTTTTTATATATAAATAAAAAATTAAAATTTTAAAATAAAAAACTGAATTTTTTGTTCAGGGCCCAATTGTAAGTTTTTTTGTTCAATACCCCAGTTGCAAGTTTTTATTAATCTAGTAATGTAAATGCAAGTTACGGATAAGTTCAGTTATGTAAGTTGCAAGTTCAGTATTTATTCTGTTAGTTAGGTTAACGGCAGTTACTTAAATGCAAGTTTTAATTTATTGAGTTATGTAGTTGCAAGGTTTTTGAGTTCAGTTACCCAGTTGCAAGTTGGGGCTGAGTTCAGTTATGATTAAGTCATTTTACCCCTTTAATTACCTCACCATTTTAAATATCTTTTACCCATTTTTAATATTCAACTAAATAAAACAAACATTTCATTTTATTTCCCATTTTAAATATCCAATATTTTTATACCAACTTTAATCCAATCAAATATTTCCACCCTAATTTTCACAATAATTATTATTACAATTTAATAATTGGAAAAAAACCCTCCCCCACATCATCTTCTTCCTCCCCGCTACTCACCTCCACTGACCGGCGGCAACTCGCCGGACCACCACCACCGATGACTTTCTCTCTCCTTCTCCCCCTTCTCTCTCTTTCTCTCTCTCTCTCTCTTCTCTCTCTCTTTCGATCTCACACTCTCTCTCTCTCTCGATCGATCTCGCCCTCTCTCTCTCTCTCTCTCTCTCTCTCTCTCTCTCTCTCTCTCTCTCTCCTCTTTCTCTATCTCTCTCTCTTCTTGATCTCACTCTCTCTCTCTCTCTCTCCCTCCCTCCCTCTTCGCACTCGCCGCCGATCTCCTCCATCTCTCCATCATCGTCCTCCTTCATCTCCCTCGTCGCCGTTCTCTCTCTCTCTCTCTCCCTCATCTCCACCCCTCCGTCTCTCTTTATCTCTCAATCACTCTCCTTTCTCCACCCTCATCTCTCTCTTCTCCCTCGATCTCTCCTCTGTCTCCTCGACCCTCACCTGTCGCTTTCCTCCATCGCCGCCGGTGAGGTTACAATGCCCCACCCCGACATGCAACCACCGAACAACCCCCCCTCAATTACAAGTCCAATAAAATACTAATCACACTAAACAACCATGATTTAGGGATAATCACATCAAATTAAAACCATAATTGTATCATAATTATTTCTAAGCACAATTAAAACATAAACAAATTGATAAACATAATAAGAGACTTTGAAAAGAAAAAGTTTCTGAATATAAAATCATACCCTTTGTGAAAATCAAATATAGAGCTTTGGTCTTTTAAAAAATCACTTTCTTGAAAACCCTTAGTTATGGATATCAAATTAAAGAGTATTTAAAAAGCTACACTAATATGGAAATGCATGTATGATCAAGCTAGTATTTTAGTAGATATAGGATTTTGAAGATGGTGTTTTAATGGTGGAAAGAGAAAAGAAAAGAGATGGTGATGTTTTTATTTTGTTCTGATGTTTACAAGAGAGTGGAGATGATCACTCCTCTCCCACTCTAGTATAAATAATACTTATCCCATTTAGGCTCTTAATGGGCCTAAAAAAAAGTTATTAACACAAGTGGATTTAACCAACCCAATTATATATTTCCTAATGCACATATAACTATTTATTTAGCAAAATAATGGGCCACTAAAATCCTAGTTATATTAGTAGTTGAAAAATGGTAATAATAATAATAATAGTAATAATAAATCGCAAATAAATAATAAAATAGCGTTGTGCTAAATAATTATTAGAGTCTAGTAGTGCACTAAAAATAAAAATTTGCACGCGTCCCTAACAATAATTAAAGCAAAATTTAAATCTTACAGAAATTTAATCAAAAGAGACTCGAAATTTTATAAGACTTTCACGTTTATTATAGTCTCCCCCTCTTAAAAGGATTCCGTCCTCGGGATCAACATTATTAGCTAAACAACTCGGGGTATTTTGTACGCATTTCATCTTCTAATTCCCAAGTGGCTTCTAAGATTTGACGATTTCTCCAAATCACTTTCACTAATTTCACTTTCTTATTTCGTAGCTCATGCACTTTGTAATCTACAACTTCCACTGGTTGTTTTGCGTAGGTTAGGTCAGCTTTAACATCTATGGGTTCATATTCTAATATGTGTCGGTGATCAGGATGGAAAGCTCTCAGTATTGACACGTGGAATACATCGTGAATGTGCTGAAGATCTGGCGGTAAGGGTAACTGATATGACACGGCTCCAATTTTCTTAATGATCTCAAATGGTCCAACATACCTAGGACTCAGCTTCCCTTTCTTCTCGAATCTCATCACTCCTTTCCACGGGGAAATTTTCAACAACACTTTGTCTCTTATCTCAAACGACTTATCCTTTCTCTTCAGATCTACATATTTTCGCTGACGGTCTTGAGCATCAACTAATCTCTTCCGAATCTTCTCTATAGACTACTTCGTCTGATGAACCATTTCTGGCCCTAGTGATCTTCTTTCACCAACTTCAACCCAACACAACGGAGATCAGCACTTCCTTCCATATAAATCTTTATACGGGGCCATACCAGTACTGGAGTGATAACTATTATCGTACGCAAACTCAACTAATGGTAGATGGTCATCCCAACTTCCCTTGAAATCCAAAGCGCAGGCTCGTAGCATATCTTCTATTGTTTGAATTATCCTTTCACTCTGTCCATCTGTCTGCAGATGATAGGCTGTACTCAAATTTAGCTTGGTGCAAAGGCATTCCTGAAAACTCTTCCAGAATCTAGAAGTAAAACGGGCATCTCTGTCTGACACAATTGACACAGGCACTCCGTGACGAACTACCACTTTCTTTAAATACAAACCTATTAGCCTTTCTACTGAATACCTTTCACTGATTGGAAGAAAATGTGCTGACTTCGTGAGTCTATCAACTATAACCCATATAGCATCATAATTTGTAACGCCCCCAAATCCACCTTGACCGGGGACCCGGGTCAGCACATTGTCTCAATATCCTGTAGCACACGATAACGCGATAATAAAACGAAATATTCATTACAACGGAGCATAAGTGTCCCACTCCGCAGATCCAAGATCAGTCTCACACAATATTACAATACGACATATTACATCATCAGATAATATATTACATAAGTTCACAAAAGTAGAAAGATAAAGGTTCCAGCTTGATATTCTAGTTCTTGTCAGCATAGCCTGGAGCTTTTCCCTTTCCTCTGGATCCCTGGCTGGACGTCTCGCATTTTTCCCTCTTGACAGCTGAATAAAATGTTGTAAAGCAAGAATGAGCAACTATAGTGCTCAGCAAGTTCTCTTCTTGCTCGGTGTATAAATATAATAAGATTGACCGAAAGAAATACTCGAAGTTTAAAATAAATCGGATATCACAATCTGACTCTGACTCAATACTCATCTCAAAATCAGAATACTCGAAAGACTCAATTGGTATAACTCTGATGACTCATGATTTAAGAATAAACTGGTGTTCCACCTATCGGTATCTCGGTGGGGCGATCAACTATCCGACCGGGAATACCGTCCTCCAATGATATCGCACTTCGCCCGATCACGACTACAATACGTTATCAACAATATAATATAAATGTATGAATGCTAGCATCATAGTGGGTTATTGATTCAACCCTGGCATCATAGTGCCTAAATCCTCGTGTCCGTATAAGGGTACACAAGTCTCTCTTTCTCTATAATGGGCCTCTTTCCCAAAATTGACCAGTAGAATACAGAATTCCCGAATATTTGATGAACAGATACCTTGAGATAATTCTTCCAGGAAAATATTTACAAATCTGGAGGACTGCCAGTCTGACTCAATTGTTCCACCAATCCGAACAATGGATTGTGGTAAATTCTCAATAATAATATTTTATTGGTTGACACGAACAAGATGCCAACCCTCGACAATAAAGTCAACCATCTCGAAATATTGAGATAGTCTTAAAATGAAGTAATTGGGAGTCGTACTGTACAAATAGTACTTCTCGAATATTTATAATACTCATAATTGATGAACGTTAAATAGAATATTTTTCACTTGATCAACGAGTAAAACACTAACGATCCTAATTTTTATAACTCTTATTTGTTGATTCGAGAGATGAACCAACTAAAAGATAATCAATAATTATTGTCGAATTTATACAATAAATTCGACTGAACAGAATAAATTTAACTATCTCGAACAAATGAGATTAGTTTCACTGAATCACAATAATAGTCGTCTCGAATTAATGAGATCGACCCGATAGCAACGAAATTGATTTCACGCTTATAAGGGATATAATTCGCAAGTAAACTAATTTTACAGTAACAAAATATCGCAACGAGAAAATAATGCTCAAAAGAATTATTGCATCATATGGAGCAACAAATAAATCTCATAATTGACAGCTCGAAAATAAATAAGGAATGAAATAATACGAACAGAAATACAAGTCTCTAAGAGTTAGGGTAGGAATGAACATGCCTCGATCTCGTAGTGCAAATGAATGCGGATAAAATTTATACTCTACCCGTGAACTTGCTTTGATCTACGGCTCGAAAATTATTCTCTAAAAATGGCAACCAGAGATACGTGAGCGATTCGTCAAAATAAAATAAATGATCCTGAACCGATAATATAATATTTAAATATTATAATAATAATAATAATAATAATAATAATAATAATAATAATAATAATAATAATAATAATAATAATAATAATAATAATAATAATAATATCTCTTGAAAATCTCTACAATAATTAACGGAAAATAATTCCCGAAAAAATAAATCTCTCTTCGAACTCAGGAATCAAATCTAGAAAATATATTATTAATAATATCCGTAAATCCCACTTAAAACGAAAATAGTGTTACCGAATATAACGGCAATTATCCAATTTTAATCTAGTAAATAAGTAAATATTATTCCGATTTTAGCCTCTAAAATAATCTGATCCGATCCGATTAATCAAAAATAATGTGTAAATGCTAAATATCAGCCTTCTAAAATAAAATCATATTTAACTCTATTTATTTATAATTATTCCCTCTTTTTATCAACGAATTACTAAATTCTAAGTTACGTCCAAAATAATCACTAATTACCTCTATTTAATTAATTAATCAACTAACCCATTTTTATGAAATTATTTATTTCTCACAATTTAAATAATATTCCAATTTTAACTAAACAAAATTAATCCTTTTTTATTATTTATGTGAATCCCGAATAAAAACATACGATCATTAATTTTTATTGTTACGTTAATATTTTATTATTATTTTCACGACAACAACGGCGTGGGCCCCACTGGCGGCACAACCACCGTGCGCCTCCCCCTCCCCTACGTCTTCTCCAACCCGACTCTCTCCCTCTCTCTCGCCCGGCCTCTCTCACCCAATCTCTCTCCTTCTCTTCCTCCCTCAATCTCTCCACTTCATCTCTCCATCTCTCTGCCTCCTTACCGCCACCACCACCACCATAAATCGGTGGTGGCTGTCTTCACCCAACCCAATCAATCGACACCCCCCATTCTCCGACAACACACCACCATAACCCCTCCTCATTTCTCTGCAGCTCTCTTCCAACCCCTCTCTCTCTCTCTCTCTCCCTCATCTCCCTGTCTCTCTCTCAGTCTCTCCGCTCACCCTCACCATCTCCCCCTTCTCTCCCGTTTCTCCTCCCACCACCGAAACCATCCACCAATCAAACACCACACAAAACCCACACGCACACAACATCACCATACCCTCATCTCTCCGATTCAAACCACCATTCACCCCAAAAAAACACGAAACTGACTATACTAATCGAACCCACCAGCACCAGAACGAATTCGAATTTAAAACAAAGAAATTAACATAAAAGAAAAGAGTAAACTACCTGTGTTCTGTTTTGTATGTATATATGACGTCCGAGTATTTGTTTTAAAAGAAAGAGACAGTAAGGTTTTTATGGGGTGTTTTGTTTTGATTGAAAGTAAGGCTCATACCTGTATATTATGTATGTATATAGCTCGGTTTGTTTGACTCCGGAATATGGGGCTGATAAAAGGGATTGTTTTCTGTTTATAACACTTGAAGAGACAAAACGTGGGGGACAAAAAGAAGTGCCACAAACCAATGATTACAAAAACAATGATTGTGTTTTGTTTAAATTAAAGCCCGTGTTAGGTGAAAAGAAACTGTTGTCTCCTCAATAATCTCGTTTCCCTCCTGCTGGCTAATTAAAATGAGACTCTAATTTCGTTCTCTAAAATAAATACGACCCAAAATTAAAATCCTATTTTTCATAAATTTCCTAATTTTAATAAATACTAAGTAAATATAAATAAATATAATATAATATTTACGCCCATATGAATATATAAATATTAAAATTTACAAAAACGCGCTAATTAAAATATACTAGTGCATCGCTCTTCAATAAAATTTAAATATCGGTAGGAAAATTATTCGAAAATTCGCGGTTATTACAGTCTCCCCCCCTTATAGGATTCCGTCCTCGGAATCAAAATTACGCACTAAACAATCCAGGATATTTATTCTGCATTTCGCTTTCTAATTTCTACGTGGCTTCCTTAACTTGGTGGTTTCTCCAAAGTACCTTCACTAAATTTACTTTCTTAGTTCTTAACTCTTGCACTTTGTAATCTAGAATCTGTACTGGCTTTTCTTCGTATGGCAAATCAAGACGTATTTCCACTGGTTCGTAGGTTATAATATGCCTGAAATCAGAAGGATATTCTCTTAACGCAGAAACATGAAACACATCATGGATATGCTGAAGGTCTGGAGGTAGGGCCAACTGATAAGCTAGCGGTCCTATCTTCTTGAGGATCTGAAAAGGTCCTATATATCTGGGGCTCAACTTGCCTTTCTTTCCGAATCTCATAACTCCCTTCCAAGGTGAAACTTTCAGCATCACTTTATCTCCCACTTCAAATGCTTTGTCTTTTCTCTTTTGGTTTGCATACTTCCTCTGTCGATCCTGAGCTGCAACTAGCCTTTTTCGAATAACTTCGGTTGCTTGCTTAGTTTGTTGAAGTAGTTCTGGTCCTAGTATTTTCCTTTCTCTTACTTCATCCCAGTATAGAGGTGATCTACACTTCCTTCCGTATAATGCTTCATATGGTGCCATACATATGCTGGAGTGGTAACTATTGTTGTAAGCAAACTCAACTAAGGGTAAATGATCATCCCAACTTCCTTTGAAATCAAGTGCACAGGCTCTTAACATATCCTCAACTGTTTGAATTATCCTTTCACTTTGTCCGTCGGTCTATGGATGATATGTAGTGCTCAGATTTAACTTCGTACCAATACATTCCTGAAAACTTTTCCAAATCGAGAAGTAAAACGGGCATCTCTATCAGATACAATTGAAACGGGCACTCCATGACGAACCACAATTTCCTTTAAGCACCAATCTCTCAATAGAGTACTTATCACTAATTGGTAGGAAATGCACAGATTTAGTGAGTCGGTCGACAATAACCCAAATTGCATCATGGCTGGCTCTAGTTCGGGGCAATCCTACGACAAAATCCATGGTAATATGTTCCCATTTCCACTCGGGTATCTCTAAGGGTTGTAAAAGTCCACTTGGTCGTTGATGTTCTGCCTTCACTTTTTGACATGTCAAACACTTGCTCACCCATTCTGCAATCTCTCTCTTCATGTTAGGCCACCAATAATTCAGCTTGATGTCTTGATACATTTTTGTGCTCCCTGGGTGAATGGAATATCTCGAGTTATGTGCTTCGCTCATAATTTCTTCCTTCAACTCTGTAACATTAGGAACCCATATTCTTGATGCAAATCGCTTAATTCCCTTATCATCTTTTGAACTTAGAAATTCTTCTCCGGTCAACTCTGATCTTCTTTCTTCCATTACTTGTTCTTGACAATGGCGGATCTTCTCGAGTAGCTCTGGTTGAAATTGAATGCTGTAAAATCTTTCATTGTTTTGGACTTGGACCTTGACCTCTAATTCCATTTTCTCAAATTCTCTGACCAATTCTTCTGAGGTTATCAACAAGTTGAGTCTTTCCTTTCTACTCAAAGCATCAGCTACAATATTAGCCTTCCCTGGGTGGTAGTTTATCGAGCAATCGTAGTCTTTGATCAATTCCAACCATCTTCTCTGCCTCATGTTTAATTACTTCTGCGTGAATATATACTTTAAGCTCTTGTGATCTGTGTAAATCTCGTATTTTTCTCCATAAAGGTAATGTCTCCGAATCTTGAGGGCAAAAACAATAGCGGCAAGTTCCAAATCGTGAGTAGGGTAACGGGACTCATATTCCTTCAGTTGTCGAGAGGCGTAAGCTATTACTTTCCCATGTTGCATCAGAACACATCCTAAACCCTTGTGAGAAGCATCGCTGAAAATCACGAAATCGCCTTTCTCATCGGGTAAGGTCAACACTGGGGCAGTAGTCAATCTCTTCTTCAACTCCTGAAAGCTATCTTCGCATTTGGGGGTCCATTCAAACTTTTCACTCTTTCTTGTAAGTCGAGTCAATGGCGTAGCTATCCTTGAGAAATCCTTCACAAATCTACGATAGTATCCGGCTAATCCAAGGAAACTTCTAACCTCGGTTGGAGTTTTGGATCTCTCCCAATCTGATACGGCTTCTATCTTAGCGGGGTCTACAGAAATTCCTTCGCCACTCACAATGTGTCCTAAAAATTGAACTTCTTTCAGCCAAAATTCACACTTTGAAAATTTCGCATATAACTTTTCCTTTCTCAGCGCTTCCAGAACCAATCGGAGGTGTTCAGCATGTTCCTCAGGAAACTTCGAGTATATCAAGATGTAATCAATAAATACAATCACAAACTTGTCCAAGTACCTCTTGAACACACGATTCATTAAGTCCATAAAAGCAGCTGGCGCATTCGTCAATCCAAAAGACAAAACTAGGAATTCGTAATGTCCATATCGGGTCCTAAAGGCAGTCTTAGGAATATCCTCAGGCTTGATCTTTAATTGATGATAGCCGGATTTTCCTTCGTAGGCTGTCGACAGTCTCGGGACACGTGACCTTTCCTTCCATAGTTAAAACAGGTAACAGATTTATCCTTGCAACTAGAAGCATAATGAACCTTTTGTCCACAGTTATAACAATTCACGCTCGCTTGATGACAGGGTCCAGGGTGTTTCTTCCCACATGTCTTACATTCTGGTAATGGTGGCTTCCTTGCATCACACTAACTGTCTGTGGCTGTTGGAACCTCTGGTTGCTTCCTCTGGTGTCATGATTTCTAAACCTTCTTGTATCAGTGCTTCTATTCTCCCTCTTCACAAATGGTTTCTTGTCGCTCCGATTATCAGTCCTTCTCACAAAGTTACCTCCACTGCTCTGAAACTTCCTCTTCTATCCATCCTTCGGGTACAGTTCACTTCCACTTTCCACTATAGCCGCTTTCTGAACTAAGGTTCCATAATTGGTGATCTCGAACACTACAACTCGATTCTGTATCCATGGCTTCAATCCTTGTTGAAAACACTTTGCTCTCTTCTCCTCAGTGTCTACATGATAGGTACAAACATCGAGAGTTCTGTAAACTTGGCCTCGTAGTCTACAACAGTCATCGTCCCTTGCTTGAGTTCTAAAAACTTAATCTCCATCTTGTTCTCCAGATACTTGGGGAAATACCTTTCTAGGAACAATTTTGTAAATCTAGCCCACGGTATAACCGCATTACTTTTCATAGCTCTCTTCGCTTCCCACCAGTACTTAGCATCACCTTTTAACATATACGCTGCAAACACTGTCTTCTTGTCTTCTTCCACTCCCACAATCTCAAAAGTCTTTTCTATCTCTCGTAACCAGATCCTAGCCTCCAATGGGTTAGTGGTACCTTTAAACTCAAGTGGATTCAAAGATTTGAATGATTTAAAACTCACTGTAGCTTGAGTCAGTTGAGCTGGAGGTGGGATTCCTCCTACTGGATGTTGGTTCTGTTGAGGCTGAGGGTTCTGAGCATGTTGAAGAAGAAAGTTCATAAGTAGGTTCATCGGGTTGGGATTCTTAGTGGGCTCTGGTTCCGGGTTTGGATTCTGGACTGGGTTCCGTGGTGGAACCTCATAATCTTGATTCGCTTCAGGTTGAGGACGAAGATTCTTTGGGGGTCTTCCTCTTTTAGGTGGCATCTTTTTCGATAAGAGCGAAAACAATATGGTATGTTATGTCTCAGGTATGCAGTTATACGACACCATTGCTAGCACAGTTATGATAGGCCTTCATAAATAATTACTCGGTCAAATTCCTGGTTTCTCAAAATAAATCATACTAAAAATCATGATTTTCTCTGGTCTCTTTATAAACGGTTACTCTTATTCCTAGTTATAAAAAGGTTTCAGATACCTGTAAAGATCTATCTCAGTTTAAATGGCGGTTCTCGGGAAAACCTTATAAGTTCTAAAATTCAATAGTTATTAATCTTTGGTTCTCGAATTTTGTTTAAACTCATTTTAAGTCGTAACTTCTGAAAAGGAGTTGTTATCTATATCGGGGTAGCATGGGGAATCAATATCACATGATACTCTACCGTAACACAATTTTCTAATAAATAAAGTAAGACAGCAGTTCTACTAACAGATCAGAACATGTAATAATAAAGAGGTACCATACTGATACAGTCCAGGTCATAATACTGAATACATCCATAATAATACAGACTGAAAACCTGAATATAATACATCGGGGGATAATAAGGATTACTACCCTACATGCTGGTCATAAAATCAACTACATCAAGTACATAGATCATGAGAATATGTGCACCCTGATACAGAAAATCTAACGTGATGCCCTCCAGAAAGTGGGTCACCACTAGCTATTCTAACCAAACGATGGGGATGCTCAAGCATGCATATATGTCATCAGCGGGGGAACATCTCACCGACCTTCCTATGGAACTCTGTGACAATATCTGAAATCATAGTGGCAACTCTGGCTCTATCAATCTGCCCGGTACTGGATAATGGCAAGGCAGCAAAGTCAGTCTATAGTCCAGTCAAAACAGTGAGAGCAATCTGATGCATGATCTCCATCGGGACGTCTCTAACCAATAGACTCCTTCCATGATGCACAGCAAAAGGATCTGGAACAGCCAACAGTCTAAGGATACCATCCCTAGTAGCAAAGATCTCCTCATAGCGAGACCATAACCATCGGTAATGCTGGAATAGGGTATGATGAATGTGCAAAGGGACCATCTCTCCCACCACCCCAGCATACTCAGGGGGAACAGGTGGCATAGCAGCAGTACCAACAGTAGCCACAATGGGCTGAGTCGGAGCAGGAACATGTATAGTGGGTGCAGATGGAGCAGTATCACAAACAGGAGTATCGCTGATACGTGGGAGCATGTAGTCAGGTATACTAGGGATTGTCGGAGTCGAAGTATAAATCGGAATAAGAGCAGTAACCAAAACTGGGAAAGCTGTAGCCCTAGTAGGTGTAGCAACTCTGGAAACTGGAACAGCTGAGCTAGGCAACACCTCAGTGTGGACGGGTGAAAGCTGGCTCTCATCAACCGGATCAGTAATCTCGGGCACTGGGGTCTCAACTCTGAACATCTCAGGAGTATATAGAAGTATAGTCTCTGGAGTCTCAATAGAAGCTGGAATCTGAGCTGGCTGCTCAGTCTCTGGAATAAGAGCCTCTAAGTCAATCACTAGCATAGGAGAATCAGCTATCTCAATGACCTGGTCAGGAAAATCTACCAAGTCTATCACGTATGGAGGAGAAGGCATAAGAATCCGAATAGAAGAGTCCTCTGAGTCACTGTCCATCAGTACGATCTCCTCAGATGGGTCACTATCTGAACCTGAGCTGGAGTCTAGTGGTCCATGGGGATAGGGTGTAGGAGATCTATCTCGAGTAGAACGAAAGTCAGCAGATCCGGAAATGGACATCTATAAAAGTACGAAAAGTTTCGGTCACAACCAGGTTCCCAATCGACTAGGTATGCCTATAAATATATATAAAGGTGTAAGGCACTTAGTGCTAAAATCTCAACGTCATATTATACCTTTTAAATTCTCACGTCGTGTTATAATTCTAGGCTCGTACGATTCCTAAAATATAACTAACGCTCTGATACCAAAACTGTAACGCCCCCAAATCCACCTTGATCGGGGACCCGGGTCGTCACATTGTCTCAATATCCTGTAGCACACGATAACGCGATAATAAAACGAAATATTCATTACAACGGAGCATAAGTGTCCCACTCCGCAGATCCAAGATCAGTCTCACATAATATTACAATATGACATATTACATCACCGGATAATATATTACATAAGTTCACACAAGTAGAAAGATAAAGGCTCCAGCTTGATATTCTAGTTCTTGTCAACATAGCTTGGAGCTTTTCCCTTTCCTCTTGATCCCTGGCTGGACGTCTCGCCTTTTTCCCTCTTGACAGCTGAATAAAATGTTGTAAAGCAAGAATGAGCAACTATAGTGCTCAGCAAGTTCTCTTCTTGCTCGGTGTATAAATATAATAAGATTGACCGAAAGAAATACTCGAAGTTTAAAATAAATCGGATATCACAATCTGACTCTGACTCAATACTCATCTCAAAATTAGAATACTCGAAAGAGTCAATTGGTATAACTCTGATGACTCATGATTTAAGAATAAACTGGTCTTCCACCTATCGGTATCTCGGTGGGGCGATCAACTATCCGACCGGGAATACCATCCTCCAATGATATCGCACTTCACCCGATCACAGCTACAATACGTTATCAACAATATAATATAAATGTATGAATGCTAGCATCATAGTGGGTTATTAATTCAACCCTGGCATCATAGTGCCTAAATCCTCGTGTCCGTATAAGGGTACACGGGTCTCTCTTTCTCTATAATGGGCCTCTTTCCCAAAATTGACTAGTAGAATACAGAATTCCCGAATATTTGATGAACAGATAACTTGAGATAATTCTTCCTGGAAAATATTTACAAATCTGGCGGACTGCTAGTCTGACTCAATTATTCCACCAATCCGAACAATGGATTGAGGTAAATTCTCAATAATAATATTTTATTGGTTGACACGAACAAGATGCCAACCCTCGACAATAAAGTCAACCATCTCGAAATATTGAGATAGTCTTAAAATGAAGTAATTGGGAGTCGTACTGTACAAATAGTACTTCTCGAATATTTATAATACTCATAATTGATGAACATTAAATAGAATATTTTTCACTTGATCAACGAGTAAAACACTAACGATCCTAATTTTTATAACTCTTATTTGTTGATTCGAGAGATGAACCAACTAAAAGATAATCAATAATTATTGTCGAATATATATAATAAATTAGACTGAACAAAATAAATTTAACCATCTCGAACAAATGAGATTAGTTTCACTGAATCACAATAATAGTCGTCTCGAATTAATGAGATCGACCCGATAGCAACGAAATTGATTTCACGCTTCTAAGGGATATAATTCGCAAGTAAACTAATTTTAACAGTAACAAAATATCGCAACGAGAAAATAATGCTCAAAAGAATTATTGCATCATATGGAGCAACAAATAAATCTCATAATTGACAGCTCGAAAATAAATAAGGAATGAAATAATACGAACAGAAATACAAGTCTCTAAGAGTTAGGGTAGGAATGAACTTTCCTCGATCTCGTAGTACAAATGAATGCGGATAAAATTTATACTCTACCCGTGAACTTGCTTCGATCTACGGCTCGAAAATTATTCTCTAAAAATGGCAACCAGAGATACGTGAGCGATTCGTCAAAATAAAATAAATGATCCTGAACCGATAATATAAAATTTAAATATAAAAATAATAATAATATCTCTTGAAAATCTCTACAATAATTAACAGAAAATAATTCCCGAATAAATAAATCTCTCTTCGAACTCAGGAATCAAATCTAGAAAATATATTATTAATAATATTCGTAAATCCCACTTAAAACGAAAATAGGGTTACCGATATAACGGCAATTATCCAATTTTAATCTCGTAAATAAGTAAATATTATTCCGATTTTAGCCTCTAAAATAATCTGATCCGATCCGATTAATCAAAATGATCCGTAAATGCTAATTATCAGCCTTCTAAAATAAAATCATACTTAACTCTATTTATTTATAATTATTCCCTCTTTTTATCAACGAATTACTAAATTCTAAGTTACGTCCAAAATAATCACTAATTACCTCTATTTAATTAATTAATCAACTAACCCATTTTTATGAAATTATTTATTTCTCACAATTTAAATAATATTCCAATTTTAACTAAACCAAATTAATCCTTTTCTATTATTTATGTGAATCCCGAATAAAAACATACGATCATTAATTTTTATTGTTACGTTAATATTTTATTATTATTTTCACGACAACAACGGCGTGGGCCCCACTGGCGGCACCACCAATAAATCTCATAATTGACAGCTCGAAAATAAATAAGGAATGAAATAATACGAACAGAAATACAAGTCTCTAAGAGTTAGGGTAGGAATGAACTTGCCTCGATCTCGTAGTGCAAATGAATGCGGATAAAATTTATACTCTACCCGTGAACTTGCTTCGATCTACGGCTCGAAAATTATTCTCTAAAAATGGCAACCAGAGATACGTGAGCGATTCGTCAAAATAAAATAAATGATCTTGAACCGATAATATAATATTTAAATATAAATATAAAAATAATAATAATAATATCTCTTGAAAATCCCTACAATAATTAATGGAAAATAATTCCCGAATAAATAAATCTCTCTTCGAACTCTGGAATCAAATCTAGAAAATATATTATTAATAATATCCGTAAATCCCACTTAAAACGAAAATAGGGTTACCGAATAAAACGGCAATTATCCAATTTTAATCTCGTAAATAAGTAAATATTATTCCGATTTTAGCCTCTAAAATAATCTGATCCGATCCGATTAATCAAAATAATCCGTAAATGCTAAATATCAGCCTTCTAAAATAAAATCATATTTAACTCTATTTATTTATAATTATTCCCTATTTTTATCAACGAATTACTAAATTCTAAGTTACGTCCAAAATAATCACAAATTACCTCTATTTAATTAATTAATCAACTAACCCATTTTTATGAAATTATTTATTTCTCACAATTTAAATAATATTCCAATTTTAACTAAACCAAAATTATCTTTTTTTATTATTTATGTAAATCCCGAATAAAAACATACGATCATTAATTTTTATTGTTACGTTAATATTTTATTATTATTTTCACGACAACAACGGCGTGGGCCCCATTGGCGGCACCACCACCGTGCGCCTCCCCCCTCCCCTGCGTCTTCTCCAAGCCGACTCTCTCCTTCTCTCCCTCTCTCTCCCCCCCCTTCTCTCTCTCTCTCCCTCTCTCTCGCCTGCCCTCTCTCCCCAATCTCTCTCCTGCTCTTCCTCCCTCAATCTTTCCAATTCATCTCTCCATCTCTCTGCCTCCTTACCGCCACCACCACCACCACCATAAATCGGTGGTGGCTGTCTTCACCCAACCCAATCAATCGACACCCCCATTCTCCGACAACACACCACCATAACCCCTCCTTTTTTCTCTGCAGCTCTCTTCCAACCCCTCTCTCTCGCTCATCTCCCTGTCTCTCTCTCAGTCTCTCCGCTCACCCTCACCATCTCCCCCTTCTCTCCCGTTTCTCCTCCCACCACTGAAACCATCCACCAATCAAACACCACACAAAACCCACACGCACACAACATCACTACACCATCATCTCTCCGATTCAAACCACCATTCACCCCAAACAAAACACGAAACTGACTATACTAATCGAACTCACCAGCACCAAAACGAATTCGAAATTAAAACAAAGAAATTAACAGAAAAGAAAAGAGTAAACTACCTGTGTTCTATTTTGTATGTATATATGAGGTCCGAGTATTTGTTTTAAAAGAAAGAGACAGTAAGGTTTTTATGGGGTGTTTTGTTTTGATTGAAAGTAAGGCTCATACCTATATATTATGTATGTATATAGCTCGGTTTGTTTGACTCCGGAATATGGGGCTGATAAAAGGGATTGTTTTCTGTTTATAACACTTGAAGAGACAAAACGGGGGGGACAAAAGGAAGTGCCACAAAACAATGATTACAAAAACAATGATTGTGTTTTGTTTAAATTAAAGCCCGTGTTAGGTGAAAAGAAACTGTTGCCTCCTCAATAATCTCGTTTCCCTCCTGCGGGCTAATTAAAACGAGACTCTAATTTCATTCTCTAAAATAAATACGACCCAAAATTAAAATCCTATTTTTCCTAAATTTCCTAATTTTAATAAATACCAAGCAAATATAAATAAATATAATATTTACGCCCATATGAATATATAAATATTAAAATTTACAAAAATGCGCTAATTAAAATATACTAGTGCATCGCTCTTCAATAAAATTTAAATATCGGTAGGAAAATTATTCGAAAATTCGCGGTTATTACATAATTCGCTCTAGTTCTAGGTAAACCTACTACAAAATCCATGGTGATGTGCTGCCATTTCCACTCTGGAATCTCTAATGGTTGGAGTAATCCACTGGGTCGTTGATGTTCTGTTTTCACTCTCTGATAGGTCAAACACTTGCTTACCCATTCTGCAATCTCTCTTTTCATGATGGGCCACCAATAATTCAGCTTGATGTCTTGATACATTTTTTTGCTCCCTGGGTGAATGGAATATCTCGAATTATGCGCCTCGTTCATGATTTCTTCTTTCAACTTTGTAACATTAGGAATCCAAATTCTCGAAGCAAATCGTTTAATTTCTTTATCATCTCTTGAACTCAAGAACTCTTCTCCTGTCAATTCTGATCTTCTTTCTTCCATCACTTGTTCCTGACATCGACGAATCTTCTCGAGCAACTCTGGTTGAAAATGTATGCTGTAAATTCTTTCATTGTTTTGGACTGGGACCTTGACTTTTAACTCCCTTTTCTCAAATTCTCTGATTAATTCTTCTGAGGTTGTCAACAGGTTGAGTCTTTCCTTTCTACTTAAAGCATCAGCCACTACATTAGCCTTTCCTGGGTGATAGTTTATCATGCAGTCATAGTCTTTAATCAATTCCAACCATCTTCTCTGTCTCATGTTCAATTCCTTCTGCGTGAATATGTACTTAAAGCTCTTGTGATCTGTGTAAATCTTGCATTTCTCTCCATACAAATAATGTCTCCAAATATTGAGTGCAAATACAATAGCAGCAAGTTCTAAATCGTGAGTAGGATATCGGGACTCATATTCCTTCAGTTGTCGAAAGGCATAAGCTATTACTTTCCCGTGTTGCATCAGTATGCATCCTAATCCCTTGTGAGAAGCATCGCTGAAAATCACGAAATCGCCTTTTTCATCTGGTAAGGTCAAAATTGGGGCAGAAGCCAGTCTCTTCTTCAATTCTTGAAAGCTATCTTCGTATTTGGAGGTCGACTCAAACTTTTCACTTTTTCGGGTAAGTCGGGTCAGTGGCGTAGCTATCTTTGAGAAATCCTTCACAAATCTGTGATAATAACCGACCAATCCTAGGAAACTTCTCACCTCTATTGGAGTATTGGGTCTCTCCCAATCTGCTACGGCTTCTATCTTAGCGAGGTGTACAGAAATTCCTTCACCGCTCACAATATGCCCAAAAAATTGAACTTCCTTTAGCCAGAATTCGCATTTTGAAAATTTCGCATACAACTTTTCCTTCCTCAAGGTATCTAGAACCAGACGGAGGTGTTCAGCATGTTCCTCTAGAGACTTCGAGTATATGAGGATGTCATCAATAAATACAATCACGAACTTATCCAAGTACTTCTTGAACACACGATTCATTAAATCCATGAAAGTAGCTGGAGCATTCGTCAATCTAAAAGACATAACTAGGAACTCATAATGTCCATATCGGGTTCTAAAGGCAGTCTTAGGAATATCTTCAGGCTTGATCTTCAGTTGATGATATTCGGATCTCAAATCGATCTTCGAAAAATGTGTAGCTCCCTTAAGTTTGTCAAACAGATCGTCGATCCAAGGCAGAGGGTATCTGTTCTTGATGGTCATCTTGTTTAGTTCACGATAATCAATACATAATCACATGGATCTGTCCTTCTTCTTTACGAACAAAACTAGAGCTCCCCACGGGGACACACTTGGTCTGATTATACCTTTGTCAAGTAACTCTTGCAACTGTGTTTCCAATTCCTTCATTTCCACTGGTGCCATTTTGTAAGGCGCTTTTGAGATGGGCGCGGTTTCTGGTGCTAGCTCAATTGTAAATTCTATCTCTTGATCTGGTGGCAGTCCAGGTAACTCATCAGGAAAGACATTTTAAATTGATTGACTACTGGAATCTCATCGATTGTAGGGGTCTGTTCCTCGTTATCTATCACATGAGCCAGATAGGCTTGACATCCTTGCCGAAGTAATCTTTTCACTTGAATTATTGATAGGAAATCCTTAGTCGGTTTCCGCCCACGAAACGGAATTCTTGTACCATTAGGTCCACTTAAGTTGACTCTCTTCCGATGATAATTTATTTAAGCTTTGTAACGTGCTAACCAATCCATCCCTAGGATTACGTCAAATTCTCCTAACTTAAAAGGAATGAGGTCTACGTCAAACCGTTGTCCCTGTATCTCTATAGCACAATTCGGACACAATCGGTTCACTGGAATGACTTCCTGATTAGCTACTTCTATGTTCAGAATTCCCTCTAAGGGCACAGACTCAAGATTAAGCTTATTCATGAAGTTCTCAGAAATAAAAGATTTGGTAGCTCCGGAATCAACTAGAACATACGCATTCTCAGAATTTATTAGAAACGTACCTGCGATCATATCGCTGTCATCGATGGCATCTCTTATAGTCATGTTGAAAGTTCTTGCTGTCGGCTTTTCGTTGGGAGGTGCTGTGAGTCGAGGTACTGGATTCTCCTTTGAAGGCTGTCTGTAATCTCAGGACACGTGACCTTTCTTTCCACAGTTGAAGCAGGTGACAGATTTATCCTTGCAATTAGAAGCATAATGACCCTTTTGTCAATAGTTATAACAATTCACGCTGGCTTGATGACAGGGTCCGGGGTGTTTCTTCCCACATGTCTTTCATTCTGGCAGAGGTGGTCTTTCTTGCATCACATTAACTATCTGTGGAGGTTTGAACCTCTGATTGCCAATTCTGGTGTCATGATTCCCAATCCTTCTAGTATCAGTGCTTCTATCCTCCCTCTTCACAAAAGGTTTCTTGTCACCTCATTTATCAGACCTCTTCACAAAACTACTTCCACTATTCTGAAACTTCCTCTTCTTACCATCCCTATCCTTCGGGTACAATTCGCTTCCACTTTCCACTATAGCCGCTTTCTGAACTAAGGTTGCATAATTAGTGATTTCAAACACGGAGACTTGATTCTGTATCCAGGGCTTCAATCCTTGTTGAAAACGCTTGGCTCTTTTCTCCTCGGTGTCTACATGATAAGGTACGAACCTCGAGAGTTCTGTAAACTTGGCTTCGTAGTCTGCGACAGTCATCGCCCCTTGCTTGAGTTCCAAAAACTTTATTTCCATCTGATTCTCTAGATACTTTGGAAAATACCTCTCTAGAAACAACTCTGTAAATCTGGTCCACGGTACAACTGTGTTACCTTCCATTGCTCATTTCGCTTCCCACCAATAGTTAGCTTCACCTTTTAACATATAGATGGAAGTGTGGCATACAGCACACTACATGCCATTAAATTGCTTCAAGTAAAAACATTACGGTATTAGCTATCAACCCCTATCTTGTACTCCCTCCATCCCATTTTACTAGTCTCTTTTGAAGATATTTTTTATCCCATAATAATTGTCCATTTCAACATCCAATGCAAATTAATGAACAAATTTCCGAATTTACCCTTTATTTTTTATCATTTCCAATTTAACTCTACTCCACTTCTATGTAAAATTAATACAATAAATAGGGGTAAGACTTGAGAACTACACTTCAACTAACTTTTCTTAATATGCGTTATTTTTTCAAAAGAGACTAGTAAAATGGGATGGAGGGAGTATTACTTTTAATGACTCGACCATTGTCGATGTGTAAAAGCAAACCAAGGTATCAGTGAACACCTGGATGCCGGGGCAGTAAGTCGCCATGTCCAGTTATATGCAGGCCTATGTATTATTGTACCAATAATTTAATTTTTAAGTTGGCAAAAAAATAATAATAACTTAAATTGTTAGATAATAATTATATTAATATAGGAAATTTGGTTAAATTAAGTTAGGTAAGCTTTGTTCACTTTCTTTAAAAACAATGATAAGACTGTCATCGTTAATTTATAACTGTTCAAGTTTAATATTGATGCTGCTCAAAGAACAACTGTAAACGAATATAGGCAAAGTCAAATTATATGTCAGGAAAATATCAATGCATATAGCTGGACGTCTAATTCTCCTAATGGAGGCCTAATCGCCTAATGGATGCCTAGGCAATCCGAATTTGCCTAATGGACGCCTAGAATCTACTAGGCCTTGCCCAGCCCTTTAATAAGACGTGCTGGATACCAATCATTATTTGATCGCCTTTCCACCAAGGTGACGATTAGACGTCCAGCTATATGCATTGATATTTTCCTGACATATAATTTGACTTTGCCTATATTCATTTACAGTTGTTCTTTGAGCAGCATCAATATTAAACTTGAACAGTTATAAATTAACGATGACAGTCTTATCATTATTTTTAAAGAAAATGAACAAAGCTTACCTAACTTAATTTAACCAAATTTCCTATATTAATATAATTATTATCTAACAATTTAAATTATTATTATTTTTTTGCCAACTTAAAAATTAAATTATTGGTACAATAATACATAGGCCTGCATATAACTGGACATGGCGACTTACTGCCCCGGCACCCAGGTGTTCACTGATACCTTGGTTTGCTTTTACACATCGACAATGATCGAGTCATTAAAAGTAATACTCCCTCCATCCCATTTTACTAGTCTCTTTTGAAAAAATAACACATATTAAGAAAAGTTAGTTGAAGTGTAGTTTTCAAGTCTTACCCCTATTTATTGTATTAATTTTACATAGAAGTGGAGTAGAGTTACATTGGAAATGATAAAAAATAAAGGGTAAATTCGGAAATTTGTTCATTAATTTGCATTGGATGTTGAAATGGACAATTATTATGGGATAAAAAATATCTTCAAAAGAGACTAGTAAAATGGGATGGAGGGAGTACAAGATAGGGGGTTGATAGCTAATACCGTAATGTTTTTACTTGAAGCAATTTAATGGCATGTAATTCTGGCCTCCACTGGGTTGGTGGTGCCTTTAAACTCAGGTGGATTCAAAGATTTGAATGATTTGAAGGTTACTTTAGCTTGGGTCAGTTGAACTGGAGGTGGATTTCCTCCTACTGGATGTTTGTTCTGTTGAGGTTGGGGATTCTGGGTGTGTTGACGAAGAAAGTCCAGAAGTAGGTTCATAGGATCATTATTATTCTGATTTGGATTTGGGGCAGGTCTTGGTTCTGGATTTGGAGCTGGGTTCTGGGGTGGAACATTTTTACCTTGATTTTCCTCGGGTTGAGGGTGTGGGTTTCTTGGGTGTCTTCCTCTTCGAGGTGGCATCTTTTTCTAGTAAGAGTGTAAACAATAGGGTATATTATATCATAGATAAACAGTTATATGACATTATCGCTGGCACAGTTATAATAGACATTCATAATTATCTACTCGGTGAAAAATTGCTGGTATCCAAACATTGGTTATACTCGAAATCGTAACTCTTTCTTTCTTTCTTTTTTTTTTTTACAAAACGGTTACTCTTTTTCCTTCTTGTAAAAAGGTTTAGGGTACTCGTAAAAAAACTATTTCAGGTTCAACAGGTGATTCTTAGAAAAAGGTTTTAAGTTCTAAAACTCAATCGTCATTTTAAATCTTGGTTTTTCGAAAACTCACTTTTTTTTTTTTTGAAAACTCATCTTAAGTCGTAGTTTCTGAAAAGAAGGCGTTAACTATTTCAGGGGTAACATGGGAAAACAATTTTGCATGATATTCTAATATAACATAAATCTATAACCTATAAAATGAGACAGTAGTACTACTAACAGATCATAATATATATAATAATCAGGTACTATACTGGTACAGTCCATGCCTGATACTGAATACATCTATCATAATAATACAACCGATACGCTGAGAGTAAATACGTCATGGAAACTATCCAACCGACATACTAGATACATATGTGGAGATAATAAGGATCACTACCCAACAGGCAACAGGCTGGGCATAAGGTCAACTACGTCTAGTCAAGACATAGATCAGCAGAATATGTGCACCCTAACAACAGAAAGATCTAACGTGACGCCATCCAAAAATGCGGGTCACCACTAACTATCATATACATACTAGCCAAAAGATGGGAATGCGCAAGCGTACATATATGTCATCCCCCAAAACAAAAAGACTATACTAAGTCAGCAGCAGCAAGTCATCACTGGCCAAACATCTCGCCAACCCTCCTACGGAACTCTGCTATGATGTCTGATATCATGGTGGCAACTCTACTCCGATCAATCTGCCCGGTACTGGATGATGGCAGAGCAGCAAGGTCAGTCTGAAGTCCAGTCAGCACGGTGAGAGAAATTTGATGCATGATCTCCATAGGTACATCCCTAACCAGCAGACTCCCTCCATAATGCAAAACAAAAGGATCTGGAATAGACAACAGTCGGAGAATACCATCCCTAGTAGCAAAGATCTCCTCATAACGAGCCCACAACCATCGGTAATGCTGAAACAAGGTTTAGTGAATGTTCTATGGAACCATCTCTCCTGCCACACCAGCATACTCATATGGAACAAGAGGCATAGCAACAGTAGTAGTCATAGTGGTCTGAGCAGGAGCAGAAATAGGTATAGCGGGTGCAGGTGGAGCAGTATCACAAGCAGGAGTACCACCGATAGATGGAAACATGTAGTCAGGTATCGTAGAGACTGTAGGAGTCGAAGCATATATCGGAACAGGAGCAGTAACCAGGTCTGAGAAAGCTGTGACTCTAGTGGGGGTAGCAGCCCTGGAAACTGGAGCATCTAAACTGGGTATAATCTCGGTACAGATAGGTGAAAGCTGGCTCTCATCAATCGGATCAGAGGTAATAGGCTCTGGTGTCTCATAGCGGAACATCTCTGGTGTGAATAGAAGTGTAGTCTCGGTAGTCACAGTGGAAACTAGAGTCTGAACTAACTACTCGGTCTCTGTCTGAGTCTCAGGTGAAGGAGTAACTAGATCAACCACTGGCACTGGAGAGTCGACCACCTCAACGCTCTGATCAGGGGAATGCACTAAATCTATCACAGGTGGAGGAGTAGGTATGAATATCTACACTGAAGAATCCTCTCCGTCCACATCCACGAGCATATACTCCTCAGATGGGTCATTGTCTAACCCTGAGCAAGGATCTATAGGTCCATGTGGGTAAGGTGTAGGAGATCTATCTCTGACTGAGCGAAAATTAGCTGGTCCTGAAGTAGACATCTACAAAAGTACAAAGAGTTTCGATCACAAACAGGTTCTAATCGTCTAGATATACATAGATATATATATAAGGGTGTAAGGCACTAGTGAATAAATCTCAATATCGAATTATATCTCTAAACTCTCACGTCGTGTTATAATCCTAGGTTCTCGCATTTTCATAAAAATATAACTAACGCTCAGATACCAACGCTGTGACGCCCCCAAATCCACCCTGACCGGGGACCCGGGTCATCACAATGTTTCGATATCATGCAACACACGTTAGCTCATAATAATACAAGGAAATTTATTACAACGGAGCATAATAGTCCCACTCCGCAATTCCAAGATCAGTCTCAGCACTATTACAATACGATTTATTACATATCAGAATAATATCTTACATAAGTTTACAACGTAAGAAAATAAAGGTTCTAGCTGGATATTCTAGTTCTTGTCAGCATAGCTCTGAGCTTTCCCTTTTTCCTTATCTCCCTGGCTGGACGACTCGCCTCTTTCCTTCTGGACAGCTGAATAAATGTTGTAAAGCAAGAATGAGCAACTATGGTGCTCAGCAAGTTTTCTCCTTGCTCGGTATATAAATATAGTAAGATTTATCGAAATATAAACTCGAAATTTAATGAACAACCAGATATCAGAAATCTGACATTTACACAAGACTCATCTCGATAACAGAATACTCGAAAGACTCATTTGGTATAACTCTGATGACTCATGGAATATGAATAAACTGGTCTTTCAACCTCTCGGTATCTCGGTGGGGCGATCAACTATCCGACCGCGAATACCGTCCTCCTATGACACCGCACTTCGCCCGATCACGGCTTCAATGCGATATCAACAAAATATAATATATATGTATGTATGCTAGCAACATAGGGGTTATTAATTCAACCCTGGCAACATAGTGCCTAAAATATTCTTGTGTCTGTATAGCAGTACATAAGTCCCTCTTTCTCTATAATGGTCCTCTTTCCCAAAATTGACCAGTGGAATACAGAGTTCCCGAACATTTAAATGTATAGATAACTTGAGATAACTTTCCAGGAAAAAAAATACCTGTTGATCTGGCAGACTGCCAGTCTTACTCAAATGTGCCACCAATCCGAACAATGGACTGATGTAAATTCTCAATAATCATATTTTATTTATTGACACGAACAAAGTGCCAACCACTGACAAGAAAGGCAACTATCTCGAAATAATGAGAATAGTCTTGAAAAAGAGATATAAATGAGTCGTACTGAACAAATAATACCACTCGAGTATTTATAATACACATAATTGATGATCGTTAAAATAGAAAGTTTTTCACTTGATCAATGAGTAAAGACTCTAACGATCCTAATTTTATAACGCTTATTTGTTGATTCGAGAGATGAACCAACTGAAAGATAATCAATAAATATTGTCGAATTTGTACAATAAATTTGACTGAAAAGAATGAATTTAACTATCTCGAACAATGAGATTAGTTCAACTGAATCCAAAATAATAGTCGTCTCGAATTAATGAGATTGGCCCGATAACAACGAAGTTGCTTCCACGCTTCTTGGGGATATGATTCACAAATACTAATTTTACAATAAAATAATATTTAACGAGGAAATAATATTCAAAACGAAATTATTGCAGCATAAGGAGCAACAAAATAAATCTCATAATTGATAGCTCGACATTAAATATGAATTGAAATAATATGAATAAAATACAAAATTTCCAAGATTTAGGGTAGAAATGAACTTGCCTCTGTCTCGACGATAAACTCTACCGAATAATAAAAAGCGTTACCCGCGAGCGAAAGTCTCAATTCTCAGAAAGAATTTCTATAATAATTTATCAAAATGATTTTAGTACTCGAGTAAGAAATTAATCACGTATTATCAAAAACAATTGGTAATCATGTCATCGATAATTAAATACTTTTCGAAAATATAAATTGAAATATTCTCGTACTCTTAAAATCTCACTAATGCGTTATTCACAAAATAATATATTAAATGGAGGCTCTATTCGCTTTCATATTAATTTCAATAAATCGAATTTTCTGGTATCGTCCGATCCAAAATAAATTTACTCGTGGAAATCTTGCTCTATTATTCATAAGGGATTCATAAGGGAATTTTCTCACTAAAGAGGTCTATAATTTATTCCTAAATAGACGACACTAATTGATTTATTTTAAAAATATATCTCGAATATAAAAGGGTTTTTATAAAATTCTCACTAATTATCTCTAATCCTCAAATTATAAAAATTCTCTAAATCAATTAAGTCCCTTTTAAGAAATCATCCCCATTTTATTCTTAAATTAACACGGTGCAAGAACTCATTTTTATCCGACTGAATCCATTACTATTATTCCATTTTTAACGAAACATAAATCCTTCAATAAAATTCTACTTTAATTACCTCACCATTTTAAATATCTTTTACCCATTTTTAATATTCAACTAAATAAAACAAACATTTCATTTTATTTCCCATTTTAAATATCCAATATTTTTATACCAACTTTAATCTAATCAAATATTTCCTCCCCAATTTTCACCATAATTATTATTACAATTTAATCATTGGAAAACACCCCTCCCCCACATCATCTTCTTCCTCCCCGCTGCCCAACTCCACTGACCAGCGGCAACTCGTCGGACCATTAACACCGACGACTTTCTCTCTCATTCTCCCTCTCTCTCTCTCACACACTCTCTCTCTCCCCTCTCTCTCTTTCGATCTCGCTCTCTCTCTCTCTCTCTCTCTCTCTCTCTCTCTCTCTCTCTCCTCTCCTCTCCTCTCTCTCTTCGCACTCGCCGTCGATCTCCTCCCTCTCTCCGTCGCCGTCCTCCTCCACCTCCCCTCGGCGCTGTTCTCTCTCTCTCTCTCCCCTTATCTCCACCCCTCCGTCTCTCTCCATCTCTTAATCACTCTCTTTTCTCCACCCTCATCTCTCTCTTCTCCTTCTCTCCTCTGTCTCCTCGACCCTCACCTGCCTCCATCCTAGGGGTGATCATTCGGTCGGTTCGGTTTTTAACCGAACCGAATAACAAAAACCGAATAACCGAAATCTGATTTTTACCAAACCGAACCGAACCGATTTATCCGTAGAAACCGAACCGGAAAACCGAAAAACCGAACCGAAATATTTTGCCAAAACCGAACCGAACCGATTTAAAAAAAATTATATATAATATTATTTTTTTAATTTTAAAATTAATTTTAATAGCAACTATATTAAAATATGTAACAATTAAAACAAAATAAAACACAAACTATCAATTTAAATATTTAAACTTAATTTTGAAATAATTAAATCATGAATATATATAAAATATAAATATATACATATATAATATAAATAAAATATATATATAATTCGGCTATTTCGGTTTGAACCGAAGTTTTAAAAAAAATCGAACCGAACGGAAATAAATTTCGGTTTAAACCGAAAAACCGAAAAACCGAAATTTTCAGAAAAATACAATTCAAACCGAACCGAAATTCAACATTTCGGTTCGGTTTTTCGGTTTCGGTTCGGTTTTGCTCAGCCCTACTCCATCCTCCATCACCGCCGGCGAGGCTACACCGCCCCACCCCGACATGCAACCATCGAACAACCCCCCCTCAATTACAAGTCCAATAAAATACTAATTACACTAAACAACCATGATTTAGGATAATCACATCAAATTAAAACCCTAATTGTATGACAATTATTTCTAAGCACAATTAAAACATAGACAAATTGATAAACATAATAAGAGATTTTGAAAAGAAAAAGTTTGTGGGTATAAAATCATACCCTTTGTGAAAATCAAAGATAGAGCTTTGGTCTTTTAAAAAATCACTTTCTTGAAAACCCTAAGTTATGGATATCAAATTAAAGATTATTTAATAAGCTACACTAATATGGAAATGCATGTATGATCAAGCTAGTATTTTAGTATATATAGGATTTTGAAGATGGTGTTTTAATGGTGGAAAAAGAAAAGAAAAGAGATGGTGATGTTTTTATTTTGTTCGGATGTTTACAAGAGAGTGGAGATGATAACTCCTCTCCCACTCTAGCATAAATAATACTTATCCCATTTGGGCTCTTAATGGGCCTAAAAAAATTATTAACACAAGTGGATTTAACCAACCCAATTATATATATTCTAATGCACATATAACTATTTATTTAACAAAATAATGGGCCACTAAAATCCTAGTTATATTAGTAGTTGAAAAATGGTAATAATAATAATAATAATAATAATAATAATAATAATAATAATAATAATAATAATAATAATAATAATAATAATAATAGTAATAATAGTAATAATAAATCACAAATAAATAATAAAATAGCGTTGTGCTAAATAATTATTAGAGTTTAGTAGTGCACTAAAAATAAATATTTGCACGCGTACCTAACAATAATTAAAGCAAAATTTAAATCTTACTGAAATTTAATCAAAAGAGACTCGAAATTTTATAAGACTTTCACGGTTATTACAAAGGTAATATCTTTTTTTATGTTTGCTAACTAAAATATCTTATTTTTTCCTAAATAATAACTAAACAATTACCTTTTTAAGTTTTTACCTTTTCTAACTTTTCTAACTAAAATCTATTCTTTCCAAAATTATGGTCGTTTGAATTAATGAAATAAACTAATAATATTATAATTACTAATAACTAACTAATTACCTTTTCAGCTAAAAGATAATATTTTTTCTAATTTTCTAACTAAAATATCTCATTTTGAAACTTGATTTTTTTAGTTAATTATCCTGACCTAAATATTTATTATTGGTAAAAACATGTAGTTTTATTTTATAAAATAAAATAACGATATTAAAATTCCTAATAAATAACAAATTACCCTTTTCAACTAAAACACATTATCAAATCATTTTATTCAAAAATTTAACTTACAAAAGTCATATAATAAAAAATTCATTCAAATTTTAAAAAAATCATATTATATTAAAGAAAATCCGTGCTTCGCACGAGTTTATCTATCTATACTAACACATTTAATTGTTTTACTTTATTACCCTTAATTATATTACTCAATTATTAAAAAAATAGAACACAATCTTTTCTCAATATATTACACGAAGTTCTTCCCAACACTTCTCCTAAATAATAACCAACCAATTACCATTTTCAGCTATTACCTTTTCTAACTAAAATATCTTCTTTCCAAGAGTATGGTCGTTCTAATTAATGAAATAAATTAATAATATTATAATTAACAATAACTAATTGAATACCATTTCCAGCTAAAAGCTAATCTCTTTTCTATATTTTCTAACTAAAATATATCATTTTTTCCTAAATAATAACTAACCAATTACCTTTTATTACCCTTTCTAACTAAAATATCTTCTTCCCAACAAATATGGTCGTTCTAATGAAATAAACTAATAATAACACTTCTCCGAAGTAATAACTAACCAATTATCTTTTTCAACTATTACTTTTTCTAACTTTTCAAACTTAAATCTTTTCTTTCTAAAAAATTTAACTCACAAAATTCATGTCATAAAAAATTTATTCATAATTACTAATAACTAACTAATTAACTTTTCCAACTAAAAGGTAATATCTTTTTATGTAATCTGACTAAAATATCTTATTTTCTCCTAAATAATAACTAACCAATTAACTTTTTCAGCTATTACTTTTTCTAAATATTCTAACTAAAATAATTTCTTTCCAAAATTATGATCGTTCTAATTAATGAAATAAACTAATAATATTATAATTACTAATAACTAACTAATTACCTTTTCCAGCTAAAAAGTAATATTTTTTCTAATTTTCTAACTATAATATTTCATTTTCAAACTTGATTTTTTTAGTTAATTATTCTTACCTAAATATTTATTATTGTTAAAAACATGTAATTTTATTTTATAAATAAAATAACGATATTATAGTTCCTAATAAATAACCAATTACCTTTTTCTGTTAAAACACATTATCAAATCATATCATTTATAAATTTAAATTACAAAAGTCATATAATAAAAAATTCATTCAAATTTTTAAAAAAATCATATCATATTAAAGAAAATTCATGCTTCGCACGGGTTTATCTATCAATACTACCACATTTAATTGTTTTACTTTATTAGCCTTTATTATATTACTCAATTATAAAAAATAAAACAAAATCTTTTCTCAAAATATTACATGAAGTTCTTCCCAACACTTCTCCTAAATAATAACCAACCATTTACCATTTTCAGCTATTACCATTTATAACTTTTCTAAATAAAATATCTTTTTTCCAAAAGTATGGTCGTTCTAATTAATGAAATAAATTAATAATATTATAATTACTAATAACTGTGACAGCCCCAGATCCGGGGTCAGGAATCCGGGCCATCATACTCCAATTTCCATTTATTAACAATATTTCTTGGTCTTTTTTTTTATACTATTTAATACTCATACAAATGACCCCACACTAATATCATCACACACACCAGTCATATGCTCAGAGAACAACATCCATTAATGATAGCAGTTAAAGATAAACTATTATTACAATCCCAGAATACCATCTATTACACCCATATAAAAGTATATACTACCTTGAGAACAGGTGTCGATACTTTCTCATAACTCATAAGGTAGACTTCCCCTTTACCATCTTCCGGGTTGCACTGCGACATTTCGATACCTGATCTAGCTGTTATATAAATAAATAGCAAGAGTGAGCTATAATAGCTCAGCAAGATAAATTTTATAAACTAGCTTCAAAAGAAACATAAATATATCTGAATAATAAGCAGAAGACAAATCTTAATTATTATAAAAAGAATTTATTTTTATTTGATAACTACTCCTTTCAAATATTTTTATACTAAAAGAAATATATAGCATTCTAATATCAGCTTCTCTTCTAATATAATATCAGTTTTTCTTCTAAAATAATATAATATCAGTTTTTCTTCTATAATAATTAAAAACCATTACATCACCTCAACATAATATTTCAAGATAATATATCATCTGCACATCATCTCTCAATACAATCTTTTCATTTCCCTTTTTATATAACAATTATATAAAAATAATATAAAATCAGTTTCTCTTCTTACTTTAAAAACAATTCCATCATTTCATACCATTTTCCTTTTTTAGAATACAGATCTGAAAACCATTATCAATTCTTTCTTTTAAGTTTTGGGGATTTTCACTATTGCCGGATACGTAAGGACGATGATCAGTCGCCCTCCGTACCCGTCCTTTTTACTACCGGTAGAAGGAGGAATGTACACCACTACATCCCCCTGGAGGAAGGTACACCACTACATCCTCCTTCGGCAACTCTTGGGCCGAAATAAAATACTGATTGCTGGACTGTGCCGCACACAGCCTCCTACGCTTTTTGTTGCTATCCCCCTTTTTGTCAAATCATTTATCTACTCACATTTATCATTTCCATTTCCATTTCCATTGCCATTCACATTTCCATTCACATTTATCATCACTTTTAAATCATATGTCATAATACTTTAATTATGACTCATACATCTTTTCTATAATTATTAAAGTCAAATATGCCTTTAGAACATAAAGTATATTCGCTCTATCCATATTCGTATCTATCTTTCTTTAATTCTCAAAATCAGGAAATAAATCCTTAGCAATATTGCATCGTAGAAAAACATATATATTCCAAGAAATCATTTTACTTAAAAAAAATAAAATAGTTTTCTAAAGTAAGAGTAGAAGAAATCTTGTTCTCTTATATACACATATATATATATATATATATATATATATATATATATATATGTTGTTCCATCTACTTTTAAAAATAGTAGATAATAATCAAATAATACTTATTAAATCACAATACTTAAAAAGAATATCTTTAGCAAAATATTACAAATCATATAACCCTAGATAACACCTGATACCATTCTTTTATTTACTTTAGATAACAACTGATACCATTCTCTCATATTCTCTTAATCATAAGGCATGTTCACTTCATGCATAATCAAATCTATACATATCCATCTCATACTCATATCCATATTCATATCCATCTCATACTCATATCCATATTCATATCCATATACATCTTCATATACCTTCCTTTTTAATATCAATACTCAAGGAAGACAATTTCTTCACAATATAGTAATAATAGCATCACATGTATATATATTCCATGATATCATTTTTATTCCGAAGATAAATAATTTTCAAAAGTAGGGATAGAAGGATCTTGCCTCGATCTCTGTAAGTCGGAAGTATAGCTCGTGGCTCTCCCGAAGTCTCTATAAACACAAAAAGGATCATTATCAGAACATATTCCACTTAACCACCTACGCTCATATAATAACACCCTTATAATATCCCATTACTATCTCAAAAGGTCTTGGGGACTTAACCATTCTTATTCCCGATTAAAGTTCTAGTGTAATCCACCATTCCCCTTAATAACCATACTCGACTGTAAAAATTCTCAGAAAATATAGATTCCGAATTTTAATGCAAGGCTAACTGTCAAGGGTCCTCTGACCACTCTACTACACTATCCCAAAATTTCGTGACCTTTAAAAATGTCTAAGTATCGTAACTTTAGCATTAAAGTTGATACATTTACGTTTTCTCGGTTTTCGAACGTCTTTCACTAAAACTGACTTTTCTCCTAAACCGTACGTCAGATTTTAACGTACTTTGTTGTGGAATAAAAACTAGGTTACGATTATTACGGCTAGGGTTTGTGTATTTAATGCTTAGGGTTCATGAGCTTCGTGCTTTAATGGCTGCTTCTGCGTTCGAGACTAAACGGTCCTCACAGAATGCCTACGTATCTCTGTATTAGAGAATCAAACCAAGAAAACTTAGTTCTGAGAATGAGGGGTCAGGCCCTTTATATAGGCTTGAGAAGCCTTAGAATTATGGTAGGATTTGGAGACTTGGTGGACAAGTCTTTGAGGAAGGTTCTAGATCTATTCCTTATAGGAATCAGTTTCCATATCGAATTGGATGCCTTGGTGGCTAAGTCTGAAGGGGATATTATCCTTATCCAACTCTTATTGCTGAGTCGTTTATTTCCCCAAATATTAATTACGAAATTAATATTAAAATAGGGATTCTGACCTCATTAATGGGCCCCACGTTTGGACCATACTGGGTCTAATTAATACCATATTAAATGTGTCTTTAGGGCTTATTTTCAGCCCATATCATTTGCCCCCCAACTTCTTAGAAAAACTGATCATGTTTTCGTAGAAGTTATATTTGCCTTAATCGAGACTCGGGGTCGTTTTTATCCCTTACCTGGGACTTCTTAATTTTCCTACCCTTATATAGGAATTTTGGTTTACACTAGTGTTTCACGAGTATCATCTTGATTGTAAAGTGTGGAGCGACCTACACATTTACGACGATTTGCCTTATTCGAGGCTTTAACTTGTGCTTGCTTCTAGCAATTTCGGCACTTTATACAGCTTTTATGCATTATGAGCATAAATGATTGCTCAATTTGTTAAGAAAATATTTCTATAATTTTTCTCGTATTTTTCTGTACTTTTCCTAATATTTTAGGAATTTTTATGTACCCACAGGTATTTTAATTATTTTTGGATATTTTACCAAAAATAATCAACAGTACTTTCAAGCATAAAAATAATTTTTCTGTTTTTCGAAAATTATTTTTCAATTTCCCAATCATTATTTTTCAGAATTTTTAAAGGATTAATCTTTAAAAAGACATCCTGCCAAAAAATGCTTCTTGGGCGTGGGTACCCCCGCCAAGGAGACACTTTCCTTAGGCACGCCTAGGAAATTTGGTCTCCTAGGCGTGGGTATACCTTCGTCCTTTAAAAGTCATCCTGGGCGTGGGTACCCCCGCCAAGGAGACACCCTCCTTGGTCACGCCTAGGAGGTTTGGTCTCCTAGGCGTGGGTATACCCTTCTTTAAGAAAAGTCGAGTTGGGCGTGGGTACCCCCGCCAAGGAGACACCTTCCTTAGGCACGCCTAGGAGGTTTGGTCTCCTGGGCGTGGGTATGCCCTTCTTTAAGAAAAATCGAGTTGGGCGTGGGTACCCCCGCCAAGGAGACACCTTCCTTAGGCACGCCTAGGAAGTTTGGTCTCCTGGGCGTGGGTATGCCCTTCTTTAAGAAAAATCGAGTTGGGCGTGGGTACCCCCGCCAAGGAGACACCTTCCGTAGGCACGCCTAGGAGGTTTGGTCTCCTAGGCGTGGGTATGCCCTTTTAATTGGGCCTCCTGCCTTTAAATTCTGATGGGCTTTTATTCTATTTTCTAAAAATGTCATAGAACATTCTAGAATTAATTCAAAATTTGAATTTCATGGGCTTCCCGCCTATTCAAAGGCCCAGTCACCTGTTGACAGCCCATTTACTTGCTATAACCGGTTGAGTGACCAACCATGAACTCTATAAAAGAGTAGTGTGCGTCCCTCATTTCTCATCTCACTATTCAGCAAAAATCATCTCTCACTATCCCACAAATATTTTCCAAAAAGCTCTGCTAGGGTTCTGTCGCGAGGCGATTTCCGGCGTCTTTCCTCCGCCCTATTCTCCAGTTTCCGTTTGAAGATCGTTGAATCTTCATCTTCCCCAACTTCTTTTTTCAACATTTCTGGGTTTCAAGCCTTCAAGGGAAGCATTTCAATGGAGGATTCTAGCTCTTCAGGCCAGTCTCAACTCGCTAACACTTCTACCACCGCTCCACGGCTTTCAAGGGGTAAGAACCCTAAAACATCTCTTGTCCATGCCAGTGTTTTTTCCCTTAGAGATCTTTTAAATGAGTTTGGTCAAGCTTTTCCCAATATGCTTCATTTAGATGCTTATGAGTATAAATCAAAATACAAACAGCATAGGGTAGATATTTTAGCCCAACTTTTTCGTATTAATGGGCCTTATAGGGCCGTTGTTCCGGCCTCAAATGAAAGGGCTTGTCACCCAAAGCCTGGGGCCATTAGGGTTTACAAAGAGACTTTTTATGCTGGTTTCCGCTTCCACCTCCTCCTTTTGTTTGCCGTCTTTTGGCTGAAGCCAGGGTTTGTCCAACCCAACTTATGCCAAATGCATGGCGTTTTATCTATTGTTTCATGGTCCAATGTAAGAAACATGGGCTTGAGCCCAGTATTTCTGTTTTTCGATATTTATTCAAATTTGTCAATTCTTCTGACAATTCGGGCTGGGTCAAAATCCAACATCGTTCTTTAGCCCGTTCTTGTTTTGTTTCGGATTCCGCTCCTGATTCCCTCCCTGATTGGAAGAGGGAGTGGTTTTATATCTTTTTGGATGGGGATGATTGGGACAACTATTTTCGGCCCAATTTCTGCAGAGCCGTTGATGGGCCTGTCAGGAGTATAAAATTGGGTGTGGAAGAAGAGGCTGCCATAGCTTTGTTAACGTTTGATAATTTGCATCAATGTGCAAATTTGATTTCTGAAGATTCGTTGGAGGCCCATGGGCTAAGCGATTTGGGCCCTGAGGGTAATTAACTTGAAATTCTCACCTCTTGCTTTATTAAAATTTTATGCTAGATATAACTTTCTAACATTTTTGTAATCATTTTGCAGCCAAAGCTACTCTGGGAGCAATTTTTAAGCAGAGAGAGGCTGCTGCTGCTGCTAGGGTGGTAACAGAGAACCCTAGGGCCAAAAGGGCCAGGACTGATGATGCTTCTCCCGCAGTGGAGCGTGTTCCTGCTTTTCTTCAAGAAAAGCCAGTTCCTATTGAGGAAGACCTCACTCCCTTTACAGTGGGATGGGGTTTATGCAATAGGGACACAGCTGTAGGTGACTCTAGGGCTGCAGCTGAGTGGTCTAGGAGCGTGGTTACTCCACGAGATAGGGTCCACATTGTGGAGTCCTCTGATGACTTGCAGATTGAGCTTCTTGGGGCCCAAGCTGTGGCTTCGGTAATTTCTTGTTCAACTTCCTTAATTTAATTGTATTTCCGTTTCCCTTATTCACTTGTTTTCTTTGCAGATGAACGCCTACCTTCAGGCCGCTGTTCATAACCTGAAGGAGGTACGTGCTGATAAGACTATAGCTGAGAGGGACAGAGACAGATATTTTGACTCCTCTGAGGCAAACTTTGCTCGTTTTAGGGAGGTGGAGAAGGAGCTGGCTGCTGAGAAGGAGAAGAACAGGAAGCTACAGCTGGAGGTGCAGCAGAACAGGGAACACATCATTGCTGATTACAAGGCTTCTAAGGACTTTCAAGATGTCCTGAATGCCGAGTATGATGCAAACTTTCCTGGTACCTTCAAGGAGTGTTGGGAGGAGATCATCGAGGAACTGACTGGGAAGATTGAGGGGGTGTCCCTGGAGAGGTTCCCGGTTCCTGCTATCCCTGGAGTGACAGCTGCTATGGAGGTTGCTACAGAGACAACTGTGGATGGGGACTCTCAGCCCACTCAGGATCTACCTTCTTCTCCTGGGATAGAGGCAGCAGATCCTCCTTCTACCCAGGGAGATGTTGTAGTTGATGACCTAGATGCATAGATGGCCCTGCGTGGCTTATTTCTGTTTTTTATCTTTATTTATTCTGAACTTTTGCCCTTCGGGGTTTATGACTTAACATATCTATGTAGTTAATTTCTTTTGTTTCCATATTCTCGTTTTTGCTTATAGTTCGTTAAACTTTAGAATTTTTCGAGTACTTGGCCCCCTGGCTGGTACTAAACTCACAATCTAGTTCACGTTTGCCTTTCGTGTTTATTTTAACAAGGAGGAATAACTCATAGAGAAAACAGAATAAATTCCATTATGCTGTCAAAGAATATCAATAGAATGGGTTCAACCCTTACATAAATACTCTATCTCCTACTGGGAGCAACATGCTCTATAATGGTTTCATTCGAACCTTATTCCTAATAAATAGATAAAAGTTCAAGCCTTTGTCAAAAGAACTTAAACATAATAAACTTTGAGGTTCACAGCATGCCAAGTTCGGGGCACCTCAACCCCGTCCAAGGTTTCTAACTTGTAGGATCCTCGTCCTAACACCTTTCTGACTAGATATGGTCCTTCCCAATTTGGTGCTAACTTTCCTTTCTGGCCAACTCCTGAGGCTTCAATCTTCCTTAAAACCATGTCACCTTGTCGAAAGAATCTTTCCTTAACTCTCTGGTTGTAGTGAAAAGAGGCTCTCTTCTGATATTCAGCATTCCTTGCATTAGCTTCATCTCTAACTTCATCAATTAAGTCAAGGGCAAGTCTCATTCCTTCGTCATTAGTTTCTGGCTCATATGCCTCAACTCGAGGTGATGCTTGCATGATCTCTAAAGGTACAACTGCCTCAGCTCCATAAGCCAGCAAAAATGGGGTTGCTCCAGTTGTTACCTTACAAGTGGTACGATATGCCCAAAGTATGGGCAGCAATTCATCTACCCAAGTGTTCCTAGAGCGTTCGACCCTCTTTTTCAGTCCATCAAGGATAATTTGGTTAGCTACCTCAGCTTGCCCATTGGCTTGTGGGTGTGCCACTGAGGTAAAACGGAGCTCAATCGCATTCTCTTCACAATACTTCTTGAACTCTTCATTATTAAACTGTGTCCCATTGTCTGTTACAAGGATTCGTGGGATTCCGTATCTGCAAATTATGTTCTCCCAAAAGAACTGGGAAACTTGATTGGTGGTTAACTTGGCCAGAGGTTTAGCCTCAATCCACTTAGTGAAGTAATCAATGGCCACTATTAGGAATTTCCTTTGTGCTGAAGCCATAGGAAAAGGCCCAAGTATATCCATCCCCCACATCGCAAATGGAATGGGAGAGTTAATTGAAGTTAAGATCTCAGGCGGTTGCCTCACAATTGGGGCATGCTTCTGGCATCTCTCACATCTCTTGACATAGTTTTGTGCGTCAGCCAACATCTCCGGCCAATAGAACCCTAAACGAATTATCTTGTGAGCTAGGGCTCTGCCCCCCAAGTGTTGCCCACAGATCCTTTCATGAACTTCTTCCAATGCTTCTCTTGCCTCTTGAGGCCTTAAACACTTCAAGTATGGGATGACAAACGACCTTTTGTACAGAATGCCTTCAATCAAAGTGTATCTCAATGCTCTTACTGAAAGTTTTCGTGCCTCCAAGGCATTGTCTGGGAGCCATCCGGTCTCAAGGTGTGCCTTGATAGGGTCTATCCAAGAGCATCCTACATCAATTGGTGCCAATAACTTTGAGTTAACGGTCGGGGCCTTCAAGACCTGAAAATAGACACTCCCGGAATAATTTTCTATCTCGGAAGAAGCAAATTTAGACAGGGCATCGGCCTTAATGTTTTCCTCTCTTGGAATGTGCTCAACGTAGCACTCCTCAAACTGGGACATAACAGCCTTTACAACTCTCAAGTATTTTGCCATAGTCTCATCCTTAGCCTCGAATTCACCATTTACTTGTGATACCACAAGCCTTGAATCTCCACAAACTTTGAGATTTTTGATCCTCATGATTCTGGCCAAACCCAAACCAGCTATTAATGCCTCATACTCTGCCTCATTGTTGGTAGTAGGAAAATCCAACTTTAAAGCGTACTCAATTGTGAACCCATCGGGGCTTTGCAAAACCAAACCTGCACCACTAGATTTTGTTTTTGATGCTCCATCAAAATAGAGCACCCAATATTCCTTCAGATCAGGTGTAAGTTCTTCTTCTTTTTTCTCCTGCCCAGGGGTAGTCATTATCTCTTGCCCCCCGACTTCTTGGTTGTTAATAGTGCATTCAACCACGAAGTCAGCCAATGCCTGAGCCTTGATAGCTGTTCGAGGCTTGTATGTGATATCAAACTCTCATAACTCAATCGCCCATTAGATTAGCCTTCCACTGGCCTTAGGGCTATGCAATATGTTCCTCAACTGCTGGTTTGTCAGAACTTGAATCTTATGTGCCTGAAAGTAAGGCCGCAACTTCCTTGAGGCAGTTACTAATGCCAAAGCAAACTTTTCTATGGGTGAGTAATTCAACTCAGCCCCATGCAACACTTTGCTCACATAGTAGATAGGTTTCTGGACTTTCTCCTCTTCCCGAATAAGGACAGCACTTAGGGCTTGTTCGGATACCGCCAGGTATAGACAAAGAATCTCCCCAGGACTTGGTTTGGTCAACAACGGGGCTTCAACCATGTACTTCTTCAGTTGCTCAAAGGCCTCTTGGCTCTCAGGTGTCCACTCAAAATTTTTCACCTTCTTTAACGCTTGGAAGAAAGGCAAGCATTTGTCTCCAGACTTGGAGATGAATCTTCCTAAAGCTGCAACTCGGCCTGTCAACTTCTGCACATCTCTTATAGAGCGTGGTGGCTCCATGTCTAAAATCGCCCTGATCTTGTCAGGATTGGCCTCAATGCCTCTCTTTGAAACCATCAGCCCTAAAAACTTTCCAGATCCAACGCCAAAGGCACACTTGGCGGGATTCAACATCATCTTATGGTGCCTCAGCACTTCAAATGCCTCTCCGAGGTGCTCGATATGATCAGCCTTGAGTAGGCTCTTGACTAACATGTCATCAACATATACCTCCATGGTTTTTCCAATCAGATGGGCGAATATCTTATTCACCAATCGTTGGTAAGTAGCTCCTGCATTCTTTAGACCAAAAGCCATAACAAGATAACAGAAGACACCAAAGTCAGATATGAAAGATACCTTAGGGATGTCATCCTTGTGCATCTTAATCTGATTATAGCCGCTGAATCCATCCATGAAGCTTAACATCTCATGTCCAGCTGTGGCATCTATCAACATATCAATCCTTGGCAGGGGAAAACAATCTTTTGGACATGCATCATTCAGGTCAGTGAAGTCTATACACATCCTCCACTTCCCATTCGCTTTCTTGACCATCACAGGGTTTGCTAACCATTCGGGAAACTGAATCTCTTCAATAAAACCAGCTTCCAAGAGCTTATCCACTTCTTGCCTAATGGCCTCTTGCCTTTCCGGAGCAAAGTTTCTCTTCTTCTGCTTTATTGTCTTCCTTTTGGGATCAACATTTAACTTGTGAGTTATGAGTTGGGGGTCAATCCCTGGCATATCAGCAGCCGTCCAAGCGAACACGTCGCTATTCTTTTGTAAGAACTCTATCAACTTGCCCTTCAGGGGTTCTTCAGAGATGCTCCAACATAAGTAACTTTTTCAGGATCATTCGGCTCTAGAGGTATGGGAATCAAATCCTCTGCTGGCTTCCCTCTATGCTCTTCATCATTGCGGACATCCATGTCTTCAATCGGAAGTACCTGCCCCCCGACTCCGTCGGCCCTCAGCGCGGCTACATAGCAACTTCTTGCCATCTTCTGATCACCCTTTTGTTCTCCAACACCATTCCGTGTCGGAAACTTAATCTTCATATGATAGGAAGAGGCCACAGCCTTAAACGCATGAAGTCCAGTCCTTCCAAGGATTGCGTTGTATGTTGAGGCTGCCTTGATCACCAAGAAGTTCAGCATCTGAGTCGCCTCTTTAGGCTCCTGCCCAATGGTCACTGGTAACTGGATAGTCCCTTCAACGTTGGACTCCACTCCGTTAAACCCGTATATAGGCATGTTTGTAGGGGTCAACTGAGAGTTGTTGTACCCCATCTTCACAAATGCATCATGAAACAAAATATCCACAGAAGCCCCATTGTCTATCAAGACTCGTTTTACTTCTGAGTTTCCAATTACAGGAGTTATGACCAGCGGGTCGTCATGGGGGAACTTCACCCCTTCCAAGTCTGAATCATCGAAACCAATTACTATCTCAGTTTTAGCACGCTTCGGGGCTTCTCCCACAATGTGCATTACTTCTCTAGCATAAGCCTTTCGGGAATTCTTAGTTGTGCCAGCTGCTGTCGGGCCTCCCCAAATCATGTTGATAACTGCCCTTCGAGGCTGTGGATTGCGGTCATGGTTGTCATCCCTCCTGTTATTATCTCTCCTTTCATTGTCACTTCTGTCATTGTCCCTTCTCTGGTTCCCACGGTCATCACCCTTGGTGAACTGACTTAGTTTTCCTCTTCGTATCAAGAACTCAATCTCATCCTTGAGTTGCCTACAATCGTCGGTGTCATGTCCCACATCTTTGTGGAACCTGCAGTACTGCTCCTTGTTCCGCTTGGCTGGGTCTCCCCTAAGTGGCTTCGGCCATCGGAAGTCCTTTTCCTTTTCAATGTCCAACAGGATCTGGCTTCTTGGAGCATTAAGCCTGGCATATTCGGAAAACCTTGGACCCGAGTTCTTTTTTGGAGCAGATTCAGAGTCTCTACTAGTTCGGGGATACTTGTCCCTAGCATCGTACTCTTGTTCTTGCTTCCGCTTGTTGCTCCCTCCATTGCCCAATGCGGCTTCCTTTTTCATGCTGTCCTCAGCTTTTATATACTTGTCCGCCCTTCGTTGGAGTTCATCCATGCTTTCAGGGGGTGTTTTGCCAATGATCTCTTAAAAAAGAGATCCGAGGTTCCATGCTGCAAGGCTACCATAGCAACCTTATTTTCCAAATCAGTGATGTTAAGGGTCTCCTTAGTGAATCGCTTGATGTAATCTCTTAAGTTCTCATTCTTTCCTTGTGTTACATACATAAGGGATGCAGAGCTTTTCTCATGAATTCTTCCGCTAATGAATTGACTGACAAAAGCGGTACTCAACTCCTTGAAAGAGCTAATTGAGTTCGGAGGTAAACGACTATACCAACGTTGCGCCATGCCCGACAGGGTTTGGGGGAACGCCCTACACTTAAGGGCGTCGTTAGCAGGCTGCAGTAACAATGCGCTTGTAAACGTTCTCACATGAGTTGCGGGATCCCCCGTTCCATCGTAAGCTTTGATTGTGGGCATCTTAAACTTTCGGGAGATATGTGCGTTCATCACCTCCTCAGTGAATGGGGGGGTTGGATCATCAAGATCTCCTTGTAGCATCAGGTCTTTGGGGTTACTCTTGGGGAGTTCCACCCTTGTAGTTCCTCTGGTTGGGGCTTCAGCCCTTCGGTGTCTCCTTGAAGACCTCTCCAAATCTATGAAGGGAATCCCTCCTGAAGTCGGAGGAGGTCGAGTCTGATTAGGGTTCTGTCTCTCTTGCTCTCTTGCTTGGTCGTCCTTCAGCTTCTGAATCTCGGCTTCATAAGCCTTAATTCTCTCTGCAATTGTTAAAGGACCATCACGGTTTGCTGGATTCCTCCCTAGAGGTTCCTTACTAGCACGTCGCCTCCTTGGGGCTTCGTCTCGATCATCGTCTTCAGACGACGAATCTTCAGTATAAGGACCAGAGTAATCATAGTATCCTGGTTCAGGAGGGGCCGGGCCTCTAAGATAAGGGGGTTGTTGTTGCCCGTGGATCAGCCGAGCATGGCCGCTTGGTCCAGGATCCCTTGGATCCTGGGGGTAGTTAGGCAGCCCATACAGTGGGTTGGTATTGACAGGGAGCGAAGAAGTGGAGAGACTATGAAGCGGCGGGCGGCTACTCAGAGGGAGAGGAGAGACTATCATCTGGAGCGGGTTAGTCTCTTGTCCTAGAGGGACGATTACTGGTTGAGGTCCTTCAACATGGGGATTCGTCCCTTGTGGTTGAGAGATCTGAGTATGAGGGTTTGTTTCCGTCAATGGGGGTACATACCCTTGCTCCGTACCAATAGGAGGAGCAGTGATTGGTGGAACGACAGTTCCAGAGGTAGCCTCGGTTGAGACCGGTGTTGTTCTTCGAGTGGAAACCATGGTTGATGTCTTTTTCCCACAGACGGCGCCAAATGTTGTGGAATAAAAACTAGGTTACGATTATTACGGCTAGGGTTTGTGTATTTAATGCTTAGGGTTCGTGAGCTTCGTGCTTTAATGGCTGCTTCTGCGTTCGAGACTAAACGGTCCTCACAGAATGCCTACGTATCTCTGTATTAGAGAATCAAGCCAAGAAAACGTAGTTCTGAGAATGAGGGGTCAGGCCCTTTATATAGGCTTGAGAAGCCTTAGAATTATGGTAGGATTTGGCGACTTGGTGGACAAGTCTTTGAGGAAGGTTCTAGATCTATTCCTTATAGTAATCAGTTTCCATATCGAATTGGATGCCTTGGTGGCTAAGTCTGAAGGGGATATTATCCTTATCCAACTCTTATTGCTGAGTCGTTTATTTCCCCCAATATTAATTACGAAATTAATATTAAAATAGGGATTCTGACCTCATTAATGGGCCCCACGTTTGGACCATACTGGGTCTAATTAATACCATATTAAATGTGTCTTTAGGGCTTATTTTCAGCCCATATCATACTTTATATCAAAACGATCTATGGACTAAGCTCTATCATTTTATGGTCCATTGGTATACTGGACACTAAGGTACCGTACTGATACAGGGGTCCAAAACAGAGCAGTTCCTATCCTAACAAAAATCGGGCATTATAACTGCTGTACTTTCATACTTTCCATATTTTAATTGCTCCAAAACCATCATTCCACACTCAATCCAAGCCCTACACCATGTGTTCTACATCCCAACCATGGTTACAAGTTCACATCACAATTTCCATATCAAACTTAAAACACATATCAACAACCATATCATCAAGATTTCATGCTTTATACAACTTAACTTCTAAACTAAGCATAATCAACCATAAACTCATAATTCAAGTTAGGGTCTCAAGTAATATACCTTCCTTGTAGCTTGTATAACAGTTAATAATCCTTGGGATATCCTTAAGCAACCATATAACACCTTAAACTAACAAGAAACACCAAGAACATACTTAGAATTTTCGGAGCTATTTTACTGCAGCTGAAAGAACATGAAAAACGACCCCCTTACCTTGCTTTTCTGGGAAAATCTTGTGAAATACGACTTGTAGCTTATCTCATGGGCTTTCTAAAACGCTAAAGAACGAAAAATTTGGCTGAGAAACGAAGAAGTTATGGCCGTTCTAAGCCGGCTGTTACTGTTTGGCCGAATTGAAAGAATGGAAGGGAGAGATTTTCTCTTGATTTTTTGATCTTATCTTGTTTAATTCTTGTTAATCTAGTTTGTCTTGGAAGCTTTGGAAGATATTTGTGATTAAAGGCTTGCTAATGTACTAATTTACCCTTAAAACATGTTAGTGGAAAGTGATATCATGCATGGTGATCTCATAATCCTTTTTCCTTGTTTTTCTAAGAATTATGCTAATACTTTTGGTAATTAATAATGTGGTATATATCCTTGTTATATTACTAGTCTTGGTTGTTTGGTTTCCACACTCGTCTAATTGAAATTCGTTCCGAATATACCTCATTATCTCAGTGGTTCTGAAATCATTTAACAATCCAAATTCCTTTGGCAATTCCTTAACTTAATAATTCTTTAGTTTATACTAATCCACCAATTCCTCAATATATATTTCTTTTAACATCTCCATGCTACTTAATATCCAATAGAAGCTCATTCGAAACCAAAATCCTCAAAAACCCATATTCAGGAATTTCTGAAATCTATCGTCATTTCGATTCTCTTATTTTCATTGTACAACACTAATATGGTTTCTGTTTACTCATTTTCTCTTTCAAGTATAGAGTACCTACATACCATTTCTTTAAATCCTCAAAATTTACTATTCATGGGGTCACTGTAGCTTTGCTAAAATTAGGGTTATTACAGTCTCCCCCCTTAAAAGGATTCCGTCCCGGAATCATGTTGGAAATGTCCATAGGTACCTTTTTCATCCACACCTTCTAATTCCACACTTCTTCCTTTATCTTTTTTTTTCCTTCATAATATCTCTATCTTGTTTGCGCAAAAATACACCGACATAAACTTGCTTGTCATTCATCAACATGCCATTTAGCTTATCATTAGTAGTACTCTCACCATCCTTCCTTGAAAATCTCCTCCTATATACCCATTCTATTTTATCTCACCTCTCCTTCCTCTTTTGCCTAAGGGTATCGGCCACCACATTGGCCTTCCCTGAATGGTAGTGTATCTCACTATGGTTTGACAATATTATGATCTCTATCATGACATAAAATATCAATACTTCAACATTTTTATATATCATCTCTGTAAAATTTTGCAGAAAATAAGCTCTAATAATATTCTTTAAAACAATTGTAAGAAACTATTACCTATAATATATATTTCCTATTCGTACTTAAACAAGAACGTACTTCTCCTTTATCCTTGAAAAATATGTTTTCACACTTTCCCTCATACTCTTAATCTCCTTTCTATAGAATTCTCTGACCCTTAATCAGATATTGATTTTCCTTATCTAGATTGTCAACCTACCTACACCATTCATTGACTTAGTCGATCCCTAACCAAACATTTACACTTAAATAGTTAAATTAGAGCGTACCTGCAATTTCCTCCGGATACCTTATCCCATATGTCTATTGTTCACTATACCCTCTTTACATCTTGCTGATCCACCTTAGTTCCTTCATTATATACTATCTACTCCACCTCTGAAATTTCCCTTTGTTATTCTCATTAAAATCTTTACCTCAAGTTTTACTCATTCATACCTTTTGGATTAATCCTTTGAATACTTAACATCTTTAATCTCTCTCTGCTACTTATGGTATTAGTCACAATATTGGCCTTCCCTCACTAATAGTTATTGCACCTCAAATCCTTCATTAATTATCCCCACTTCCTTTGTTTATCCTTATTCTGACTCTATCCTCAAAATACCCTTACTCTCAATAGTAAATCTCAATTATACCTTAAAATTCCTCATATTCTTTTCTCTTTCTAATAATCAAATATACCCATTTCTCCTCACGAAATTCCTTCCTCTCTTATATTGAAACGCATCTAGCTCTAATTATTTCTTAACGAAGTTTCCCTTGGAATCTCGAGTTTCCTCGTATAATCACGTATACTATAAACATTGCTTCCATCCATTAATGAAATCTTCTATATTCAAAACAATTAATAGAATTTAAGAGACTTTGAATTGAAACGAACCCAGAAACAAGCAAGGGTCCCACAATAATTTATAAAATTAAGAGTTTTAAATAACCATTATTCGAAACAAAAGAATATCTGAGAAATCAATATAATGGAAGAACCCGTATGTCACACAAAGGAGGGCGTCCCCTCCGACTTTCAATCACACAGACAGATCGTCCTTGTGTATACATATAGGGTTGTTCCTCTTAGTTGTAGTAAAAATATAAAGAAAAATTTAAATCAAAATGATCAATACCATCTTCCGAAAGTAATCTTAGAGGAATATTTTGACTAAGATAGATAAAATAAAATTTTGAAACACATCCCCAAGGGTACCAGAAAGTTTTTAAAAGATGCCAGCACTTAATGAATAATTACCCACCAGTTGAGGAAAATTTGAAACTCAATAATGTAATTTAGCAGGGCTGTAGGAGCTTGAAAATAGGTATTGTTAATAGCCTCTGCCCAATTGAAAATCCCAATAATGGAAGGTTTTCCTCAAATACTATTTATATCTTAGGCTGCGTACTCTCCAAAATTTCTTAAATTTGGCACTCACCATGTAGCCTTAACCTATCGTCTGCTATTCCCAATTATCTTCATTTACCTAGTCGTGACTTGGCACGATACTCTCTGCCTTTATTCATAATAGAACACAACCTTCTAATCGATATACTTACGTAATGTTGATCGTCTTATCCTGACAATGCTCCGGTATCAAAGACCCTTTTAAAACTATTCTTTATAATTGTATATTCTAACATACCACTTATACTCACGAGATTGTCTAACGTACACTTCCCAATACATCAAATATTCCCTTTTTCAAATCAATCCTGTGTGCTACATAAGTTTAACACTTTTAGCATAATAACCTTTTCATTTAAGTCAATCCTGAGACCTCTCAGTCTGTCTTGGTCCTTAAGGTATATCTTGGCTTTACCGACCAATCTCAGTTTCACCATTTCATCTCCGCAATCAATTGAAACAATCAGTGTCTATTCACCAATCCACTTACAATATTACTTCAAACTCCCTTCAGCTCAAGAAGATTTAAATACCCTTAACTTTGGCTTACCAATCTCCTCTCCCTATACTAAAACATAAACGTTTATTAGTAATAATCTATAAAATTATAATCACTGCTTAGAATAAACGCTTCGTTCGATAAACCACCCTTGAACTCGATGTGAGTTCATATTTTATATCATTACATATATATCTATATGTGTATATTATTATCACTTTTGTTCCTGAGCAATATGACTCTAAGCTCTGATACCAACTGTGACAGCCCCAGATCCGGGGTCAGGAATCCGGGCCATCATACTCCAATTTCCATTTATTAACAATATCTCTTGGTCTTCTTTTTTTTATACTATTTCTCATACAAATGACCCACACTAATATCATCACACACACCAGTCATATGCTCAGAGAACAAAATCCATTAATGATAGTAGTTAAAGATAAACTATTATTACAATCCCAGAATACCATCTATTACACCCATATAAAAGTATATACTACCTTGAGAACAGGTGTCGATACTTTCTCATAAGGTAGACTTCCCCTTTACCCTCTTCCGGGTTGCACTGCGACGTTTCGATACCTGATCTAGCTGTTATATAAATAAATAGCAAGAGTGAGCTATAATAGCTCAGCAAGATAAATTTTATAAACTAGCTTCAAAAGAAACATAAATATATCTGAATAATAAGCAGAAGACAAATCTTAATTATTATAAAAAGAATTTATTTTTATTTTATAACTACTCCTTTCAAATATTTTTGTACTAAAAGAAATATATAGCATTCTAATATCAGCTTCTCTTCTAATATAATATCAGTTTTTCTTCTAAAATAATATAATATCAGTTTTTCTTCTATAATAATTAAAAACCATTACATCACCTCAGCATAATATTTCAAGATAATATATCATCTGCACATCATCTCTCAATACAATCTTTTCATTTCTCTTTTTATATAACAATTATATAAAAATAATATAAAATCAGTTTCTCTTCTTACTGTAAAAACAATTCCATCATTTCATACCATTTTCCTTTTTCAGAATACAGATCTGAAAACCATTATCAATTCTTTCTTTTAAGTTTTGGGGATTTTCACTGTTGCCGAATACGTAAGGACGATGATCAGTCGCCCTCCGTACCCGTCCTTTTTACTACCGGTAGAAGGAGGAAGGTACACCACTACATCCCCCTGGAGGAGGGTACACCACTACATCCTCCTTCGGCAACTCTTGGGCCGAAATAAAATACTGATTGCTGGACTGTGCCGCACACAGCCTCCTACGCTTTTTGTTGCTATCCCCCTTTTTGTCAAATCATTTATCTACTCACATTTATCATTTCCATTTCCATTCACATTTATCATCACCTTTAAATCATATGTCATAATACTTTAATTATGACTCATACATCTTTTCTATAATTATTAAAGTCAAATATGCCTTTAGAACATAAAGTATATTCGCTCTATCCATATGCGTATCTATCTTTCTTTAATTCTCAAAATCAGGAAATAAATCCTTAGCAATATAGCATCGTAGAAAAACATATATATTCCAAGAAATCATTTTACTTAAAAAAAATAAAATAGTTTTCTAAAGTAAGAGTAGAAGAAATCTTGCTCTCTTATATACATATATATATATATATATGTTGTTCCATCTACTTTTAAAAATAGTAGATAATAATCAAATAATACTTATTAAATCACAATATTTAAAAAGAATATCTTTAGCAAAATATTATAAATCATATAACCCTAGATAACACCTGATACCATTCTTTTATTTACTTTAGATAACAACTGATACCATTCTCTCATATTCTCTTAATCATAAGGCATGTTCAATTCATGCATAATCATCTCTATACATATCCATCTCACACTCATATCCATATTCATATCCATCTCATACTCATATCCATATTCATATCCATATACATCTTCATATACCTTCCTTTTTAATATCAATACTCAAGGAAGAAAATTTCTTCACAATATAGTAATAATAGCATCACATGTATATATATTCCATGATATCATTTTTATTCCGAAGATAAATAATTTTCAAAGTAGGGATAGAAGGATCTTGCCTCGATCTCTGTAAGTCGGAAGTATAGCTCGTGGCTCTCCCGAAGTCTCTATAAACACAAAAAGGATCATTATCAGAACATATTCCACTTAACCACCTACGCTCATATAATAACACCCTTATAATATCCCATTACTATCTCAAAAGGTCTTGGGGACTTAACCATTCTTATTCCCGATTAAAGTTCTAGTGTAATCCACCATTCCCCTTAATAACCATACTCGACTGTAAAAATTCTCAGAAAATATAGATTCCGAATTTTAATGCAAGGCTAACTGTCAAGGGTCCTCTGACCACCCTACTACACTATCCCAAAATTTCGTGACCTTTAAAAATGTCTTATCGTAACTTTAGCCTTAAAGTTGATACATTTACGTTTTCTCGGTTTTCGAATGCCTTTCACTAAAACTGACTTTTCTCCTAAACCGTACGTCAGATTTTAACGTACTTTATATCAAAACGATCTATGGACTAAGCTCTATCATTTTATGGTCCATTGGTACACTGGACAGTAAGGTACCGTACTGATACAGGGGTCCAAAACAGAGCAGTTCCTATCCTAACAAAAATCAGGCATTATAACTGCTGTACTTTCATACTTTTCATATTTTAATTGCTCCAAAACCATCATTCCACACTCAATCCAAGCCCTACACCATGTGGTCTACATCCCAACCATGGTTACAAGTTCACATCACAATTTCCATATCAAACTTAAAACACATATCAACAACCATATCATCAAGATTTCATGTTTTATACAACTTAACTTCTAAACTAAGCATAATCAACCATAAACTCATAATTCAAGTTAGGGTCTCAAGTAATATACTTTCCTTGTAGCTTGTATAACACTTAATAATCCTTGGGATATCCTTAAGCAACCATATAACACCTTAAACTAACAAGAAACACCAAGAACATACTTAGAATTTTCGGAGCTATTTTACTGCAGCTGAAAGAACATGAAAAACGACCCCCTTACCTTGCTTTTCTGGGAAAATCTTGTGAAATACGACTTGTAGCTTATCTCATCGGCTTTCTAAAAAGCTAAAGAACGAAAAATTTGGCTGAGAAACGAAGAAGTTATGGCCGTTCTAAGCCGGCTGTTACTGTTTGGCCGAATTGAAAGAATGGAAGGGAGAGATTTTCCCTTGATTTTTTGATCTTATCTTGTTTAATTCTTGTTAATCTAGTTTGTCTTGGAAGCTTTGGAATATATTTGTGATTAAAGGCTTGCTAATGTACTAATTTACCCTTAAAACATGTTAGTAGAAAGTGATGTCATGCATGGTGATCTCATAATCCTTTTTCCTTGTTTTTCTAAGTATTATGCTAATACTTTTGGTAATTAATAATGTGGTATATATCCTTGTTATATTACTAGTCTTGGTTGTTTGGTTTCCACACTCGTCTAATTGAAATTCGTTCCGAATATACCTCATTATCTCAGTGGTTCTGAAATCATTTAACAATCCAAATTCCTTTGACAATTCCTTAACTTAATAATTCTTTAGTTTATACTAATCCACCAATTCCTCAATATATATTTCTTTTAACATCTCCATGCTCCTTAATATCAAATAGAAGCTCATTCGAAACCAAAATCCTCAAAAACCCATATTCAGGAATTTCTGAAATCTATCGTCATTTCTATTTTATTATTTTCATTGTACAACACTAATATGGTTTCTGTTTACTCATTTTCTCTTTCAAGTATAGAGTACCTACATGCCATTTCTTTAAATCCTCAAAATTTACTATTCATGGGATCACTGTAGCTTTGCTAAAATTAGGGTTATTACAATAACTAGCTGATTACAGTTTCCAGCTAAAAGCTAATCTCTTTTTTATATTTTCTAATTAAAATATCTCATTTTCTCCTAAATAATAACTAAGCAATTACCTTTTTCAGCTATTACCCTTTCTAACTAAAATATCTTCTTTCCAACAAATATGGTCGTTCTAATGAAATAAACTAATAATAACACTTCTCCGAAGTAATAACTAACCAATTATCTTTTTCAACTATTACTTTTTCTAACTTTTCAAACTTAAATATTTTCTTTCTAAAAAATTCAACTCACAAAATTCATGTCATAAAAAATTTATTCATAATTACTAATAACTAACTAATTAACTTTTCCAACTAAAAGGTAATATCTTCTTTATGTTATCTAACTAAAATATCTTATTTTCTCCTAAATAATAACTAACCAATTAACTTTTTCAGCTATTACTTTTTCTAACTTTTCTAACTAAAATCATTTCTTTCCAAAATTATGATCGTTCTAATTAATGAAATAAACTAATAATATTATAATTACTAATAACTAACTAATTACCTTTTCCAGCTAAAAAGTAATATTTTTTCTAATTTTCTAACTATAATATTTCATTTTCAAACTTGATTTTTTTAGTTAATTATTCTTACCTAAATATTTATTATTGGTAAAAACATGTAATTTTATTTTATAAATAAAATAACGATATTATAGTTCCTAATAAATAACCAATTACCTTTTTCCGTTAAAACACATTATCAAATCATATCATTTATAAATTTAAATTACAAAGGTCATATAATAAAAAATTCATTCAAATTTAAAAAAACTCATATCATATTAAAGAAAATTCATGCTTCGCACGGGTTTATCTATCAATACTACCACATTTAATTGTTTTACTTTATTAGCCTTTATTATATTACTCAGTTATAAAAAATAGAACACAATCTTTTCTCAAAATATTACATGAAGTTCTTCCCAACACTTCTCCTAAATAATAACCAACCATTTACCATTTTCAGCTATTACATTTTCTAACTTTTCTAAATAAAATATCTTTTTTCCAAAAGTATGGTCGTTCTAATTAATGAAATAAATTAATAATATTATAATTACTAATAACTAGCTGATTACAGTTTCCAACTAAAAGCTAATCTCTTTTTTATATTTTCTAATTAAAATATCTCATTTTCTCCTAAATAATAACTAAGCAATTACCTTTTTCAGCTATTACCCTTTCTAACTAAAATATCTTCTTTCCAACAAATATGGTCGTTCTAATGAAATAAACTAATAATAACACTTCTCCTAAGTAATAACCAACCAATTATCTTTTTCAGCTATTACTTTTTCTAACTTTTCAAACTTAAATCTTTTCTTTCTAAAAAATTTAACTCACCAAATTCATATCACAAAAAATTAATTCAAATTATTGAAAAAAAATCATATAATATTAAAGAAAATCCGTGCATCGCACGGGGTTTTAACTAGTCTATATAAATTTTTAGAAATTTTATATGCATACATATATGTTCAGTAATCATTATTCATTATTCAGTATATTGTTTGATAGTTTGGGTTTTTTCCCCTCTTTTGAATTAGTTGATATATGATAGATTTTCCAAAAACAGTACCATTTGAATTTAATTTGATACAATCATGTATGCATACTTATTATATATGAACAACCAACATGATGACATTCGTAATGAAGCAAATGAGCTTCTCAGAATCAGAGATTATCTTTTTAAAGAATTATCTCGGAAGACGGACCAGTTTGCCGAGAAGGTATAGTTGAAATCTTGCTGAATATATTACTTTGACTTGTTTGCAAACTTAGTTTCCCTTTTTTGATTCTTGCCAACAAAAATTATATTAGAGCATATATAGATGTTTTCATACACCTGAACCAAGTGTTTTGCCTTCTGTTATTGTTTCATTCTTGTAGTACAGTGCAGAATTATTAAAACAACTAAACTGACAACTGCTCAAGAGAAGCTAAACAAACTAGATAGGCTAAAGGTAAAAACCATGAAGTTTTATTCCCCCTACTCCAATAAGTTTTGTTTATTTAATTTGTAATAATTTTTCATTTTCATTTAAAGCGATTTTTTAACTGAAACCGAACCGATAAAAATTGAACCGAACTTTTTGAACCCGAAACCGAACCGGCGGTTGAGATTTTTGATTAAAAACCTAGGATATGCGGTTCTGGGTTGCGGGTTTACCATAAAACCGCACCGAACCCGCATCCACACTCCCCTACAAATTACTATTATATATGATATAAAATATTGATACTTAATATGAATTCACCACCAACAATAATCCGTATACTTCAAATATTTTACTAAAAAATTAGATATTTCGAAATTTCACCCAAATTAATAATGTTACACCACAATACAACACTATACATAAAAATTATGTTAACATAATTGTATTATTACGTTATTTTACATCAAAATAATGTAAAACTAAAGTTGTTGTAGTGTGTTAGTATAGAAGTGGAAGTTTATCTTGAAAATTGTGCTTGTTACCAAAAAAATATAATTAAGTTAAATATTTATTTATTTTAGTTATTAAAAGTTGAAATTGTGCTTGTTACCAAAAAAATATAATTAAGTTAAATATTTATTTATTTTAGTTATTAAAAGTTGTTTTCTTTTGTTTATTTAAAATGTTGTTAGTAAACATACTTAGATGTACGAAGACTTGAGTTATAATTCATAAAAATATTGAATTATTAAAATAGTAATATTGAATAAAACAATTGTATCACATTTAGTTTGGAAAAATAGCTTATACATTTATTTTAGGCTATTATATGGATGTTTATTAAACCATAAAAATTAGTCAAAAGTAAAAATTTCGTTTGCACAAAAAAATAGTGCAATAAAAGTGAGAATATCTAAAATTTATATAGTATTTCGTAAACGTCATATTTTTGTTATCTAAGTAATTCGTTTTTTTATCAAGGATGTCATTTGCTTTCGACACATTCGGATTTTGGACTTTTAACCCTGTTGAGTTCTTTAAAAGAGTCTAAAAGTCATAAATAAGAATCTGTTAATTACATGTTAATTGTAGGTTCAGGAAAATATGTGTTTCGGAAGATAGGATTTATTATTCAACCAAGGTTTGTAGCACAATTTTTTGTCTGCATACCTCGTATTCTTATATAGATTTTAAGACATACTTCTGTTTATACAACTATTTTCACAAATAGTAAAATAACATAGTTAAAAAAATACAAGATTTCACTTAAAAGATAAATCTATTATCTATCTATTATTTTATATATTAAATTTTAACACAAGGGCAAAGATTGTCATTTTAATGGCTGTGAAGTTATTATTTTATTCCTATATTTTCAAAAATTACAAAAATGTTATCTTTTAATAATTATGTAAAAAGTAGTTAAAATTATGTTAGTGTTGGAAATCAAACCACTAACCTTTTTTTTTTATCAAATTCATGACATAACCAACTGTTCTTACAATTAATTATGAGTTTTTTTAAAAAAAAAACCAAGATAAACCACATTCTCTCATCTTGTCTCATCCACTTTTATTTTTATTATTTTTTGAGTAAATGAAATACTGGTTTATATTATTTCTAAAATATTGGATTGATAAAATTACAAAATTTGTAAGAACCCAGATTTTTTGTAGTAATTAAAAACTTTTATTATGTAATGCGGCATAAGTGTAACAGTGGTTCTAGGGAATGAATATTTAACGAATTTTGATTCAAATGTTTATATGCCATGAACAATGCAATTGGTTGACAACTTAGATAAGAATAATCTATCTCCTGGATAAGTAAGATATGGTAAATTCCAAAGAGGAAGGTTATTCTCATGTCATCCAAATCGATATCTGTTATAAGTCCAATGGTTCCGTAGAAGGGTTAAGGAATGCTCGGGAAAGCACTGGGACATTTTTCTAATCATAAGAATTAAAGAGAAAATAAGCAATGAATAGTGTTTTTGGTGGAAATTGGAATATTATCAGACGACGCTATATAGGAGTATTAGGAATGGATTTCTGAGTTCGTATTAATGACCGATAGGCAATATAAGTGTATGTAAACAATATCAGATTAAAAAAAATAGCACTTTTATTTTCCCCGAGATTTCCCTAGACACTGAATGATTTAAGGATTTAATATAAAGATTTAAGGAATTTAAATTCAAGAATTATTAAGGAGGATTGAGAATGGTAGTATAAATATTAAGAAGGTTTCCGGTAAAACCCTAACTAGAAATGATTGAGATATTCATCCGAACGATCAATGAAAATGAGCAATAACCGGACAAAAGAACAAGTAGAGGATCAAGGCGCATGCATGTGCAAGAGGATAAGACCAAGTAACTAAGTAGTTACATGAGTAACTAGCATACTTAGCAAATCAAACCAAGTACTTAGCTTTATCTTCTCATCTTACCACTACAAACCAACACTTGTCCATGTAATTTGCATCATCCATGACCTAGTACCTTTAATAAAGCCACTTTATGATAGATATTATCTAAACACATCATCAATAGTTCATTTTATCATAACCAAGCAAGAGAACAAAGGCAACCAACACCATTTCTCTCCAAAAGCTCCATTCGGCCATACATAAATTCAAGAAAAGAAATCAACCTTCCATCCATTGTTTTTATGGTGAGTACTACATTTCATATAATAGCTATCCTATAAATCTTCGCTTCAAACTCCACTCCTTTCATTTTCAAATAAATCATCAAAGTGGAGGATGAATAGTAACTCTCATGAACTAACTTTGATTTTTTGATTTATTTGGTTGATCTAAGCTATATTAAGGCTATACAAGGACTAATCAAGGTTTATTAAGGCTTGTATACTCTCCAAGGAAGGTATATCTCTTAAGAACCCTAGATTTTATTTTGAGATTATGGATGTTCTTGGTGGTTTTTAGCTTAGTTATGGTTATAGTGTTATTATAAGCATGTTAGCATGATCTTGTAGTTGATTTAGCTATATGATGATTATGACGATGAAGTGAGATGTTCTTGGACTTTTTAAAATGAGAATAATGTGTGTAAGATGTATGTATGCCCGGTGTGGCTTGGTGATTGATATTATCAATTTAGAAACGTTCAATTTATAGCAGTCGTAATGCCGAAATTTCGTTAAATCCTTAAAATTCGTGCATAACAGTTGAGATTAGTTTCTGGCCTTGATGAATAAATGACATACCCTTGTAGATCTCGAGTCAAAGATCTTTTTGGCGCGAGAATCGAAGCAAATGGACTTACGGTTTAGGAGTTATGGTCAAATTAGTAAAAGTGGTTCGAAACCGTAAGTGCGAGTTCGTAACTGAAATTGAACCCCTGTAAAATAAGTAATTCAGTGGAGAATCTTCATAATTAAATATTAGATATCATAAGGAAGGTGTGGGAGAAAACCTCATGTAAAATGGATCATTTTTCGATTTTATAAAAATATTCGAATCAGGGTTAAGTACGAATGAACCCCTAAAAAGAACGAGTGGTTATAACTTTGGAAAATCACTTAGAAAACGATCAATAAACCTCAAGGTATAATCTCTTTTAGTAAACGACCGACTTTAGCACTTTTGTGGCATAAGTACCTACCAAGGGTAAGTGTAATGACGAGCCTTAATAACGAACAAATGTCGGGTCATAACGGTGATAAAAAGAGTTACACTAGAGAGTGTATAACGAGATAACTTGAAAACGTGTCTTAATCTAAGTTAAGTATATACTGATTCTTTTAAAAGCATTAAGTGATTAATCTCAAATACTTTGATTGTTTATAGATCACCGAGCTGACCCAGGACACGCTACCCCTACTTGACTACCAGGCAAGTTTCAAATACTTTGGAACTGTTGTTGTGATAATATATATGATTGATTGTTGTTATACATATGCCATAGCATGCATGCCTACTTTCAAATTATAATGTGATACTTATTCCCTGAATTGATGTTGGCTTATAAGCTAGATATGATATATTAGTTATAAGCCGGATTGTTTTGTTAAGACCCTTAGTGAAGGGCATATGATCTTCCTTCATTGAATATAGACCGGGAGTCGGTATTTTGTAATATAAGGATAGTCATGGAATCAGAATGATATTCTCTTAACGTAGAAACATGAAACACATCATGGATATTTATTTAATAAACACATCATGGATATTTATAGGGATAGTCATGGAATCAGAATGGTTCGTAGGTTATAATATGCCTGAAATCAGAATGATATTCTCTTAACGCAGAAACATGAAACACATCATGGATATTTATTTAATAAATATTCTCATATGTTATTCGAGGGTTACTTTGAGCAATAATTCATATTAAAAATATTCTTTAAATGTTTATGAGTTAATAAATATTCTTTGAATATTTATGTAATTCTTTTAACTAGTTTTAAAATATATTATTTTATTCAAATATTATCTTCGACCTTCAAAAATTATGTAAAATATTTCTGAGTCTTATTATGACTATTTTTATCAAGGGGAGGTTCCCAAAAATCGATTCTTCACTCAAATCTATCTTCCAAATTATGAGGGAACCTTACTTGAGAGATGTTATTTAATTGTTTGACTTCCCGGTCATAAATCTTTTGAAACTATTCTTTGCACTCGCAACTTGGTTACTATTCATTCAGATTGAGTCTTTGTATTACTTCCTCATCATTCGAGGGGTAAGGTTGTTGGAACAAGTCGATATCCATTAACAAGCAACTACTTGGGAAATATTGGTGAATTTTCCTTTCCAACTAGATACGACTAATTTGTGAAGTCCTATCAACAAGTATTACACTTGGGGAAAGGGGGACGAGCTTTACGTTTCAGAGTCATGGATTTACTCGAACTAGGAGTATCTGTGTAAGAGGCTGTGGGATAGTCCATCATTGAAACTTTGTGTAAGAGGTTGTGGGACAGTCCATCATTGTAAACTGGTATAAGAGGCTGTGGGACAGTCCATCCTCGAAATAGGGTCCGAGTGGCGCCGGCCCCGACTAAACCCAAAGATGGCTAGGGAGATCCGGCGTATGGTGGTGTCCATATGTTCTTCCTTCTACATGTAGAGAAAATTTTTTTGAGATGCACGACCTGCGACTGATCATCGTAAGGTGGTGTCATCCGGCACGACATACTCCAGCATTGGTTCATCATCCAAATCTATTTATTTTCTGCAACATGAAGTATCACTCGTGTTGACAGGGTTTGACAACTGTTCAGACTAAAAGTACTCTGAGATACCCCGTAACTTCATCGTTTATATTATATTGGCACAATGTTCGTTAATGCATGACATATGGTTTCAAAAATACTTTTGAACTGTTATATATATTATTGTTCAGTATACATATTTGTTGGTGGGCTATTGCTCACCCTTGCTTTATTATTTATATCACAACAACAGCTGGGTTTGATGGCCCGCGTAAGGCGCACTCGGCGCAAGCAGGTGACTCCAGTCGTAGGACTACCTGCTGATATGGTTGCTGCCATTGTTGAGGTAGACCGACAGCTTTTGTTTTTATCCTTAATTATATGTATAATTAATGTTAATCAACGGCAAGAACTTTTAAACTTATGTTGTAATCATTTTGGGTTGTAATAACTTATATTCGTGAATCCTATTAGTAGAGACTTATTTCAATTTCATCTCTGGGACTATAACTGTTTGTGTGTGAAGTGATATTATTGCGGGGTCGTAACATGTTACTTATTTATTTTAGACTCAAGTGCAAGTATTGTTTATGGAATATAAGACTGTAACGACCAGGTCCCTGACCCCGGATCTGGGGCTGTTACAAAATTTATTCTAATCGATTGAACATATTCTACAATTCTCTTTTGTAATTTTAAATAATTGATATAAAAAATAAAATTTTAGATTATACAAATGTAACCGAGTCCAAAATTTTTTTTTTTTTACATGCATCTCCATGTAAGTATTAAATTATTTACATAAAAAATTAAGATTTGGTTTTAGGAAATATGTATATTTTAGTTGTCAAATCATACATAATTAATAATTGTATCACAGAACGTTTAGGTATATAAATTTAAATATGTGAGTCATATTAAAGGGTTTTGGTGGCTTTCAACGATTTAAATATATAATTGGTCCAAAAACATAAATATTTAAACATATACGAAATCTAATTGAAATTATGTTAAAAAAGATGAAAATTCTAAAAATATGATCTATGTCATATATGAAAAATAACATAATTAACATTCAAATTAATCAAAAAAGATATAAAATTTTGAATTATAAATAAGTATTACAAAACTGAAATAATTATTTACAATGATCAATTAGACTATAACTCGACCATAAAGTATGGTACATATGAATTTTTATATAACATAATAAATTGATCAATATAATATACAATGGTTGAGTTATAACAGTACTTAGATTAGTATACGATAAAATCAAAAAAAAAATATGATTTTAGATTTCACATACATGTACGGGTTATTAAGGTCATTTTGCCATATTTTACATCGATTGAAATATTTTTAAAAATTTAAAACTGGGTTGAAAATAATTCAAAATATAATTTAAAATATATTTCAATTTACCAAATTTTTAATTGAACTTCGATATTTTGTAATAAACATTAGACGAAAATTAAACATTTGAATTTAAATGTATATGTATAAAAAACGATCGAGACGATCATAAGTATGACACTTATTTAATATTAAGAGATTTTGAAATATGTTTCAAAATATAATCTTACAACAAATCAAATGAATTTATATACAACTATATTATATACGGACAATTTTACTAAGATAATTATTTATATTATACTCAAATGTTACTTTGATAAAGTTCATTTCACGCAATTAAAAATTAAATTAATAATTTAGCAATTATTAGAATTCGTGTGATAATTATCGTCTGAAATTTTATCCAAATTTTATGAGATTTAATCAAATAATTAAATATTTGCTTCAAAAAATTAGTAACAATATTATAAATTAATTACAAAAATATCAAATAAATCAAATCTTATAATTTATATTTATATTACATTTTTGGACGAAAAAATAGTTAAGGGCAAGCACGAGCATTTATACTCATCTATCTATTATATTATTAATAGCACAACAGCCACGTCAGCTGCCACCTCAGCTACTATATTGTATTAATAATAAGAAATTGATCCTATTGAGAATTGAACCCTTGATCTCTAAGGTAGAAGTGAGAGTCCTTACCACTATGCTAGACATGAGACTTGAATATATTTTAAAACTCATTATTAATATATCGTGAGACAACCTTCATATATTATATTCATGATAAAAAATTGTTCGTAAAAGGAATTGAACCCTTGACCTCTAACTTAGAAGGGAGATACCTTACCACTAGGCTAGAAACAATTTTGAAAATATTATAAAACAAATTATTAATATATCGCGAGACAACCCCCATATATTATATTAATGATAAAAAATTGTTATAATAGAATTGCTAGTGAGAGCTGAATGGAGAGAGGAGAGAGGAGAGAGAACTAGGAGAAAGAATAGAGCCGTTAATGGAGACTTCAACTTTCAAAGTCACAGGGGAGAAGATAGAAGGTTTGGTTCAGACAAGGGGGTTGTAAGTGACTCGATCTTTGAAAGATTAGGGGGTAAGCGCAAAAACGTTTGGGAAGAAGTAGTGGCAGTATCAGAAGATATTTGGGAAGAGGCAAAAGAGGAGATATTGAGATATCGGCCTTTGCTGGAAAGAGAGCTGGTCCAAGCTATTGAGAAGGATAATAGATCTATTCTGAGATATCTAGTTAATAGACTGCTTAGGATTAAGAGAGTTGTGAGTAGGCAAATGTTAGCAGGAGTCATTGAGAAAGACTCTGAAGCGATAGAAAAGGCATTAAGAGAGCTATTGCTTTGTAACTGGGAAGGACCTATTATCAAGTTTCTAGATGAAGACAAGCAGAGGAAAGTGATTTCTAATGAGTTGCATCAAACTATATTTATAAGCAATAATTTGGAATGGGTAGATACAAATGTTCAAGTGCTGGCTTTAGGAGGAGATGCAAAGGGGCTAAGGATGGCTTCTAACCAGATTCATTATAAGAGTCTTAGAAATCTCAAGAATAAGGAATACAAGGATGATTTTCATTGCAGATCTTATGTGGAGGTCTTGAAAGGTTCTTTGAAGTTGGGGTATGAAGACAAGGAAAGAGATGATAGTGATAATTGGACGGTGGTTGATTACAGTAAAAAGAGAAGTAGGGCAAAATCTGAGCAGAATAATAGGGTCTCCAATAGAGGATCAGTGTTTATTGCAAAAATTCCGTTGAGGGCTAAAGCTAAAGAAATTTGGGCTCATTTCTCATCCTTTGGTGTGGTTAAGGATATAATTCTTCCGAAAAAGAGGGATAAAAATAATAGAAGAATAGGCTTTGTGATAGTTAAGGATGATATAGCATCTCTGAGTTTAGTAAAAGCTGCTAGAGATTCAAAAATTCTGGGAGTTTAAATGGATATAAAGTTAGCGGGGGAGCAGAATACTCAATTCAAAGCCAATAAAGCAGGAAAGGACTCAATAAATTTGAATGCAGATAGAGAGTCAGTTGGTCATAGCCTTAAAAGTGGAAGTAAAGCAATCTTGGATATGAAGAATGTTCTAGTTAAGGAGATGACCTGCTGGAAGTTTTTACTGAGGTTCAGAAGCAAGGAGGAAAAAAAGTGTTTTGATCATAGGAAGGTTAGTGATTGGCTTCAAAATTGTAGGGGAATTGAGGAAAGTGACTTCAGAATTAAAAGAAAACTGGTGGTTGAAGTTAGAGGTTTGCCAGCTAATGCCTGGGTGGAAGGAAATCTAATGGAACTAACAAGAGATTTGGGTACTTGGGGTTGGTGGATTAATAGAATGGATGAAGGTAGGGTGTTGGAAAATCCTAAAGTCTGTATATATACAAATGACCTTAACCCCATTTTCTCAAAAAAGGTATCAAGGTCAAGGATGTAGGCTTTGAAGTTCGGATAGTGGAAACTCATAATACTTTTGGAGATAATGAGAAAGTGAGGAAAACGAAAAGAGATAGATAAAGTGAAGTTGAGTCTTCATTGGGGCTGAATGTATCAAAGGACCAAATTAGTTTGAAGTTGTCGGGGAAAGAGAGTTTTATTAACTCATCAAGTGTGGTAGAATCATTTGGTCAGAACATTTTACCAGAATTAGTTGAAAGGGGTATTGAACAAACGTCATTGGATAGTTTGGGACTTTCTAGTGAATCCAGGCTTAAAAAACCAGAGTTAGTTTGGGATTTTCCAAATTCTTTGGATAGTGGAAAGAGTATACTCAACTCAGGGATATTAGAGGATCAAGGGGCATGCAGAACTCACTATGTGAGAAACTGAAAAATATAAAAATCAAAGGCCCAGGGAGACCAAAGAGGAGGAAGATTAAGAAAAATCCTTTTGAAATTGGAAGGTGCAAGCTTTGGTTTAAAGCTAATAAGGATCCAGTAGCATCGAAGAAAAAACAGATGACTCAAGAAAGGAATTTTGGTTTGCTGCAAGAAGCACCTGAGGATGAGGCCATAAATATCCTGGAGACTGCTACTAATATGGGTTTCACTCTTAATGTAGCTGTAGAGGATGCCTTGGTTCTAATTAAAGATCAGATTGAGAAAGGGTTGGTTTGAAGTACTTGTTTCATTATCAAGGTAGGATCATTTAGTTAATGGATAGTGTTTGCATATTGAGTTGGAATATTAGAGGGATTGGTAGAGTGAATAATAGATCCAATGTTAAGGATTTTATTATTAAGTGGAAACCTAGTGTGGTGTGTTTGCAGGAGACTATTGTTTCTAGTCCAGACTCTAGTCTAATGAATGAATTGTGGAATGGGAAGAAATTTCAGTGGTTGTTTCAGATTCCAACAGGGCACTCTGGAGGGTTAATAACTAGTTGGAAGGAAGAGGTTTTTGAGCTTCTTAATGCTGAGCTAAACACTAATTGGATAGGTACTACATTTAGAATCAAATCTTCTGGAGTGGTATTTTGTTTGTTTAATGTGTATGCGCCTCAGACTACAAAAGATAAATTGGATCTCTGGGAGACTTTCAGTAGATTCTCCACCCAGTTTATCAGCTTTCCAGTCTTGTATATAGGTGATTTTAACAGTGTTAGGACTCAATCAGAGAGAGTCAATTGCAGTGTTAGGAATCCAGATATAACTATCTTTAATGTTGGATCAATAGTTCAAATCTTATAGAAGTTCATATGAAAGGTGCTAAATATACTTGGATTGCCCCTAAAGGCAAGAGAAGTAAGATTGATAGAGCTTTTTTAAACTCAGAATGGTTTGATAAAGGTGAGTGGTCTTTAAAAGTACTGCCAAGAAGAAACTCAGATCATAGGGGTTTATGTTATTCCAGAAAGAGGTAAATTGGGGGCCTAAGCCGTTCAGAATGTTCAATTCCTGGCTTAAGAACAGTAATTTGAGATTACAATTGGAGAATCTTTTTAAGGATAAGTCTGTGAGACTTGGTCTCAATGTACAGCATTCCTCGAGATTAGTGAAACATGTTGTTAAGGATTGGAACAAGTCTGTTAATGGCAATATTCTATTAAGGATCTCAGCTTTGGAAGAAAAGTTGGCTGTAGCAGAGGAAAATAATCATGCTAAGGAGGAGGTATTAATTCTGAAAATGGAGTTGGAAGAACTTGTTCTGGAAAATATTAGCATGCTTAGACAAAAATCTAGAATCAATTGGCTTAGAGAAGGTGACAGGAATACTAGATTTTTTCACCAGTCTATCCAAAGGAGGAGAGCTCATAATAGAATTAGGGATCTCTCTTGGAGAGGGCAAATTCTAAAAGAGCCTAATGAAATCAAGGAGGCTGTTAGATCTTATTTTCAAGGGAACTTTAAGAGTAGACGGAGTTCCTGTATTTTTAGTGTGAAAGGTTTCCTGTAGAAAAGGTTGGATTCACAAGATGTGGCTTTTTTGGAGAAAGGTATTACATCAGATGAGGTAGATTTGGCAATGTCACATTGTAATTCGGATAAAGCTCCTGGACCAGATGGTATGAATGCAGGTGTTTTGAAGTTTCTTTGGAAGCATTTGAAGGGGGGAAATGGTGGATTTTATTAATAATTTTATGGATAAAGGTGCTCTTCCCTCTAACATAAATTCCTCCTTCATAACATTGGTTCCTAAGGTCAATCATCCCTCTGGTCTATCAGACTATAGGCCTATCAGCCTTATCAATTGCTCTCTCAAAGTGCTATCTAAGTTATTAGCCTCTAGACTATCAGTAGTATTGGGCAAAATCATTAGTGATCACCAAACAGGGTTTATTAAGGGTAGACAAATCTCCGAAGGTATCCTGATAGCTAATGAGATTGTGCATTCATTGAAGTCATGGCAAGTAGAAGGCTTAATTCTCAAGTTGGACTTCGAGAAAGCATTTGATTCAGTTGATTGGGATTTTCTGCTTGAAACTATGTCAGAGCTAGGTTTTGGGGATAAATGGTGTGGTTGGATGGGTAGCCTTCTTAAATCAATGAAAGGTTCAATTCTGGTCAATGGATCTCCTTCAAAGGAATTCAATTTTGAAAGAGGATTAAGGCAAGGGGATCCATTATCACCATTGTTATTCAACATTATTGGAGAGGTTTTTAGTTGTATGATGGAAAAAGCAGAGGAATTGAATTTTATAGAAGGATTGAAACTGGGAATTGGGAATGATCACATCACTCATTTGCAGTTTGTAGATGACACCATTATATTCATTAAGCTTTCTTTGGAAGGTTTAAAGAATTTAAAAAGAATTCTTCAAGTATACCAATTATCTTCAGGGCTCAAAATTAATTTCAAGAAGAGCTCCTTGTATGCTTGGAACTGTGACCCTTTGGAGCTCTCTAGATGGGCATCATTGCTAGGGTGTGCAGTTGGACAGCTGCCTCTCATGTATCTGGGAGCCCAAATCGGATCTAATCCAAGGAGTAAGGCTTTTTGGAACCCTTTAATTAAGAAGGTAGATCATAAACTAGCAGGGTGGAAATGTGATTCTCTAAATATAGCTGGTAGGTCGGTTTTACTCAATGCTTCTCTGAACAGCATCCCTGCTTACTGGTTTAGTTTGCATAAGGTTCCTAAAGGGGTTTGCAAGATTATAGATAAAATGAGGAGAGACTTCTTCTGGAAGGAATTGGGAGATGTGAACTTGGGGAAAAGGAAAATGCACTTGATTAATTGGGATTACATGTGTAATCCTAAACATGTAGGAGGTCTAGGTTTGGCTAATCTAGAAATAAAGAATGTAGCTTTGTTATATAAATGGTGGTGGAGGTGGATGTCAGAAAGGAATAGTCTTTGGTGGAGCATTTTAAAATCCAAGTACAATCTCAGTATAGATAAGGGTTTAAATCAGCTTGAGGATTCTAGGAATTTGTCCTTTATGTGGAAAGATATTCTAAGGGTCAATAAGCAAGGGATTTGGAATGAGTTTCTGGATAAAGATAACTTACATTGGGTTATATGAAATGGGGAAAAGGCTCTTTTTGGGAAGATAAATGGCATCAATTGGGAATTTTGGCAGAAAAATTTCCTAGGTTGTTTGAGATTTCTAATTGGAAATCAGTTACAGTCTCAGTCTTCATATCTTCTTGGAATAGAACTGATTGGGTGGGTGCTAGATGGATCAGAAATCTTAGGAACTGGGAAAAGGAGGTTGAGGAGGAGGTAGATAATGTTGTGAATGGAATTATTCTTAATTGTTGGGCAGATAAAGTAGTTTGGAGAGCTAATGGAGGTTTTTATTCTACTAAGGAAGGGTACCATCTAATCAGAAATTTGAGTCATCTTCCTAATGGCAATTGGATGAAGATTTGGAAACTAAAAGTTCCTCCAAAAATTCAATTCTTCTTGTGGAAAGTGGAAAATCAAATACTCCCAACTGCAGAGTTTCTATCAACAAGAATAGGTAGATCTATAAACCCTATCTATAAAAGATGTAACTTATCCAGAGAGAGTCAAAATCATCTCTTGTGAAACTGTAATTTAGCAAAGAATATGTGGAAGGAAATGGCTTCTTGGTGGGGTTTAAATACAGCTCAAGCAAATATGTTTTGCTCTTCTTTTTGGGCATCTGCAAGTTTCTTTGCTAGTAATAAAGTCAGACCAGGTTGGTTAGTCTATGTTGCTGCTTGTCTTTGGTCTATATGGTTAGCAAGAAATGATCTAATTTTTAATAATCAGAGAGTCAATCAGCCTTCTGATTATAAAGATTAGGTCTTTTAAATGGTTGTTAGCTTCTAGATCTGTTAAAGATGAACTTGAGTCACTCTGGATGATCAGTCCTGGAAGAGCCCTACTATTATTCAGTAAAAGAATAATTAAGGAGGATTATATCTGGTGGAATACCGACCTCATTGGTTTCACAGATGGAGCTTGGCAGAAGGTTAATAGTGGTGCTATTTGTGGGGGAATTGGAGGTTTTCTCAAGGACATAGAGGGGAGTTTGTTATTCATTTTCTTTGGTCCTACATTGGCTTGGTGCCCTCTTGAAGTAGAAAGGAATGCAGTCTTGTTTTTATTTGTTAACATTAAGAAAAACTCTTTGCACAAAGGAGCAATAGCTATTTGCACTGATAGCTTAAACCTAGTCAAGCAACTAGAGCTGGATTTAAAGAAGAACATTGGTTAGAAGAGCATGAGCTTTGGAATGAGTTGGTGGGAAATTTAAATTTTAAAATTGTGTATGTGCATAGAGATGAGCTAAGTGGAGCAGATGACCTTGCAAAAAAGGGTAAAGAAAGGAGTATTATGATCTCTGCTTGGTGTTAAATTAACAAGATAGTGCAATTTAGTATAGTTTTAAGTGGGCTGTATTAGGAGAAATATAGGGGTTTGTGGGCTTATCTCTTCGTGATGAGTTAGGGCTGGTTTGGGATTTAAGTAAGGCCCGGATGTTTTAAGTCCAGTCTATTCATTAGAGTGTTCTGGAAGACTTGTTTACATTGTATCGTGGGGAAATTTGAACAGACTCAAGGATATTACGGGAATTAGAGGTTTATTTGGAGTAATCTCTTAATATTACCTCGGGCAGTTAAAAAGAAATCATAATTACTAGCGTGTTCTCGAGGTGAAAGAGTGTATATGTACGCTAAGCCTGCCAGTGTCTCTGTACATTATTCACTCTTACTGCACTATTTATTCACTTTTTCTTCTAGGGTTTGAAATGGAGAAAGGCTGGGACTTTCCACGTGAGGGTTTTGTGAAGGTTAATGTTCATGCCTTGACTCTGAACGATCCATTACCCAATGATAATGACTCTGGCATAGGTATAGTGGTGAGGGATGACGAAGGAGTCATCATCAAGATGATATCAGGCTCTATCAGAGATCTTACCGTTCGTGCTAATGAGCTTTGGGGATTTCTGGCTGGCCTTCGTACTTCTTTTTTCGAAGGACTTAACAAGGTGGAATTGGAAACAGACAACACTAATGCTCTGAAAGAGTGGGAGAATTGGCGATGGTTTTTGGACCCAAATCACTCCAGGGTCATTCAGCAATTAGAACAAAGGAAGAAAGACAAGAAACTCAAGTTGGTAACTCAAGTATGTGAAGAGAGTCAGAATAGGCTGGCTCAATATCTGGCAATAGAAGGGGCAAGGAACAGGACTAGGCTTGTGGTCTTTCGTAGGTCTTTTGGTCGTATCAGAGAGTTATGGAGGGCAGATATGGGGTTAGGCTCTGCTGCAGCCATCTTTGATGAATTTTCTGAAGAGGAGTACAATAACATGCAAGAGCATGAGATACTAAATGAGGATGGGGCAATGGATGTAGGTTTTGGGGAAGATTCAGACGATGAAGAAGGAGCTTGGCTTGTGCATGATGTTAACAAGGCTAATGTGGGAGGTCATAATCAAGACCACATTGTGATTGGTCTGCCAACTGTGAGGGGTAATCAGGGGGGTTCTGAGATCGTCAATGAGAGGGGCCGTGAATTGGTTGAAGGCATGGTTGGTTCAAGTGCTGGTGCAACAGCTCAGGTTTCCAAGGAAGCAGTAGATGCTGAGATGCAGGAGGATTGAAGCAGTCGATCCAATTCATCTGATACTGCTGTTGCTGCTTTTCAACTTATGTTTTGTTTAATTTTTGTTTAAGTCCAGTTAAATTAAGTCATCTATTGAACTGTGAGGTTAGGGCTGGTTTGTTTGGTTGGTTTTTGTTGCTGGTGTTAATGGTTGTTTTAATATAAGCCCAAGTTGGTGTAATGGGCTAGATTGGATGCTAAGGCTTGGCCTTTTTTAATATATTTATGTTTACCAAAAAAAAATGATAAAAAATTGTTCATAATAAGAATTGAATCATTAACCTCTAACTTAGAATGGAGATTCTTTATCACTATGCTACATCAATTTTGAATATATTATAAAACTCATTATTATCATGAGACAATTTATTATCATGAAATTACTAAATTACCTCTCCTATATTATATTAATGATACAAAAATTGTTTCTAATGAAAATTAAAACCCTTACCTCTAACTTAGAAGTGAGATTCTTTACCACTATGCTAGATATCAGTTTTGAGAATATTTTATTTTTGGTTATATATACATCTTGAATAAATAATCTTTTAGATATATTTTACATATTAAGCATTAAAATGTTCAAGCACCGCCTTGTACGGGTTATAAAGTTATTATTCTTAGTCCACGATCAATGATTTGTAAAAATATTTTAGAGCCCGTTTGGCTAATTTTAAAATTATTACTTATGATTTAAAGTTGATTAAAGTAATAAGTGAAAAGTAAAAATTTTAAGTCAATATTTGTTGTTAGGTAATTTTATATTATGAGTGACTTATGAATTATTAAAAATGTAAACATAAAAATAAATTTGATAAAATATCTATTTGAATGACGATATTAACTTTTATCAAATAAAATTCTTAAAACAAAATAAGTAGTTCAAAAAAATACCTCATACCAACTTTTGACTTTAAACTATTTTTCTAACTTTAAGTCAATTTTTTACTTATTACACAAACAAACATCTTTTGGCTTAAAAAGTAAAAAATGGCTTTTTAAGCGGTAGCCAAACAGACAGTTAACCACTAGATTTGCCAAACACCCCCTTAATCGAGTAGCGTGTTGAATTCATTTCTCGCAACCCACACACACTAATCCAAAAGCTGTGTGTGAAATCCCAATGGCCACAGCCTTACGAATCCCAATGGCATCTTCACTCTCCTGCTCTTCATCATCTTCACCACAATCCATCAAACGTTGTCGTTTCAAGCCTTGCGCTACGCTCAATTCTCGTAATAGTGCCAAGATACCAGTGCCTCCGATAAACCCTAATGACCCGTTCTTGTCGAAGCTCGCTTCGGTCGCTGCTAATTCGCCGGAGAAGCTACTTAATCGGCCGGTGAACTCCGATACGCCGCCGTATTTGGATATATTCGACTCGCCTACTCTCATGGCTACTCCTGCACAAGTAGGATATACACACTCTTATGTATCTTATGTGCACATGTTATTAATTGATTGCTGTGGTTTTCGATAATTGTGATTATGAGTAATATTTTATTTGCGGTGGAATGAAGATATATGTGTGTTATTGTAATTTTGGGGTAGATAGAATTGCGGTGTTAGTATAGATGAGGTAGAGAAATATGTACAGTACATATGAAGGACGAATTACTGGTGGAATATTTCCTGAGGACTATAGTCTGACTACGAGCTTTATTTCGTGTATGTGGAAAGTAATGGAATATGTAAGAAAGAGGGTAGTTTTGTATCGAATTAAGTTGAAAGCGGTTTATAGGTTTTGGAATGCCATGGTTGCGGAATTGTGGCATGCGTACGTTATAAGTAGTTTCATACAAATTGCTAGATGTAGCCATGTATTTCTGTTCTGTTTAGCTTCTTAAACGATAGACTTGTATCACCTATGACTGTATATCCGCTTTTGGTATTAGGACTATTGTCTTGTGTACATACCCTTAAAGGGAATGGGATCATTACTAATAAAATTTTCAAAACCTTATGATTATTCTATGTATTATATCATTAATTCAATTTATTTATTATAGCAGAATAAAGTTATTTACTCGATTGGTCCATGGTTTAGAATCAATTTTTTTTTTAGTTTTTTTTAAAGTCACATATATCTATTTAGAGTTTGTATCTGGTACAGGTTATTATCACCATTTCATGCCTTAGCTATTATAACATCCTTATCTCATCAGGATCTTCGTATTTTCTCTGTTTATAAATGTACCAGAATTGAACTTATGTATTTAAAACAGTTCTTTATGTAATTAGGAAAACATGAAAGTTTTTGGTTGTCTATGGACCTTTGATGCTGAATTGCTGATCAGAGGACACCGTTGCTTTTATTTCTAATGATTTTATTTCCTCTATGACTTTTCTAATCTATTAGTGTATACAGTGGGTTATCTTTGTTAAATGAATTATGAAGAACACATATTGTGAAATTTATGTGAATAAACAATTTTTATGTGATGTATTTATGTTTTATTTTTCTGCTACACCCTGCTTTTTAGAGTAGTAGAAATAAGAATTTTAAATTTTAGGGTTGCGTTTACAAACATGTGAAATTAAAGCCGACTTAATATTGGTGTTGGAGTTTTTTGGTTACTTTTGCAATTTTCATCGTGACATACTTTACAAGTTCATTTTTATGACTTGTGTATCGACCATATGCTTACACATATACTTTTCCTTGCTTTGCAACCTTTGCCTATATGCTACAACACTGCCTGGCACCTCGGGGCACCTGCAGACCCCGAATTTGGTTTTACTTTTGGTATTTCTTTGTGTATAATGTATATAATGTACAAGAATCACAACAACAGACTCCGTATGCCCCCCTTGGAAGAAGTAGGGCCTGGTAGTGGGTGAGATGTACACATATTTTACCTGTACTACAAGACAAGTAGAGATGTTGTTGCCATAAAAATCACAATTTTGTGAGATTTCTTTTTGTAAGATGCTAAAAGATTATGATTTTTTTTTAATAAAAAAAATGAAGATTCTTAAATTTTTATAAAAACTTGAAAGATGCATCAAGCCATAAAAAGGAGAAAGAATGTGTAAATTGTAGAAATGAAATTTGTTTGGGGAATATGCACATAGTAATATAGCGTAAGCCGTAAAGTAACATGTAAAGACAGTACAGTAAGATGTAGGTAGCTAAGTGCTAGCAATAGTACACTCTTGACTATAAACACTGTTATCCTTCTTACGGTTGATGGCTCTTCTTGTTGTTTGTCGTAATAAACACTGTTATCCTAGTTGATGGCTCTCTTCGCCTTTTCGATTCCATCCTATCCCCCTATTCTCATCTTACGGTTTTGATGGGCTGCCTCTCCTCGTCACATCGCAATCAATATGCCCCTTTTTTTTTTGCTAAAAATCAATATGCCCTTTATCTTCTTTGCCTGTGATGTTGTCTGTGGACGTGGCCAAACCTAACCAAACCTCTCTTACTTTATTCAGCAAAGAAGACATTATTCGGTATTATGTTCAGCATGGTACAACGACAACCGTAGGTCTACCACTGCACTTGGTCACAACTTCTGCTTACATGCTAAATTTATCCCCTAGCATTTGTACCCATAATCGGATCCAGTCTTAACACTGATGTTAATGTAATATTTTCGGTCGATTTTTTACATTTTCTTAACCATGCAAGTTTAAATTCATGTGTGTGTGTGTATAACGTGGTTATGTGTCTGTTAAATGGTCAATATATGAGCATCTGGCCTATATTATATGTTTTGTATCATGTGGTGACAATTTTGCTCGGCTTGAATCAGGTTGAGAGATCTGTCTCATACAATGAGCACAGGCCTAGGAGGCCTCCACCTGATTTGCCTTCGTTGCTTCTTCATGGAAGGATAGTTTACATAGGCATGCCAGTAAGTATTATTTAAGTTATTGAATGAAAAATGAAACACTACTCTAACTTACGGGATTGATAACATTTGAGAATGAGTTCTGAGTTTTCCTCTTTTATTATAACATCTCTTTTCGTGGATTCAAGATTTTTTTTTTTACAGTCACTTTTTTTGAGTGTTGTATTGTTTGTTAAGCTAAAAAGATCATTGGATAAGCTCTTGATGTAATGTAGCTTAGGGGGATTACGGGTTGGAGGCTTTTTAAATACTTCTGTTTTGGTTGCTCAGTTCACAAATAAGATAAGTGCTTTTTTATTAGTTGGTGCCAGCAGTGACGGAGCTTGTGGTTGCTGAACTGATGTATCTTCAATGGATGGATCCCAAAGATCCTATTTATCTTTATATAAATTCTACGGGAACCACTCGAGATGATGGTGAAACGGTAAGGCTTCTGATAATAGCTTGTTGGATTATTATTATTATTTTAAAATTTCATATTCATGTTTATAAATGTGTAGCATTATGCAGTTTAATTTAATTGAACTTTGTTCGGCACTTAGCTTAAAACGAGTTACTTGTCTGTGTATCTGCTCAGTGCTCACACGTCCTGGTAACATAGTTTCAATTTGAACTGCAATTACTGAGAGAAGTCTCGCATAGTATCTATTCGGAGTAGTTTCAATCTTGAACTGCAATTACTAAGTAAGTAGATATAAATAGTGATAACCTGACTTTCTATTAAGCTAAAGCCTAAAATGAACTGATCCTCAATTATAAACCACATTCAGCCTTATCCTACCTGTCCCAGTCATTTTGAATATATTAATTTTACTGTTCAGTGATTGTGAACGACTGAAGAGTCTGATTTGTGGATGATCTTTTGAGATTGCACATAATACACAACAGCCCAACTAGGTATCTCGGTCTTTGATGTTGTTTTCGCAATACCATTTGATCACATTTATTTTGAGGAAAATAGTCACGATGGAATTTTGGTGGTTATAAAAATGTCCTGATATTTTTTCTAAATTGATTAAGCAGCTCCCTGTTCATGATGTACCAAATCTGTTACCTATGCGACATGCGGATGCTTATACTTTATAAATAGATTCATTGACTATATGAATGGTATATGTGGAATTCTTGATCAAAAACAGGTTGTAGTTATTGGACCACATTGCATTTACTATCAGAATCATATTTCTCTCTTGTACTGCGTGCTAAGTGAATATCATAAGTTGTTTGGGATAGAGGGAGCACATATATTCGTTATATTATATAATTTGTTTGAAATAGAGGGAGGATATGTTCTCATTATACGATTATCATTTTACTAAATTGGTTGAATATAAATATTCTGCCCCATTCTATCTTCTTATATCGATCTGGACTATGTTTTGGTGGACCCTATATCTTAGTAAATTATTGCGTAGATCCCAAGACTTGCTATTTTACAAATGGCCTGTGTCTGATGACAAAGTTTCTATAAATGCTAATACAATGCTTAGATAGGGAACTATATTCCTATAGTATCCCTTCCATTGGTTACCTATATATCAGTAGTATTAAACTTGAGAAGTATAATTACTTTGAAGTGTTTATCATTCAGGTGGGTATGGAGACTGAGGGTTTTGCAATTTATGATGCAATGATGCAGTTGAAGAACGAGGTAGAGTTTTTAACACCCAATACTGCTTTGTTGGAGTCAACTTTACAAGATTTTGGATCTTAAGTTCGATTCACTCTCCGTTTCCTTGTGCTATATTTTCCCTGTTTATTTGATGCCATGCTAACATTCTTGTTTGGTATGACCCGGATTGTTATTAGTTAATTAAGATATGTATATCAAAACCAGGAAATATTTCGACCACCGTTGAATTGTCTCACATGTTTCAGTTGGGGTGTGGACTTGTGGTTGCTACCTTTTTTGTGTTTTAATGTGTCATTTTCCACCTCCTTAATCCTTAATCTATGGTTTATTAATTTTATCCTGCCTTTTGCTTCTCTAGCAGGGTTATTTGGTAGCATAGACTGTTCAATTCACTGTTAAAAATAGAGTTGCTTAGAATATCTCTCTCATGGTGTCCAATGGAACCGATATTAGTTGATTATGGAATGTAAGGTCTTGAAAACTTGTTCATACTCAATTTTGACTGTATTTTGTGTTGAAAATCACATTTCTAAAGAGTTGCATTATTAGTATCAATAAGTCGCCTCAACTTGGCACAAAAGTGACCGTCAGTAAAACTAATTTTGTTTTAAAACTATTTCGTGTAGGTTATATTGTCTCCTGTTCTATCTTACGCAATGGACCTTTACTTTTTAGGGTACATAAAACCTCGTGTAGTAGTACTGATTTACTCTTTTGGAATCTATACTTCCTTGTGTGTTTACCCCTACATCTTTTCTACTTTCTGACGAACGATTTAAAATTGTTTTTGCCCTAGAGAAACATACCGATAGTTGAACTGGTTATTTCTGCTTATGGATATCCCATTTGCAGATACATACAGTTGCAGTTGGAGCTGCTATTGGTCAGGCATGCCTCTTACTTGCTGCTGGATCTAAGGGTAAAAGATTTATGATGCCACATGCCAAAGGTATGAGTTTTGTACTTTTTGCACTATTTTCTATCAGTTACAAATACAAATATCTCGGGGACTTACTTAGTAATGTTCAGCCATGATACAGCAGCCCCGTGTCCCATCATCTGGGTTGATGCCAGCAAGTGATGTGCTTATTCGTGCAAAGGAGGTTGGTCTTTATTCATGTTGTAGCTTTGGCCTTTCAGCATATAAAACTTGACTGCGAAATTATTAGTATTTGGTCAAGTCTTGTGATTCAGGTTTGAATATTTTACTTTTGGGATGTGTGGTTTACCTTAAATGTTTGTTCAGCTTTTGTGCAGTTTCATTTATCAAAGAAAAAAATATGCTTACATTAACCATTTTTCTTTTTTTATTTGTTGAATTTGTACAAAGCAACTATTATCTTTTGCATATAATTTAATGTGACAATGTTCAAAGCCATGCTCAATTAGAGTTATGGTCACTGAATGTCAATTGGTTTTAGCATTCCTAACATAAATGTAAATGCTTCCTACCATTTACCCTATGATTTAATGTTGAACACAGAATTATGCTTATTGATTGTTTGTTATTTTATATTTATTTGTAAGGATAAATTGGTTGTAATTAGTGTAGTTCAAATATCTTACGATTATATAATAATTTCCTTGATTAGTAGATTAGCAATTAGTTATAGTTATCAATTAGGAGTGGTTTCCTCCTATATATGATCTTGTTCTCTAAGCATTCGGATATCTGTATATGCAATTGTAATCATTATTGTTAGAGTTGAATTATACGAATTATGAGTATTTTAAATTAAGTTAGTGGATTTGTTAGTAAATTAGTTATTTATTCCCTTGTTACACCCAATTATCACCCGTGTCCTGCATTATGATTGAAAAATAAAACTATGGAATCAGGGTTCTGCATGTCTACATTTTTATGTACCTTGCACGGTATGTCTCCAATGATTCTTAGACTATTATGTATGCATTTGCAGGTAATAATAAACAGAGATACCCTTGTAGATCTCTTGGCCAAGCACACTGGGAATGTAAGTACGTAGTGTATAATATTGAATTATTCGTAGTTGTGATTACTGGTTAAAATTATCTTGAGTATGTAGTAGTAAGATCCCTCCCATACTTTACCAAAAAACCAGAAAAAGGAAATAAATGATCATTCATTACATTTAATGTTCTCTACCAGTCAGTTGAAGCTGTAGCCAACGTGATGAGGCGACCATTTTATATGGATTCTACACGAGCTAAAGAATTTGGCGTCATTGATAAGGTGGTCCTTCAATCTATACCTTGGTCTGCATTTCTAGTTACTTCCTTTCTATTCTCTTCTAAATTCTTTATTCCCGTTTTCAGATACTTTGGCGTGGCCAGGAAAAGATTATGGCAGATGCAGCCTCGCCAGAGGACTGGGACAAAAATGCTGGCATCAAAGTTCTGGATGCAGTTTGATCTGTTTACTGAAATGATATATAGTGTAAGTTATTTCATGGTTATTGTTTTTAACAATTATATGTAGGTGATTCAACAAATTATGCAATGGAATTCACAAATGAATTACTAGCAAAGACCATAGTTGAACCAATTATTCAAGCACATCTGTTCTGACTTCTGAGTCCCCCATTTTGGAACTGTTCATTATGTACAATTCTAGTTTCTTCACACAGTGATGCGATGAGTAGAAATAAGTTTGCAGAGTTGTAAAGGGGGAAATGGCTGAGATATTGAAAGCTTGCTAGCTAAATGGGAAAGTTTTAGTTAGAACATAACTGCAATTAGGGAGTTGATGTTTAGTGTTTCCTTTGAAACATAATGTTTTACTTGCCTACAACTCTTTGTTATGCTGTTTTGATTTGTAAGCACAATTTTTGAATTACAACTGTCTGGTTAGGCATTGGTGCTTTGAGCATTTGGTTTATAATTTTTAGACTTTTAGGACATCCTCCTTTTCATGAAGTAACCAATTTGGTTATGAATACAATCTAATTAGGTTCCTTTTGTAAACAGAGAAAACTCTGTAGGTGCATATTCTTTCAAAGAAAATTAGAAGTTGAGGAAAATGAGAGAATGTACTTTCTATTCTTACTAGTAGGTGAATGTACTTGAGATATTTAAGTGCAAATTATTGTTCCCCCAAATGATGATCAAGAATTGTACTTGTGTGGTGTTGAAGTATATGGTACAGTCTGGACAATGCCAAATCACTTGCAATTTGACACTCTGAACTGAAAGGGTTCAGGGGAAGAGCTGATGTGTGTCACCTCCTGTTGTACGTCTGCACTATATTATTTATCAACTAATCCTATCATGTATTGCCAATAGCCAATATATGAACACACATGAATATTTCAGTTGTGGATGCATATTTGGTAACCCAGAATCCATTTTTTCCTTGATGTACAAGCACTATTGTTAATGCCCACCTGGCTATTAAAATTGTAGAGTATGCAATAAATATTTGACGTTTGATTCTAACCTGATTTTTGGCATCATGATGTTATTGCAGGATTCTTAATTAGGTTACTGATATGGTTTGATATTCAACCTTGACAAGGAGGGAAGGCGAATGTTGTGGTGTTTTTCAACTCAGAAAGTCGTTCATGTCAGAGTGAGAGAAAGCTCAACATGTAAGGCTGCTTCAGGTTTTCAACTTGGAGCAGTTAAAAGATAAATTGATTTCGTCGTAACGCTGAAGAATGTCCTGGGATTATGTGGTTACCTTAGTATGTGGGGAAATAGATCCTTGTGCTACACTGAAATTACAAAACTGGAGTATTTTTACAGCATATGAATTGTTTGTATATTTTAACTTGGGAGTTCCTTATTTTCGAAAAGTTCATCCATCCACATTGCAATTACGAGGGTGTTTGTGATTGCTTAAAATAAGTTACTTTTGACTTAATGGGGATATTTTTAACTTAAAGGAGAAAGTAAAGTTGTTTACTTTAAGTTGAATGAAAGTGTTTGAGTAATTTTACTTAAAGTTAAATGGGGGTTTAATAATTTTGACTTAAAGTGAAATTTGGCTTAAAAAAAATTTAAATTCATGATATTTAAGCTTTACAAAAATTGTGAAAAAAAATAAAAAATAAAAAAATTCATAAGTCATAAGTCATAAGTGCCTAAATGGAATTTATGACTTAAATCAGTTTTTTAACTTAAAACCGGCTTAAAGCCGAGATTGCCAAACGAGTCAAAAACAACTTAAAGCTATTTTTAGCTTTAAGTTGATGTTGCCAAACACCCTCTATGTCTATTGCTTGATTGCTCCATTAATATTGGTCATAAATGAACTTTAAACATTGGATATTCATATACCTAGAAAATAGAGCAAATGTTATTATCTTGCTTGTGAGGAAGGGATTATGGCAATGACTGGGGCTGGGGTAGTGGGGTGCACAGGAGCGATGTTGAAGCCTAGGAGTTGATGAAGTTGGACTTTGATTCATTATATGCCTAATTACACGAGCTTTTAGTTTTCTTATATTTCTTAAAACCTTGAAATTGGGCTCAGAATAAGCATATTGATTCTGTTAAATAAATATTTTGAAAAGAGATGCTGCAGAAAAAATGTACTAGCTATCTTGCATGAAATGAGACATTAGCAAATTGTTATTCTCTTATCTTATTCCTCGTCATTTCTGGTAATGTAATGCAGTGGAATATTGTTCTGTAATCTTGTTCTCTGTTTACTGGCAGAGATTAGGGCAAAATGTAAAATACCCAACTCTGTAGTCTGTGCACTATGGTTTAATTATAGGAACATTGCACGGAATGGAATTATGCAAGTGTTGAGACAAAAAAAAATAATCACATGAAGTTCTCAGAACATTTGTCAGAATACATGGAACTGTGGAGGACCCAGAAGCATTTATGTACGAGAGGCCAAAATTTTAATGGGTGGTGGATTAAGTAGAGAGCCTGAAACTGAAATCGTAGGACCCGTATGTTCTTTCTTGATGCATAAAATTCTGTTAATCTTGCAAAAATTTTCGGCATAATTTGTACTAAATATTAATAAATGTACTCGTATGTTCTGTTGGGGTCCAGGATGAGCGGATTTAGAAGTCTTGGATATTTATTGCATGTAGTGATGATTTTGGCATGACAATGTTTTTTAATCTGCGACTTAAAAGATGTTGTACCATTTAACTTACATGAAGAGTTTTGAAAATCCGTTTCAATCTTACATCGGTCAAGAACTTTAAGTATAAAATTGAAGTATCAGTTGTGTGAATGGAGAACAACAGCTGCAATCCGGCTACATATAACCAACAGAGTGTATGCTTTTGATGTAATATGTGTTAAATTTGTCAAAGAAAACATCTACTTACCTACTACCGTGTATATGAATACGAATCACTTCTTTATTTCTCAAAAACAAACTTGAATATTTTAAAGATGGTACTTCCTGAATCATACTACAAGCCACATTTTATATACCGAATGATATTGTTTGCAGAACCAGGCATTACTTCTTCCTACACATGAAAAATGGAAAGATATGCTGCAACAATCATAAAACCAGATCCTGATCCAAGCTAAAAAGGGTTTTGGCCAACATAAATATAAATATTGACATACTTTGTACATTTGAAACATGATCTTTATTCTTGCCTCTAATTTTTTCGTTTGTTCGCAAGAAGAACCACATAGGAGAGTCAAATGAAAAGAAAAGGACAGTAAGTGTAATTATTTAAGTAAGGGGTCCGGTTTTTGGCGAATGGTTGCTAGGATAAACGGTAAAACACGTATCGTAGAAAGTTTCTGATGTACGTTTACAGTAAAGTTTTTGGTGTGAAAACAGGAGGCCCTATCTCTTTAGTACGTGAACAGTATCATCAAACGATAACAAACGTTTGCTGTTGACCCCAGCATTTAAGTAAATGATAGCTTTACATAACTGCAGATGGTCCATCGGGTTAAAAAGAGTATCAACCATACCAACTGACACCAAGATAACATTAACTACTGTCTACTGCCAGCTTCCAAATTTAAAACATGAAATTGATCACCAAACAAAGCAATCACAGTGAAAACAAGCATATACAGAATATAAAATCAATAGTATTTCTCACCAAACAACAATTATTGACATAGTTTAATCCCCTCAACTTACTAAAGGAAAAGGTGTAATCTTCAACAACAATTGTCTTGTACAATGTCAAACATAAATACATAACTATAATAAATAAATATTTGTGTATGTCAAAACAATGCATCATCATTAACCAAACACAATATTCATCACAAATCTTGCTTTGCACTTCTTATAAGTACAACAAAAATCAAGCCCATCACCAAAAAAAAATTGATCATAGAAATTCAATTTTTATGGAAGATTAATTAATATTAAAATAGTGATAAATAACTTAGCTTCTGCAACGAGTAATAGCACTACAACCACGGTTGTATGGATTGGCCTGTCCACCTTGTTTACAATTATAGTAAGAAGCTCCACGTTGGGAGCATGGGACATTGTTCCTCTGCAGCGCACCGTAGCTGATATGCTTGCTGCTTGCTAAAATGCGCCTGTTTGACTCCGAGTCAAGCTCCAACTCCTCAATTTCCTCTTCGCCGGAGAGGCATTCGGCGACGGTTCCACGGCAGCCGGATCTCGTGGGCAGCCACCCAATGGAGTTTTGGAGTGGCCCACTTGCTTCAACAGTGAGGGATGATAAAGATAGTATCATAATGTTGATGATCATTACAGCAAGAACTGCATGAAAACCTGAAGAAGCTGCCATTTGTGTGTGTGTGTTTGTGTGTGTCTTTTATGGGTCTTTCTTTCTCTTGGTAGCTACTCTGTTTCTTGAAATGAATGTAATGAGAGTGGAACGAGAGAGGGAGAGGGAGAGGGAGAGGGAGGGAGAGGGAGAGAGAGAGAGGTGGAGGGCTACTTGTATTATAAGCAATTTGAGATTTGGGGTTTGATTTTGGTAATTTCCATACAAATCTTTATGAGTTGTAATGGATGGCCACTACTTTGCGAAATTCCAAATCGTTTCTATAAACATATGTCGTTTTGGGAGATAAAAACAAACTAGGTTAGGTGTATAGTTGACAATCATTGGTCCAATGTTAAATCCTTAAAACGAATTTTTGTAAGAAAGGGATATAGGTGATCTTGCCAAGGTAGAAGTTTCGATTTCAGATGGTATTTGTATTTATAATCCAAAATATTCAAAAAAATAATAATAATTGAATATCTATACTTAAACAAGGTATATTTGGTTTGGTTACTTAGTTGGTTAGTTAGCATCATCCAAAAAAATTATTAACACATTTCTAAAAATAACAAGTTAAAAAAATTATATTAAAAATATAATTGAAAGAGTATGTAGTTGAATTTCAGTTGAAATATAACTAATAAAGTATGTATTTATGTAAAATATTTGTTTTATTTTTTTAATAAATTTATAATATGTATTTTAATATATTTTTTTAGAAGGTGCTAATAAGTTTTTAAGAAAGGTTTTAACTAACCAACCAATTATACCAAAGGTTTTAACTAACCAACCAATTATACCATATTTTTCCTTATAAAAGTATAGTACAGATAGATAGTACATTGATTTCTTGAAAGAGTCTGAAGAGAAGGTGGGTGTTGGTGAAGAATTCCAATGAAAATATAATCGAAATAGTATGTAGAAAATGTGGTATATTTTTTTAATTAAAATTAAATACATTTTGATTTTTTTTTTTTTGGAAGGTATAAACAAACTTTTAGGAAGGTGTTAACCAACGAACTAAGTCACAAAAATATATTTTTAAAAAATTTAAAAAACGTGTTAAAAATTCCAATTTCAGTTAAATTATATATAATTTATTAAAAATAAAAACCACATGTTTTATAGAATTATAAACGTATTCAGTTATATTCCGATTAGAATCATCGACTGCACACACTTATTCCTACAATTCTTTCTTCTACGATTTTTAGTTACTCTAAATAATTTTTTAAAAATATCTATTGTATTTTTAAGATATTTAACGATAAATTTAAAAATAACGTTAAACTAATGATATTTATTTATGTCATGAAATTAAGTATGAAACATATGTAAATCTAAAGTTAATAATAAAATTTAGGGTTTTTTTCATTAGTACCCTTGTCTATAAATGTTTTTGCAAAAATACTTTGTTTAAAGAGAATAATTTAATACTATCTTATTTGCAAAAAATACTATCTTATTTGCAATGGCTGCGCAGCAGGTTCAATTCAATATGCAACTGAATACAATTAAAAATTATAATATGAATTTTCATTTTTTTTTACCAATTTTCCAGTTCTATATAAGGACTGCGCTTGAACTTTTAGTTTTTAGTTGCATTCAGTTGCATATGCAACTAAAAATTGTAATATGAATTTTCATTTTTTTACTAACTTTCAGTTCTATATAAGGGCTGCGCAGCAGCAAAAAATATAAATTGAACTTTTAGTTTTTAGTTGCATTCAGTTGCATAGGTTGCATATGCAACTGAAAATTGTAATTTGAATTTTTATTTTTTTACCAACTTCCAGTTCTATATAAGGGCTGCGCAGCAGCAAAAAATGAAAATTGAACTTTTAGTTTTTAGTTGCATTCAGTTGCATAGGTTGCATATGAATGCAACTAAAATTTGAAAGTTGAATTTTCATTTTTTGCAGTTGCGCAGCCCTTATATACAACTGGAAGTTGGCAAAAAAATGAAAATTTCACTTTCAGTTTTTAGTTGCATTCAGTTGCATAACTTTCAGTTTTTAGTTGCATTCAATTGCATAGGTTGCATATGCAACTGAATGCAAATAAAAAATGAAATTTGAATTTTCATTTTTTGCTGCTGCGCAACCCTTATACACAACTGGAAGTTGGCAAAAAATATAAAAATTTCACTTTCAGTTTTTAGTTGCATTCAGTTGCATATCAGGTTACATATGAAACCTCATACGCAACTGAATGCAACCTGCTGCGCAGCCCTTATAAATAAGATAGTATTTTTGCAAATAAATTAATCTTTTTTTAAAAGATAGTATAAATGCAATTTAATTACAAAGATAGTATTTTTGCAATAACAAATTAAAAACCTAGTATATTTGTCAAATTCCCTTTAATTATAATAAATTAAAATTTTATATTAAATCAAATAATTAATCTTTAATTTATAATAATAATATGATACCCTGCACGAGTTATAGGCTAGTATAAGTTTAAAGCCATCTTAAATTTCTAATGACTGAATCATATTTGAACTATTCCAATTTTTTTCCGATTAGAATTGTATTTTAGTTCCCCTCAATTAATTAGGAAATTTGACAAATATACTAGGTTTTTAATTTGTTATTGCAAAAATACTGTCTTTGTAATTAAATTGCATTTATACTGTCTTTTAAAAAAAGGTTAATTTATTTGCAAAAATACTATCTTATTTATAAGGGCTGCGCAGCAGGTTGCATTTAGTTGCATATAAGGTTGCATATGCAACCTGATATGCAACTGAAAACTGAAAGTGAAATTTTCATTTTTTTGCCAACTTCCAGTTGTATATAAGGGCTGCGCAACAGCAAAAAATGAAAATTCAACTTTCAGTTTTTAGTTGCATTGGATATGCAACTGAATGTAACTAAAAACTGAAAGTTATGCAACTGAATGCAACTAAAAACTGAAAGTGAAATTTTCATTTTTTTTGCCAACTTCCAATTGTATATAAGGGCTGCGCAGCAGCAAAAAATAAAAATTTAACTTTCAATTTTTAGTTGCATTCAGTTGCATATGCAACCTATGCAACTGAATGTAACTAAAAACTAAAAGTTCAATTTCCATTTTTTGCTGCTGCGCAGCCCTTATATAGAACTGGAATTTGGTAAAAAAATAAAAATTCAAATTACAATTTTTAGTTGCATTCAGTTGCATATGCAACCTATGCAACTGAATGCAACTAAAACCCAAAAGTTCAATTTCCATTTTTTGCTGTTGCGCAACCCTTATATAGAACTGGAAGTTGGTAAAAAAAAATGAAAATTCAAATTACAATTTTTAGTTGCATTCAGTTGCATTCCGTTGCATATGCAACTGAATGCAACCTGCTGCGCAACCATTACAAATAAGATAGTATTTTTGCAAATTATTCTTTTAAACAAAGTATTTTTGCAAAAACATTTATATACAAGGATATTTATGAAAAAAGCCTTTAATTTTTTGGCATCAGATACCTTTTCTAATTAATACTAAAAATAATATAATATGTGTAATTCTAAAAAATGAATCTATATTCAAAATCGAGTATCGAATTTGATTTGAACTAGCTTCAATCAAATGGGCTCGATTTAAGTTGAACTCATCTTCTCGGTTAAAGTTCATAAAAATATTTAGGATTAATACGAGATTCGAGTCAATCTAAAATTTTAAATAATTTAAATTGAACTCAATTCATTTAGATAAAATGACCAAAATACCACGAAATGAGGTACCCATGGTCCAAAATACTGATTTTCGGAAGGTGCGACCCTGACTACCCACGCCACACGCTAGTGCGTGTAGCATGTCCGTGAATACTGTAGCAGTACTGTGCGTCTCTCTCCTCACTATCTCTCTCGTTCTCTCCGCCATCTCTCCCAATCTCTCCGCATCTCTCCTTCACGTCCGACCACCTCCACTGCTTCTGATTATATCAAACCAATCACACTGCTTCCTCTTCGATTTGCCCAACTGAGTTTATGGAATCTGGCCTCACAGGGGCTTGTACGAATCCGGCGAAAAAATGAGGGAAGGATGTTGGCTTCGATTTGAGGGTTTGAAATTCGGCAAAGGAAATGGTTTGAAATGGGTATGGTTGTGTAGATCGTCAAAACACGATTCGATTGGTGTATAGGACATACACGGATGATAACGGAATCGTACGAACGGAGCTCCGTGAGTTTTGATCGAAAGTCGCCCAGAGAATTGCCAGAGCGTGCTTTGGAGAAGATGACGGATACGCATCTGACAAATGCGTATCCCCATATGCGCATCTTGGAACGGCGCATCTCCAGTTATTGTTCACGCCTGCAAACACGTATTTGCTTGTTACTCCTTTGTCATTACCGTGTCTGCAAGATACTCTGTTTCCATTAGCGTGTCTTCAAGACGCTCCTTCACCAGTAGCGCGTCCCGTGGGTATTTAGGACAACCCAAGTTGGCGGTAGGTATTTTGGTCATGGATACTGAAAAAAGAGGTATTCTGGGCCATCACCCATTCGTTTATTGATATTTAACATGAACTCATTAAATGTTTTTGTCTTATGATATTGGATGGGGCTATTTATTTATTTTATTATATATATATATATATATATATATATACTAGCATAAAACCCGTGTGATGCACGGATTTTTTTTAATATTATATGATTTTCTCAATAATTTGAATGAATGTTTTATGATATAAATTTTGTAAGTTAAATTTTTAAATGATAAGATTTGATAATTATATATATATATATATATATATATATATATATATATATATATATATGAGTTGCACTCTATGAAGAACACCTTATATAAAGAACAATAAAAAACACTTCTAAACCACACATTTAATGCACCCAGACACAATTAAAATGCACCTTCACACACACTAATCCAACCCATTTTTTTTCAAAAAAAAATAAAAATATTCTGAAAGAACAGTGCCTGCTGACGTGGCATGCCACATTATAACCTGCCACGTGGCACTGCCACGTCAGCAGGTGGACCCCATATTGCTAACGTGGCATGTGATAGAGTATATTTATATATATATATTTTAGATGATTTTATTCTCATATTTATTGTGTTTTGCACTGATTTGGATATTTATTTAATAGATTTTGATGTTTTATTGTAGGATACAAGGTATTTCTAAACTTGGAAGGATTTGGAGAAAAAGATCAATTTTGGAGCTAAATTAGAAGAAAATTCGGAATTATTGGACTGCACGGGCTCTTGACATTGTTTGGGCCATCTCTTGAGTACTATAAGTCCGATTTTAGAGATCTTACAGTCCACGCGAAGCTTGTGGAATTCTATTTAATTCAGAGGTGGTCCAATAAGCAAAATCCAATTGGAACAGCCAAGAAATAGAGGAGAACAGAAAGCTACGAATTTTTATTAGGGAATCCTATTCGGTTTAGAAGACTGATTTGTAAATTTATTAAAACATTACAATATTTTATTATTAGGATGATATTTTATTATTACTTTTATTATCTTGGAACGTAGACTAGAGAGTACGTAGATTAGTTAGGGTTTACATAGGTAGGAACATAGAGAAAGACCATGAATTTCATTCTTGTGGCAGGATTGATGATTGCAGGTTATCTTATCTAGATTTTTTTCTTTATTCTTATTAATTTAATTATGTTTCTTCATTATATTAGTTGTTTTACTTGTTTAATTATTAGAGAGTAGTTGTTTTTAGGGCGTTAAGGGGAAGCCATGTTTGCACTATAATTGGCATGATTTTCACAATGGTTTGATTGGTTGTGGTTATTCTAGTTGATATGTTTTAATCATTAATTTGTGTAATCGGCCGATATCATGAATTAATTCTATTCAAATAGGAGTATGATCAAGAGATATAATACTAGAGACACACATACGATTAGTAGAATTGAATTTGAGTGCGAGAACATCATTGGATTTCTGAGAGCGTTAATACTCGAGAGAGATTAACATTGCTTTAATTACCTAACTGATTGAATTACTAAAAGTGATTAATTGTATAAGCATGTTTCGAGAGTGTTATTACTTGAGAGAGAATGACAAACTCAAGTTACTTGACCACGTTAACTGCCTTAGCTTAGGAGCCAGTTATTTTGCAAGCATGGTGGACCTGATTGCCCTAGATTTTAAATTCATTAGTTTAGTATTTATTTAATTAATGTTAATTTAGTTGTAGTTATTAGTCAGTAAAAATTCTCAAATAATCGTTTACCCTTGAAACAATTTACAATAATTGAATCGGAATCGTTAGAACATGTCTCCTTGTGGATACGACCCGCTTGCCATTCTGTACTTGCAATAGACACCGTGCGCTTGCGGATAAATATATTTTAACACATCAAGTTTTTGGCGCCGCTGTTGGGGAGACGGCTAGTTTCTGTTGATTTTAATTTAGTTGTTTATATTGTTTCCATTGTCTCATTGGAACCTTTGTTCCAATTGAGGTAGATTTTACTGTGTTTTCTTGGCTTTGTTGATTGTTACAGGTTATTATGGATGAAGTTAATACTTTAGCACTTCTCTCTTCCATGTTGGAGGCACGAACTCACGGAGTTGCCTCATTGCAGACTACAGAGCCTACTGCACGTCTGATGAGTATCAATGAGATGTCACAAGTGGCCCCTAAAACTTATAACTTATGTCTAATTTGTGGTATCCAAGGTCACTATGGTTATGAATGCTCTTACAATATCTATAATTCTCAGAGTGCTCAGTAGGGACAAATGAATTCTATTAAAGAAAGATATGGCTACAATCAGTACTCTAGTACTTGTGATCAAGAATGGATGGATCAATCTACTTTCTATTACATGGACAGTTGTGTTCAAAATTTTCAGTGTTATGATCAACAACCGTATCAGTAGCAATATTATGAAGGGCAATATGAGCCACTACAACAATATCAATATCCTCCTCTACACGAAGGTCCACAAGTTTCTCTAACTGATGTGGTTGTGCAAGCTGAACAAACGAATGAGATGTTGAAAGTATTGATGCAGGAGATCAATGAGTTAAAAACTCAAAATTTAATGATGGAGACTCATATTGCATAGTTGGCTAACTCTTCCACTACAAGGAAGCTCGACTTTATATCATCACAACCTAACCAACTAGAAGAGGACGAGAGTTTAATCACTCTTAATAATAATCTTAAGTATGATAATTTATCGACGTTTGATGATGTTGTGACCATTGATAAAGAGAAGGAGCATGCCACTGATGACAAGATCAATGATTTTGTTGCTGAGGACAATGTGAGTAATGTTGAGGTAACAAAAGAAAGCAATATTGAGATGGTTGTTGTTTCTCTTCCACAACTTGTGCCTAAGCTACCATTCTCAAATCGAAACATAACTCATGTGGATAAAGGGTTTGGTATTAGTAAATTTACTCTCGATCTAGCCTCTACTTACAAGGCTCCTTTGCTTGAGACTACTTGCTACCAGGTTGATGTGATAACAGTTGTCCAAGATGATCTTTCTCAAATTTTGATTGATGATCCATACAAAGTGTCTCTTAAGTATGAAGTCCAAGAAAGGGGATGAGATGGAAGTGTCTGCTTAATCAATGAAGTGATAAGCCAAGAATTTCAAATGGCTCCTGAAAAAGTGAGGAGTGTTGAAAAACCATCGCCTGAGCCTCCTCCTCATGTGAATATAAAGGGAGTTAGTTTTGTTCATGGTGCTGAATTTTATCGTTGTTTTATCACAAATTTTTCCAAAAAGCACTAAGTCAATTGTTGCTTATTAATGTCTTATTTTATTTTACTAATGCTTGTTTGGAGATTTTTTGCAGGATAAAAACAACTAGAAATAATACTCTTGATACTTTTTATGGTGGCATGTTTATAATCGAAAAAGTGGATATTATACCTTTATCATAGTGTTTTAGAGGAGGTCGAGCTAATGACCCATAAAGTAGCGCTTCTTGGGAGGCAACCCAAGTTTGTTGTAAAAATTTAAAAAAAATAATCTTTCTTTCAATTTTCATTTTTTAGGCAGTACTTTTATATTTATTTTATTTTTACTCCTTCAAGGTGCCTTGATGATTTTGGTGTTGAGTGTTTCAGGAGTGGAAAAAAAAGCGCTACCCATGAACTCTATGCTTCTACCTGTGGTGTGCATTCCCCCTGTTGTTAAAAAAAAAAAAAGAAGTTTCCTGCGGTGCAATTTTGCCTACCCATGGTGCATCTGGCCCCTGTACAGTGAACATAGTACCACAAAATGAGAGCCGAGAGGCGAGGCCCACGGTGAGAATTTATCCACCTGCGGTGCCCCCCTCCCCTGGTACCCCTCATGTTACCACACGTCCAAACTTTTGTACACTAATGTTATTATTTTTTTTATTTTTTTTCTTCTTTGTTTTGTTTCTTTGTTTTTTTTGTTAGTAATTAATATTTCTATTACAAATTGTTGTAAATATTATAAATATTTTAGTTTATTATTATTATTATTATTATTATTATTATCATTATTATTATGATATATTTTTTTAGACTTAATGACCTTTTGGCCCTTCAAGTTCGCACATTTATACTCATAAAGCCCTACAGTTTTAAAGCGTTCCTTTTCGCCCCTCCAACTTCAGAAATGTACCTTCTTGTCACAAACCGTCATTTATTCATTCTAAAAGACGACGGTTTTGTGTCAAAAAGGCGACGGTTTTTTGGTTAAAAGGTACATTTCTGAAGTTGGAGGGGCGAAAAGGAACGCTTTAAAACTGTAGGGTTTTACGGGTATAACTGTGCAAACTTGAAGGGCCAAAAGGTCATTGAGCCTTTTTTTTAAATTTTTTATCTTTTCTTTATTTTAATTTTTTTTTCTCCTTTTTATTTTTTTTATAGTACTTATTTATGTATAATATATTATATTTACTAATACTTATGTTAAATATAATTTGTACTCTTTTTGTGATCATGTGTATTATATATAAAAAAACAAAAAATGTATAGAAGCTCAAGAGAGGATGGGAAAACAATTGGATGGCATCTCTACTTTTATTCAGAGACATTTTTCACACCCTACACCTTGATTCCAGGGGAGTTTTCTTTCTTTTCTTTTTAGTGTAGTTTTATCTTGTTTTTAGTTGTAGTCTTGTAGTTTAGTTATAGTTTTGTTTTTATCTTGTTTTGTATTTTTTTTAGTTGTATTTGTTCATTAGTTCATTGGGGACAATGAATTGCTTAAGTGTGGGGATGGGTTCTCAATGTTAAGAAAATTCAAAAAAAAAAATATTAAAAAATTTTAAAAATCCAAAAAAATTAGAAAACTAAAAAAATTTGTATATTACCTTGTCTCATTGTGTGTTAACATGGATAAGTACACATCTTGTGAGTTTATTTTGCACGATTATTTGATATGTCATATTTCTGAAAATCAATTGTTACTTGATGATTCCTTGTTTATGCTTGCGAAAATTATAAAATTTGAGATGTTTCTTTGTCAATTTTAGTGAGTACTGAAGCATGCTTTCACCTTGTGAGATCTTGAGCCTAATTTGTGATTGATACATTTCTATATCAATCAATTTTTATTGTTGTGTGTTGTTCATCATTGAGTATGTTGCTCTAGAACTTGTTTTAAACCATTTTGAGATTACATGGTATGTGTGTGCATGAAGATGATAAAGGCACTAGGATTAACCACATTTATCTAAACAGTACCTGTGAATTATATCCCTAGTGAACCCCTTTGAGCTTTTTATCCGTTATTTTTGTATATCACCACTTTAAAATCTTGAGCCTACTTGTTTATTCTTCTCTTGATTTACTAGTAGAGCATTTTGATTCATTTGGGGGTTGGTGAGTGCATAGTGTGGGGATTTCTTTGTTAAGGTGTGTTCATTTGGTGGGAATCAATATGAAAGGAAAAAAAAGAAAAAAAGAGGCTAGGTACTCCTTTGAGACCAATGGGTGGCAAGTGCAATATCATATGAAAGGAACGATCCATGTACATGTGCTGGTATTAAGTGCATTGTACTAAAAATTATGCTTGGTGACTTTTCACTACCCTTGGTTATTGGAGTTAAAAAAAAAGAAAAAAAAAAGATCAAGTAGAGAGTTTGTGTTCATTGGTTTGTTGCAATATGAAAGTGAAAAGTACATGGTAATATGTGTTTGGGGTTTAATGCTTGTGAGAGTTTGCTCAGCTTTTACATGATCAAAATTTCATGTTGGGTGCTTTAATTAGAAATGAACATTTTGCTCTATTAGTTGTCAAGTTAGCCACTTGCTAGCTTTTTTCTTCATTTTCTACCCATCACCTTAGCCACGTTACAACCTTTAACAAAGACCTTTTGATTTGTGCATGCATGTATACAAAGTAGTGGAGATTTGGTGGACAACCAAGCATATGGTAGCACATGACTTTATTGATTGAACTTGAGAGAATACACTTCACCTATACACTTGTGTGATTTGAGAGTTATGTGAGTTTTTCTATCCATAGCATGTTACTCACTGAATGCAGCATTGATATCTATTTCATAATCTTTTTGTCTATCTAGACTGTGTGTTTACTTGGATAGTCTTGCACATATGATGTGTAAGTGAACAGACTTTCAATATTATGCGATTGAGGTTTACTTGTGTGGAGTACTATGATATGTTGCATACTTGATACTTGGCAGAAAAAAATGGATTTTGTGGGTATATTCACTATAAACCCTTACGAGACAACACTCGTCCTACTAGGACTGCCTAGGGGTTTAACGGCTTGTTGCATATGCTCAATGTAATCGTGTCATCTACGAAAGTGATGTTTGTTAGGACTTAGTTTTTATTTTGCTTATTTGCCCGAGGACGTGCAAATGCTTAGTGTGGGGATGTTTGATAGAGTATATTTTTATATATTTTTTAGATGATTTTATTCTCATATTTATTGTGTTTTGCACTGATTTGGATATTTATTTAATAGATTTTGATGTTTTATTGTAAGATACAAGAAATTTCTAAACTTGGAAGGATTTGAAGAAAAAGATCAATTTTGGAGCTAAATTAGAAGAAAATTCGGTATTATTGGACTACACGGGCTCTTGACGTTGTTTGGGCCATATCTTGAGTTCCAGGAGTCCGATTTTAGCGATCTTATAGTCCACGCGAAGCTTGTGGAATTCTCTTTAATTCAGAGGAACAACCAAGAAACAGAGGAGAACAAAAAGCTACGAATTTTTATTAGGGAATCCTATTCGGTTTAGAAGACTGATTTGTAAATTTATTAAAACATTAAAATATTTTATTATTAGGATGAGATTTTATTATTACTTATATTAGCTTGGAACGTAGACTAGAGAGTACGTAGATTAGTTAGGGTTTACATAGGTAGGAACAAAGAGAAAGACCATGAAATTCATTCTTGTGGCAGGATTGATGATTGCAGGTTTTCTTATCTAGATTTTTTCTTTATTCTTATTAGTTTAATTATGTTTCTTCATTATATTAGTTGTTTTACTTGTTTAATTATTAGAGAGTAGTTGTTTCTAGGGCGTTAAGGGGAAGCCATATTTGCACTATAATTGGCATGATTTTCACAGTGGTTTGATTTGTTGTGGTTATTCTAGTTGATATGTTTTAATCATTAATTTGTGTAATCGGCCGATATCATGAATTAATTCTATGCAAATAGGAGTTTGATCGAGAGATATACCACTAGAGACACAAATACGATTAGCAGAATTGAATTTGAGTGCGAGAGCATCATTGGATTTCTGAGAGCGTTAATACTCGAGAGAGATTAACATTACTTTAATTACCTAACTGATTGAATTACTAAAAGTGATTAATTGTGTAAGAATGTTTCGAGAGTGTTATTACTTGAGAGAGAATGACAAACTCAAGTTACTTGACCACGTTAACTGCTTTAGCTTAGGAGCCAGTTATTTTGCAAGCATGGTGGACCTGATTGCCCTAGATTTTAAATTCATTAGTTTAGTATTTATTTAATTAATGTTAATTTAGTTGTAGTTATTAGTTAGTAAAAATTCTCAAATAATCGTTTACCCTTGAAACAATTTACAATAATTGAATCGGAATCGATAGAACATGTCTCCTTGTGGATACGACCCGCTTGCCATTCTGTACTAGCAATAGACACCGTGCGCTTGCGGATAAATATAATTTAACACATCAGCATGCCACGTGGCAGTTGCTACTGCCACGTCAGCAAAATGGGGTCCACCGGTTGACGTGGCAGTGCCATGTGGCAGGTGCTGACGTGGCATGTCACGTCAGCAGTCACTATTCATCCAGTTTTTTTTTTGAAAATCTAGTATGTGAGGGTGCATTTTAATTGTGTGGGTGCCCCTGGCGGGACCATTAGATCATAATTAATTCAATGGTTTAGATTGATTCTCTAGTGTTCTTTATATAAGGGTATTCTTTATGGAGCAATGGCATATATATATATAGTTGAAAAAGGAAGTTAGTCAATTATTAATTATTATGATATTATTTTATTGAATACAATTATATAAAAGGTAACATGTTTTAGCTGAAAATGTAATTTGTTAGTTATTAGTAATAATAATAATATTGTTTTATTTTATTGTATTAAATATAATTGTCCGTAGTATTTTTAGAATATATAAAGGTAATGTGTTTAATCTAAAAATGAAATTAATTAGTTATTAAAAAAAATAGTAACGATAACATGTTTTTACCAATAATAAATATTTAAGTAAAGATAATTAAGTGAGAAAAGAAAGTTTGAAACTGAGATATATTAGTTATAATATATAGAAAAGATATTGCGTTTTAGCTGAAAAAGGTAATCAATTAGTTATTAGTAATTATAATTTTATTAGTTTATTTCATTAAAAATAATGACCTGTGATATTTTTGGAAAAGAGTGGTTCCAGTCAGAAAAGTTAGAAAAGATAATGTGTTTTAGCTAAAAAAGGTAATTGGTTAATTTTTTTTTTTTTTTTTTGTGAATATATTGGCTTATAGCCTTACAAGAATATATGTTCAGAAAATTCTCGGGTTATAAGAAATTATAACATCGTTATTTTATTTTATAAAAATAACTACATGTTTTTCCTAATAATAAATATCTTTGAGTAAGGATAAATAAGTAATAAAATCAAGTTTGAAAATGAGATGTTTTAGTTAGAAAAGATATTGCTTTTTAGCTGGAAAATGTAATCTATTAGTTATTAGTAATTATAATATTGTTAGTTTACTTTATTAATTAGAACGACCATATATTTTTGGAAAGAAGAGATTTTAGTTAGAAATGTTAGAAAAGTTAATAGCTGAAAAAGGTAATTGATTAGTTTTTATTTAGTAGAAAATGAGATATTTTAGTTAAAAAATATATAAAAGATGTTATTACCTTTTAGCTGGAAAAGGTAATCAGTTATTTATTAGTAATTATAATATTATAAGTTTATTTCATTAATAAGAACGATCACATTTTTGGAAAGAAGAAATTTTAGTTAGAAAAGTTAGAAAATGTAACAGCTGAAAAAGGTAATTGGTTAGTTATTATTTAGGAGAAGTGTTGGGAAGTGTAATATTCTGAGAAAAGATTGTGTTTTGTTTTTTATAATTAGCAAAACAATTAAATAAGGTAAGTACTGTACCGTACCGTAACAAAACTTTAATGTTTCGTCTTTTATAATATAGTATAGATATAAAGTCTTGCTCAAATGAGAACTAATCTTAAGGTGAGATATGCGACCTAATCACAACAGCCCTCCATTTTCATATCTAAATTTAATCCCAGCCACACACTAAAAGTAAACGCACCCACACACAAACACTGAACCATACAAGCACCCATCCCACCGCCACCGCCACCGCGCCATCATCGCCGTACCATTAATCATCACCAGAAATTACAAAATCACTACAATACTAAACAAAGCAGACCCTATATATATATATATAGAGAGAGAGAGAGAGATAGAGAAAACTGGGCCTGAGGTTGTCCTTAGGGATTTCTCCCGAGGTTACAAAAAGCCTATAAAATAAGTGGGTCCCGCAGGGACATTTTTGTAAATATCAAACTTTTATCAATAATTTACCTAAATATCCTTATTTTTGTATTAAAATCTTTTAACCTCAGTGATGTGCTAAAAAAATTAGAGATATAAATTGCAAGCGCACAATTCATCGTTTTAATACTTGAGATATCGATCTGCCGAGACTAATATTTTCGCAAACCTTAAAATTTTAATTTAATCGAATTATGACGATCGAGTTTTGGAAAATAGGAATTTTACTATTTAATTACTAAAAGGAAATTTAAACTAATTTTAAAAGCAAATTTAATTATTATTTTATTTCTAAACTAATTAATTTAAAAGTGAAAGGAACAAAAACTAAATTATTCTAAATTCGAATTAAAATTAGATTTTATTCTAAAGATTTATTTACAGAAAATTTACACAAAATTTGGACATGACTTATTTGTAAATTAAACTAGCCAAATAATTACCAACAACCAAAATAAACAATTTCATAATTCAATTAAATCCCAGAATTTGCAGAATAAAGAAGCGGAACAACAAAACACAAAACACCTCACAAAAACTCGAAATTAGGAAACAGCAAAAAATCGTAACAGACCCTAATAAAGCACAAAAAGCAGCACACTAATATGAGGCAAACTGAGAACGCAAAAACAAAGAACTCAACAACACGAACTCGGTATAAAAAACGAAGTTGAAACTACGACCAACACGAACAGACGAACACAGAAAATGAATTACACATAGCGAACTTAGACACTAAAACGAAAACAGGCACAACAAAGATCTCAGAGAACAGACTCAACAAAAAGAAAACAAACAAGCAGTAAACGTCGACTCAAGAAAACACCATTCACAATATGTCGAACTTAGAAAAACTCTGACTCATAAACTGCAACAACAACTTAGACATTCGACCAAAACTCAGACACAATCAGCAAAAAATTAACAAAACTCGGTAACGGAGAATAAAGAAAAGGAACTGAGCAAATGCAACTCGGAAAACTTCTAAACCAATTAACAGCAAACTCAACGATACTCACGAACTCAGCTACTTCGACAAAAACAGAACACACATAACAGCGACTCACAGAGAACAAAATTCAGCGACTACAATATAAAACAACGATTAGAACGGCAATTTAAAACATAAACAAAAACTCGGACATCAAAGAAGAGGGGACTAGGTTTCGTGAAGAAAAGAAGGAGGAGGCTGGGAAATGGTTCTGTTGAGGGAAGAGAAAAAAAAAAAAGGAGTAGGGAGAAGGTTATGTTCGTGTTTGCAGAGAATGAAAATAAAGAGATGGGTTTGGATTTCTGTGTGTTAAAGAAAACAGAGGATTACGCTACTGGGCAATTGAATAAAAACAGAGGAGGGGGTAACCATTGCTTCGAATTTTAACACAATAAAACAGAGCAAAAGAAACTAAGGCTTCGAATAAACAAATTAAAAGTAGGTAAAATACATACTGAAAATATAACACTAAACAAACAAGACAGAAAAATACGTACCGAAAATAAAACTAATTTTTTTTGTGGTTTTTTTATTACACTAACATATTAAACATAAAAATTAGATCTACAACTAAAAATGACCAAACCCACAATAAAATGGAGATTAAAGGGGCTCAACTACGATTTTTAAACTAAGAACAAGAAAATAAAAATGGTTACTTTCAACCCAAAGTGGTTAGCATTTCGCTACTTTGTCCACTAATCGGATTTACGAAAATAATGAAAATGAAGCAACATAAACAAGAGAGCAAGACGAGAAAATAAAGAAAACTTGAAATTGCATTAATCTTAAAAAGAGTGTTTACAAAATTTAGAACTATAAAACAAGAAAGAAAAGAAATTTATACTACCCTAAAACTACACTAAAATCTAGGTTGTTCAATACAAGGGGGGTGAGAGGATATTTATAGGATAAGAATTAGGGTTTAGGGGTGTGTTGGGTGAATTTCCACCATACACCATCTAATGTGATAGAGAAATCCTAGTCATCCAATTGTTTCCTTCCTCCTTAAGCTTTGTTGAGTGGATCTTGGCCATACACTTATTTAGTGTGTTGGGATGATCTCCACCTTCCATGTGTCTTGAAAGATTCTTTTTCCTCCAAGCTCCTAACTCTTTTTCCTTTTTTCATTTAAGTCATTTTTCTTCCTCTTTTTCCCTTTCTTGCTCTTTATTTCTTTATTTTGCCATTTATTTATTTTTTCACGAATTTCCTGAAATGCAACAAAATAAATTATTAAAATACGAGTTCAAGCAATAAATAGGTAATAAAAATATACAAAAATATGCACTTATCACTCAGGGTTCTACCCGAGTTCATACTCAGGCACATCAATCCATAGAAACCAACCTTAGAATAGAAACTAGAAACCTACACTAAATAAATTATATTTCATTTATTTTAATGGCCCCGCTAGGGGCACCTTCACAAAAAACGTTTAAAATTCTTGGTTCTATTCAACAAAAATATAAAAAAAAATAAAAAAAAATTTAAAAAAAAGTTACTGTTCACGTGCCACGTCATCACGTGAACAGTAACTTTTTTTAATTTTTTTTTTATTTTTTTATATTTTTGTTGAATAGAGACAATAATTTTAAACGTTTTTTTGTATTGGAGTACCCCTAATTTGGTCATTAGATTAGCTTGAAATATTTAATTTAGGTTTAGTTTCTAGTTTATATTCTAAGTTAGTTTCTATTATAACAAGGCCATATATATATATATATATATATATATATATATATATATATATATATATATATATATATATATATATATATATATATATATATATATAGGCTAGCGTTCAAATAGAAACCAACCTTAGAATAGAAACTAGAAACCTACACTAAATAAATTATATTTCATTTATTTTAATGGCCCCGCTAGGGGCACCTTCACAAAAAACGTTTAAAATTCTTGGCTCTATTCAAAAAAAATAAAAAAAATAAAAAAATTTTAAAAAAAAAGTTACTGTTCACGTGCCACATCATCACGTGAACAGTAACTTTTTTAAAAATTTTTTTTTATATTTTTGCTGAATAGAGACAATAATTTTAAACGTTTTTTGTATTGGAGTACCCCTAATTTGGTCATTAGATTAGCTTGAAATATTTAATTTAGGTTTAGTTTCTACTTTGTATTCTAAGTTAGTTTCTATTAGAACAAGACCCTATATATATATATATATATATATATATATATATATATATATATATATATATATATATATATAGAGAGAGAGAGAGTGTGTTGCACACCATAACAAACACCTTATATAACAAACAATAAAGAACACCTCATATATAATCTAATATAAGAGTTCCGTCATGGCACCCAATACAAAAAGTTGTTATTTTTTTACCCTCTATCCATCTAGCAAAAAAAAATAATTAAAAATTTTTTTAAAAAATTTACTGTTCATGATGACGTCACTGATGACGTCAGCATGACGTCATCCTGAACAGTAAAAAAATTTTAAATTATATTTTTTATTGTTTTTTGCTGGATGGATAGAGGGTAAAAAAATAACAACTTTTTGTATTGGGTGCCCTGGCGGGGCCATTGAATATATTAGATCTAAGCTGTTCTTTATTATTTGTTATATAAGGGTGTTCTGTATGGAGCAATAGCTTATATTATATATATATATATATATATATATATATATATATATATATATATATATATAGGTTTGCTCCACAACCACCGTTGGTTGGACTAGCCACCAGCAGTACTGCAACCGTTCATTGCGGCAGTACTAGCCGCAATCTTTATTATTTGTTATATAAGGGTGTTCTGTATGGAGCAATAGCTTATATTATATATATATATATATATACATATATATATATATATATATATATATATATATATATATATATATATATATATATATATATAGGTTTGCTCCACAACCACCGTTGGTTGGACTAGCCACCAGCAGTACTGCAACCGTTCATTGCGGCAGTACTAGCCGCAATCTTACCGCAACCGTTCATTGCGGCAGTACTAGCCGCAATCTTACCGCAATCGTTCATTGCGGCAGTATTTATTAGTTGTTTAATTAAAAATACATAGCATTAGTTTGGAGTCGAACTCTTGACCTTTTAGAAATTATACAAAACTTTTCCCACTCCACCAACTTGTACTATAGCAATGTAAACAGTATTATCTTATTTATTATTTAAAATTATTAATTTGAAATATATTTATTTATAAATTTAATAAAAAATAGAAAATTAAAACCATTCGTTTGGATTCAAACTCTTGACCTTTTCCAAATGATACAAACATTTTGCCGCACCACCAACTTCCACTCTTGCAAGTTTAAGCAAAATTATCTTACATATTATTTTACATTATTGTAATTTGATATATATATTTATAAATTAATAAAAAATAGTAAATTAATAGATAATAACATATGAAATGTGTATAGACGGGTTAATGAACATGGGAACGACTTCCAACCACGTGACATTTAAATTATTAATTAATTAATTTTTGAAACAAATTTAGGAAAAAAATGTTATGTAAAGTCAAAACTTGAAAATAATGAAATATATATTATTATAATCTAAAAAATGAAAAAAATAGCATAAAACATTAATGTAAGTTAAAATGAATGAAAGTGTTAAGAAAAAATTTATATTGAATATTTTAAATAGAAAAAATAACAAAAAATGTTACCATCCTGATTCATTTTTCAACAGTTATCTAAGATTGAGATGTACATGTCATTCCATCAATATTTAAACTACGTAACATGTAAAAAATATCCATAATACATTATTAAAGATACTTTTAAGTTAAAATTAATATAGTTTATTATTTTGATGCATATTTGAAGATTTAAAAATAAAACAAAAAAAATTAAAAATCATAAATTACTGCCGCAATGACTCATTGCGGTAGTTTTTCCTGCCGCAATGTTTCATTGTGGCTCAGAAAAATTTTACGGCATTAATTATGGTTGGTGGTTGGTAATAAATGAACCACCTGCAGCAATGTTTCATCGCGGCAGTTGGCATTTAAGGCTTTCTGCCGCAATGAAACAATGCGGCAGGCGTGAAATCTGTTTTCTTTAAGGTAACAGAATTTGTCTTCTTCTTCAATTTATTTTTTTCAAACAGCAGAAAAAACCAACGATTTTCAAGGTTTTGGAGCTCAAAAATTCATCCAAAATTAAGGTTAGTGCTCTATTCAATGGCTTCATTTTTATTTAGCTCTTCTAGTTCATCTAGTGAACATAATGGTGATGATTATGTTACGCCGCCCGTTAAAAAAAATCATGTTTCTTGTAAATTATTTCTTGATGATGTAGATATTGATAATTATTATAGTACTGTTCGTAAACGTAGAGTGAATTACAATGTTCATAAAGATAAAATGAATGTTGATGATGTTGGTGGGAAAAAAAATGATGGTGGAAAGGGTAAAAACTAGATAATTATTAGTGATGGTGATGATGAAAAAGATGAGAAATTTGGGATGGGAAAAAATGATGATGAAGGAGATGAGGATATTAGGATGGAAAAAATTGATGATGAGGAGGATGTTAGGATGGGAAAAAATGTTGATGATGAGGATGTTAGGATGAGAAAAAATGTTGATGATGAGGATGTTAGGATGGGAAAAAATCATGATGATGAGGATATTGGAAACGAAAATTGTGATTTTACATTTGCGGATGTTAATAAGATTGTGCCTTGTGTTGGAATGATTTTCGATACATTAGATGAGACAGAAAGTTTTTATAGAAATTATGGTCGAAATGTCGGATTCGAGATAATAATTAGGAATACTCATAAACATCAACGGAGTCATGATCCATCATCCCGTTTGTTTATTTGTAAGAAGGGTGGAAGAGTAGCACCGGAATCGGATTATCTTGATAAAGGAAAACGATGCATTAGGGATGTAGATCCACGAACGAATTGTCGTGCTCGAATGTACGTATGTCACCTAGTAAATGTAAACAAATGGAAGGTAACTTTGGTTGATTTGAAACACAATCATGCCATGGTAACACCGGATAAGAGACAATTTTTTCAAACATCACGCAATATCGATCCGATCACCCGATCATTAATTGAGTTGTTTAACAAATCGGGGATCGAGACGAGTAAAGTGATGAAATATCTAGGTGAGACATGTGGAGGAATTGAAAATTTAGGGTTTTCTAATCAAGATGTACGCAATGTCATACGGGATATTCGGCACCGAGTGTTTGATTCCGGTGATGCGGAGTGTGGCTTGGTCTTATTACGAAAGTTACAACAAGAGAATGCGTTTGGTCATTTCTTCTATCGAGTGGATGTGGATAACGAGAATCGTGTTAAAGGTTTGGTGTGGGTTGATCCTCGATGCATGAATGCTTACAAGAATTTTGGTGATGTGGTGACGTTCGATTCAACTTATCGAACGAATAGGTATTGTATGCCTTTCATACCTATTACGGGAGTGAACCACCATTACCAAAATATTTTGTTTGGATTTGCACTCATGAGAGATGAGACCGAGACTTCTTATCAATGGGTTTTAGAAACTTGGTTGGAAGCCGTTGACAACAAACCTCCCACTACAATAATTACCGATCAAGATATTGCTTTGGGAAATGCTATTGCCACGGTTATGCCCGAAACAAAACACTTATATTGTACATGGCATATAAGTAGTAAATTTCCTGAGAAGTTATCTAGTTTGTACACCATATATCCGGAATTCAAAACGGATTTTAATGCATGTGTGTACAAGTCGTTGTCACCCACGGAATTTGAAGGTAGATGGGTGGAATTGGTCGAGAAGTACAAACTTGAGGATCATGTTTGGTTAAATGAAATGTATCGCATTAGACAACAATGGATTGGTGCTTACACAAAGTCGCATTTTGCCGCCGGTATGACCACTACCTCTAGAAGCGAATCAATGAATGCCTTTTTTGATGAATATGTGCAAGCATCTACCGGTTTGAAAGAATTCATTGAGAATTCCCAAAAGGCTTTGGAGGCACAATATCTTAGGGAGGTTAAAAGTGACTACGAGAGCGAAGAAAGGGAAAGGAGACTAGTATTGCAATCATCCTTGGAAATTCATGCATCCGAAATTTACACGAAAGAGATGTTTAGGCGTTTTCAAAAGGAGCTTCTGAAAATTTACACCAATGCTGTGATCATTCGGATGTCGTTCTGGGGAATCGAGCGTGGGTTAGTAAACGCTCGAAAACCCCAGTCTGACATCAAACAAACCTGGGTGTCATCAAATACCCAATCGTCGAGGTTGGTTGTCAACTGGCGGACATCCAACTTCTCCCGCTCACCCCCCTGCCATATGTGACTGCTAATATGATCATCCTGCATGGTCAAGAGGGACCTATCGAGAGGCCCGCACTGCATATCCATAGCATCTGCAATGTGCAAAATCAAAGAAATAAGGCACATTTCATAAACATGTACCAAAATTGGCTAAAATTATCATTCCATGAAGACATATTTAAAACAAGAATAAATTAACAATGAATATCATTTATCAAATAAAATGCAGTACTAATAACACTAATTAATCAAAATTCGAATTAATAAATCAGATTAATTCATAAATTCGAATTTTAAACTCAAAAATTCGAATTAATAATTCAAAAATTCGAATTAAAATTTCCACAACTCATAAAAAAATTTATAATTATAATTTCATAATTATAAACCCTAATAATTCGAATTAATTCATAGTTTTAAAAAAAATTTGGATAATAATTCGAAACCTAATTCTAAATTGGGCATTTCGAGCTAATTCAACCTAATTAAAGATGAGAAACCCTAATTTCAACTCAATTGAGGGTAAAAGCCCTAATTTCAAACTAATTCAAACCAAAAATGGGTAAAATTCGAACTATGAACCCTAATAATTCGATTTAATTCATGATTTCAACTAAAATGAAGTAAATAAACACCACCCACAGTTAAAAATGAATCAAACCATGTATATAGTAGTGCGTGTGTGTATGTAACACTACATGCGTATGTGTGTAAGTGTCAATTAGAAGATACCTTGAGGAGGAAGATCGCCTGATATTCGCAGCTCTGTGTGTAAATCGCCTGAAATCGCCCGGAGTCGCCTGAAATCGCTTGAGCTATGTGCTTAATTAGGGTTAGTTCATGTCGCGGAAGCCGCAATGGGTGGTTGTATACTTCTCGTATCCGCATTGTATCATTGCGCCAGCAGATTTAAGGGTAAAAAAGTAATTCCGTATTTTAATATATCCGCAATGATTCATTGCGGCAGCAATAAGGGTAAAAAAGTAATTTCAGATTTTAGTTCATCCGCTATGTATCATTGCGGCAGCAATTTGGAGGGTGAAAACGTAATTTCATTCTTTTACTTGTTTCTATATATCAAATTAACAGCTTTTATTAATTTATTATTATTTATTACTTTTATTAAATATAAAACTATAATAATTTATTTAAAATTTTATATAATAATTCAAATTTTATAATGTATTAATTTACCATTTTTTTATTAATTTTAATAAATAATAAAAATAAAAGTATAATAACGTAAAATAATATTTAATAGTGTTTTGTTTTGAAGAAAATTTCTAAGAATTTTGTTTGTTGTAATGGTAAAGTTGTTGTAATCGCTGGTGAAGGACCTGGGATCGACTCTACATAAATTAAATGTTTTTTTAAATTAAAACTCTGCCGCAACCCTTCATTGCGGCAGGTGTCTTTTTTCCTGCCGCAATGAACACTTGCGGCAGTGTACGAGTTGGTGGTTCTGGGCCTTTTTTCAACCAACGGTGGCTATGGAAGGGCACCCATATATATATATATATATATATATAGGGTCTTGTTCTAATAGAAACTAACTTAGAATAGAAACTAGAAACTAAACCTAAATTAAATATTTCAAGCTAATCTAATGACCAAATTAGGGGTACTCCAATACAAAAAACGTTTAAAATTATTGTCTCTATTCAACAAAAATATAAAAAAAAATATTTTTTAAAAAAAGTTACTGTTCACGTGATGACGTGGCACGTGAACAGTAACTTTTTTTTAAATTTTTTTAAATTTTTTTATATTTTTGTTAAATAGAACCAAGAATTTTAAACGTTTTTTGTGAAGGTGCTCCTAGCGGGGCCATTAAAATAAATGAAATATAATTTATTTAATGTAGGTTTCTAGTTTCTATTCTAAGGTTGGTTTCTATTTAAACGCTAACCTCTATATATATATATATATATATATATATATATATATATATATATATATATATATATATTGAAATTTTGAATATCTCGACTTGAATTCAAACTTAGACACGACATCGGGTTCATACTCCGTTCAATTATTACTCGAATCAGATTTGATCATAATTTTTAAATTTGACAAATATTAGATTCGACTCATTTTATTTAAAATTAAATTTAATAATTAATTTGACTTGATTCAAGAATAACTACCCGTACTCGAAAAACATTTTCAAGAGGGCCAAGCAAATTAAGTTTTTACAGAGAAACACTCCCTCGGTTACTTTATAATAATTTATAATTCCATTTATATTGTTCACTGTTTACAAATTCGTTTGTCCCAAAATTATTTTCCATATTTGCTTAATATGGTAAATTATATTAGTTTTTCTGAAAAATAATGAAATTGTTTGATAACTGTCAATTTATTTAAAGGTTTTTTCATAAATACCTTGTTTAGAAATTTTTTTGCAAAAATATTTTTTTTTAAAAATAATTTATAAAAATACCATCTTACTAGAAGTTTAATTTTCATTTTTTTTCCAACTTCCAGTTGTATATAAGGGCTGCGCAGTAGCAACAAATGTATGTTTTCGGTTGCATTAGTTACATATGTTGCATATAAGGTTGATGCAATCTCCGTATTTTTGCAAATAAATTGACATATTTGCAAATATTTTGAAAATATGGTAAATCTCAAAAAAAAACTTAAAAAAATAATAATTTTGTAAATATCTTTATTTAATATGATTGAATAAAAAATAAAATTTTAATTATGAACAATAAAAATGGGATAGAAAAAATATATAAATAAGACTAAGCAAAGTAAAAGCAAAGAAAAACAAAGAAAAGTAAAAGCAGTGGGGGCAATCTAATAGTGCAAAATGAAGTCATAATTCCAAACTCGAGAGACAAAAAATAGGTTACTTGACGGAGTTGTCTTTCCTTTTAAAAAAGCATAAAAGGCATTTGTCCATATATATTAATTACAGTAGAATCTTGATAAACGTATATTCGATAAACGAATAATCTTATCAAATTAATAATTTTTTCTGATCCCGATATAGTACAGATAGTGTATTTTTGAGCTCTATGAATGAATAATCTCAATTAATGAATAAAATTTTGCAATTCCGAGCATATTCATTTATCGAGCTTTAACTTGTACTAGAAGTATAGAAGTATAGAAGTGGATGTATTATTATATTTTGAAATTAAATTTGCTTATAAATCGATTTTGTAGGGTTTATTTCCGTGTCGGTTAACAGTTAACCCAAACACGTCTCATCATTGTTCTACCGGAACATATATACACTAGCATGTTTTGCTCGCTTCATAGAGGCAATAATATTTAATTATTTCTTAAATTAATTCAAGTAAATAATAAATCTATTTAAAATAGATATTTTTAAATCCAAAAGTCCTGCTCATCTGACAAATCCATTCTATCAATTATATGTTAACATGGTTTTTCCACCTATTTAGTAATTTACTAAAATATCCCTAAAATACTTATAATGTTAAAAAAAATGACTTCCAAGGATTCAAACCCACGACCTTCATGTACTAAAGTTTTATGTTTGCATGTATTACCACTACACTAGAACATTTGATGACACATCTTTTCAAATCAATGTTTGCATACATAGACAATCCATTTGCTAATTTTTTTTTAATTTTAATATGACCTCCATGTACCAAAGTTTTTATGTTCACATGTATTAGTACTACACTAGAAAATTTAATGATACATTTCTTATAATCAATATAATTGTATACGTAGACAATTCACTTGCTAATTTTTTTTTAATATTTATTTTCAAATTTATTCATAATAAAATTAATTAAAATGATAAGAACATGTAAACTATTTTTAATTGAATGAATAACTGATTGAATGTACGTGTATTTAATATAAGATTTTAAATATATAATTCACATGGTACACGAAATAACATAAATTTTAATTTTAATTTCTGATACATGTATAATAATATTTTTATGAAAACACCAATTATAATATTATTTATGTTTGTTACGTGGTACACGTATGAATGAGCATTTCACCATATCTACCCGAACTGGTTCCCTTCCCGTTTGGATTGTGGATTCGGAAATTTTTTGGGTCAAGATGAAATATTATAGAATAAAAATTCGTGCGAAGGAAATGGGCTCGGGGATTAAGGTATCCCAGCACGATCCCCGTTTCCGTTCCCCGACTGATTATCATATTTAGAAAAAAATATTTTTAAAACATATATTTAACAGATTATTAAAGAGACTGAAAGTATGTGTATTTAATATAAAATTTTAAATATATAGGCCTCGAATTCACATGATTCACGAAATAAGATAAATTCAAATTTTGGTTTATAGTACGTGTATATTAGTTTTATTTTGTAAAATTATAAATTATATTAGTTGTCTATGTTTGTTATTCTCATAACAAATGAAACTAATTCACGTGAGACACGTATGGATGAGCATTTCATCCTGTGATCTCGATCTGATCCATTTCCCGTTTTTCTTAGGTATTCGATAAATTTTTCGGGACACCATGAAATATTATATAAAAAAAATCGGAGGAAGGGAACGGCCTCAGGGAAGGTAACCCAGTCTGATCCATGTTTTCGGTCCCTAAATGATTATCATATTAATGAAAAATAATTTTTTGAAATATATGTTTACTAGATTATTAAAAAGAATATAATTCAAAAATTCAAAATTTTTATAAACTTAGAATTTCTGATATAAAATTTAACAAATAAAATTTAATTTTAATACTATATTTCATCTTTTTTTATTAAAAAAATTAATTCAAATCGCTATTTATAATATAATAATAATTTTATCATGATTTATCAAATTAATTTTATTATCCGATATACTCGAGAATATATACATTTTAAATAAAAAAAAATTAAGTATCTCCCATTTTTTGTGGGGATCCTCGTTCCCCGTTCGTGGTAAGAATCATGGAGCAAAATAATCCTCATTCGGGGATCGATACGGGTTCAACGATTATATTCAAAATTTTAATTTAAAAAATTAAAATCCACGATTTTTCGCGAGAATCCCTATTTCCGTTTCGGGGCAGATATCTAGGAACATAATGATCCTCGTTCGGAAATCGGGATGGGTTCAATGATTATGTTCGAATTCGGGGAGTGTGAAGGGTATAACACTACCCGGCCCTGAATTGACCGACCTGATGCACATCCCCAAGTATACATACAACATGAATTCGTTTATTGTTAAATTTGGACATCTAGATATGAAATACACTCAACTAAATACCAGTAAAAGAATAGGTACATCAATTTTTTTATCAACTTAAAAAAAATGATAATACAACTAAATTGGGTACATTAAAATGTTAATCCAATTTGTTGACAAATATTAAAAGAGTTTAATTGAAATTCAAAAAAAATAATGTTAACAAAATAACATTCAAAAAACGTATACATGTTTAATGTGTGAGAGATATAACAATTAACTATTTTATTATAATAACACATATTCAGCTCGTAAAGATAACAATAGTAATTTTATATAAACATGGAAACGCGGGTCGATGAGACGTTGTCAAAGATGAATGGGAAATGATTGGAGAGAGAAAAGACGAACAAATTTATGGTTGTTAAAGATGAAAGAGAGGTGGTGGGGCAAGATAAATGTGCATATATGATGTCGTTAGAGGAAAGAGCGGATCTTAGAGGTATAATGAGGTGGCTGGATAGTGATCGAAAAAAGGCCGAAGTGAGAGAGCACATGATCAATAATAAATTGGAGTAGATATGAGGTAGACATATGAGTAGAAGAGAAAATAGATATTCAAAAATGTTGTGGCTAAGATTGAAAGTAGTTAAAAGAACTACTATCGTGGTAATTCTTTTAGGATTTTACTGAAAAACAAACTAAAGGACACTATTATCGTGGTAATACTTGATAACTAACGATTAACTCTTCTTGTATACCAATTTTGTCGGTTATCCTTCTCACATTTAACAAGCATCACTATAAATATGATCCTCGAAATTTAGAGTGTGCTAATAATTTGAATTTAGAACGATTATTAACAATTGAATCTTAGTAAACCGTTGCACGTGAAAGGTAAAACACACTGACAAGAGGAAATAATGAACATCGAAAATTTGAAAAATATTAGTTAGTGGGATGGATTTTATTTGTAATTCAGTAAGGGTAAATAAGTAAAATCAACAGGTACCGTACCGACCGATCGACCAACCAAACTTTTAATGTTTCGGCTTTTATATAATAGTATAGATTTTAGTTGAATGGCTATAAGATGTTGATTACTAAATTAATACAAAAAATGATAAATAAAGTGTATAACATATTTTTACTCTATATCAGTATAATATTCGATTTTATCTTAATTATTTTTACATTATATCGGTTAATCCTATTAGCATCGGGTAATTTATAGATTGACTAATAAAAAGATTAAAATACCCGTCGGTGTAAAGCAAGTCATGGTATCTAAGGTTGCCGAAAATTGAAGGGGCATAGTAGTGGATGTTGGTGAAGATTTATATGTAAATTAGATTTGAACGTGCGGTTATGATTAGTTTTCGATTCTCATATCAATAAATTACGTAGTGTTTAATCATTCCAAGTTATGTTTTTTAAATCGTTAGATGTGATTGTATTGTTATGATCATATATGAAATTCAGGTAAGAAATTTGAATTATTACTTGTGTCCATAAAAAATATCACACTAATGATGTATAGTGTTTCAAAAATTAAAAATTGTTTATTCAAAAAAAATCAAAACAACAATATTTTATGAATTTAAATGGTGCCCGTGCTTTGCACGGGCTTTCATGCTAGTATATTATATATGTTCTAAATTTTTTTAAATCCATTTTCTGTTGACTTAATTTTTTGTTTAAATTTCTTGACCCACTTTTTTAGTAATTTTCTTTTGGGAGCAGAAATAAATATTGTAATTTATATTGATAAATCATTATTATTTATATCACTCTGGTGGATTACTCTTGTGCAATTGTATCTAATCATGACTTAACAAAAAATAAAAACTTAAACTTTAATTATTATCACTTCTCGGCATCTCCTTTGACGATACCTCGACTTTTAAATAAATATAATATTTAATTATAATTATGAAATTTAATTATTATAAACGTAACTCATATATACAAAACTTAAATTGAAGAGAATATATTATAAAGATCTATGTACTTTGCAAAACAAAAATAAATGACTCCCAACTACAGCTACAGGTAAAGGTCCAAAATACCTAATTTTCAACAAAACATGCTTAAAATATCTATATTCAATAAAATGATCCTAAATATCCACCAGATAGTGGAGTATTAGGATGACACTCCACTCATTTCCCAAATGAGTATTTGTGGAGTATGTCCCTGATACTTCATTGACAGTGGAGTATCTGAACGTCCGATAATACCCCATTGGATGAGAAGTATCCCCTCTGATTCTCCATACAGATGGAGTATATGATCGAAATGGATATTTTGGTTAGTTTTTATGAAAATGGATATTTTGGGCAAATAAACATAAAAAATGTGATATTTTGGTCATTTTCTCCCCAACTAACCAACATTATATAACAACAAACCTCATCTCATGCTCATAAAAAGAGTCACTGTGATAAAAATAGTCACAATATACCTCATCACTTATGTATAGATTTATAAACCCATAACATTTTGGTGTGCTCCTTGGTGCAGACAGTTTTCATAACAAATAGCACAAAATCTATCTCTTTCCTATTATCCAAGATAGTATTTCGAGAAGAGATATTTAGTATTGTAGCCTGCAGGTTTCCTAAAATTAAAAGTCAAAGATCCGAGTGAGTTAGACAGTAACAACTGGGATGTTCAAGGAGTATTGTTTCGTAATGATAACCGGGAGAACGAAGGGAGATGTTATTTGAAGTACTACAAATAACAATCAATCTCATATTAATTGATGACGATCTTTATCCCTGAACCATAGATTATATCAAATACGATTAAATTACGGGTACATATGATAGAACTACCAGAGATTAGATTAGATCTGCATAAAAATTCTTAAGAAATGAGCTACTAAAGATATTAGAACTGGCGATGAGCGAAGACTCATTTCCGGATATAAAATGAAGCACAAGATGAATAAATTAAATATGATGAAAATATAACTGAACAATGATTAAGATCATGAGATCAAGAACAAAATTGAAAATCAGAATAAAGAATGTTAGCACAAAATTACGCAAGCGCACGTAGTCACAAGTAATATAATTTAAGTTCGTTCCGCAGAGATCTAGTTAAGTTTAAATAAGTAAATATGCCTATGCAACAATGTTTGGTTTTAATCCACAACTAAGACAAATAACAAGAATGAGGTTTTAATTATCTAAATTAACTAGGATGCAAATTATTAAGCTAAGAATAATTAACTAATGAGAATTAAATATGAATTACTTATATGAGATAAAACATGGAATCCTAATTTCATTATCTACTTCACTTAGAGTCGCAGCCTTTAATCAATACATGTGATGGTTTTGATATCTGATCGGATAACACGAAACAAGTAAAAGTTACCTCTCGGTATACTAATACCAAACTACGCATGCATCCACAAAAGAGATAGAAGATGAGTAGACACCTATTATGTTTAGACCCTATATCTCTATAGAATTTGAAAACATAGAGGTTTAAGCACAAGTTATCCACATAGATCACATAGGGTAGCATAATATCTCTATTTACGCCACAAATCATGATGTTAAAACAGCAACCTATCCTATGCTAGCATGGCAAGTTCTAAATCTCAAGATCCACTCTCGTTTAGCAAGAGATTAACATATTAGATGTTAGCTACGCATCTAAATTCATGAAGCACAACCATACAAGGATGTCAAAAATTCACCACACATAAATCTTTAAAGCATACAAACTACTAAGCTACATAGATAAATCCATTAGGATCCCATGACAACGATTAGTTCATAGTTGAACCGTTCGTCACCATGGGATTAGATGAAAACATGATATTAAACAAGATATGAAAGAAAGAAGCAATAATATTAATAAAAACAAGAGTTGAGAGAACATATCTATAATCCAAAGTATACAAAAGATGAAGTAGATCTAGATCTTTGCTTGTCACCGAGCTTGAATCCTTCTCCACTTGTCTCTCTTGCAGTTCTACGTTACAATAATAAAAATCTGATACAAATTACATGGTAGGATGTGTTTAAATAGACTCTAGAAGTCTTGCCCAATAAGCAATTACCTTCTATTACAATTAGAATTCGATTAAGGTACCAAAAACTGCCCAAAATACAATTAGAATTAGAAAAAGGGCAAACTGGAATTTTTCTGCATGGCTTCTCATAGAACACGCGTGCGATTTTATTCAGCACGTCCCCTGCACCTACTATCTATCCCAGGTTGTAGAAAATCTCTCAAGCTTCGCGTGAGCTGTAAGATCGCTGAAAACGGACTTCTAGAACTCCAGATATGGCCAAAACAGTGTAGACTGCGCAACCTTCCCGGAAAATCCGAATTTTAATCAATTAATCCTCCAAACACGATAGAAGCATCCACCATAATCGACATTCTTGCAACTCTGCACAACTAAGCAAAACACATCAAAACTACAACAAACTTGAGTCCAAGACAATCAATTTAAGCCGAATTGAAGCGATCCAAGTGGATATAAAATCCACTTATCACACCCCCAAACTTAAACCGATGCTTGTCCTCAAACATAAACAATTACAACTAACTAACTAACTAACTAGTACCACTTCCGTAGGTGATCACGGTTGCATTTGGCATATACAACAAGCCCTTTAAACCCCTAGGCAGCCCTAGTGGACGAGTAAGGTCTCGTGAGGGCCTATACCGAATGTACCCAAAAAATCCATTTAACCTAATGCAATGCAATGCATGAATGCAACTAGAATGAAAATGCAACGATCCCCTTCAAACTAACCAAAACCAACTAGCAAGCAAATATCTTAGAGAATGCAACTAAATCCAAATAGAGCTCGACCAAGTTCCCGTATACTAACATTACATGAACAGAAACGTGCGTGTGTGCAATGCTCATCAGAAATATTCCCAAAACTAGATAAAAAATCATACATGCTCTTCGTCAAGACAATCACAGGTTTATAAATAGAATAGACTGTAGACACTTCATAACCTTAGAACACCTCCATCCTTATGCAAGGTAGACAAAAATTCATGCTTTATTACTAACTACTACGACACATATATACAAGCATGCTTATTTAACTGTGCAATGGATGAGACCCCGAAAGGCTTATACAATAATACCCATGTAGCGAGCGTTGGGTTAGTGGATCCCAGACTATAAAAGCCTTAGGTCACTAGGCACAAAGTCCCCTAGAACTTAATTGCTCGAGTATTAAAGAGCTCACCCTAGTTAATTTTGCATATAAACAATTGAAACTTTTGACTCTTTTTTTTTTCTTTTTTTTTTCTTTTTTTCTGTTTTTTTTATGCAATCTGGAATGAGATTTCTCAATTCCAACCCTAGACTACTCATATAAATATGAGCCGGCTACTAGCCATTTGACCCCTAGCCATTATTGACAATTATTTACAATTTAGGCATGACATCCCTGTTTCCCCCAAACTTAGACTTAAGTGTTCTAGGCCATCAAGGGAATAACGAAAATTCTAAATATAAACAAGTGATTAAATCTCAAAACATCCAAACAAGCATGACCTCAACCTAGCCCAAAAGCACCCAATGAGACTGTGTAATTAGTTTTGTTTCCGAAACACATAAGTCAATTTCATAGAAACTATAAGTCAACCCTCTATTCATCATTACCACACTCAATTAGACACCTACCTACTAATCAGAATTAGCTCGTTCTAAGGGATCATGAAATATGCATGCCATGAAATGCAACTAATATGAACTCACATGGTATACGAAACAAAAACAAACAGAATGTCCTACATGAAACAAACGTAGATAACACGAACATAAATGCATAATTTACTACTACTAATATGCAAAGCATGAAATCCTACATGAACACATAATACAACAACAACTACTAATCCCTCAAACCACCCCCAAACTTGAAATATTCAATGTCCGCATTGAATGGAAGTAAATACGAGGGATAGCAGAAAACATACCTACTCGTCCTCATCCTCGGATGAATCAGTATCTGGCGGTGGATAAGGTGTACGAGTGATAAGTGCATATTTTTGCATATTTTTATTACCTATTTATTGTTTGAATTCGTATTTTAATAAATTATTTTGTTGTATTTCAGGAAATTCAAGAAAAATTGAAGAAATTGCAAAATAAAGAAATAAAGGTCAAAGAAGAGAAAAAGAAGAAGAAGAAGGACCAAAATAGAAGAAAAGGAAAGAAGAGGGAGTTTGGTGCAACAGCTGAATTTTTATTTAAAAACTAAAAAGAAAAAAAATAAAAAAATAAAAATAAAAATGGAGGGCTAGGATTTAATCCCACCAAACAAATGAATGGTGAGGATTAATCCACACCAACCAAAAAACCCCACTAATTTCCTATAAATAGCCTCATTTTCTCTCTTGTAAACACACCAATTTTTAGTTAGATTTAGGATTAGTACTTCCTAAAATTTATAGTTTGTAATTTTTTTTCTTTGCAGCTTTGTAAACATTTATTTTTAATACATAATTTTTATTGGTTTAAATTTGTTTAAATCGCAGTTTTCAATTTTTGTTCCTCTGTTTTCTACCCTGTTTCGTTACAATACACATACAAAAGCCCAATTTTTTTTCTTCATAAATACAAACCCAGCTCTTGTTTTTTTTTATCTCCTTCTTCCCAAACAAAATCATCTCTTCTCCTTCCCTTTTATCTCCCATCGCTGCAAACGACCACACCCTTCATCCATTTTTTTCCCTTTTTCTACAAATAAGTCTCCCTTCTTCTTGTTTGCTCGATACAATTCAAACCCATCCCCTTATCCTTCGATTAAAACACCTCTCCCCCTTCTTCGACTTCCCCGTTCCTCATCTTTTAACTTCCGTCCGATCACCTTTCCCTCTTCCTAATTTCCCCACTAGTTTCCCTTTTCTGCGAACCCAAGCCCATTCCGTTGAAGAATCTGTTTTCGTCTTAGAGTTAGCTGTTTGTTGAGTTCGAGTTTCCAGTTTTCTTGTTTTAATGGCTAAGTTTGATGAGTTGATATAACCAGTTGTCTTTGATTTACCGAGTTATAGTTTACTGATTGACTTGTTTTCGTTCGAAAACTTATGAGTTGGTTCGCTGTTCTTGATTGTAGTTAGTCGTGGTTTTTCCTTATTAGTTATTCGATGAATTGCGATGCTGGGTTCTGTCTAGTGTCACCTGTTGTAACATCCCGGATTTTCGGGACATTAATTCTAATTACGAAACATAAATAAATTGAATTCTTTATTCAAATAAATCAAAACTCCACAAAAGTCAAACGCAGCGGTCAAATTCAATAATTCAAAAAGATAAATTCGGAGACGCAACTCCATAACCCAATATTCAATAACAATCTTTATTCTAATAATTTAAAGAGTCTAATCCAATAAAGGCATCTAACAGCTAGCACGAAAGTCCACAAAATTCACATCCTTATTCTCATTAAGCTTCCAAGACTGAAACCTGAAATATTAGAAACGAATGAGCTACACAGCTCAGCAAGTACAAATTGACTAACAGAAGCTCTTAAAAATCAATGGGCATTTTAATAAAACAATTTTCAAAATCAAATATAAGTTTGCAAAACCTTTGCGAAAATAAATCCAACCCAAAGTTTATATTTTTTTTTTCAAAAATTCAGAATTTAAAACAGAAGCAGAAAATAGAAACAAAACGAAACGAAAATCGAAAATACCACAGTCTTACTCTACGGCCACACTTTGCCAGTGACCGGCATCTTATTCTTATTCTTATTCTTTCGCCACACTTTGCCAGTGATCGGCATCTAAAGTTCAATAATTTCGCGCCCTTAATAGGTATCTAAAGCTGCACACTTGTACGCCTACTAAGGGTATCTAAGGCTAGTTCCGGAACTATAGCGTAAATTACGAACAGGTTCGAAACGTAGAGACCGAGGGTTCTAAAATTAAATACTTATATCTTATAAAATTTCGAAACAAAATTCTTATATCTTATACGAAAATTCAGAAATCAAGGAATCAAAATATCTTTTGCAAAATTTAAAATAAGTCAAAAGTACTTACCTCAAAGTCGACACAAAATACCGAAATAATTGCACGAACAAATCCTAAAATTAAATAACCGGAACATAATTAATTAACAAATAATTAACAATTAAGAAGCAGGTCACACGTTCACTTACCTATCATAAACAGTTAATAAACGAACCAATCCTACAAATATCAATTGTATCAAACTAATGCAAACTTGCCACTAACTTAAATCATAATTACCAAATAAAAGGAAAGCAAATGGGCCTAAAACCCAATATGGCAACCAAATGGCCTGTCCAGTTACATGCATATAATTGCAGACATGTACATGTTATTATTTATTTTTGGATTTTAACAACAAGCCTCGATATTAACATCTACTGTCCATGTATTTCTATGTTGGCATGCATGCGCAATGTACACCATAAATAATTTAAATATAGAACTAATCATTAAGCATTTAAAATAATATAATATACAATTAAGACTATCTTGGACATACTTGAATTTAAGATTGAGAGACATATAAAACTAAGAACTAGTTAACCTCAGATAAAAATTGTTACTCAAAAATATTAATACTTGAACAAAATAATTTTAACTAGTACAACATTTTTATTCAATTCTCAATAAATTGAAAATAATCAATCTAAAATCAAAATAATTAGGATGAACATAATGTCGATTTAAATTATGCTAACAGAAGTCATGATAATTTTTATCCTGCACGACCATATACAAGATGCAAGCTTATAAATAAAAGAAATCAATGAATTAAAGCATGGTAGATAACTCTTCTCGAATGCAAATTAGTATACATGGCATGAAGGGATGCATATGCAACTCACCTACAAAGTTGGACAAAAGAATACAAAAGTTATTCGGACATATCAAACAGGCACAAATAAGTACCCATCATGGTGTAAAATAAACTTAGTAAAAAACAAAGAAAATCCGAAGACTTGGTACCTTTTTGGGCGAATATTGTAGAGCTGTACGATCATCTTCTATGTCTTAATGGGTTCTTATATAGGTACACAAAACCCTAATCTAACTAAAGTAATTCTAAAACTTTCGTACAATTTCTCCAAGTAATACGTAATTTAAAATATTCTAATTCATACAAATATCTTAAATTAAATGATACTGATTTTCTAATATCTTTTCACACTTCTTTCCTTTAATAATAAATATCATCCTTATTCAAAATATCTTGCACAAAAAGAATTTTAAAAATTACTAATTAATATAATTATCTAAATAAATAAATAAATGACTTAAAAATCTAATATCTAATAATGAAATAAAATAAAAACTAACGGGGTTTTACACCTGTTGAGCTCCTAAATTCGTTTAGCCGTTAATTATGTTCTGTAATTGAGTTTGAGCTGCTATTTTCGAATTAATAGTTGTTGTTCGTTGTTTGAATCGTTGTTATGTTGTTCGAGAATGAGTTGTTGAGTCGCTGTATTTGTTTAAGTTATTGTCGAGTTTTGTGGATGGGTTAATAGCTTCTGAGTTTTGATTGGTTTCGCTAGTTTTTGAGTCGACTGTGCTGGAGTTTTGTTTGAGTTTTGCTTTGATGTTTACCGAGTATTGTCTTTCCGAGTTTGTAAAATTTGCTGCGTTTGTTGTCAACCGAATTGTTTTTTTTCTTTCGAGTCTTTTGGTCGAGTTTGTGTTTGTAGTCTGAGTGTAATCTGAGTACTGCATTGTCTTGCTGAGAAGTTTGCTGTGTTAGTTGCCAAGTTATTTGTGGTTGTTCGAGCTGTAATGAGTTCTAGGAGATAGTTTGTTTTGCAATTGCTGAATCCAGTCCGTGTTTTATTCGAGTCTTGTTTGTTGACGTACGTTGTAAGTCATTGTATCATAGTTCTAGAGTTATGCAGCGTGCTATTGAGTCCCCTGTACTACGTTTTTGCTGGCCTGTTTTGCTGAGATGGTAAGATGTCGAGTGTTCCGCTGCTGTGTTTTTGATTAATCTTATGTCGAGTTTGTCCAGTGTAGAGTCATTGTTAGATCTAGACTATAGTCCTGGCTTGATTATAAAATGTTGTTTGGCTGCCATTACTTGTTTGTTTCAACTGGTTTCTGGGCTTTGAATTTCATAGTTGACGAATTTGATTTCTATAAATTTGGAGTTTCTTCACTTTTAATTAAATTAATTTAGAAATAGAAAAGTAGATTAATTTTCTTTTAAATAAAAATCAATTCAAATTTAAATAGTAAAAATGCAAAAAAAAATTCAGTTTTTTTTTGTTTAAAATAGATTAATTAAATTTTCCTAAAAATAGTGTATATTTTCTTTTACAAATTAAATAGTTTTTCTAGTTTTAATAATTTAGCTTTTAATTAATTAGTTTAAAAATAGAATAATAATAAAATTTTCTTTTAAATAGTGGTTTTCTTTTAGAAATTAATTAATTTAAAAATAAAAATAAACCCAATTGTTCTAATTCGATTAAATTAAAAATTAAGGATCGCGAAATAAAAATTATTCCCTGTGGATCGAATCTTAAAATACTAAAACGAGATCGTGCGCTTGCGATAAATTAAATTGTCTATTTTCGGCACATCAAGTTTTTGGACTACAAACCCAGCTCTTGTTTTTTTTTTAATCTCCTTCTTCCCAAACAAAATCATCTCTTCTTCTTCCCTTTTATCTCCCTTCGCTGCAAACGACCACACCCTTCATCCATTTTTTTCCCCTTTTTCTACAAATAAGTCTCCCTTCTTCTTGTTTGCTCGCTACAATTCAAACCCATCCCCTTATCCTTCGATTAAAACACCTCTCACCCTTATTCGACTTCCCCGTTCCTCATCTTTTAACTTCTGTCCGATCACCTTTCCCTCTTCCTAATTTCCCCACTAGTTTCCCTTTTCTACGAACCCAAGCCCATTCCGTTGAAGAATCTGTTTTCGTCTTAGAGTTAGCTGTTTGTTGAGTTCGAGTTTCCAGTTTTCTTGTTTTAATGGCTAAGTTTGATGAGTTGATATAACCAGTTGTCTTTGATTTACCGAGTTATAGTTTACTGATTGACTTGTTTTCGTTCGAAAACTTATGAGTTGGTTCGCTGTTCTTGATTGTAGTTAGTCGTGGTTTTGCCTTATTAGTTATTCGATGAATTGCGATGCTGGGTTCTGTCTAGTGTCACCTGTTGAGCTCCTAAATTCGTTTAGCCGTTAATTATGTTCTGTAATTGAGTTTGAGCTGCTGTTTTCGAATTAATAGTTTGTTGTTCGCTGTTTGAATCGTTGTTATGTTGTTCGAGAATGAGTTGTTGAGTCGCTGTATTTGTTTAAGTTATTGTCGAGTTTTGTGGATGGGTTAATAGCTTCTGAGTTTTGATTGGTTTCGCTGGTTTTTGAGTCGACTGTGCTGGAGTTTTGTTTGAGTTTTGCTTTGATGTTTACCGAGTATTGTCTTTCCGAGTTTGTAAAATTTGCTGCGTTTGTTGTCAACCGAATTGTTTTTTTTTCTTTCGAGTCTTTTGGTCGAGTTTGTGTTTGTAGTCTGAGTGTAATCTGAGTACTGCATTGTCTTGCTGAGAAGTTTGCTGTGTTAGTTGCCAAGTTATTTGTGGTTGTTCGAGCTGTAATGAGTTCTGGGAGATGGTTTGTTTTGCAATTGCTGAATCCAGTCCGTGTTTTATTCGAGTCTTGTTTGTTGACGTACGTTGTGAGTCATTGTATCATAGTTCTAGAGTTATGCAGCGTGTTATTGAGTCCCCTGTACTACGTTTTTGCTGGCCTGTTTTGCCGAGATGGTAAGATGTCGAGTGTTCCGCTGCTGTGTTTTTGATTAATCTTATGTCGAGTTTGTCCAGTGTAGAGTCATTGTTAGATCTAGACTATAGTCCTGGCTTGATTATAAAATGCTGTTTGGCTGCCATTACTTGTTTGTTTCAACTGGTTTCTGGGCTCTGAATTCATAGTTGACGAATTTGATTTCTATAAATTTGGAGTTTCTTCACTTTTAATTAAATTAATTTAGAAATAGAAAAGTAGATTAATTTTCTTTTAAATAAATATCAATTCAAATTTAAATAGTAAAAATGCAAAAAAAAAAAATCAGTTTTTTTTGTTTAAAATAGATTAATTAAATTTTCCTAAAAATAGTGTAAATTTTCTTTTACAAATTAAATAGTTTTTCTAGTTTTAATAATTTAGCTTTTAATTAATTAGTTTAAAAATAGAATAATAATAAAATTTTCTTTTAAATAGTGGTTTTCTTTTAGAAATTAATTAATTTAAAAATCAAAATAAACCCAATTGTTCTAATTCGATTAAATTAAAAATTAAGGATCGCGAAATAAAAATTATTCCCTGTGGATCGAATCTTAAAATACTAAAACGAGATCGTGCGCTTGCGATAAATTAAATTGTCTATTTTCGGCACATCAACGAGCTCCATAGACAGGCCACCGGGCCTGAATACCCGCATCTCTCAAAGCTGTAGCCATATCCTCAGCATACTCCCGGTTACTAGCATGTATAGCATCCATACGCCTATACAAACGTCTAAAGTGAGCATCCAAAACCCTTGATACTCTCGAAACCCGTGGCGGAGAGCCCGCTCCCTGACCACTAGTACCAGCACCACTAACATCATACCCGAGCCCCCTAGGATGCGGGATTCCGCCTTTCCATTCCGGCATCCGATCAATAGACACGTCAACAATGGAAGGCAAAGGTGGCTGCAACTCCTCATCCGCACCCCATGTAACACCACTAACCATACACAACCCAACTATGATAGAAGCATGGGGCATCGATGACAGTGCACTAGACTTTAAACACCTGCGAATATTCTGCTGAACAATATGGGCGACATCAATGTATTTTACCTTTAGAATGCCCCAAAGAATAATCGCTCTGTCAGCTGTGACCTCACCCGTACGAGAAGTAGGCATAATATTGGCACAAAGAAATAGATACCATGCTCGTGCAAACTTATTCATCGCAGAAGACAGAAAAGAAAGTGGCTCAGTAGTTCCCAATTTATACTTCCAACTTGTACCGGGAACACAAAGTTCACGAAAAATCGCCTCCATATCCACATCATCACTCGTCTCAGTGGCCAATTTTCATCCCCCACAAGCTTAGGTGGTTGTCCCAAAATCGGACGAATAGCATCTGATCTGTAATCCACCCGTTTACCATGAACTATACACACACCATTCTGCTCATCTTTAGCATTCACATAAAACTCCCTAACCAAATTCACCGGAACCGGAGTAGGTGCCTTACAAATCTCTCCCCAACGTAACTCACTAATCACCTCAACCAACCCATAATGACGAGTTGGCAAAAACCCCCTTTCCTTCGCCACCGGCCTTGACAACAATCGATTATACTCTACCTCCGCCTCCGGAGAAGAAAATCTCTCCACCCTACTAGAACTACCCCTCATTCGCTTAGGAGCCATAATAATCAAAATCCCACTCAACAATAATTCCACCAATAACCACCAAGCAAAAATCACACCAAAAACACCCAAATAACAAGAATAATATAAAACCCCCAATTTACAAGAACAAAAATTCATAGTAAAAATAAAATTAGAGAAGAAATATACCCACTATGAATCAAAGAGGTGAACTTGTACAACTTCCTCCAAACTTGAATCCTTCTTGAACATGAATTTTTAGAGATGTAGATATGGAGAGAGTGAATTGGGTTTGTATGTATAGGTGAATATATAATGGAGTGATAGGATGAATTTAAATTTGATTGTGGAAAGGAGAAATTGGAATGGGTATGAATTTGATGTAGGATAGAATTAAGAATTAAGAGAAAAAGAATTAAAAAAAAAATTGGGTGTAGAAATTTAGAAGAGAGATGGGAGGTTTTGGAATTAATATAGGATTTGGATTGATGTAGGAGATGATAGTATAAAAAGGAGAAAAGAAATTGGGGAGAAAGAATTTTTTTTTTTTTATATGTAAAACAGGTGCAAAATTCGGCCAAAGGAACTGCATTCAGGGCAATCTGCGCGCACCAGGCGTAGACTGCGCCTAACCCAGTAACGCAGGCGCAGCCCACGTCACATACAGAAACACAGGCGCAGCCTGCGTTACGCAGGCGCAACCTGCGCGACATCAGTATATATTTTTTTTTCACAACAGTGTTTTTTTTTTCACAACACTCATTTTTTTTCACACTTTTTTTTTCACAACACTCACAACACTCATTTTTTTTCTATTCAACAAATACTACATCACTTGGGTTGCCTCCCAAGAAGCGCTCGTTTAATGTCATTAGCTTGACATTCTTCCGAAAAATCACGAACAAGATAAAACAGCGGCAACCTTCTCGCGGTTCACCATTCCTCCATAATACGGCTTAAGTCTCTGTCAATTTACCTTGAAAGCATCATCAATAGAACCCCTATATATCTCCACTGCTCCATGTGGAAACACGGTTTTGACTGTAAACGGACCCGACCACTTTGATTTGAGATTACCCGGAAAAAGTTTAAGGCGAGAATTATAAAGCAAAACCTGTTGGCCCGGCACAAACGACTTATGCACCAACTTCCTATCATGCCACCTCTTCACTTTCTCCTTGTACATCTTAGCATTCTCGTAAGCCTGCTCACGAAATTCCTCGAGCTCATTTAACTGAAGTAGACGTTTCTCACCCGCAGCTGAAATATCTAAGTTTAACTTCTTCAACGCCCAATAGGCCTTGTGCTCTAACTCTTCCGGCAAATGACAAGCCTTACCAAATACCAACTGATAAGGAGACATACCTAGGGGTGTCTTGTAAGCAGTTCTATACACCCAAACCACTTCGTCTAACTTCAAAGACCAATCCTTCCTTGATGGATTTACCACTTTCTCAAGAATCCTCTTGATTTCACGATTCGAAACCTCCGCTTGACCATTAGTTTGAGGATGATAAGCTGTGGCAACATGATGAGTCACATTATACCTTGCCATCATAGCAGTAAATTGACGATTACAGAAGTGTGTCCCCTCATCACTGATTATAGCTCGTGGAGTTCCAAAACGCGTGAAAATCTGCTTGTGAAGAAAATTCAGCACCACCTTAGCATCATTGGTCGGTAAAGCCTTCACCTCGATCCATTTAGACACGTAATCCACTGCTAAGAGAATGTACTGATTATTGCAAGACGAAACAAACGGACCCATGATATCAATTCCCCACACATCAAAAATCTCCACTTCAAGAATCGTACTAAGAGGCATTTCGTTCCTCCTAGAAATATTACCAACCCTTTGACATCGAGCACAACTCAACACGAACCTATGAGAATCTTTAAACAGAGTTGGCCAATAGAATCCCGCTTGAAGTACTTTCTGAGCTGTTTTATCACCACCATAGTGGCCTCCATATGTGGTAGAATGACAATCATGCAAAATACCTTCCGTTTCACTATACGGAATGCACCTCCTCAAAATCTGATCCACACCAAGCTTAAACAAGAATGGCTCGTCCCAACGGTACCACTTCACATCATGCAGAAACTTCTTCTTTTGAGCATAAGAAAATTCCGGAGGAATAACATTGCTAACCAAATAGTTCACATAATCCGCAAACCATGGCTCTTCACCTTGCACTCCAAAAAGCTGCTCATCTGGAAAAGATTCATTAATAAGAGATTTGTTATGCGAATCCTTACCGTGGTCCTCTAAGCATGAGAGATGATCCGCTACTTGATTTTCCGTGCCTTTCCTATCCTTGATTTCCACATCAAATTCTTGCAAGAGAAGCACCCAACGAATCAATCTATGCTTTAAATCTTTCTTCGACATGAGATATCGAATAGCAGCATGATTCGTATACACAATCACCTTCGTACCAAGCAAATAAGACCTGAATTTCTTGAAACCATAAACAACTGCTAGCAACTCCTTCTCCGTAGTAGTGTAGTTCAACTGTGCATCATTGAGGGTTTTACTAGCATAGTAAACCACATGAAAAATTTTATCCTTCCTTTGACCAAGCACAGCTCCAACAGCATAGTCACTAGCATCACACATAAGTTCGAACGATTCCTCCCAATTAGGTGCGGTAATGATTGGTGTAGTAGTCAACTTCTTCTTCAAGAGCTCAAAAGCTGCAAGACACTCATCATCAAACTTGAAAGGAACATCCTTCTCCAAGAGATTGCACAAGGGTTTAGAAATTTTTGAGAAGTCTTTGATGAATCGCCGATAGAAACCCGCATGACCAAGAAAACTGCGAATTCCTTTAACAGAGATAGGTGGAGGAAGATTTTCGATTGTCTCCACCTTGGCTTTATCCACTTCAAGCCCATTAACAGATACCTTGTGCCCAAGAATAATTCCTTCTTGCACCATAAAGTGACACTTCTCCCAATTAAGCACCAAGTTAGTCTACACACAACGTTTCAAAACCAAGCCAAGATTATGCAAGCACTCGTCATATGAAGTACCAAAAACTGAGAAGTCATCCATAAAAACCTCCACATTCGAGCCAATCATGTCTGAGAAAATAGCCATCATGTACCTTTGAAAAGTGGCGGGAGCACCACAAAGTCCTAAAGAAACCCGTCGGAAAGTAAAGGTACCAAAAGGACATGTGAATATGGTCTTCTCTTGATCTTCCGGAGCAATGCAAATCTGATTGTAGCCTGAATAACCATCAAGGAGACAATAGTACTCATGTCCCGCCAACCTGTCTAGCATCTGATCAATGAATGGCAGAGGAAAGTGATCTTTTCTCGTGGCTTTGTTGAGCTTCCTATAATCCATGCAAACTCTCCACCCCGTGACTGTTCGAGTAGGGATGAGCTCATTCTTTTCATTACCAACAACTGTCATGCCTCCTTTATTTGGCACACACTGAACCGGGCTCACCCAAGAACTGTCTGAGATAGGATATATAATACCCGCATCAAGCCACTTTAGAATTTCCTTCTTCACCACCTCTTTCATAATCGGATTAAGTCTCCGCTGATGCTCAACAGTAGGCTTAGCTCCCTCCTCTAACAGAATTTTGTGCATGCAATAAGAAGGGCTGATTCCCTTGATATCTGCTATAGTCCAACAAATTGCTGACTTGAACTCCCTCAAAATTCGCAAAAGCTTTTCTTCCGCACTAGCTGACAAGTTAGATGCAATAATAACAGGTAATGTAGATGCATCACCAAGAAAAACATACCTCAAGTGTTCCGGAAGTGGTTTGAGTTCAAGTGTAGGAGCTTCCTCAATAGATGGTTTCAGGCGCCCCTCCGAATTTTTAAGTTCTGCTAACCCAAGAGATTCAAAAGGCAAATCTAATCTCCTTTTCCAAGGAGCTGAATTTAGCTGCTGAAGTTGCTCGGCTATTTCCTCATCTTCAAAATCAGAGTCGCCAACTAAAACTTTTTCCAAAGAATCTGACTTAAGCAACTGCTCCATTTCCATAGTAACTGCAGAATCAACCCAATCCACCTTCAAACATTCTTCTTCATCCGTAGCCAAGAATGGTCTTCCCAAGATTATGGGAATCTTCTTATCTTCCTCGAAATCCAAGATAACAAAATCAGCAGGAAATATGAGTTTGTCAACTTTCACCAACACATCCTCCACTATGCCTCTAGGATATGTAACTGAACGATCAGCCAACTGCAAAGAGATGTTGGTAGGCTTTGGTTCTGGTAGACCAAGTTGCATATAGACTGACAAGGGCATAAGATTGATGCTAGCTCCCAAGTCACACAAGCACTTCTCAAAAGACAAATTACCAATAGTGCATGGAATAGTAAAGCTACCAGGATCCTTTAGTTTTGGAGGCAATTTATGTTGCAGCACAGCACTGCACTCTTCCGTTAGAGCAACGGTCTCTAATTCCTCGAGCTTCAACTTACGAGAAAGAATCCCATTCATGAACTTGGCATAGCTCGGCATATGTTCAAGAGCTTCGGCAAAGGGAATGTTAATCTGCAACTTCTTGAACACCTCTAAGAACTTAGCAAATTTCATATCCAACTGCTGCTTCTGGAGTCTTCTAGGATAAGGAGAAAGAGGATAGATCTGAGTGTTCTTCGTAGACTGCTCCACAGAATTTTTAACAGGTTCCTTGCTCTTCTCTACTTCACCACCTTGCTGATCAGCCACCAAATCAGATTGAGTAATTTCGGGCATTGCAGATTTTTCAACCTGCCGATTCTGAACATCTTCATCTTCTTCGGCTGCTGATTTAGGGCCTGCTGTAACTTTTCCCGATCTCAAAGTCACAGCCTTCACCTGTTCTTTGTTGTCCCTCCTACCTGGATTTGCTTCCGTATCACTAGGAAGAGTTCCTTGTTGCCTAATAAGTAAGGCACTTGCTCTGAGTGTTCTTCGTAGATTGCCTAATAGATCTGAGTGTTCTTCGTAGACTGCTCCACAGAATTTTTAACAGGTTCCTTGCTCTTCTCTACTTCACCACCTTGCTGATCAGCCACCAAATCAGATTGAGTAATTTCGGGCATTGCAGATTTTTCAACCTGCCGATTCTGAACATCTTCATCTTCTTCGGCTGCTGATTTAGGGCCTGCTGTAACTTTTCCCGATCTCAAAGTCACAGCCTTCACCTGTTCTTTGTTGTCCCTCCTACCTGGATTTGCTTCCGTATCACTAGGAAGAGTTCCTTGTTGCCTAATAAGTAAGGCACTTGCAATCTGTCCCACCTGGGTTTCCAAGACCTTTTGAGAAGCTTGCAGGTTCTTCACCATCATCCACAAATCATCCCTTTCTGATTTTTCATTAGATGATTGCCCCGCATGAGCCTGGGGCTGTTGCTGCTGAAATCCCGAAGGCTGATATGATTGCCTTGGAGCATACTGCTGCTGATAACCTTGATTGAATGGCCTTGCTTGCTGACCCTGAAACTGCTGATAGGGCTGCTGAGGTTGTTGAGCACCTTGGTTGTTGCTCCAGCTCAAGTTATGATGATTCCTGTTGTTTGGATGATAGGTGGTTGGAACTGGTGCAGCAGGTCTCTGAAAATTACTTACAAACTGTGTTGATTCAGAAGAGATAGCACACTGATTCGTCTCATGTACGCCCGCACATAGCTCACAAATACTAGCAACCTGCTGAACTTCATAATTAGCAAGAGAATCCACCCTCATCGTAAGAGCCTTCAACTGAGCTGCAATAGCTGAAGCTGTGTCAACTTCAAGAACACCTGCTACCTTGCCTTGAGAAAGCCTCTGTGTTGGATTCTGATATTCATTAGCAGCCATTAACTCAATAAGATCATAAGCTTCCTCATAGCTCTTCGCCCACAGAGCTCCACCTGATGCTGCATCTAGCAAAGGCCTAGACTGTGCTCCCAACCCATTGTAAAAACCATTAATAACCATCCAATCAGGCATGCCATGATGAGGACACTTTCGTAGCATCTCCTTATAACATTCCCAAGCCTCACACAAAGACTCGCCAGATTGCTGTTGAAATTGAGTTAACTGGTTCCTTATTGCTGCAGTTTTCGCCATAGGGAAGAATTTAGTAAGGAACTTCTGAGCAAGATCTTCCCATGTAGTAATGGAACCAGCTGGTAGAGAGTGTAACCAGCCCTTAGCCTTATCCCTTAAAGAAAATGGAAAAAGCCTCAACTTGATAGCATCATCCGACACACCATTAAATTTGAAAGTGTCGCAGATCTCGATAAAGTCCCGGATGTGCATGTTAGGATCCTCTGTCGAAGCACCCCCAAACTGAACCGAATTCTGCACCATCTGAATTGTGCTCGGCTTGATCTCAAAGTTATTTGCTGCAATAGCTGGCCTGACAATACTAGATTGTATGTCATTGATCTTTGGTTGCGAATAGTCCTTCAAAGCCTTGACTGCTGCTGGTAAATCTGCCATCTCTACAGTAGTTTCAAGTTCCTCTTCTGCCAGTTTTTCCTTACGAGCCTGCAAATGTGTTCGCATACACGTTCAAGTACCTGAAAACACCACGAAACAAACAACTAAGTAAGAAATCCGAGTCAGTGACCGCTAACGACCACTAATGACAAGCACATAAACTAAACAAAACACCGATGATCCCCGACAGCGGCGCCAAAAACTTGTTAGCACAAAATTACGCAAGCGCACGTAGTCACAAGTAATATAATTTAAGTTCGTTCCGTAGAGATCTAGTTAAGCTTAAATAAGTAAATATGCCTATGCAACAATGTTTGGTTTTAATCCACTGCTAAGACAAATAACAAGAATGAGGTTTTAATTATCTAAATTAACTAGGATGCAAATTATTAAGCTAAGAATAATTAACTAATGAGAATTAAATATGAATTACTTATATGAGATAAAACATGGAATCCTAATTTCATTATCTACTTCACTTAGAGTCGTAGCCTTTAATCAATACATGTGATGGTTTTGATATCTGATCGGATAACACGAAACAAGTAAAAGTTACCTCTCGGTATACTAATACCAAACTACGCATGCATCCATAAAAGAGATAGAAGATGAGTAGACACCTATTATGTTTAGACCCTATATCTCTATAGAATTTGAAAACATAGAGGTTTAAGCACAAGTTATCCACATAGATCACATAGGGTAGCATAATATCTCTATTTACGCCATAAATCATGATGTTAAAACATCAACCTATCCTATGCTAGCATGGCAAGTTCTAAATCTCAAGATCCACTCTCGTTTAGCAAGAGATTAACATATTAGATGTTAGCTACGCATCTAAATTCATGAAGCACAACCATACAAGGATTTCAAGAATTCACCACACATAAATCTTTAAAGCATACAAACTACTAAGCTACATAGATAAATCCATTAGGATCCCATGACAACGATTAGTTCATAGTTGAACCGTTCGTCACCATGGGATTAGATGAAAACATGATATTAAACAAGATATGAAAGAAAGAAGCAATAATATTAATAAAAACAAGAGTTGAGAGAACAAATCTATAATCCAAAGTATGCAAAAGAAGAAGTAGATCTAGATCTTTGCTTGTCACTGAGCTTGAATCCTTCTCCACTTGTCTCTCTTGCAGTTCTACGTTACAATAATAAAAATCTGATACAAATTACATGGTAGGATGTGTTTAAATAGACTCTAGAAGTCTTGCCCAATAAGCAATTACCTTCTATTACAATTAGAATTCGATTAAGGTACCAAAAACTGCCCAAAATACAATTAGAATTAGAAAAAGGGCAAAACTGGAATTTTTCTGCATGGCTTCTCATAGAACACGCGCGCGATTTTATTCAGAACGTCCCCTGCACATGCTATCTATCCCAGGTTGTAGAAAATCTCTCAAGCTTCGCGTGAGCTGTAAGATCGCTGAAAACGGATTTCTAGAACTCCAGATATGGCCAAAACAGTGTAGACTGCGCAACCTTCCCGGAAAATCCGAATTTTAATCAATTAATCCTCCAAACACGATAGAAGCATCCACCATAATCGACATTCTTGCAACTCTGCACAACTAAGCAAAACACATCAAAACTACAACAAACTTGAGTCCAAGACAATCAATTTAAGCCGAATTTAAGCGATCCAAGTGGATATAAAATCCACTTATCAAAGAACAATGAGACATAGCGAATAAGACAATGTAAAATGGATACTCAACTCACAATATAAAAACAAATACTCACAAATCAAAATATATTACTCTTATAAATAATAATCACAATTAATAACTAAAGCACAATCGATAATATATAATCATGCTCTTACACTTACAAATTATACCCAAAGTAATTTACTTCATAACATAGGAGACGATATTACACAGACAGGGGCATAGCACAAAACAAATACCACCCAAATTCAGACAGGTATCGCAAGGCAATAAGCACATGCTTACCCAGAATGGCCAAACACACAAAAATTGACTAGTCATGACTATACGTGTTCCCCTACTCCGGCAACACGCACCTATGCTATTTATACACCGCATAGGAGGTGTCAAACATGAGATTATCCGCTTGCGATGTATGTATAACGAACCCCCAAATCATATTTATATCCAAATATACCAAAAACACAATTTTTAAAGATCACAAACCAAAAAAATTACAAAATAGACTAAGGATGGTAAAATCAGACCTGACCAGTTTTGAAAATTTGAAATTTTCACTATAAAGATTAATCCAAATCAAATAGTACAAAACACAAAAATCAAAGAAAATTCAGAGATCTTTCTAGAATGACAAGGCTCATAAAAAACGAACAAACAACGAATTTAGAAAAAAGATATTTGCAGACAACATAACAGAGTCAGCCCCCGATTAGTTTAGTATTTTAATGTTTAAGACATCGCAATCATAAAAAATAATCAGCGAAATATAAGCATAAATGCAGATATCGAACAGAGCTTTCCAGAATGGTATCGTTAATAGTTTTTGAACAAATTTCTGATTTACTATGAATTTCTGAAGTTAGGACATACCAACACAAATTAACGCAACAGATCACACAAATCACATATTTGAACATACTTACAAGTAGAATCTCAGAAAACTTAAAGAATGATAAACAAAGATAATCAAATTATCTTTCCAACAAGTCTAAAAACATAACGATCCAATGAACGATGAATTATATACAAATTTTGAAATAGTTCAGAATTGATGTCGAGTCTAAAATCATAATGATCCCATGAACGATGAATCAGATACAAATTTTGAAAGAATTCAGAATTGATGTAACTCAAACGAATAGAAATACGAAGATAAAAAAAAGAAACGAAGAAATTCATACCTTAACCTTAGTAATTGCGAATGATAATAACAAATTCAGAATCTCAATCCCAAGAAAACCTAATTTATATACAACAAAGCCATTGGAATCATATGTTATAAATTCTAAAAAAAGTACAACTACCTATATATCAAAAAGGGTTTAATCTCTTACCTTAATTCGAAGAACCCTAGTTTTTTCTCAAAAGGGTTAGTAATCTCCTCTTTCTCTCTTCTCCTTCCTCTTTTAATAAAAGTAACGTAAGCCGTTTTTTTAACGCTTCTTTTTTTTTCCTAAGACCCCCACTTCCTTTCTTTTCTCTACCTCTTTTATTCTCTCAATTAACTAATAACACACTAAAACAATAGCCTCACACATTAAATAATATTAGGGTCCTGTTAACCACAACCCTTAGAGTTATGGTAGAGAATTAATGTAGATGAATAAATGCATTTAATTCATCAGTCTTGCACTTAATATATCAATCTTGCACGAAACTCAATATGATTATTTAGCAATTTGGGAGGTTTTTATTGGTAGAAATTAATGTAAATGCAAGGGGTCCACTATTATTACTCGGGAAATTAAATTAGTGCTGTACAGGAACATTGGGAAACTAAAACAATTAAATACCTAAGAATAAATGTTGAAAGTATAAAAGTATTTAATGCTTAACCAACAGCCCTTAGGATCGTGGTTAACATTTTTCATATTATTAATAATAACAAACTAATGTTTTCTAATCCTCAATATAAAATAATATAACCAAAAATATTTATAAAAAAATACGGTATGTTACACATACGTGCACACCAGCACATCAAGATCATCATTGTTCCAGCTAGGCAATTGAATTTCCAAATCAAGATTTAGTTAAAGAATTAGAAAAAAGATAGGAAACTTATAAAAGTAAGAATTATAGTAGATTAATAAATTACAAATGCAGTGTGCAATTACTTAAAAATGCAAATCAAACAAACATGTATATTCAAGAAAAAGACCAAAAGATAACATTTGGATAGGTAGCGTCAACGAGCTTAATAGTCTAGTGAGCTCGAGCTTGTACATTGTGCTTACATGTATGTTTCATCATATTTCCTTCAGTACGCAGCAACAACTCGATGCTTCTATTCTCTTCTTCCCAAACAGACATATAATAAATAGTTAGAAATGTAATAACCCAAATTTTTGTACTCGAGATGAATGAATAGTACTTTGCATGAATGAATAGAGAATTTCATGGATGAATAGTAATTTTGGAAATTAATAAATTTTTCACGTTACCATATGTACGGGACATGAAATGGATATCGTAAAGTTATACGAGTAATCTATGTAAACGCGATCGGAATTCAGAAAATCCGAACTTTACTTTTATGAAAAATTTGACCGAGCAGTGAAGTGCATATCAATGCGATTAAGACAAGTGAATTATTATATTAAGGAATCAAGGATTATATTTTATTAAATATGATTTGAGGATTTATAACGGAAACCTTCGAGTTAGAATAACGAACGTTCTAGAAATCGATAGAACTTTATAACGAGATTAAGCGATAAAGCGAACGCGAAACAAATTATGGATTAAATACGTAACGAGACTGAAAACCATGCAAGATCATCTAGGGTTTTATATCAAGTGAATTTGGTGGAAAAGAAAATCAAGAAATCAAATAAGTAGAATGGATGAGGTGTATGTTCAAGAACAAGCCAACAAGGCTTCATGTCATCACATTTTGCACACCACACAAGCTTGACAAGTGGATTAAAAGAGTGACATAGCTGATTATACATCACAAAAATATCATGCAAGTCATTTACCATCTAGTAAACCAAGATTACAAGAGAGAAAAAGCAAAGAAACATATCCACCACTCCATATACACCATTCGGCCCAACCCCCTTAATTCCTAAATCAAAACCCTAGCTCCCAAGCTTTGTTTCTTATGATCTATGGCTTAAAAGAAAGATACTAAGGAGACTAAGGTATGATTAAATTTTGAGCTTCAACCTTGCATCCTAGCTATGTCAAATATCCATCCAAAGATGAGAATGAATAGTGATGAATAGTAACTTATCTTGTTTTCTTGTTTTGATCTTAAGGTTTAAGCTTTATAAGGAATATCTAAAGCTTGTTAAGTGATTATAAACACTTGATAGTGTTGCTAGAGCTTCCAAGAAGGTAAAACCCTAAACCAACTTTGAGTTTTATAATAGTTTTGGTGTAGTTTTGATGCTTGGATAAAGATAAGTTCATGATAAGTGGTTTTATGATTGTTTGGTTTTGTTAAATGTGTAAAAATGATGAGTGATGGATTTGAGCCTCACCATTGGACTTAGAGGCTTATAATAGATTTTGGTTGATGTGACGCCCCCAAATTCGGGATCAGGATTTGGTGCCGACGCCCCCAAATCCGGGATCAGGATTTTGTGCCACAAAACAATTAAAATGAAATATACCTTTAATAAATCTTATTTACACAAACGATCCCTCATCCAGGATCAATCTCAGGTTATGGTATGAAACAAGAATCTAAATCATACAAATTATTACAACTTCTATCTCTGCTATAAATACAAATCATTATACCATCTAATCTGTAGCTTAATCCAAAACCGTGCTCGCCCGCGTTAGCTCTGAAATTTATTCCGAACAGGATCATCCTCGCTCTCATTTGCATTTGAAAATATAAGTAGATCATCCTTAAACCTAACTGCAAAGGGTTAGGTAAAACAAAACAAGAGTGAGCCAAAAGAACGCTCAGCAAGTGCATAGTATAGTGAACAACGATTCTACAATATTTCATTGATGAACAATATCAGTGATCAAACTATCTCAAGGGAATAACTCAATTTATATCATAGCATAAAACTTTCCATTTTTCTTTAAATCATAACCTTTTTCTCAAAAATGTTTCTTTCCATCAAAACATACTTTTCATAAAACTTTTTTAAAAACCTTTAAGTTGATTGTATTATTATCCTGATTACGGACAATACGGGTGATCAGCCACGTAAAGTCCCCCTTCCTTTGAATTTGGGTTCCCAATTAGGCAACACATTGGCCTTTAATGCTGGACTAGGACCACCCTAGCCTCTTACGCTAAATAAAAGTGCTGGACTAGGACCACCCTAGCCTCTTATGCTTTTCCAATTTATAAAAAAAATTATTATTAATAATTTAAAACATTTCACTTTTCAGTCCTTAAACTCACTGATAACAGATCAGCCCAGTACAAGGAATTTTAAAGACATCTTTATTTAATTAGTCCATTTTAATGAGCGACAATAAAGGATTAAGAATCGGGGAAGTAGTAAATATAAGGAATCATAATCAAAACAGTAAGATGGACTAAGCAGGGTATAGTTCAGTAAGACAGAATTATAAATTAATAAATCAGCAAGGTGTCATTAATAAGTTAGAGAACAAACAATCATTAAGATTCTAGAATTTGAACAGCAATTATAAGGAAATTAAGGAATAAAGTGATATGAAGTTCAACAATAGATTTGAGTACTGCACAAGCTATAACCACTTATTTCAAAGGTTACCAACTGATAAAATTTTCATGGCAAAATTCGAATTTAAATAAGAGATTTGAATAATTTAAAATGAAGATTTAAGAAATTCTAAATTTACTCAAAGTCTCACTCTTGTCAGCTAAGAACTCATAGGCTTTAGCTGCCAACCTGGCTCGACAATAATGAGTTTAATAAATAAGAAGATCTCAATTCATTCTTGGTTTTAGCCGTCACTGAACAACACATGCTTCAACGACAGTATAAACCTCGAATTATTTTACATTCATTTATAGCGAAAATAATATCAGAGTAAATAGTTGTACAATAATTTGAAGAAAACATTCTTTGAAAAGTATTTATTGAGGGAAAATCATAAATCATATTCAGGAATTTTACAAAAAGATTTTTTTTTAAAATTTTTAAATCTTGGATTTCTGTTTAAAATATCACTTAATTTCTTTTGAAGAATATAAAATATCACATGACTGAGGAATCCGGTAAAATACCATGTATTAGAATATAAAAAATGAGGAATATTTGTATACAATAATTTTTAAAAGAGCCAACACTGGAACGATAGGTATTGAGGAATCCGATAAAATATCAAGTATTGGAATATTAATAAAGATTAAGAATATTTATTTAAAATAATTTTAAAAGAATCAACACCTGAAAGATAGGTGGAGAGAATCAACAATTGAATAATATTTTGAAAATAAACCCTTAAATACTAGTTGAAGAAAAATATCACTTGAAACAAATGTAAGGGGTATAGACCCTAGCGAAATGATTTGGAAGGAAACATTAAAATTAATAAGGATAGGTTCACCTCATTCAACATAAATATGAAGGGTATAAATGCTTGCAAGAAAGGATTCAAAAGAACATATAAATAAAATAGAAGGGTTCACATCACTTGAAAGATAAGTGAGGGATAGTAGACTTGCCTCAGCACACGAACTTTCCGATTCCAACATATCAACTCGTTATTCACTGTACATCAGTCTCTATTCCTTTATACAATGGCCTTTATTCGATCACACATCCGTCTTTCCTTTATCACTTGTCAGCTTTTACTCAAGCACACTCGTCAATCCCGATAATTCTCTCCTTCCTTTATATTCCATCTACACGTGCACTGGCTCTTAACCGGCCTCGTATTCGTACCTATATACAGGTAAAGTACTATTTCAGTACGCTCATAACCATAACCGTCTAACTCATTCTACCTAAACGCGTCCTATAAGCTTTACCACTTAGCACCTACAACACTTATTAATCATATTCTCAAAATAGTACATTATAACTATACCAATCACATAAGCACTTAACACATATATCGTACTGACTTACAAATAATTCTTATTAATATATTATAAGAATTACGAATTTATTTTAACGAAAATCGGACAACACCTCCTTTGCACGGATACACTTCCAGTCGGAACATAACCGACACACCAACAACATTTATCGCATATAAAACTTAATTACCACCAATCCATAATCCATAATCCTGGATACTACTAATTCACAATTCATCGATCAAGTAATAACCAGCTCGAATTAAAATTATATCAAATCCGATCACATATTTTTTTGCAAATTAAATACACGAATAAAAATGTCTCAAATTGATAAAATAATTATTAACGGACTCAGGATACCATCATCATCCCCGTCGACTCACCAAAGCTCATCGTCGACGACGGCAAAGTCCGGGGTACCTGAAAATTCCGGTTTCCTTCGCGGACCCCACCAATTTATAGTTAAAATCGTACATAACTATAGCAATAACATCATCAAAACGAACCAATTAACTCAGATTAAGAAGGAATTCAAATAACCCCTTTGGTTATTAACTGTACTTGCAACACATACACGCAGCACATACAAGCTAGCCAATCAACAATACAGCAGCAGTATCAAGCTCGAAATCGAACTCATACCAGGAAGAACACGAGATTCGCGGTGGTTTAAATGAAATCGCAAGGAACCCACACATAAATACATACAACGTACATATACACATGCACAATCTACACACGCACAATCTACACATGCACACCCACACTCTGTTTGAAGGGAGAGGAAGAGAGGAGGGAGAGATTTGAGAGAGAGATTTCTGGTGAGGGAGAATCGAGAGAGAGATTAGAGAGGTGTAGAATGTTCGCGAGAGAGGAAAAAAAAAAGCAGGGGAGGTTCTCGACTGTTCTACAGAAAAACAGGGGAAGGGGTGGTTTTAATTAAAACAAAAATTTTGTTTTGTTTGTTTTTTTTAAACTAAGACTTAAACAATTGCAACTCTATTGTTATTTAAATTTGAAAGGTACTGAAAATAATTTTCATATTTTTAAAATAAAGATCATAAAATTACCTTCTCCCCCATATTTTTAAAATAGTTTTAGGATAAAAAATGAATTAAATATGAATTTTACAAGTTTGATACTTTAAATGCAATAGAACTCTTAAAATCATTTTAAAATACTTAAACACCCAAAATAATTCACCCAATAATTTTAAAAACTAAATAAATATACAAATATGATATTGCAAAAGATTTTGGGATTTTTAAATACTCCGATGATTTTATAAAAAAATTTCGAAGATCAATAATGCATATTTAAATAGATTTTTAATCGTAAAAATTCAAATAAAAATACACGGACTTACAAGGCACACATAAATCATCATATAAACACGTAAACATAATGTCACATATATTCAATCCCTAAAAAAAATTTCACCTCATATAATCCACATATAATATTTAATAATAATAATTATAAGTTCGATATTTCTAGGGCGTTATAGTTGATGTTGAGGATGTATGGTATGCCTTGGTGATTGGAAATGCTCGATTTATAGCCGTCGTAATGACGAAATTTTGTTAGCTCTTAAAAATAGTTAACCCCGAAACCATGAAATTGTTCCTGGACTTACCACTGCATATTTTTATGTAGGTATGGTTGTCTAGTTTATTTTTCCACAAGAATCGTGTTAAAAGAGTTTACAGTTTCAGAGTTATGCTAGTTTTAGTAAAAGAGTTTCAAAAGATTTCATCGCAGAAATGTAACCACTTTGATGCTATGTTCGAGACCCTTAAACGAGGTTAAGAAATCTGAAATTTGGTGATAAAATGATAAGGACAGTTAATAAGGTTTGTGCGAAGGTTTCGCATTAAAATTGTTATTTTTCAATTTTATAAAAATGCGTAAGCCGAGGTTGCGCAAGTGAAAACCCCTAAGAACATGACTTTGAAACCAATCTTATAAGTGGTTAAGTATAACTTGAATTCGAGGATCAGTTTCGAACCAAACTTATGACTTAAGTGTTTGACGATTAATATGGACTTAGTACGAGTATTGAGTTATAAATAGACCGTCTAGGGGATTAATCGTATGTTCTTGACTTTGTTTAGATTGTCGGACATCGTCGCGAACCCCTACTACGACCAGAGCATCAGGCAGGTTTCTCAACCTATACTTTTGAAGTATTGTTGTATAATACTGCTTTTGCCATATATATTCTTATACAATTTTTGCGATAATTGTTATATCATGTTGGAATTGATATTGACTTTTGGTTTGTATACTATCTTCGAGATAAGTAGTTATAAACTGGTTTACCTTGTACCTCTAGATATAAGAGCATAATTGTTGTTTTTGACTCTAGACCGGGAGTCAGTATTTCGAAACTGTCAGAGAACCCCGAGGGATTCTAGGGACAGAATCGTTATTATTCTGAATAATGTTTTCCTTCTTTTTCCTAAACAGTGTTCGTATATTCTTGGAAATGATTTGAGAAATATTATTTGAATATTTCTTTTATTTTCAGAGGACTATTTTAAATCAATATTGTTGTGGAATAAAAACTAGGTTGTTAAATTGCGGCTAGGGTTTGTATGTAATTAGTACTAGGGTTCGTGAGCTTCGTGCTTTAATGGCTGCTCTCGTGTTCGTGGCTGAATCTGCCTTCACAAGATGCCTATGTACCTTGACGAATATCAAGAATCAAGCCAAAAACGTAGTTCTGAGAATGAGGGGTCAGGCCCTTTATATAGGTTGAGAAGCCTTAGAATTATGGTAGGATTTGGAGACTTGGTGGGCAAGCCACCGCCTTGAGGAATGTTCTAGACTTTTTCCTTGTTGGAGTCTGTTTCCATATCGAATTGGATGCCTTGGAGGCTAAGTCTAGCAGGAGTAGTATCCTTATTTGACTCATATTTGCTGAGCTGTCTATTACCCTTAATATTAATTACTTAATTAATATTTAATACAGTGTTTTGGCCTTGTTGGTGGGCCCCAAGTTTGGACCATCTTGGGTTTAATTAATGTCACAATGGCCCATATCATTTGCCCCCAACTTCTAGGAAAACTGATCAGGTTTTCCTTGAAGTTTTTACTACCTTTTTCGAGACTTGGGTCAGGGTTTATCCTTGTACACTAGTGTTTTACAATTATCGTCTTGATGTAAAGCGTGGAGCGACCAATGCATTTACGACGATGTTAAACGAAGCTAAACGGCGCTGATCAGCCTCAAACGACTTTTAAACGGTGTTAAACGATGTTAAACGGCATAAAACGGCACTAAACGGTGCTAAACGACGCTAATTGACCTCGGGTTCAACTTCTGGTTCAACTTATTTTTCATATTCGAAACGAAGTCGGGACCGAATTTCTACATCGAAATGATGTCGGGACCCTCAACATCGTAACAAAGGCCGGTCGACCGAAGCCTCCGGGGTCCTCCGGTCGGCTGTGCCCCGGTTGGCTGAAGCCTTCCGGGTGCCCCGGTCGGCTGGCCTCCGATTGTCGGGTCCTCGATTGGCTGGTGCCTTTCGGGATTGCCTTCGTGGCGACCTTGACTCCAGGACTTCAGTTTCCATCTTGAATACCAATCTTTCATATTGATAGTAGAACATCAACGTCAACACTTGAATATCGAAACGAAGACCAACAATATGGTCATTTATGAATTTTGTTTAAGGCTTCCTTAATTTTGATTAGCACTGCTAATCCCATACTTTTTATTAACTTCTTGATTAGGCTCCCCTAAACATAAACAGCTTCCGAAGCTCCTTTTGTCGAATAATAACTTATATTCTCAGTTTCTTTTCCAGAATTTATAAGTTTTTGACGAATCTTTCCATCTATAACAGATAGATTTTCGTCCTCTTTTTGCATTTAATCGACACATGACCTGTAAACGCGATCCGGCCTGTGTTTCAACCTGGGGTAGCAGGTCACACTATTTCTATAAAAGACGGGGAGTATCCTTCATTTCTATTCACTTCTTCATTTCTCAAATCTATCTCAAGTCTCTAAACTCTCTAGTTCTCTCGTTCTCAAGCTTTAAAGTTCAAGTTCGAGTTCGACATGGCTGACAAACACCCAGCTGCCCCCCAAATCTCCATGGAGGAAGCCATGAAAAAGAGGAGCATGGCAAGAACCGTTAAAGGTATGTGAAAACTCAAGCCTCCTAAATATGTTGATCATCGATTCGAGTCTTTATTAGAACTGTTAAGCATTATGGGAGAGTCATTCCCCAATAGTTCAAGCTTGGATGCCTTTCATAGTCCTTCCAAGTTAAAGAAAAAGGATATCGAGATGATTAAAAGCACACATAGATTTCCAAGTGTGATCAAAGTTTGCCTTCCAAGCCCCGGAGACAGAACTTTCAATTGGCATCCTGAGAGAATCTGTGTTTTCAAAGGTGCCTTAGAGGCGGGGTTGAGGTTCCCAGTCGACTCATTTATTATCAGGTTCCTGGCGGAGCTCCAAGTTCATCCTTGTCAGCTATACCCCAATTCATGGAGGTTCCTGATTATCTTCATAATAAGATGTCGCGAGTTGGAGATTCCTTTGAGCACGACCATGTTTAGAAGCATCTTCATGATAAAGAACTTCTTAAAGTCTAAGCAAGGATGGATTAGCTTTCAGCTTCGAAGTGGGCTTCCACACATAGTGAATTCTTTCTCCTTTCCTGACTCTCATCATTCTTAGGAGAGGGAATTTGTCGTTTTGGAGTGGGAAGGTGGTGACTAGGGTCACTTTTTTGTTAAGAAATTTGGATATGTGGAGGATAGTTCACACTTCGTGTGTGACCTCAACCAACAAGAATTGCTAGATCGAGATAGACTGCTTGTTGATGATGGTCGCATTCATTATAAAACTATTCTAACCGAGAAGAAACTTATTGAAGCTGGCTTAAGCTTTCTTTCTTTTGAATTTTGAGGGTAATTTTTCTTCGTTATTTCATTATGAACTATGTTTGTTCTTATTCCGATATCTTTCTCTTTCATATTTCAGCTGCTGAGGAGTTGGACAGTCGTCCCGAGAACCGATCGACTGTCACCAAGCGGATGTTGAAGAAAGCTGAAGCACAGTTGAATCCCACTAGTCGAAAGGTTCCTCAGTTCATAGAGGGATGTTCTCAAGGGGGAAAGAGGTCTCGAAATGCTGCTGAAGATACTAGAGTCCCTTTCATCCCGGACCGGGGTATTTGTGAACAAGATTCTATATTGAGGAGTTCTGCCTTAGCCTTGGCCTGGTCCAAGCTCTTTATCACCCCCTGACCTTGTGACAGTAACTGCGGGGGACAAAATTGACGAATCCGAGCGCCTTGGGGCTCAAGCCCTCTATCAGGTATGCTATTTATTTTTCTGAATTCATTGTCCTTGGTCAATTCAATGTACAAATGCCTTAACAAACTTCATGTTTTCAGGCAAATGCCTACTTTCAATCCGCCTCTCTTCAAGGCCGGGCCTATAGAGATGACAATGTAGTATTTCTGAATGAGAAGGCAAGGTTCCAAGAGCAAGTTCAAGACCTAAACTCCAGAGTTGTCCGACAAATTGTTAGTCTTATCAAAAGCAACTTCGTTCGCTGGCCAAGAAGAAATCCTCAGAAGCTGACAAGGTGATTGATGCCTACCATAGGTCGGAAGCTTTTTTGAAGTTTATGGATAACCATGATGATGAGGTGTGACCTTTCAATATGTCAGTTGGATGGGACTAAGCTGTTAGTGTTGTAAGTCACAAGTATCCTACAGTGGTTAATCCAGCGGACTTCCCTTGCCCTAACTGGGCTGCTGGTAGCAGAAGTCATGTGGATCATGCATCAGGCTCTGGGGGTAGTCGCCGATCTTCTGGTTCTGGCTTAAGGAAGGCCGCCCATGCTGCTAACTCTGACTCGACTTCCTCCCGTTCTCATGGGAAAAGGGCCATGTCAAAGAGGGAGGCGGCCATTAGGCAATCTTTCCCTGGAAAAGGGATACAAATGAGGTCCAACTCCATGACTGACACCTCAGATGAAGAAGGGGAAGAGGTGGAAAGAGGAGAGGAGCAGCCTATGGAGATAGCGGCCGAAGAAGAGGATAACTCTGATGATGACGGCTCCGGAGAGGAGGAAGAAGAAGAGGAGGGAGAAGGAGAGGAAGTGGTGGAGGAATCCTCCGACGAGTAAGTGGCCTTGCATGGCCTTGTTAGCCGCTTGTGGCTTTATCTTTTCAGCTTTCAGTCAAGGTCCTTCAGGACTTAACTTTTATTTGTGTCTGTAACTTTAAACTTTAACCCTTCGGGGTACTTTATTTATGCATTTGCTTTCCTTATTCGTATGTTTACTTATTTTTGGTACTTGGTTTTTCTAAACTTACACTCAACAGGTGCTCGGTATATAATCAAAATCATAGACTCATAGAATGGAAAACAAACTTGCATTAACAATTTGAAGTGGGTTCAACCTTTACACAGATACTCTACTTCCTACTCGGGGCACTGAGCCCTGGAATGGTTTCATCGAACCTTATTTTCTACTTCTCCTAATAAATAGATAAAAAGTCGAATCCTTACAAGGATAGCTCAAACATAATAAATCTTCAGGTTCAAAGCATGCCAAGTACGAGGCACTTCGTTCACATCCAACGTCTCCAACCTGTAGGATCCTCGTCCCAATGTCTTCCTGACTCGGTATGGCCCTTCCCAGTTAGGGGCTAGCTTTCCCTTCTGGCAAACTCCAGAAGCCTTTATCTTCCTTAGAACCAAGTCGCCTTGTCGAAAGAACCTCTCCTTAACCCTTTGGTTGTAGTGGAAAGATACTCTCTTCTGATGTTCTGCATTCCTGGCATTTGCTTCATCCCTAACCTCATCAATTAGATCGAGGGCGAGCCTCATGCCTTCTTCATTAGTCTCTGGTTCATATGCCTCAACTCAAGGTGATGCATGCATAATCTCCAGGGGCACCACTGCCTCGGCTCCGTAAGCCAGCAAGAAAGGGGTTGCTCCGGTTGTAACTTTACAGGTAGTGCGATACGCCCAAAGTATAGGCAGCAACTCATCGACCCAAGTGTTCCTTGAGCGTTCGACCTTTTTTTCAGTCCATCAAGGATAATCCGGTTGGCTACCTCCGCCTATCCATTAGCTTGCGAGTGAGCTACTGAAGTAAAGCGAAGCTCAATTGGATTCTCATCACAATACTTTCTGAACTCTTCATTGTTGAACTGTCGCCCATTATCCGTCACCAGGATTCGTGGGATTCCATACCTACAGATTACGTTCTCCCACAAGAATTGGGCAACTTGCTTGGTGGTTATCGTAGCCAAAGGCTTAGCTTCAATCCACTTGGTAAAGTAGTCAATGGCCACTATCAGAAACTTCCTTTGTGCTGAAGCTACAGGGAAAGGACCAAGTATATCCATCCCCCACATTGCAAACAGAATAGGAGAGTTAATCGAAGTTAACATCTCAGGCGGTTGCCTTACAATTGGAGCATGTTTTTGGCATCTCTCACACCTTTTGACATAATCTTGTGCATTAGCCAACATCTCTGGCCAATAAAATTCTAAGCGAGTGATCTTGTGAGCTAGGGCCCTGCCCCCCAAGTGCTGCCCACAGATCCCACCATGAACTTCCTCTAATGCTTCCTTTGCCTCTTGGGGCCTTAAACACTTCAAGTATGGAATCACAAACAACCTTTTGTAAAGGATGCCTTCAATCAAGGTATATCTCAATGCTCTCGCTGACAGCTTTCGTGCCTCCAAGGCATCGTCAGGGAGCCATCCAGTTTCTAGGTGAGCTTTGATTGGATCTATCCAATAACTCCCTACATCAATTGGTGCCACCAATTTTGAGTTGATGGCCGGGGCCTTCAAGACCTGGAAGTAAACACTCCCTGCGTAGTTCTCTATTTCTGAAGAAGTAAATTTGGACATGGCATCAGCCTTAATGTTCTCTTCTCTGGGAATGTGCTCCACATAGCACTCATCAAACTGAGTCATGATAGCTTTCACAACTCTCAAATATTTTGCCATAGTTTCATCATTGGCTTCGAACTCACCATTCACTTGTGAGACTACAAGTCTTGAGTCTCCATAAATTTTAAGGTTCTTGACCCTCATGATTTTGGCCAAGCCCAATCCGGCTATCATGGCTTCATACTCGGCTTCGTTGTTGGTTGTTGGGAAGTCCAACTTCAAAGCATAGTCAACTGTGAACCCATCGGGGCTTTGCAAAACCAATCATGCACCACTAGATTTTGTTTTTGATGCCCCATCAAAATAGAGCATCCAATATTCCTTCTGATCAGGTATCAACTCTTCATCTTTATCCTTACCTTCAGGGGTGGGTACTATCTCCTGCCCCCGACTTCTTGGTTGTCAATGGTACATTCAACCATGAAGTCAGCCAATGCCTGAGCCTTGATGGCTGTTCGAGGCTTATACGTGATGTCAAATTCTCCAAGTTCTATTGCCCACTTAATCAACCTTCCACTGGCCTTCGGGCTATGCAATATGTTCCTCAACTGCTGGTCCGTCAGGACTTCAATCATGTGTGCCTGGAAGTACGGTCGTAGTTTCCTTGAGGCTGTTATCAATGCTAAAGCAAACTTCTCACTAGGAGAGTAATTCAACTCAGGTCCGTGAAACACCTTGCTCACATAATAGATATGTTTCTGAACCTTATTCTCTTTTCGAATGAGGACGGCACTCAATGCTTGTTCAGATACCGCCAGGTATAGATAAAGAGTCTCCCCTGGACTAGGTTTTGCCAACAACGGGGCTTCAGCCATATACTTCTTCAACTGTTCAAAGGCCTCTTGGCTCTCAAGAGTCCACTCAAAGTTTTTCACCTTTTTCAATGCTCGAAAGAAAGGCAAGCATTTATCACCAGACTTGGAGATAAATCTCCCTAGGGCTGCAACTCGGCCCGTTAACTTTTGTACATCTCGTATAGAGCGGGGTGGTTCCATGTCCAAAATTGCTTTGATCTTATCAGGGTTGGCCTCTATGCCTCTTTTTGAAACCATCAGACCCAGAAACTTTCTTGATCCAATGCCAAAATCACACTTGGCTGGATTCAACATCATCTTATGGTGCCTCAGCACTTTGAATGCCTCTCTGAGGTGCTTAATGTGGTCTGCCATGTATAGGCTCTTGACTAACATGTCATAAACATAGACCTCCATGGCTTTTCCAATCAGATGGGCGAATATCTTATTCACCAGTCGTTGGTAAGTAGCTCCTGCATTCTTTAGACCATAAGCCATAACGAGATAACAGAAAACACCAAAATCAGTTATGAAAGATACCTTTGGGATGTCATCCTTGTGCATCTTAATCTGATTGTAGCCACTGAACCCGTCCATGAAGCTCAACATCTCATGTCCAGCTGTGACATCTATCAACATGTCAATCCTTGGCAGAAGAAAATAATCCTTCGGGCATGCATCATTTAAGTCAGTGAAGTCTATACACATCCTCCACTTCCCATTTGCTTTCTTGACCATCACAGGATTAGCCAACCATTCGGGGAACTGAATCTCCTCAATAAAACCAGCTTCCAAGAGCTTGTCAACTTCTTGCTTAATGGCCTCTTACCTTTCAGGGGCAAAATTCCTCTTCTTATGTTTTATTGTCTTTCGTTCAGGATCGACATTCAACCTGTGAGTTATGAGTTGGGGATCAATCCCTGGCATATCAGCCGCGGTCCACGCAAACACATCATTGTTTTCTTGTAAGAAAGCTGTCAATTTTCCCTTCAAGGGTTCCTTCAGAAAAGCTCCTATATAACTAACTTTCTCAGGGTCGCCCAGCTCTAGAGGTATGGGGACCAAGTCCTCTACAGGCTTCCCTCAGTGTTCATCATCATCACGGACATCCATGTCTTCAATCGGGAGTACCTACCCCCCGATTCCATCAGCTCTCAAAGCAGATACATAGTAAATTCTTGCCATCTTCTGGTCACCCTTATGTTCTCCAACACCATTCTTGGTCGGAAACTTAACCTTCATGTGATAGGTAGAGGAAACAGCCTTGAATTCAAGAAGTCCAGTCCTTCCTAGGATTGCATTATAAGTCGAGGCCGCTTTGATTACCAAAAAATTCAACCTTTGAGTAACCTCCTTAGGTTCTTTCCCGATTGTCATGGGCAACTGAATAGTCCCTTCAACTTTGGACTCAACTCCATTAAATCCGTAGATAGGCATGTTGGTCGGGGTCAGTTGAGAATCAGTGTATCCCATCTTGACGAACGCGTCATGAAATAGAATATCAACAGAAGCTCCATTGTCTATCAAGACTCGCTTCACCTCCGAGTTTCCAATCACAGGGGTTATGACCAACGGGTAATCATGGGGGAACTTCACCCTTCGAGGTCTGAGTCATCAAAACCAATCGCTATTTCAGTCCAAGCATGTTTCGGGGCCTCTCCCACGATATGCATCACTTCTCTAGCATATGCCTTTCGAGAGTTTCGAGTTACACCGGCCGCTGTCGGGCCTCCCCAAATCATGTTGATAACTGGCCCTCGGGGCTGTGGCTTACGATCACGATCATTGTCCCTTCTGTCATTGTCTCTCCTATCAAAATCCCTTCTCTGGGTTCCACGATCTTCACCCTTCGTGAACTTTCCTAGCTTTCCGGATCAAGAATTCAATCTCATCCTTCAACTGCCTACAATCATCTGTATCATGTCCCACATCTCTGTGGAACCTATAGTACTGATCCTTGTTTCTCTTCGCGGGGTCACCCCTGAGTGGCTTCGGCCATCGAAGTCCTTATCCTTCTCGATATCTAATAAGATCTGGCTCCTAGGAGCATTCAGCCTTGCATAATCAGAAAATCTTGGTCCCAAACTCTTCTTCGGTGGTGGCTCAGAGTCCTTGCTAGTCCGGGGATACTTGTCCCTAGCGTCATACTCTTGCTGTTGCTTTCGTTTCTTCGAGTCATTGGTACCGTTTCCATTACCTACTTCTGACTCTTTCTTCATGCTATCCTCAGCTTTGATATACTTATCAGCCCTTCGCTGGAGTTCAGCCATATTCTCAGGGGGATGTTTTGCGAAAGACCTTTTAAAGAATAGATCAGTGGTTCCATGTTCTAGGGCTACCATTTCCACCTTGTTCTCCAAGTTATTAATATTTAGGGTCTCCTTAGTGAATCGCTTGAAGTAATCCCTTAGATTTTCATTCTTCCCCGACACTACATACATAAGGGATGCAGAGCTTTTCTCATGAACTCTTCCGCTAATGAATTGGCTAACAAAAGCAGCGCTCAACTCTTTAAAAGAGCAAATCGAATTCGCAGGTAACCGGCTATACCATCTTTGAGCCATGCCCGACAGGGTTTGAGGGAACGCCTTATACTTTAGGGCATCACTTACGGGCTACAACAGCAATGCGTTTGAGAACCTCCTGACGTGATTTTCAGGATCACCCGTTCCATCATAAGTCTTGATTGTCGGCATCTTGAATTTCTTTGAGATACGGGCATTCATGACCTCCTCAATAAACGGGGGTGTGGGATCATCAGGATCCCCAAGTGGCATCAGATCCTTGGGGTTACCTCTGGGGGTTTCCACCCTTGTTGTTCTTCCAGTTGGGGCGTCAGCCCTTCTCTGTCTTCTTGAGATCCTCTCCAAATCAATAAGGGGAATTCTACCTGAGGTAGGAGGGGGTCTATTCTGGTTCAATCTCGCTTGCTCTCTTGCCATATCGTCCTTCAGCTTTAAGATCTCGACCCCATGAGCCCTTATCCTCTCAGCAGTTGTTAAAGGAGGTCCATCATGGATACTTCATATCCTCCTTAGAGGTTCTTTGCTAGCACGTCACCTCCTCGAGGCTTCATCACGATCATCATCCTCAGATGATGAGTCGTCAGTATAGGGGCCAGAGTAGTCATCATATTCCTGATCACGGCCCAACCCCCTATTATAAGGAGGCTCCTGAATCAGCAAAGCATGACCGCTTGTTCCAACACCTCGAGTAGCAGGAGGGTAGTTGGGCAGACCATACATCAAGTTTGTATTCGCGGGGAGATCCGTAGTATGGATCCGTACCCCTGGGGGTATCGTACGATTAACGTTATCAAGAGGAGAAACCACCATCTGAAGAGGGTTAGCTTCTTGGCTTTGATGGACGACCACTGGTAGAGTTCCCACAACATGGGGAGTCGTCCCTGGGGGTTGAGAGATTAGAGGTTGAATGATCGCCCCCGTTGATGGGGGTAATTGTCATTCTTCAGTAGTGATAGGCGGATCTGAAGTGGCAAGTGGAGCAGAGCTAAGGGGTATAGCCTCAGTCGAGGTTGATGTTGTTCTTCATGTTTGAACCATGGTTGATGTTGTTGTCCCACAAACGGTGCCAAATGTTGTAGAATAAAAACTAGGTTGTTAAATTGCGGCTAGGGTTTGTATGTAATTAATACTAGGGTTCGTGAGCTTCGTGCTTTAATGGCTGCTCTCGTGTTCGTGGCTGAATCTGCCTTCACAAGATGCCTACGTACCTTGACGAATATCAAGAATCAAACCAAAAATGTAGTTCTGAGAATGAGGGGTCAGGCCCTTTATATAGGTTGAGAAGCCTTAGAATTATGGTAGGATTTGGAGACTTGGTGGGCAAGCCACCGCCTTGAGCAAGGTTCTAGACTCCTTCCCTGTAGGAGTCTGTTTCCATATCGAATTGGATGCCTTGGAGGCTAAGTCTAGCAGGAGTAGTATCCTTATTTGACTCTTATTTGCTGAGCTATCTATTACCCTTAATATTAATTACGAAATTAATATTTAATACAGGGTTTGGGCCTTGTTGGTGGGCCCCACGTTTGGACCATCTTGGGTTTAATTAATGTCACATTAAATGTGTCTTTAGGGCTTATTTTTAGCCCATATCAATTATTTTATTTTTGAGAACTATTTAATAAATATTATTTGAATAATTATTAAATCTCTTTAAATGATTTGAAAATCATTTTATTTTATTTAAAAATCATTTGAGGTCTTTAAAAATTATTTTAATTATCCTCTGACCTTCAAAAATATTTTGATGATTTTAGGGATTCCCAATTATTTATTTTTGATGATTATCAGCTCACTTGAGCCATCTAAACGCTTTCAAATCTATCGAGACTGGGAATCCAGAGTTTCGAAAGTCATTATTACTTTCCTTCACTGACACCTGAGGGTATATTCTGAGATTTTAACCCTACTATAAAGGATTCCAATTTAATTCAAAGAGTATGAGATTTCATCTTGATTTCTTGAGGACTATTCGTTGCTCAAACTGAGATTCCGGCTAAAGGCCAATGAGAAATTATCGGTTAGCTTCCAATTGATTCTGGGAGTAACCAAAGGATCCGAGTGAGATCTGCAAATGGGTAGAGACCCGGGGGACTTTAATTTGTTTCAGTTCAAAGAAAACTGGGAAAACGGAGTTAGAGACGAAGGTAGCACGTCGTCCATCCACGGCCCTGATGAGGTCGGGACAGACTGGGAAACCAGGATTGTCCTCTACATGTAGAAATTATGATCACGAGAGCCCCATGCATATCGACTGATCATCGAGCAGGGGTGCACCTGAGAAATTCCCGCCAAAATTTCAAGTCAATTCTCTTACCTATGAAGCATTATTCATTCTATCCGGCAATATCTAAAACTGCTGACTTTGTTTTCCCCGAGGGGAGTCTTTGCATCCAGCTTCTATCCAATCCCGTTAAGGGTGAATATTCGAGTTTTCAATAAAGGATACATGTTTTATAAATTGCTTCGGTAGATATGAGTTTCATATATCTTTTATAAAAAGGATATTATTTGATAATTAAAGTACTGAGGTAGTACTGTTTTTCGAAAATATTTTTCCAATAAGAGATAAATTCCTTTTGTATAATTACTGAGATATTTTGACAATTTCTGTCTTATACCAGTTTATACTGAGACTTTCATTCATAGGCATATTATTCCATACTTTATTTATCTTGACGAGCTTTTGCTCACTCTTGCTATTGTTTTATATATTGTATAGCAGCTAAGCGAGATACCAAGGATACAACACAGCCCGCAAGTGAGTTTGAAACGTAAGGCGTTTCTGTAAGCAAATTATGGCAGTGATTTTCGAGGTAGTAAAGACCAGTTGGATCAGTCTGCAGCTTTTGTTAATCTGCTTTATCTATAGTCATGACCTATGTAAGGCTGTATTCGGTAAAACACTTGGTTTTGTAATAACCTTATATTTTGAGGATTTATATTGTAAGTGTGCCGTTTCTGAGACTCCAACCCGTGTGAGTGTGTTTATCTTATGAGGTCATGAGCAGGTGGATTATATATTGTGAGAAATACAGGTACAACAAGGAGTAAAAGGATCGTGACTACCCTAGATCCCTGACCCCGGGTCTGGGGGTATCACAAGAAATATCAAAAACAAACTTCATCATTTGTATGTATTTACAGTGTTAACACTGTATAAATTCAAGTGATGAAGCATTTTACTTGACACTTATAAATTCCATTGAACACACATTCCTTACAATAACACTGTACATCACAACCACGATCAAATCATCATACTTGCACTGATATTTCAATCTTTCAAAGTTCAAATTAACATAAACTTGCAAACCTTAAGGTCAAATTCTTACGTCGTAATTCGACAATAACAACAAAATAAAATAGTTCATGCATTACAATTAGAAACACATCAAATTCATGTAGTTTCTTAAACTTGTCCTTCACAATCCATGCAGGCATTGAAACCTACATAATAATACAAAAACATGAAGATGAAATTCTTGTTAGGAGTATGTTTTAATACAATATGAAAATTAACTATTTTGCAGCTTATGCACCCTAATGTTGTTGGGATTTATATAAAACTCTATTGCAGAGGCATTCGAGACACATGCTTTTATCACATTTTCCTCATGAATGACAATATAGCTTGAAAAAATTATGATAATTGGTTGTACTGGTTGCAAAACTACATTGTTTAATGCAATGTTACATGTATGTACGAAATCACTGCGAAAATGGACATTAACCTTGCTTCTGTAACATTAAGAAATTGATTAGTCTCATATATAAAGTCAATACATTTTCATTAATATTTATACATTACTTACATCAGGGTAATCACCAAGTCCAAAAAATTTTCTTCTTAATTTCTCCAATTTATTTAACTTCGAGTGAGTGGTTTAATAGATTGAATTATACCCACAACATCTATAAACAGAAAAGTAATTCTTAGATGGCGGGACGTGTCCAAGAACTGCATATCCAAATATTATATAAGGGATCGAATACTGTAAAATGAACTGAGATAATTTACCAATGTAATAGTCTTCTTCAACTCTCACCTCATCTATATTTGCCAAATTCGTAAAGTGGAATATATGTTCTGGTATTAAAGAATGGCTTCCATTTAAATTTGTGAACAAATAGGAACAAATGATGTGCCCATGATTTTCAAAACATTTATTCCGTGACACGAAATGTGCGATAAAAAATTCTTAATCTCATAAGTTTGTCCTTCAATAAACATTCATTCATCTTGGTGATGCAATGGAGGAATCCATGCATGGATACGTTTGTGCTAAGAATACAAAGCTGAAGCAACAATTTATCACATGTTTCGTTCAAGAAATGAAAAGAAATATATTTATAATTTCCATTTAATGACATACCAAATTCTAGACACATACAAATTCATCAATAAAAATCATATTAACACTACATTCTCGTCCATTACTGTTATACCTAAAGTCCTTCCATTTTCTAGATACTTTGAAAATAATTTTCCAATCAACTTGTGATAGAGGTACAAGGTCATTCAAGGACATATTCTCAACAAAAGCCATAATAGGTCAAAAAATGTATCATTCTAATACCATGTCAACATGTGATAGGAAAATCCAAATCAAATGTTAAACAATGCCTACGTATAAAATCAAATGTTTTCAATCAAACACTTGGTCTACAAAATAGAAAACACACAAATTTCATAAATATGCCACAAAAACTTATGCCAATATCATATGAGACATTTGTAGTTCTTTTAGGGATTTTATCAAACACTTGGTAAAATACATTGAAGCAAATATGGATTACACAGCCTCATCTTTATCGATAATCATAATTCAACAAAAACATCAAAAATCATACCAAGTAATTACTCAAAAAATCAGAAAAGAAATATGTAAACACAAACACATATTATAGTTCATAATCTTCAAACCATAAAGCGTATAAAAACAAAAGGGGTTTAAACACCTGAAACTGTGAAATAGCACAATGCGCAAAATTGATATTAGATCTACAAAATCGAGCCTGCAAAAGATTAAAAAGAAGAAAAATGAGAAGTGAATAAAGAGAAAACTGATAGACTTTGTATTTGGGAAAAAGTAAAAACTTCCTTTAGATGAAAATCTATCTTCGAACATAGCATTTGTCATCTTTCAAGACTTTAATCATAAGAATTATTTTGCATGATCCAAATCAAATTAGGTTCAATATTATTTATACTATTAGATGTAAAATTTATCAACTAAAAATAATTAAAAGTTCTCTCGGAATTTCGATCAAACACGTGGACTACAAATGCAATTAGGTAAATGCACAACCAAATAACACACATCCAAAGTAAGACAAATAGATCAAATTAGTGAACTATCCAAAAACACAAAGAAAACACAAAAAAAATTTTTGGTAAACCCATTAACTCAGAAGTTATCATCTATATAATCATAATTCCATTAATTCATGAAATATTAAAGACAAGAAGGGTTTAAATACCTGAAACAATTGAATTTGTATCCAATCTACAATCTTTAACCTACATTATAAAGAACAAATTAGAGAGTTAGAATTCAAAGAATAAGAAACGAAATTAAAAGAAATTGTACCAAAAGAGAAGAAGAAAGTAACGTGTGATAAGAAAGCGAGATTTGAATTTAATAAGCAAAGTAACAAAGAGTAAGTATGTATTTGGGGAAAAGAAAAAGCTTAACAAAGATGCTTCACAATAGCAGTAGAGCATACATACATGTGGTAATATGATTAAATGTAAAGCTGGGATGAAAGGAAGGTATACGTCAACGAAGTCAAGTGGCATTTCATTGTAAATATAGAGAATTTTAAGGGATATTTTGGTAAATTTATACTAAAAAATGTAACAGCTTATATAATATAAATAGATAATCAAGAACTATAGTTATATATTTTCAATAGCCCCTTCCTCTCTTTTTTCTCCCAAAAAATCCTAATTTTTATTTTCTCGTCTATCATCAACCATAAGGGTTGATGAAAAGCCCCCTTTTCCTTATAATCTCTTACTTTTGTTTCTTTTTCAAATAAATTTCTCTCTTTAATGAGAGTTTTAGTACCCATTTGGTGGGTTTTTCTACCTATATATTGGGTTTTGTGCTCTCTCCTTGTGAGAGTTAAGTTACTTTTGTTATCGAGATCGTACATTTGCAGGGTTTTATTGTATTGGTTCATTGATTTGGGTTATATGAAATTGTGATTATCGTCCGTTGTTCGAATGCGTTTCAACAAATGAGATGTATGTATTTCTCAGGACTACATAAGATTGTTAGATTGTCTCTCTAAAAAGGTTATATATAACAGCGATACGAACGAAAGATGTGCCACAGTGGAATATCTAATCAACGATCGTTGATTTGATGAAGAAATTTCTGATTTGATCTATTTTAATACGTATTTATTCAATTTGGTTGTTTTCGTAGATGTCATATGACTATTTATTAATGAATTAATTTACTAACAAAAAACAGTTCTACCGGTACATTGTATTACTAGGTCAACTTCTGTCACCTTTTAAGTTTCTTGTACCGACCCTGTTTGTATACATTTTTGCTTAGAATTGATTATATAACCTATAGAATTTTCCTGCCATAAAAAAAAAGAATAAAAATCTATAGAATTTTCCTGTCAACTTCCATTGAACTTTTGAAATTCAAAATCGCCCCTAACGTCTATCTTATTCTTTCTTCTTTCCATTTTTTGCACTACTTCTTGGGAGCTAGTGATGCAAAAAATGGATAATAAGTTTGTTAGCTGGAAGTGTCATTCTTTAAATGAAGTAGGGAGGATCGCTCTTATCAAGTCTACACTAAATAATCTTCCAGTATATTGGTTTAATTTATTTAAGGTTCCCAAAGGAGTTTGTGAGAAAATTGAAAAGAAGAGAAGAATCTTCTTCTGAAAAGAACTAATAAAAGATAATGGTGACAAAAGGAAGCTACATTTGTTAAAATGGTCTGAATTGTGTAAATCAAAAAGCAAAGTAGGATTAGGTCTTGGGGTGTTAGAAGCTAGAAATTCAATCATGTTGGGAAAATGGTGATGGAGGTGGCTAACTAACAAGAAAAAGCCATGGTGGGAGGTAATAAAAGCAAAATATAGTTTGAAAGCAAATCTCAATCCTGAGCAATGCAGAGGTATGTAAAACCTATCTTCAATGTTGGAAAATATCACTACTACTCAAGATATCTTTGATTGGAGTCATGTACTGAATAGAAACAATTACACATGGAGAGTTGGTAATAGTAGGGACATCTTATTGGGAGAATGTTTGGTATGAAAACACCCCTCTAGCTAATTTTTTTAACAATTTAAATTCTTTGACAAATTGGAAGTATAGGTCTCTTAAGGATGTAAAATCTCATTGGTTCAGTCAAATAGAAACTCAATAAAGGTAGAGAAGGCCCCTCAAAAGCTGGGAATTCAATCATTCTAAACAACTTGAGAGAATCCTTGGAAGAGTTATTTTATCTGAGGTTAAAGATTAAGTATATTGGAAGCTAACCAATAATTCCTACACCATAAAGGATTGTTATAATAGAATTGTAGGGATGGATAACAGGGTGGAAGGTAATTGGGCTAAAATTTGGAAGCTAAAAGTTCTCCCTAAGATTCATATCTTCCTATGGAAATTAGACCACAACATTTGACCTACCTCTAGTTTTCTTTATGCTAGATTAGGTAATTCTGTGAACAATACTTGCAAAGGGTGTGGATTAGGGGATGAAAATCTAAAATATATATTCTGGGAATGTGAACTAGCATGTCTGGTTTGGGAAGAAGTAGCTAAATGGTGGAGTCTTAACAACAATCAAGTTACTCTCTTGAATTCTGCATTCTGGCAGATTTTAAAAGCCTTCAAAGGCTGTAAAGTAAGTATTGTATGGGCGTTGGTAGTCAGTTCTGTGCTATGATCATTTTGGCTTAGTAGGAATAATTTAATCTTTAATAACCTCATCGAAAGCAACCAATTGGTGGGGAATTTAATCAAGTACAGATCTTTTAAATGGTGCATTGCAACAGACCTTCTGAAGACAGAAGTTCATGATTTGTGGCAAGTGAACCTAGTAGGAGTTTTGCTTTTATGTAGTAAAAATCCTAAATTGGAGGGTATTATAGAATAGTATGCCAATTCACAATATATACTGATGGATCTTGGAAGGAGCTTCAAAGTGGAGCAATTTGCAATGGAATTGGAGGTTATCTAATAAATCTTCAAAAAAAAAGGTTATTTTATATTTTCAGGTTCAATTCAAGTAAATAATCTTTTACAAGATAAAAAATTGGCAATCCTATTTCTTTTTCAAAAAGCCGAGCCAACTCTATATTTGAGTAGCAGATTATTGGTATGCATCGATAATATGAGCTTAGTTGTACTATTTCAATAGGCTAGAGTAGGATTACTAGTAGCTGATTATGATAAAGATTGGAATGAGCCAGTGGAGTCTCCTCGTGTCAACCTATACTATGTTTCAAGAGAAGAACTACATGAGACGGATAAATTGGCAAAAGAAGGTAGGGAAAAAAATTTCATTCATTATACTAGGACGTAGAAGGTTTTAGTTGGGCTGCAATACGGGAAATGTGCTTTGTTTGATTTTAGTAGTTAGGGTTGAAATAAAAGTGGGCATTTTTTAGGGCTGAGCAAAACTGAACCGAAACCGAACCAAACCGAATAATTTCGGTTTGGTTTGGATTGTATTTTTCTGAAAATTTCAGTTATTTCGGTTTTTCGGTTTAAACCGAAAAAATATCGATTTGGTTCGGTCTGTCAGAATATCGGTTCGGTTAAAAACCGAATTAACCGAAATATATATACATATATTTCTATATTATATTCATTATTCTTTCATAGTTTCATAAAATAATAATACGATTAGATATTTAGATTTACGTCAGACACAAACTTCTCGCCGCTCACGCCTCACACTGCTCACGCTCACAGACTCAATCTTCACGCCGATTCAATTGAATCTTATATTCTTATTCTTCGAGTTCGAGACTTCAATATTATAATTAGGTAATCTTCTAACTAGGTCTTCAATCTTCATTAACTATGCTTAATTACAATCGATTTTGTTTGTTTACTACTTTACCTAATATATTCGATTCTTTAATTTTTTGTGAAGGTTAAAGTTTGAACTATGTCACAATCACATCCCGAGACTGAGATGAAAGATTCAAATGATGCTAATACTCAAGCTAATACTCAAGCAAGCTGTGCGAAAAGGAAACGAAAGCCAATGAGAGCAAGGTCTATGGTGTGGGATCAATTTAACAAGTTTACGGACACAGATGGCTTGGTAAAATCGAGGTTCAAGTACTGTGATAAGGTATATGCTTCCGATGGTAGTCTAAATGGCACTTCTGCACTCAATAATCACCTAAAAGTTTGTAAAAAAAACTTCCATTTAGTGGTGAATCGAAGAAAACACAGCTATCTTTGCAATCGGTAAAAGGAAATGAGGAAAGCACTCTTAAGAAATGGTTTTTTAACCAAAAAATTTCTAGAGAAAAATTAGCTGCCATGATTATAATTGATGAACTTCCATTTAGATTTGTTGAGGGTGTAAAGCATAATGTAATGTAATATGTAATAGAGACATATATAACTCAACTAGGATAAAAGATAAATAATATTAACTCTATACAGGGATCGTGAAATTTGAAGAACAGGCATCAACAAGGATCAAGTCACTGAAAGAAGTTCATTAACATGATCAAGCCTCAGTGACAAAATAAGATGTACAGACGATTTAGTTGAAGGGCCAAAAGATTCCAGTGATAAAGTTTTTATGATTGCACAATTCTTAGCAGTGTTCTTAAAGACATGATATGAAGACCACGAGTGAATGTTAGTCGTCTGTGAACAGACCAGTTGCACTAGGCGTCAACACTTCACAAAAGAATCGAAGTATCTAACTCAGAAAAACTGTTTAAGAGGTATGATTGAGTTTAGAGCAGTATTGATATCCTCTGGTTAGTTGGAAGCTGAATATTTATGGATGTCAAATTAAGAGGAAAATGAATAGTATCCGAAATTAATATTCATGTGAATAGTATCTAAAATCACTATTCATATGAATAGTACTATTCACATGAATAGTAACCAACGGTTACTATTTGGAGTTGGTGAAATAGTGCCCAGTTACTATTTGGGGGTTGTTGGAACAGTGCTCGGTTACTATTTGGGAGTTGTTGGAATAGTGTCAAATAGTAACTTTCTAAAACCTATAAATAGGCCTGTTGTATTTCATTTCAACACACACCTCAACACACAACTCTCTGTTCTCTCTCTCTCTTATATCTTCTCAGTGTAAGCTGCTAGACAGTCCATCTAGTAGGAAAGTCGGCTTAGCCCGCTTTCAAGAAGTATCGGGTCAAAGGTCCTCGTGCCTAAACTATCTTTAGGAGTTCCGGTTTTGAAGCTAATCCATTGGATTAGAAGTTGTAACACCCCTTCGAGTTTATTATCAATAAAGATATATTCTCGGAATTATTTTTTTTGGTAGTATCGTATTCAACCCCCCCTTCTACGATACTTCGGGACCTAACAATTTGTATCAAAGCAAGCTTCTAACATACAAGAAGTCTAAAGATCAAAACCATGGGAAGGAAGGATACAGGTGTGAAGATTCCAATGCTTGACAAAGATAATTACTTTCATTGGAAAGTAAAAAATGCACCTTCATCTCTCAGCCATCGATGAAGGCTATGTAGATTTCATAGAGAAAGGACCTCATGTTCCAATGAAGGCCAACTCTGGGATTGGTCAAGATGCTGGCACTGTAGCTGTTGGAAGGCCTATTCCAAAGAATCAACCTGAGTACACAGATGAAGACTTAGAGGGGATTCACAAAGATAAGAAAGCTATGAACATCCTATTCAATGGCATCAACCAAGATATGTTTGATTGTGTTACAAACTATACCACTGCCAAACAAGTGTGGGACACTATTCAAACAATCTGTGAAGGAACTGAGCAAGTCAGAGAAAATAAAATGCAGCTCCTAATACAACAATATGAGCATTTTCACTAATCCTCTGGTGAAAATCTAACAGACATATTCAGTAGGTTTCAAAAGTTACTGAATGGTCTAAAGTTGTATGGGAGAAAATATGAAACTAAGGACTCCAACCTAAAGTTTCTGAGATCTCTTCCTAAGGAATGGAAACCAGTGATAGTCTCGTTGAGGAACTCTCAAGACTACAAAGATTTTACACAAAGAAGAGTTGAGCTATAGCCTTAATGGCCAACAAACCAACAATCCAAGTTGGTGGAAGAATGTAGAGTGTAGAAGCCACACTAAGTTCAAAAACTTGTGAAGGTGAAGCTGAAACTAGCAAAGGTAAAAGCAAGATAATTGAAGAACTTGATGCATTAAGTGAGGATGAAGCTGAAGATCTAAATGAGTATTTGGCATTTCTGTTATAACGCCTTAGAAATTTTTAGTAATAATAATTATTTATTTAATATTAAATGTGAATTATGTGGCGTATAAAATTTATTGAGGAGGTGAAGTATCTGTGGAATAATATTTGTGGGTCTAATGGATGATTTATATGTGATGTGTAAGCCCGAATATTTTTAATTATATTTTTGGGAATTTATTCCTATTTAATTGTGTTATATTTACCTTTTGTGAATTTTATAAAATCCTCGGGATTAGCAAAAATCCTGAAATATTATGCAGTATTAACTTTGTTAGTTTATATGACTTTTAAAAATATTTGATGAATTATTTTTGGTTTTGAGAATTTTAAAATGATTTTATGAATTATTTTTCCATTCTATGGATTTAATCTTGAAAAATCCATATTTAATTCGTTTTTAATCCTAAAAATATTCTAAAAATATGGGGAGATAGATAATTTGATTCTCTACGTTTTAGAAATTAAATTTTTATTTTTCCCAATTGTTACCTATTTAATTGTTATTTTACGAGATGGATATTTTTTTAATTGTGTAAACAGAAAATTCTTATAAACTTTATGCACAACTTTTACCCCTTTTTAAATCCCTAAATCCCTAAAACTAGAATTGCCCAGCCCTGTTCTTTATTTCACGCTGCAATCTCTTGAACCTCTCGATTTTTCTCGAGAAATCTCTCGGTCTCTCTCAAAACCGAACCCTATACCACTCAACCTCTCTCTCAATTTCTCTCCCCATTAATCTCTCTCACGGCACTCTCTCTCTCCCCTCTTCTCCCCTATGAATTACAAGTTGTGAGTGTGTTCTGTCCTTGCAATTCTAGCAAGCAACTACCGCGAATTCCTTGTTCATCTTGGTATGGGTTTTATTTTGAGCTCGATTCTGCGGTTGTGGGTCTGGTATACAAGTTGTTGTGTATGTAATTGTAGCTGTGGTAACATGGGTGTGTGAGTTTTTGGACGAGGCATGCTTGTGTGTGTGGAGTTCAGTCCGTGTGTGTGTGAATATGCTGGGCCGTGTGGGTGTGTGCGTGTACATCCTTCGTGTGTGTGTTTGAATCAGTGAGCATGGTGTTGTTTTGTTGTGAATGGTTTTATATTGTCACCGTGGGTGGCTTACTTGTTGTATCTGGTGAAATCAGTGGGAATTAAGTCTTGGTTTGAAGCTGGTTGTTCGAGTATGTAATTGATTGTATTGTGTCCTCAATTCGGATTGAATTCAATGGGATAATTACTTGATTTATTCAGTGAAATCACAAATATACCCGTATAATTATTTCGTGCGAAGTTTCGAGTTGGAAACCCGATAATGCTACCCTCGAAATTTTGCCTCATCGACAATGATATTAAAAATAAATTGAGTCGATGGTAATTGGCAATGATGATTTTTTTGAGCCAAATATTATTTTATAAATTATACAATATTCTTTAGTTCTCTTAATTTATAAGATTTCATATTTTATTTATACGAATTGATTAATTTAAGGGTTATTCGGATTGGAATAATATGAGTCTGAATGGTTGGATAACTTCTGAAATATGATGATTGTGTTGGTTGTGTCGGTTGTATTCCGACTGGCAGTCACCCGTATAAAGGGGATGCCGTCAAAATTTTCTAAAATCCTAAATTACTTTTCAAAATTATATATGTATATGATTATACTACTAGTATAAGTATTAATTTCACTATATTTAATTATTGTTGATGATTTGATAATCGTTTGTTGGATATGGATAAGGCTTATCTCAGAGGTTATAAATTGATGTTATATGAATAAATAAATGAAGTTAGGGGGTTATTCGCAAGGGTAGGTTAAGTTTATATATTGATATTGAATGTGAGACAGAATTCTGAAGTAGTGTTTAATTATTTGTAGATCCCAAGGATAAAGGGAAAGCTAAAGCCGAGGACGTAGGGACTCTACGAATTCTGTGATTTCCTGATTAAGGCAAGTAAACAACTTCACTTATCTTTCAAGTGAATTATGATTATCATAACTTGATCCTTATGTTCATTTGATTTATCATTGATATAATTGTTCTGTTAATTTCCAATAAATTCGAATATTCGATTGTTATACCCCAGATCAATAATGTTGAGATCATTAATTCTTTTAGTGATGTATCCTAAATCAATATCCCTTTTTATATATCGAACTTGTCGATATCTAGGTCAGAAATTACCCGACCTTATTTCTTTGTAAGAATGAGATGTTGACCTGGAACGTGAGTGTCCAGGGTGTTTGGTAGTTTGAGGTGGTCGATTGTTCCGACACCTGATGTTCAGTATAGGATTGGACTGTTGTTTTTTTTAAATGTGGACCGTGAGGGTCGGACCAGATTCGTGGTCAGAAATTATTAAGGCCAATGTGTGACGTGGATCCATTAAAGGACATTGCTGTGTGCGTTTGTCCGGGGTTAGTGCGTGACTGATCAGCAGCCTAACCTTATGATTGTTTTTTTACTATAAAATGCAAGATAGTCCAATCCTCTCCTACTTTATGATTCAGATAAAATTATATATCCTTTCAGCTTTTGAACATTTAAATTGTTGATTACTAGTTCTTGATAGACCTGCTGTTTTAATTCAGTTATGTTTATAAATTATATATTTGCTGAGCATTCTTAGCTCACTTGCTTGCTAATCCTGTTTCTTCAGCTAAACACGAAGATGTCTAGGAGGAGTGGACCGTCAGGTCGGGGCAGCCATAGGGGCAGTCAGAGAGTTGAGGTGGTGGGATGGGTAGACAGCTTATAACCTTATTTCTTATCATTTCTGTATCGGTTAGACAGATTAATTAATTTATGGAGTTGTATATTATTTTATTCAGAACTTGGGTTGTAATAGTTAATTAGTAGTTGTTTCATACTGTGACCTGTGAGCGGTCTTGGCTAGTCAGAGTTTATTTTTCTTTATAAATTTTGCTATTATTATGCCTGTGAGCAGGTTTGGTTATAGTTGGTTTGGTTGGGTTGATTTGGACAAGTGGTTAGTCCTATTTATGAATACATCATGCCAAAATTTTCTAAAATTCTTCTGTAAAAATATTTATTTTATTGTAAAATGTGTATATTATTATTATGGGATAGTGAGGGTGTTACATCTGTCAAAGAGATTTTCGAAGCTAAGATTCAAGAAGAATCCAGCAGGAGCCGGGAAATTCAAGAAAAGCTATCAACCGAACAAGGATGTGGTTGAAAGATCAAAGATCAAATGCTATAACTGTGGAATTGCTGGTCACTTTGCCAATGAATGCAGAAAATCCAAAGCTGAGAAAGAGAAGAAACAGTTCGAGACTGTTGATTACAAAAAGAAATACTTTGATCTTCTCAAGCAAAAGGAAAGAGCATTTGTATCTAGAGATAATGATTGGGCATCTGGAGGAGACTCGGATGCAGAAGAGGAGTTTGTCAATCTTGCACTCATGGCAAAGGAAACTGATGAAGAGGCTAGTTCAGCAAGCAACCAAGTATACTCTACAAACCTAACTGAACTTTCCAAAGATGAATGTGATAATGTTGTTAATGAAATGTCTAATGAATTGTATAACATGCGTGTCACATTAAAATCGCTTAACAAGGAGAACAAAAAGATTAAAGATCTTAATGCTAAGATAGGTGATAGGAATACTCTGTTAGAAACTCAACTAATTGATTTTGAAACAATGAAAAGAGATTTCCAGGATGCTAAGAATGAGTTACTTGAGGCTCTGAAAAGAGAAGAGTGTTTAATAAAACAGTTAAAAGAGGAACAAGACTTAATTGCTAAGTGGAAGGGATCAAAGGATAAAACTGAAGAAATTTATAGTATACAAGTAGTTGATTCTTTTCACAAATTAGCAGAAGTTAAGTTAGATGTTGATAGGGAAGTTGCTTCAGACAGTGATTTAGTCGAAAAAGAATGTTCTTTGAGACTTAAGCCTATTAGCAAAGCAACTTTAACTAAATTGAATAAAAAAAATATGGGCCTATCAATAAGAACTTTGTTAATGGAGATTGTAGCAAAACCAAGTCAGTTGAACAAGGAAACATAGGCAACTTGTCAATCAAGAAATTGAAGGATAAGTTAAAAAAGACTGAACCTAAGGCTAAGGCTAATAAGAAGAATATAAATGGCAAGATAGAAATTAACAAACATAGTAATTACACACCTGATAAATATGCTCCTCGAAAGGAATGTGTGAACTGTGGTAGTGTTAATCATTTATTTGTCAACTGTAAATCTGTTAAGAATGCTTCTGTGCCTAGTATGCCTAAGTCAGTACCTATGCCTGCTATGAATGTTATGCCAAACATGTTTGTCCAGCCTGCTCATGCATCTAGTAATTATGCTAACATGCCATTCATGGATAATCCATATTACAATGCTTTTAATATGCCTCAGTTGCCATGGATGATGAATCACATGTCTGCACAGACTATGCCAAATTATACATCTAGTTTTAATGCATGTGAGCAAGTGAAACAACCTATTTTTCAGAAATCAACACCAAGAGTTAAGGTTGATTTAACTCAATCAGAACCCCTGGGTAGTAAGGGCTTGAAAAATAAGAAAAAGGTTAACAAGGCAGGACCCAAGAAAACTTGGGTACCAAAATCAACTTGATTTGATTTTGATGTGTGCAGGGACACAGAAAGAAACTTTGGTACCTGGATAGTGGTTGTTCTAGGCACATGACTGGAGATTCTACCCTGCTCACTAAGTTTGAGGAGAGAGCTGGCCCTAGCATTACCTTTGGAGACAACAGCAAAGGATATACTAGAGGATATGGCTTGATTTCACAAGGGAATGTTGTCATTGAAGAAGTAGCACTGGTTGATGGACTTAAGCATAACTTGCTACGTGTCAGCCAACTGTGTGATAAAGGCTAGAATGTCTGGTTCACATCTGAAGCTTGTGTCATTTTCAAGAAAAATGACAACAAGGTAGTGTTGACAGGAGATAGAAGAGGAAATGTATACATTGCTGACTTCAATTCAACAAATGCAAACATGACTACATGTCTTCTCAGCAAGGCAAGTGTAGATGAAGGTTGGCTTTGGCATAAAAGACTGTCACACTTGAGTTTTAAAGCAATGAATGAGTTGGTAAAGAAGGATTTGGTTAGAGGTATTCCAAAATTGGATTACTCCAAGGATGGATTGTGTGATGCATGCCAGAAAGGGAAGCAGAAGAAGGCCTCTTTCAAATCAAAGTCAATGTCATCAATTGATCAACCCTTGCAACTACTTCACATGGATCTCTTTGGACCAGTCAATATGTTGTCAATCTCAAAGAAGAAATACTGTCTTGTGATTATTGATGATTTCTTAAAATTCTCTTGGACATTCTTTCTGAACTCTAAGGATGAGGCATATGAAGTCATTATAAATCACATCAAGATAGTCAACAACAATCTTTTACTCAAAGTAAGGAGAATCAGAAGTGACAATGGAACTGAGTTCAAGAATTCTGTAATAAGAGAGTTTTGTGAAGAAGAAGGAATTATCCAAGAATTCTCTGCACCAAGAACTCCTCAACAAAATGGTGTAGTGGAAAGAAAGAACAGAACTCTAATTGAAGCTGCAAGAACAATGCTTGAAGAGTCTAAGCTACCAACATACTTCTGGGCAGAAGCTATAAACACTGCATGCTACACTCAGAATATTTCTTTGGTCAATCAAGCAAAAGGCATGACACCTAATCAACTTTTCAAAGGCAAGAAACCAACAATCAACTTTCTGCATGTCTTTGGATGCAAATGCTTTATACTGAAAAATCATGGTGAGCATCTTCGAAAATTTGATTCAAAGGCAGATGAAGCTATCTTTGTTGGATACTCAGCTGGAAAATCCTACAGAGTCTACAACCTAAGACTAAACATTGTAATGGAGTCCATACATGTTATCTTTGATGACAAGAAAATATCTGGTCTAGTAGATGAAGGTTTTCATGAGTCTCTCTCATTTGAGAATGAGAGAAGTGGTGAAGAAAGTGAAGATGATGATGAAGAATGGAGATCTAATGGTGTGAGAAATAGACAAGGATCATCAGTTGAAATGCAGAATGAACCACCTGTTGAAGAGCAACTTACACCATCAGTTGGAAATCAAAGAGAAGCATCTGATGATGAATCTGCAAGAACTTCATCAATCTCGAGGGCCATACACTCAGGGGGAGTTTCTCACAGTCAAAACTCAACAACAAGCCAAAATGATCAACACAGAGAAAATGAAGCCACTTCATCAAGGTCAAACTTACCACCACAAAGAAAATGGACCAGGGATCATCCATTTGAGCTTATCATTGGAGATCCTAATGCAAATGTCCAAACCAGAAGAGCAACTCAAGAGGAATGCTTATATAGCAATTTTCTATCCAAAGAGGAACCAAAGAGAGTTGAACATGCTCTTCTGGATCCAGACTGGGTTTTAGCAATGTAAGAAGAGCTAAACCAGTTTGAAAGAAATGAAGTATGGAAACTTGTACCCAAACCTAAAGACAAATCAGTGATTGGCACTAAGTGGGTATTCAAGAACAAGATGGATGAGAATGGCATAGTCACAAGGAATAAAGCTAGATTAGTTGCTAAAGGCTACTGTCAAGAGGAAGGAATTGATTTTGATGAAACCTTTGCTCCAGTGGCAAGGTTAGAAGCAATAAGGATCTTCCAGGCCTATGCAGCGCATGCCAATTTCAAAGTCTATCAAATGGATGTCAAGATTGTATTTCTGAATGGTATTCTGGAGGAGGAGGTGTATGTTAGTCAACCGCCTGGTTTTGAAGATCCAGACTTTCCAGAATATGTGTTCTTTCTATTCAAAGCACTCTATGGCCTAGAGCCTGGTATGACACACTCTCACAGTTCCTTATAGAGAATCACTTCATTCGAGGTACTATTGATAAAACTCTCTTTTATAGAAATGTCAATGGCTCTATGATACTTGTCCAAATTTATGTAGATGATATAATATTTGGGTCTACAGATGAGAAACTTTGCAAGAGATTTGCCAAACTCATGCAAAGTAGATATGAAATGAGTATGATGGGTGAATTAACTTATTTTCTTGGTTTACAAGTTAAACAAGTGAATGGGGGAATTTTTATAAGTCAAACAAAATACATTTATTATCTTTTAAAAAGGTTTGATTTAGCAGATTGCTCTTCTGCAAAAACACCCATGGCCACTGCCACTAAGCTTGAACTGAATACTAAGTAAAAGAAGGTGGACATGACAAGCTATAGGGGCATGGTTGGATCTCTTTTATACTTAACAGCTAGTAGACCTGATATTATGTTTGCTACATGTTTATGTGCTAGATTTCAAGCTGATCCTAGGGAATCTCACTTAGTAGCTATTAAAAGGATTTTCAGATATCTCAAGGGAACACCAAACCTTGGCATTTGGTACCATAGAGATTCTGGTTTTGATCTAATTGGTTACTTAGATGCAGATTATGCATGTTGCAAAATGGATAGAAAAAGTACCACAGGAACCTGTCAATTCTTGGGAAACAAGCTGGTTTCATGGTTCAGCAAGAAGAAGAACTCAGTATCTACCTCAACTACAGAGACTGAATACATAGCAGCTGGGAGTTGCTGTTCACAGATTCTATGGATGAGAAATCAACTACTTGACTACGGAGTTAAAGTTGAAAAGATCCCAATTTTCTGTGATAACACTAGTGCAATTGTAATATCACAGAATCCAGTGCAGCATTCTAGAACCAAGCACATAGACATCAGATACCATTTCATCAGGGAGCATGTGATGGAAGGCACTGTGGAATTGTATTTTGTTCCTAGTGAAAAAAAGTTGGCAGACATTTTTACTAAAGCTTTGGATGAAGCAACCTTTTCAAGGTTGGTAAGTGAGCTTGGTATGTTAAATTTCACATGATCTTTGAAAATGTCTGTTCAATTTGCTTGCAGCCAGTGAATTTCATTCTCTGGATTTTATTTGTTTTATTTGTTTATCTGCATGATTATTCTAGAGATATCATTGTAGCATAATTAAATAAATATTTTATTGACATATATCAATTAATGATATTTTGTTAATTTCATGTCTATTTAATTATGAGTTTATCTGATTATTGTGGATTAATTCTTGATTTATTTCGTGAATCCATAATAATTAGAAGTATTAAATATGTGTGTATGTGTATAGGCTGATAGATTTTGATGATAAGATGTTTTTCGGCTGACAGGTTTTGGTGATAAGATGTTTTTCAGCTAAGTGATTGATTAGGTGAGAAATTATTGGTTGATTAGGTGAGAAATTATTGAGCGGTGTTATTCAACATAACCTGTCACTATCACACCTAACCCACTAATCCTTGAAACCTTATAAATGATGAGTTTTTGTTTGTGTTTAACATCATCATTTTTCAGATATACAGAGCATATACACACAATTGCTAAATATTTCGAGCTTTGATCGGAAAGATCTCTACTCAATCTTGCTGGTGGTTTTTAGATCGGATTTCATATTCTTGCTTTATACATCATCCTTTATAAAAGCTAACCCTTGTTTTTGAATTTACTCAAAGTTTTGAAAATGGCATTGCAGGGAAGCTTTTTAATTGCTAAAGTTAATCCTATTTCCATTCAGCAAATCGAAACCATTCTGGATGAGCAATTTCGGGCTTGGACACAATTTCTGAATGAACATTCATTAATTCGCTATGCTTTAGTTACACCAGTGCAGCTTAACCATGATGCATTGCGTGAACTATATTGCAGTGCGGTTAACACTTCTGGACAGGACGGCTGTGCATTCACATATCGACTATTTGGTAGGTCGATTAGGGTCACTGAACGAGATGTTAATCGAATTCTTCATTTTCCTATGGAAAATCTTGTTTCTGATCCTACACCTGAAAAGATTGTAATGTTCTTTCGTTTTATAAGGTACCAAGATGGCAATTTCAATATTGGTAATCTATCTAGAAAGTTTCTAACCCAGTACTGGAATTTCTTCTTTCACACTCTTAACTATGTTTTTTCCTCAGATAGAACAAATCAAGATCGAATACCTGAATTTATTCAAAAAATAGGGTATGCGATCGCCAATAATTTGAGGATTAATTTTGGAAAAATAGTGCTTGGTCAAATCATTTTAATGATGAAACACTTGGGAAGAAGAGATGTTCAGACTCAAAATGTCAAATGTCTATATCCAAGGTTTCTACAGCTAATATTAAATGATTTTTTGAATGATGAAGACAGGGCACGCTTGGAAAATGGTCAAAAGGTGGAATGTTCTTCCATGAAGGCGAATGTAATTATTTACATAAGCAAAAAGCAAAAGGTGGAATGTTCTTCCATGAATTGATGGGAGCAACTATCTTGAGTTCCATTTCACGGAACATAAGAGTGGTTGATGATCTTTCTAAAGATCAAATGCCTTCACAGGCATCCGAGGTGGAATTACCTACCTCAATAACTATTGGTGAATCTTCCATTTTACGGAAAGATCCATCGGTAGGTGGTTCTTTTATGAACCAATTGTCTTCACAGACATACGAGGGAAACTTGGGTTTTGTGCCATTTAATCGATTCAAGTTTAACCTCCCAGAGGGAAAATCTCTGGATCTCTTTCGAGATTTACCACTTTTTACCAGTGGTCGGCAACTCGCTTCACGCGAGGACGGAAGCTCACGAACTTTCATTGCACCATCTGTGACCTCTGAAAAAGGGGCTAGGATGATTTCATTTGCAGGTACACATCTCGGTGGAAGCTCTGGAAGAGAGTTGAGGGAAACACAAACAGAACATGTAAGTGTAACCTAAACCACTAAACCGAGTGAATATATAGTGTTGAGTGAAACACCTGCAGAACGTACGAGTGAGCAACCTACTCAACCACATGCACCTGTAACCAGAAAGGAATACAGCAGACTCCTTACACGGGTCCAAACAATGGAGAAAGAGTTGCCAAATATCTGTAAGTCCATTGCAGAAATCAAAAAATTTGTAACTTATTCAACATGATGTATTCCAGGTTCAATTGAATACCATGGCAACCCAGTTTAATGATGCAATCAACTCCTTGGTAAAGCCATCTTCGTCTAATTTACCAACTCCACATCCTACTACTCTGGAGGATAACCCAACTGAGGGGGAGAAGTTGGATGATTAGGAAAAAACTACTAGGCATAAGGGCAAAGAAAAGGTTGTTGACACGGAATTAACTTTATTTTGGGAAAGGAAAAGCTAATGGGAGTATTAGTGCTATGTGGAAAGAAAGCAAGGCAAACTTGAAGATATGTTCAGTCTAGAGGAACAATTTGTCTTGTACTTGTTCAAATTTTAGAAATCTGGAAAATGTATATATATGATCCAGAATGCACTTTAATATTATTTATCTTTATATTTTATTTTGTTGTATCAGTTGAGTTATCCTCTAAGAATTTGCTTGTTAAACCCTAACAATCAAATAGAGGGAGATTGTAAAGCATAATGTAATGTAATATGTAATAGAGACATATATAACTCAACTAGGATAAAAGATAAAAATATTAACTCTATACAGGGATCGTGAAATTTGAAGAACAAGCATCAACAAGGATCAAGTCGCTGAAAGAAGTTCATTAACATGATCAAGCCTCAGTGACAAAATAAGATGTACAGACGATTCAGTTGAAGGGCCAAAGGATTTCAGTGATAAAGTTTTTATGATTGCACAATTCTTAGCAGTGTTCTTAAAGACATGATATGAAGACCACGAGTGAATGTTAGTCGTCTGTGAACTAGACCGGTTGCAGTAGGCGTCAACACTTCACAAAAGAATCGAAGTATCTAACTCAGAAAAACTGTTCAACAGGTATGATTGAGTTTAGAGCAGTATTGATATCCTCTGGTTAGTTGGAAGCTAAATATTTATAGATGTCAAATTAAGAGGAAAATGAATAGTATCCGAAATTACTATTCATGTGAATAGTATCTGAAATCACTATTCATATGAATAGTACTATTCAAATGAATAGTAACCAACGATTACTATTTGGGGTTGGTGAAATAGTGCCCGGTTACTATTTGGGGGTTGTTGGAATAGTGCTCGGTTACTATTTGGGGGTTGTTGGAATAGTGTCAAATAGTAACTTTCTAAAACCTATAAATAGGCCTGTTGTATTTCATTTCAAAACACACCTCAACACACAACTCTCTGTTCTCTCTCTCTCTTATATCTTCTCAGTGTAAGCTGCTAGACAGTCCATCTAGTAGGAAAGTCGACTTAGCCCGCTTTCAGGAAGTATCGGGTAGAAGGTCCTCGTGCCTAAACTATCCTTAAGAGTTCCGGTTTTGAAGCTAATCCATTGGATTAGAAGTTGTAACACCCCTTCGAGTTTATTATCAATAAAGATATATTCTCGGAATTAATTTTTTTGGTAGTATCGTATTCAACCCCCCCTTCTACGATACTTCGGGACCTAACAGAGGGTGAGGGGTTTATTGATTTTATGCAAAGTACTCAACCACTTTTTAAGTTGCCTTCTCGTTTTACCGTAGCACGAGATTGTTACCAAATTTATTTGGATGAAAAGAAAAAGTTGACTACATATTTTAGAATGTCGGGTCAAAAAGTTAATATCACCACGGACACTTGTACTTCAATTGTATTTTGCTTGTGTCTTCTTTCCAATTTGTCAAACTAGTAAGTTTGTATAACTTATAGTTAAGGTTGTGTAGGTAAGTTACAATTTGTCATATGGAGCATTTAGTTGGTGCCTTGGTAATTTGATATACTCTTGATCAATTTATGGTGCTGTCTTTATTTGCTTTGTAATTATTGCATTAGTCCACATGAATGTCAATATAACAGCTGCTGGTCATTTGTATTTATCTATTCCATTATTTCCTACCAGACCTCTACTTGATTTTTCTACAATCAATTTCTATTGCTCTATGTTATTGTTGCCTTTGTTTGTACTGCTGGTTTACTGGTTCCAAGTTTTACGTACGAGATGCATCAGTTAAAGTTTTAACAAGGCAGGCAGGTTTGTTATTATTATTGATATAGGCCACATTCACAACATTAAAAGGTCTCTTACTGGCTTACTTCCTTCTATTGAAAATTACTGCTGAACTGCATATACAGTAGTGTTTGGAATAACTCGATTATAGCAAAATATATACTAGATTTTCAGATTGGGCTCTTAATGGATCAGCTAGAGCAGAACCATGTTTTAAAACTGATTCTGAATTGTCTAATTATACTTTATAAATGTATTTTTTAAAAGATGACATTTAGACCCTAACCAGTTGCTGATGTCTGTATTTTAAACGTCTGCTTGTAATGGGCACAATTTTATTCTGGAATACACTGAGGCTAATTTTTTAATTCTTGTACCACTGTAATATTTTAGTTCATGTGACATCTAATCGTGTGGGACTGTGATCTTATGTTTGGACAATGTATAAGTTTCTATCTTGATTGTCTTGTCAATATGGATCAGGAAGATTAAAAAGAAAACCTAAATTTTCTTTATGTTCCACTGCTTGTAATGTGATAAGGACATGATTTGTACTGTATTTTCTCACTTTCATAGTCTTTTTTTTTTGTTACATTACATGATCTGTTTTTACAATAATTTTCAGGAATGGAATTTTCGTGTAATCGTGTTACTGCTTGATGTTGCAGCACACCAGCACCAGCAGACCAGCACCAGGATGGATATTTTAATTTTAGTTCATGTAGTCATGTCATTGTCACTTTGTTTTTGTTAATTATTATTGTTCCAGACTTCCAACAATGTAATTTTATTTTGGTGTTTTGTAATTGTTTGAACCATTATTAGTCAAGTATGCTTGTTTGAAAACTTTTCACTTATGATACTCTTTGCTATGATATTAGTATGTTTTATCAAAGATTCCATGAAAACTTGTACTGAGCAGGCAGCAGGCTGTAGCAACTAGCAACTGGTGTAAATAGACAATTTTAAAATTTCGGTTTTATAGTAAACCGAACCGAATAAATCGACCCGAATAAATCGATCCAGTAGATTTCGGTTTGGTTTTGCAAGCAAATCGGTTCGGTTTGACAAAATTTGCAATTAGGATTTTCTTTTTTTTTTTAATTCGGTTCGGTTTTGAACCGAACCGACCGAATGCTCAGCCCTAGCTTTTTTTAAAGAAATGTTTGAATTTTAGCAAGGTTTAAACCTGAAAATTGATGAATTTTAGTTGGGAAATAAAATATCAATTAGTTTATTTAAAAATGTTAAAAATTTTATGTGCATCACTTTAGAGCATCTCCCATGATAATAGGCATAATGGTTGGCTAAATTTTTTCTTAAAAGGAAATAATAAAAATTTTACATAAGAGGGTTATGACGGGAACTCCAATGGGTTCAGCTATAGTAATGATTCATTATAATTTTGCTAAGGAAAATTTTGGTTTGACAAATATAGTCGATGGAAGATAATTGTCTGTAATTATTGCTAAGGATTTTGATGCATTGGAATACAAATTTTTTTTTTTTACATATTATCTATAAGTAGGCCTGGAAATCGTGTCGTTTCGTGTATTTTCGTATACTCATAGCTAAAACCGAAATCGATCCGATATCATTTCATGTACTCATAGCTAAAACCGAACCCGAAACATTTCATTTCGTGTCAACACGAATTTCGTGTACTTTTTGTTTACACGAAATGACCCGAAATAACACCAAATGATTATATCCGAATACACGAAATACTAATGAATAGGTAAAATGAAATATGTATATAATACTTATATTTATATAAAAAAAATAATATATATATATATATATATATATATATATATATATATATATATATATATATATATATATATAGAGAGAGAGAGAGAGAGAGAGAGAAAAATGTTCCTACAGTTAACTTTAGGAGAATTTCCTAAAGTTAACCTTTAAAATCATTTGATTGTTACCTTTTATTTATAAGGGCCCCGCAGGGGCATTAATGATGTGTCTTTTTATTTAGGAAAGTATGTGATGTGTCTTTATTTCAGTCGTTAACTGTAGGAAATTCTCCTATAGTTAACTATAGGATCATTAAGCCCATATATATATATATATATATATATATATATATATATATATATATATATATATATATATATATATATATAATATTTCGTGTACTTTCGTGTACCCAAAATGAAAATTCATATCTGATACTAAATATTTCGTGTAACTTTGTGTTCGTGTACTTTCATGTTTCGTGTACCAAAAATTAAAATCCAAAATTATATTTTTTGTGTCGTTTCGTATCGTATTCACGTACAAATTGCCACACCTATCTATAAACGATACCGGGTACATATTATAGCTAAGGGTTCTTTATCATTATATCATTGGAGATGCTATACCTGTATAACATTTAAACACCACCTTAAAGTTTTGAACAAATAAATTATCTTGAGTCCAATTTTTTTATTAATTATTATTGTATACTATAATATAAAGATAAAATGTAATATTTGGAGGTTCTTTCCACATTTGATAACAATAATAATAAATTTAGATCATTTTTTGAAAATTTTTATATCAAATTTTAAAAAATTATGTTAAATATTCTTTTGAGAAATGAGTACTTAAATACAACAAACAAATTTCTTTCACAGTAATGTTAGGTAACCAAAAAAAGGAGTTTTTTCCCAAATAAGTGTTGGTGAGAATTTTATTTACCAAAATGGGTGATTTTAAAAATATTTACCAAAATGGGTGAAAACATAATTCTTTTAATTTTTAATCAAAATTCCAATTATCCATCTACCCAAATAACATATCATCGTATGTGGTGTGTATACGTGTGATCAGGGTTACAAGGGTTCATTCCAGAAAACGTAACTTCAACTTTTACGTAACTTCAACTTTCTCCAGGTACCATTTTCTTGTACTTCTTGTATGTATGTATGGAGTTTACACTTTTGAATTCATGTGTATTTTTGTTTTAATTTTGTAAGGCTTAAATACATTTTTTAGATGTTTGGGTAATTTTAATTGCTAGTCTTCTCTATGTTTAGATGTTTGTAGGTACACTTTAATTGCTATGCTATTCTTCTCTATTTTTTGTTTAGATGTTTGGGTAATTTTATTTTTTTTGTAATTTATGCAATTTTTATTATTGCTATTCAGAATGAACTTGACCACTGCATTACTACACATGATACAAAATGAAGATTTTGATAGAGTCTCTCAAATTGCTATTGTAAATAATGATGACGTGGATACTATGTTACTAGATGAAGTTGAAGATGATATTGATGTTTTGTTGGAAGAAGATGAAATTGGAGAGGGAACTCAAGTACCCTTAACCTACACCAATTTAGAGGATACTGATTTGAATATTGATGATAATTGGATGACATCCTTGTGTGAGAGTAAAAGTGATTTCAGTCGTGAGTTAGGAAAAGACTCGTTCAACGATAAGGAAGAATTTACCAGAGCTGTCAAACTTTACAATATCAAAGCACATAAACATTTTGAGGTTGTTGAATCACGACCAACCACTTGGTGTATAAGATGTATGTTATATAAACAAGGTTGCAAATGGCAACTTCGTGCAAGTAAACGTAAACGTACTGGATCATTTGAAATCACAAAATATAGTGGTCCACATACTTGTTTGCACTATAAGATTTCTCAAGATCATCCAAATCTTGATTCAACTTTGATTGCTCAAGAAATTCAACACCTTATAAAAGAGCAGCCTTCTATTAGTATTACCGCTTTAAAAGCTGAAATAATTGATAAATTAGGCTACACTCCTTCGTACAAGAAAGTTTGGGTTGGAAAGCAGAAGGCAATTGAACAAGTATTTGGGAACTGGGAAAAATCTTATAGCATGTTGCCTAAATTTCTATGTGCGGTACAAAAGTTTAATCCAGAGACTATCGTTGAATTGTGCGTTTTAGGAGAGGCTGATGTAGATCATGTGGAGTTCAGGCGCGTATTTTGGGCATTTGGTCCTTCTATTAAAGGGTTTATGCATTGCCGACCTGTTATTAGTATTGATGCCACTCATTTATATGGTAAGTATAAAGGCAAGATGATGATTGCAATGGGAGTTGATGGTAACAATCAGATATTTCCCCTTGCATTCGCTATTACTGAAAACGAGTCGTATGCTAGTTGGAATTGGTTTCTTTCTCATGTTAAGAAACATGTGGTGAAAGATAGAGAAGGGATATGTTTAATATCTGATCGTCATGCTGGAATATTAAAGGCAGTTAACGAAAAAGGATCTCATTGGTTAGAGCCACGTGGTTTTCACAGGTATTATTTTTATTCATATGTTATAAATTATTGCGGTTGATCTTAAATTTTTGATGAATATTCTCTCCCGTTGTCGTCTACTTGTCTTCATTCTTCCTTAATATTTTTGCCTACTTATGTATGCTCATGGATTTTGTACTGCTGTTAATGAGCTTGAGGCTGGAAGTCATATAGTGATTTAAATTATAATTTTAGTGAACTTTTCTCGTTCTATAGCAACCAATTAATTCTTTTCTTACACATGGTGGTAACGATCCTACTGCCTTTGCTATAACCACCTTTGGGGTTTGTTTTTATTGAGAATTAACGTACAGGTTAGAGTTTTGCATTTGTTTAATATATTACTGTTTTCTTGTAGACACAAGTAGAGCGGACTAGTACTAACCTTTTTTATGAATTGAGAGTTTGTTTCAACTTGGGGTTGCTGTAATTGAGGCATTGAGCATAACGGGGATACTAGTCCTAAACTATAGGATCATTATACTGTACTTGTCCTAAACTAGTACTTTCTCCTTCTCACAATACTAGTGTTTTTTGAAAGATTTTTTTTCCTTATACTACTATATTTTCCAATTTTTAATGTAAATTTTGATATTTCCTAAATTACTTTTTTGAAAATTGTTTAGCACTTAATAAGAAATGGATAATAGTTTAAAGTAACTTATATTTTTTAAAAATCACTATATTTATAATGGATATGAGAGAAAATGTATATTATAATTATTATTTTTTTAAGAAGCATAAGTTTTCACAATGGAGGGAGTACTTTGGATCATGGGGGAACTACACCAAACAAATTCAACCTATTGTAATGATTATTTCAGTAAATTATCCAACACTTCGGTGAACATGCACCCTACACAGAGGTTGATGGAATAAACAGCAATAGTTTGTAATTTACATGGCAACTAATGAAATACATTACTCTGTAATCGACAACGCACAACAATGGCTCTCGATTCATGTCATGGCAACTGTTTTCAAGTGTCACTGTTCTTAGTACTAACTTTATGTATCACACCTTTCATCATTTAAGCCATGACCACAAGGAATTGAAGAGGTGTTTGGTCATAAAATCTGGATTCTTGTTTCCCAGATTGCAATTTACTATTTATCTCCCGTTCAATTTATGTCAATATAAGTTAAGCATGCACCTTAGTTTCTGTTTTCAAATTATTATGCACCTTAGAAGCACATACGTAACTTCTAACATGTTTGTATTCTCAGGTTAAACTGTCCGACTATATTGGAAAGAAATACGTAATTCTTGCCTATTCTTATTTCTCTTTGGTGTTAGTGTACTTTTAGCCCCTTATCTTGCCTATTCTTATTTCTCTGTTTTCTATTAGTCCTGGTGAAGTAAACATGAGTGAGAATATATCAACAAAAAACCAGAGACTTCATTTCTAGTTCCAGAGACAAGGGTGTCAATTAGCTTTAGTGAATTTATGGTTTTCAGTGCCTCTTACAGATCCTTTTTTGAGTGCCTCTTCATTTAGTACAAGAGTAAAAAGTTCTTTTGTGGATTCAAAATTAACCAAACAAACAAAATAAAGGAATACTCTTTTATATATAGAACATAATTCCTATTAGTTCTATCATCAACCATCCACTTCACTTAGGGAAGCTTCATCACCAGAGTTTAGTATTGGTTTTATTTTCACAGTTAATTTTTGTATTGATTTTCCACAGGTATTGCTTAAGGCATTTTATCAACAACTTTAATGATAAATTTCGCAATTCAGAGCTGAAAGCTTTAGCTTATCGTGCTGGGAGTCAGAATCAAATTCGAAAGTTCAACTCTATCATGGAAGAAATTGGGAAGATAAAGCCACAAGCTCGTCAGTGGCTCGAGGGACATGCACTAGATAGATGGACACTTGCACATGATGGCGGAAAGCGATATGGGTTACTTATTACAAATTTGTCAGAGATTTTTAATAGTGTACTTAAAGGTGCTCGTTTCTTACCAATCACAGCTTGTGTTCAACTTACATTTTATAGATTGGTTCACTATTTTGATGTGAGACGTCCTATGGGGACTAATGCTCAAGCTAACGGGGATATGTATACTCCTTACGTTGTAGCAAAACAAGCAGGTTTAATGTCAAAATCCGGTGCACATTCTTTGAGATCTTTTAACCGACAGAAAGGAATATTTGAGGTGATAACTCAAAAGGGGGGAAATGTCCAAGTTGTTGATTTGGAGCAAAAAAATTGCACATGTGGTAAGTGGGAGATATTTAAGTATCCGTGTTCTCATGTTTTGAGTGTATGTGCCAAGCTTTCTTTGAATCCCTGGCAATATATTCATAAATGTTACTCAATTGAAGATTATTGTGGTACTTGGTCATATGAGTTTTTCCCGCTTCCACATGAAGCATATTGGCCACACTCATCATTTATTAAAGAATTACTGCCTAATTCGGATCTAAAACGGGATACGAAGGGACGTCCTCGCTCAACAAGGCTACGAAATGGAATGGATATTAAAGAAGGGAAAAAGAGTAACCATTGTGGAATTTGTGGACAACCTGGACATAATCGGGCAAAATGTTCCTCTAAGCCTGGAGGAATGGCTGGAAGAATGGCGGAATAGAGATGTTGAATTGAAGTTTTTCTTTTTAATGACTTTTTAAGTTGCAAGGTTTCAACTTGCTTGTTCTGGGCAAGTTTTTCTTTTTTGAAAGATTTTACTTGAAGTTTTAAACTCTATTAATGAAGCAGCATTAGTACTTTTGATTTTTAAGTAGAATTTTTGGTGTATTTGATTTTAGACTTTGGCACTTAGTTTATCCAGTGTGTTTGTCATTCTAAATTAGATGATAAGTATCAAGCTCGTATCTTAATCCATTCAAGTAATAAGTTGGCATTGGTACTGTAATTTAAAAGGCTTTTAAGCTTGTAGGAAGATATTTAAATGCTCTTTCATTGTTTATGATCCCCTGTTCTCATGGTTAAGGTTCTTAAGTGAGTTACATGTTACATTTTTTTTTTGTGCCACTTGCTCTGTGTCTCTGGAGGGTTTGGAGGAGCACCACCTACTCGAAGTTTTATAGTTTATACATTTTGAAATACAACACAACTGTATAAAATGAATTATACATGTTGAATTATACTTTAGACTAAAAGAATTATGTTTTCACCCATTTTGGTAAATATTTTTAAAATCACCCATTTTGGTAAATAAAATTCTCACCAACACTTTTTTAGGAAAAAACTCCCAAAAAAAGTGTCCAAAAAAATTTCCAAAATGAGTTGGCAGTCTTGAGTTGACAAGATGAGAAATTTTAATTGGTGGATTCATATTAATGCACGCGATATCCATCTCATTATTTATTTTATCAACCAATTGCGGAAAGACATGTGACATTTGTGAAATTTTTTCCAAATTTTTGTTTGGTTCCCTAACAATTTTTTTTCAAAAAATATTTCTGTCATATGAGACTCTTTCAAAAAATAAAAAAAAATTGACTAATAATTTTGCCGCACTCGTAATAGAAGTGCGAATATATCTAAAATTATTAATTTTTTGAGTAGTTTCCGTACTAAGAAATCAGTGGAAAAAAGTGTGATACTAATAAAAAAATGCTGTCAAATTATGACAAGTTTGTAGAGTTGGGGCTTTTGTTAGGGTTTTGCGCATCTACACCCATCTCAAAATCTTCAAGTTTCTCCTCATCATGATCAATCTTCTGGTATGTTTTCTAAAATCTTTGCTTTTCCCATTTATTTAACTAGAAACAGAGTGTAAAAAATTGATCTTTTAGCTATGAAAATTCCAATCTTTTAGGGTGCTAAAACTGCTTAATTCATCCAAATTACAAGTTAAAATGATTAAATTGTTGATGGGATTTTTGCAGAGAAGAGCTCCACTTCGTTTGGTGGCTATGGCTGCTGTTGGGTCAGGCCTCATTCACTCTAACAATGCCACTGATTTTGGTGAGCATTTTTTTCATCTTTTTCCGATGTTTCTTTTCTGCTATGTATTCTTGGAATGTTATGAGAGAGTCTAGGGGTGGCAACGTCTGGCACGAACAGAAACCCGACAGAATTTTACTTGAGAAAGCAGACATGACTGTATTTTCCTGAAAATGACCTTTTATCAAGTTTATATATCGATTTTTATTAAGTTTGGCACATTAACGAACATGAAAACGATATAAGACCCGAAATTGCCACACCTATGAGAAACACATTCTTTTTGGCTTAAATTTTAGTTATTGTTTCTTCAGTTTTTGTTTTCTTGAAATCTTGGAAAATGTGGTTTTCCTTGTATTTATTTTGGTTTGTTGGGTTGAACTGCAGAGACGTCTGTGCGGGTTGTTGTGCCTGTAACGTGTCGAGAAACATTATATTCGTCGTGGATGGTTATGCAAGATATGATTCCTCGTCAGTCTTTTCTATCTTTGGAGCCCGCAAGATATGGTTTGTTTTTTCCCTGATCTTTCTTTATACATTGTAAGTGATTTGAGCATATGATTTGTAGGTAATTCCAGCTAAGGAAGAAGCAGCTTCAAATCTTTTGATAATTGTTACTTATTATTCTTAAATTATCGCAATGCGTAGGGTTCATGGTTCATAGTGTAATATAACCTCTTTGAAACTGTAGTTGCAGGAAATTTTCCATTTCTCCTTTCTAGAGTTGCCTCAGCTGAATCAGCTTCACCTGCAGACACAAAGAAGGCATCCCCCTTTGATGTTGGAGATGGTGCAAAACCTTGTTGTGGATGTTTAGGCAGAGATACAATTGCCAATGCTGCTGCAAAGGTTGGTTCTGCTGTAGTCAATCTGTCAGTTCCACGTGGTAAGTTTAGTTACTATGCTAATTTTCATTTCTGTGTTGTCTTCTTTTCTTCCTGTTTAAATGCTTATGATATTTGTCTTGGCAGGTTATTATGGACTTTCTGTAGGAAAGAGCATGGGCTCCGGAACTATTATAGATAAAGATGGTACAATCCTGACTTGTGCTCACGTGGTGGTGGATTCTCAGAGATTAAGTACTTCATCAAAAGGCAAGGTTTGTGAGATAATGCATTTTTGCTCCATAGCCTTTTAGTATTTCATAAGAGGTCTTGAAGTTCAATTCAAGGTCTCAAAATCTAATCTGAAAACCTGAAAAAATCTACAAAAAGCATAGCAGGATGGTAGATGCAAACAACTGATGTTCCTTAATTTCCTCGTCATATTTCTTGCCATAGTTTGATATACCGACATTGATTTGCAAAAACATTGTTGTACATAAAAAAGTAGCAATTTGTTGTACCTCTGAACTGGTTTGGTTATGAAAAATCATAATCTTAATTTCACATATCGACTCACTCCCTTCTCATCAGCTACCACTAGTTCATCTAGTTCCTACGTTTGTTGTTTCATCTCCCCTCTTTTTTTGGCATATGCCGTATAGTAGTAGTGTTTACAAATTTTAGTTGCGAACCGGTTTAAATTGAATTAACTTATCTTTGTATTTTCAGGTTGAGGTTACTTTGCAAGATGGTCGAACTTTTGAGGGAACAGTCGTCAATGCTGATATGCATTCTGATATCGCTATTGTAAAGATCAATTCTAAAACTCCACTTCCCAGTGCAAAGCTTGGTTCATCAAGGAAGCTACGCCCTGGGGAGTGGGTAGTAGCTGTAGGCTGTCCCCTTTCACTTCAAAATACCATTACTGCGGGTATTATTAGGTAGTGTACCAAAAATCTGAAAACATTTTAATTAGCTTTTGCCTATGTTAGACAACTCCGAACTGTCATTCTAAATATGTTCCATAAGAAAAATAGCTGCCGTGTAGAAGCTGCTTTAGTGTGTTGTTAACCCAAAATGTTGCATTGACCCCTTTATTCTCTCTTCTTTGCAGTTGTGTTGATCGTAAGAGCAGTGATCTGGGTATTGGAGGAATGCGTAGAGAATACTTGCAAACCGATTGTGCAATTAATGCGGTAATATAACTGTAGTGCCTATAATGTGCGTTTTTCTCTTTTTTACTTCCTTTTGGGGATTTGGGGGGGGGGATAAACTTTAAAGATTGAGGAACATAAGTAGAAATTTCTGGTCCAACTTGTTTCATTGCCACAAAATTCAAGCATTCATGAGTAAAGAATGTAAAGTCTTAGATATTTACAATCAGATAAAATTTATATTTTGTAGTTTAGACATAGTTCTTTGATGCCTATGCTGGTGTTGTAAATGTAGTACTTTCTGGTGAATATTCAGAAACCATATGGCTGCAGGGTAATTCTGGTGGCCCCCTTGTCAATATTGATGGAGAAGTTATTGGTGTTAACATAATGAAGGTGGCAGCAGCTGATGGATTAGGATTTTCTGTTCCTATTGATGCTGTAGCTAAAATCATAGAGCACTTTAAAACAAAGGGGTAATTTCCACGTCAAACACTTAAAGTACTTATCATCATAGCATGGCATAAGGCTGTATAGATAACCGGGTTGTTGCCTGACATGGTTACCCCAGCACATATTTTGATGTGTTAAAGGGAGGTTTAAAAAATTATGTGATTCAAAATTTAAGTTTTGTTGTCCAGCCTGCACGTATTATCTTTTAAGTTTTAACTGTATAATATATATATATATATATATATATATATATATATATATAGAGAGAGAGAGAGAGAGAGAGAGAGAGAGAGAGAGAGAGAGAGAGAGAGAGAGAGAGAGAGAGAGAGAGAGAGAGAGAGAGAGAGAGAGAGAGAGAGAGAGAAAGGACCCTGAGATATATCTCAGGGAACTTTTCCTAAGATATATGCAAAATATCCTTTAAATTTTGCTGGGCCCGCAGGGCTAATTAAAAATCTCTGAATTTACTAAAATACCCATCCTATTTTTACATACAAATCCCATATATCTCAGGTAATTTACCTGAGATACATCTCAGGTTCCCTATCCTCATATATATATATATATATAACGTATTTAGGTCAAATAGTTCCTTTTGATGTTTAAGGATTAAACCATTCCAGCAAGCCCTCAGATTGAACTTCTTCCAATACTGCTATTGATACCATAGATCACTAATTAGTTATATTGCATTTTGGTAGCTGATATTGCTGGAGTTAGTTTCTCAAGACCAGTTATATGCTGGAACAATATGGCTTGGTCTTTTTGCCAATTAAGTTTTGCAGACACAACTACTCTGAGGATTTGTGGCAAGTTCTTTGACATTTTGTATTATTTGTGACTAAAAAATAGTATACACGATTGGTTGGATAATTTTGGTTTTCCTACATTTGTTTAACTGATCTCTATTTTTACTTGAAGAAAGCCTTCAAACATATTTTGTGTTTACTTTTAGCCAACTTTTTTATTTTTATATTGTCTGAAAGAATTTCTGGGGTAAAGAACACATCCCAAAATGTCTGAATCTGTTTGGTGAATTTGGGCACCTTAAATATTGTTCAATTGCTCTTTTTTGCAGAGTAATTATTTCAATTGTCACTTCATTTTCACAGACGCACACACACACACACACACACAGGAAAAAAAGGATTATAAAACGGTATAGTGAAATTGACATCTGGGGTACGGTTTTGTGCAGGAGAGTTGTTCGACCTTGGATTGGGCTAAAGATGCTCGATCTTAATGATATGATTGTTGCTCAACTTAAGGAAAGAGATCCAGCATTTCCTGCTGTTAGCAAAGGTGTTCTAGTACCTGTGGTATGTCCGATTGTCCTCTATTACACCTGGTATCCTATTTTACATGAGCACATTAACTTTTTCCCCCCTACATATAAGATTCATGCTATTCAGGGTTACTTTTAGATATAAAGATTGTCAGTGTAGTATACTTAAGTACATATAAGATTCATGCTATTCAGGGTTACTTTTAGATATAAAGATTGTCAGTGTAGTATACTTAAGCGGAAATGTATCCTTGACATCATGATAAATTGAATAGTTAAATAGTTTACATTGAAATGCTACAAGAACAGATTATCTTTCAAGTGAAGGACTTGATTTGGTATCCCCTTTACAAACTGTGGCAATGAAAGTAAAAGAAAAGAGATGAGACCTATGCACATCTACTGGATTGTTACTATTATTACTAAATAGCGTACAATATATTTGATTTAAATTATCATTTTAGGCTGCGGATGAATTTTAGGTATTATTATTGATTTGTAAAATATAATAAGTCAGTTGAGATATTTATGTGGTTTAGTACATTTTGTATGACCAGAGTAGAGCTAGGTAGGCTATTTATGAGAAATCATGTAGTCACCAACTACTCAGAGGACAATTAATGACTGAAACCGGAGGTTATACGTTAATGATTGCAAACAATCTTTTGTGGTTGAGAATTTGTGAAATCACGAGGATATTGGTTATTCCACACAATGTTAGCATGCACCGAGCAGACTGAATGCTGTTGTTTCTGTCAAATATAAAGTAGGAAGATGTATAACACTCTCTTTTGCTCCATAGTGTGTATGTACTATTTGCAGACACACTTGTGTTGCCTTGAAATATCTCATAGAGAACAGTTAAGTATTAAGTTATCAGTTTTACTTGATCTGCGGATGAATGTTTACCCCATAAATGTGTTGTACTATATTGATAAGATGTTTTTGTAGTGTCACAATACTAGGTGTTTGATGGTTTTGCTTGGACAGGTGGTTCCAGGTTCCCCTGCTGATCGTTCTGGTTTTCGGCCTGGTGATGTTGTCGTTGAATTTGATGGAATTCCAGTTCAGAGCATTAATGAGGTTGGTGAAATTCTTTAGAGTACCGCCCTCAAATAACTGGCTCACTTAACAAAAAAAAAAAAATTAAAAAATAATAATTGGAAGACATGAATTAACATGACACAACATAATCTGTACAACATGCTTGTGATTGAAAATCTGGTTTATGATGCAGATTACAGATATATTGGGTGACAAAGTAGGGAAACCCCTGAAGGTCATGGTAAAACGATCTAATGATATATCAGCTACACTAACTGTGATAGCAGAGGAGGCAAATCCAGATATGTAGACTGTAGGGAGTTTTAAATTTTTACAGGATTAATTTAATGCACTAGCACTTCGCATCATTGATCTCAAGAACTGTAAAACGAATTGCGAAGGGACAATACAAATAGTATAGAAAATTTATTCTGTTTAAGAAATTTGCAAATTTCTTAGTAGTTTCATGTTGCTGTTCTATCAGAAAATAGAGTATTTTTTGCTTTTATCAGACTTTATGATATTGAAATACAAGGCAAGAAAATTTTTAATATCGCAGGTGCAAGATACTTTCTCGTTTCGTTAAGATGTTGTAAAACTCCTACATCAAATTTAGTGCGATTTATGTTTTACATTCGCACCACCAGTATACATATCTCCTCCTGTTCCGGTTTACAAGGAGCCACTCCCACCTCCAACTCCAATTTACAAACCTCCCGTGGTTCTTCCACCACCAGTTCCTGTGTATGAAAAACCACTTACCCCGCCAATTCCAATTTACATACCACCTATCTTTAAGAAACCTTGCCCACCCTTTATTCCCAAGTTTCCTCCAAAGGATTTTCACCACCCCAAAGATGGATACATTCCATCACTTCCGCCATGCTTTCCTCCACATCCATAAGCCTTTACATTTTTTAATCTTTCACAAATATTAATATACCTTGCATCATCAGCAATTTTAATAAATATCTTTTACCTGGAAACATTAAGATAAGGTTATTGTAAACAGCATTTGAATATGGCGAGAAAACACAGAAAGGGTTGAATGCTAGTGCTGATCTCTTGTGGAAATATATTTACATGTGTGGAAATATTATTGAATGTGGTTCAGCCAAAGAGATGTGGAATAAGATAGAGCTGCTGTGTGAAGGAGGTCAGAGAAAATCAAAGGCAAATACTGGTGTCACAGTATGAAGCTTTCATGCCCAACCTGGTGAGAAGCTAACTCATGTGTTTGAGAGATTTAGCATGTTGATAGCTGAGCTGCAGATTTATGACAAATACTATGAGAAGAAAGAGATAAATATCAAGTTCTTGCTGACTCTCCCAGAACATCTTAAGCATAGAATAACAGCCATTCGAGAAGGGAGAGATCTAAACAAAGTCTCTCTTGAAACACTGTATGGTGTGCTAAAATCTTATGAGCTTGAACTCTTTCAAAAGAGAGCCATACAGAATGGATCTAAGGGCAAAATGGCAAACATGTCTGGTGCTCTTGTGGCTCAAGTGCTTCTTGGCTTTTCAATTGGTTTAGCCATACACTTTGGCTGCTCTATCTTTTATGCACAATCCCTGGAATAGTTTTTTGTTTTTGACACCTGTAACATCCGAACATCAAGCTTTCGCTTAGATGCCTTCAATCTTGAATCGTAATCATTGATGTTGATAACATGCTTTTTGTGACCTAGACTCATTTTTTCTTGTGGATGATACTTAAGGTTTTATGATTACTCACAGGTTCGAGTTTTGTGATACCATAACCAACATAGTTGAAGCCGTAATGAGATACATTGATTTTCTTCGTGTTTTCTGTTCACAACAACTTAGAAACAAATCGTTTAGTATTCTTCACGGCAGAAATTGGATCAAATTCTACAATTTTTTTTTTTTGGCAAACACGAGGATTCAACTTTTTTTCTTCATGCGGAATAATCACATTATCCAATGAAATAATATTATTCTCACGAGCGGATGCGGCAACTGATATTGGTTCACAATAACAAGTACAAGATTGAGGATCAATAAAACAATCAGCAATCCATCTGTCCAAAGCTTCACTATCATTGCTATGTTTCTCAGTGTAGTCTACAACACCAACCATAAATATTTCTCTCCCTAGTTTAATCTCTCTTCTCTCCGCTTTTCTTTTTGTGCCTGAATATATATATATAGGTCATTGCTCCAATAGAGAACACCCTTATATAACAAATAATAAAGAACAACTTAGATCTAATATATCCAATGGCCCCGCCAGGGGCACCCAATACAAAAATTGTTATTTTTTTCCCTCTATCCATCAAGTAAAAAAAATAAATAAAAATTTACTGTTCATGATCATGATGACGTCAGCAGTGACGTCATCATGAACAGTAATTTTTTTTATTTTTTATTTTTTTACTAGATGGATAGAGGGTAAAAAAATAACAACTTTTTGTATTGGGTGCCATGACGGAACTCTTATATTAGATTAGATATGAGGTCTTCCTTATTGTTTGTTATGAAGTGCAACTCATATATATATATATATATATATATATTTATATATAGGGGGCTACTCCAATACAAACCTCCTTAAAATACAAACTTACAAACCAAGCATAATCTAATATTTCAAGCTAATCTAATGACCAAACTAGGGGTACCCCAATACAAAAAATGCTTAAAATAATTGGCTCTATCCAACAAAAAAAATAAAAAAATAAAAAAAAAATAAAAAAATATTCACTGTTCACGTGATGACGTGGCAGTGGATTTCACTGATTAACGGTGCTTCGCACCTTCTTGTACGGCGCTTCGCGCCTTTATCATTCTAAAGTTGTAAGGAATGGCAATCAATGGTAAAGGCAATAGACGATTGACGGGTGTGTCGAGGGCCTGCGGCCCTCATGACTACCTAACTCATCCGTTTACTGTCTTAAATGCTTCGCATTTCCACGGCAAGTTTTTTTTTTTTTTTTTTATGGATAGAGCCAATTATTTTAAGCATTTTTTGTGAAGGTACCCTTGGCGGGAACCTTAGAATAAATGAAATATAATTAATTTAGTTTTGGTTTGTAGGTTTGTATTTTAAAAGTGGTTTGTATTTGAGCACTTGCCTATATATATATATATATATATATATATATATATATAGTAATTGTGATTTATACAGTACTTTTAATGAAAAAAATTTATATGAACAAGCTATGTATTTATAGAGAAGAAAATCGCAAATATATGTACTAGTATAATGCCCGTTGAGTATGGAATACACACAAGAAAATACAGAGGGGGTGAATGTATTTTCAAACTTTTCTTTGTTTTGAGCTTTAAGAACGTTTGTTTGAAGGTTTTGAATCTGTGTTGATGTTTGTGTAGCTAAGTATGTGTTGTGTTTAACAGTATATATATGCGGAAATAAAACACAAGAACACAATCACTCATTTTAATCTAACGTTGTATTAGATAAAGATTTTGCTACAATCTGTGAATACAAATATTAGTATTCTCAGCTTCATTTTTCTCAGAGAGATGTTATCTAAGATGAGTGTGAAAAACTTAACCTACTAAAGAAGTGAGGTTGCACACTTATAGAACATGTGCACATCCTACTTACTACAAATAATAGAACAAACAAATCTACTTTCTAACTTGTCTATCCTTATTTCACAATACGTCCAGGCAGCATGCAATTTGACTTTCTTTAACCTGCCCAGATCCACTTCTTTAGCAGCTTGTCCCCTTAGTATCTCTCTAAGCTTCTTTGTAGGCTTTCCATGCACACTTTATAGTTCATGTGGTCCTGTACGTGTCTTGGTTTATTGCAGACTTCTAACTTGTACATCTTCAGTATTTTGTCTTCAAGAATTTATTCGAGAAATGGCTAAGTGATTGATTCGAGAAATAGAATTAAGTTGATCGATAACTCTAAGTTCTCGAACTATCTTTTCTGATAAGTGGATTTTATATCCACTGGGAATGCCTCCGTTCGGCTTAAATTGATTGCTTTGGCCTCAAGTTTGTGGTAGTTTTGATGTGTTTTGCTTAATTGTGCAGGGTTGAAGAAATGTCGATTAAAGGTGTAGTTTCCGTCATTATTTGGAGTTGATTTATGATATGGAATGAAGAATGGAGGCTAATGTCAACTCCCAAGAAGTATACAAGTCATTAAGGATGAAAGACGGAAGCTCATGCAAAAGGAACGGAAGAAAAAGCTTAAAAATCGAAGAAAAATCAATTTTCGCATAACGGGACCAAGCCGGGAGCCTAATTGGCGCCCCAGAGCTGTTTATGCAGATTGAGCTGGCGCATCAGGCGCCAAAACGGCGCCTCAGGCGCTGCGGCGCGCGGGTGAAAATTCAGCCAGAATTTCTGATTTTGTTTTGGCCATATCTTGAGTTCTAGAAGTCCGTTTGAGGCCCGTAAGCAGTCCACGCGAAGATAACAAGATTCTCTATCATTCTAAGGTGGTCCAGAGGTCCAATTATGATTGGAACGTTCCAGAAATACTGAAGAAAAGTCAGCTACGAATTTTCCTTAAAAAACAGAATCAGTTTAGGAAACGTATTTTGCAGAAATTCTATTATAATTCTGTTTTGGTATTTTCTTGCTGGGCAAGATGTCTAGAGCCCTATATAAACACATCTAGGGTATTATTTGAGGATGTAATTCATAAACTATTTTCAGTACTATTCATACTTTAGATCTAGAACTATTTTGAGATTGGAGAGAAAAGGGAGAGAATCAATTGGAGAAGAAGATTGAAGGAAGGAGCGAAGGGATTCGTCCGGAGTTCAAGACACTTCAAGATTTGTATTCTTTGTTCTTAAATTCTAAACTCATGATTTGTGGTTTTTATATATATACTTGTTTTGTTCAATTATGAGTAGTTAATTCCCTTTATCCAAGAGTTGGGTAGTATTCGTTGATTTGTCGAGTTTGTTTGATTTCTCTTGTTATTGTTAAGCTATCATTGAGGGCTTAATTCAATTAGAAGAGTAGCTAACTTTTGATTGAATCTGTAGGGATTATAACGAATCGGGAGAAGAGTTGTAATTCTAGTACATGACATGATAGACACAATTTAATTATTGAATCGGGAGATTAATAAAAGAATTGTGAAACTGTTAATCCTTGGTTTTAATAGTTTATGATTATACTTTGATTGACCATGGGAGTGGCGATTAGGGGATGATTGTAGGCATTATGAATTACCTTGGGAGAGGAATTTATAAACTTTAGAAGGATTGTTTTTAACGAACAAGAGACACAAATTAGACATTCTTGGTAGTCAATTGAAGAACCCCAAATCTTGGATTATTTTCTCTCATCGTTATTATATAGTTTTTATTTGTTTATTAGTTTAATTTAGTTAATAATCATAATCACCAATCTATTCTTCCACACTTCTGAACTGCTTGAGATAAAAGACTCAGAATTAAAATGGATATCAGTCCTTCCCTGAGAACGAACACACAAAAATACTACTAACAAATTGGCGCCGCTGCCGGGAAAGGCAGCAATATTGATTTTGAGTTAATTGTTTCTTGTATTTTGGATTTTATCTTTGTATATATTTTTCTTTTCTTTCTTTTTGTATTTCTTTCTTTGGTGTGTCTACAGGTTCTTTGAGGTAGACAACTTAAACAGGTTTTGAGGAGAGAGACTAGATGGAGTACAACTTTGGTTGGAACAATGCTCAGAATTTCTACAACAGTCAGGAACAATATCAAGACTTCAATCCTTACCCACAATTCAATTCCTATGAGGATTGTAATGCATATCAGGTGAATTCGTTCTATTTTGAGAACTCATTTTATGCTCCATATGCCCCTAGCAATGATTATTCATATTCGTTTGAAAATCAATATCATGATGATGTTTATCCATATATGTGTAATGATGTTGATACGAGTTTAACTCAGTCTAATCCTTCTTTACTTGCTGATTGGGAGATTGCGCTCAATAAAATGATTCAAGGAACTCAGTCTAATCTTCCCTTACTTTCTTTGGGAGTTTTTGATGAACCAACTTTAGAGATTGCTAGTGACAATGATATTCCATGTGATTCAATAGCTTGGTACGAGGAGAATGCTAAACTAAATAATTTTATTTGGGAAGTTCGAGTAGTGTGGTATGACGGTTGTTATCGAACTCCTCCTTGTGTCAATTTTCCTCTATGTCATGATTCTTGTTTAGCAATTGATGATAATGTTGTGTCTGATGAGTCTACTGGTGTAGTTGATAATTGTCCCATGCGCATTAATGATAATTCTCGAATAGGGTATCTAGACATGTCGAATCCCTGAGTTCTCGAATGCAGCTTGACTAGTTGACTCCTTGAGATATCGAACAATGTCTTTTGACATATCGAATCCTTGACTTCTCGAAATCTTGACTTCTCGAATAGAACAAATTACTTCTCGAATTAGTACTTAGGCAAATCTTCAACCTTCAAATTCCAATTGTGTTTATTTTGACGGCCTTATTCTTCAAGCTTGAGGCATGATCTCTGAATCTTCTTTCAAGCATTATTTCATGACTAAATTTATACAGATATACAGCTAGAAATTTGATGCCTATTACAAGTACTGTGCACAAGTAGAAAATCTACCTAGAGGGTTCCCCAGTTAATGGGTCATGTAAGTAATGCAAAGTATTACAAACAATTAGGCTTGTTATTAGATGTATACAGGCATGCCTCTGTGACTAACATCCTTTTTGTGCCTATATATATATATATATATATATATATATATATATATTTAGTAATTATGATTTATACAGTACTCTTAATGAAAAAAAATTATGTGAACTAGCTATGTATTTATAGAAAGGAAAACCGCAAATATATGTACTAGTATAATGCCCGCTTTCACACGCTGTTTATGCAAGATTTCTCAGTTATTTTAAACTTATGTCATGGTTACACTTGATGTCGTAAATGTACTTATATGTTGGTTTTTGAACGTAGGATGACTAACTCTTATTGTGGTTGTTATGACACATGAAATATGATTATTGAAAAGCTGAAATTAAGTGAAAACATCACCACAAATAACATTACATCAACATCGAAAGGAATATAAATTGATATAAGATAATGACGTGCCAATATAGTTTCTTTGTAACTTTCGAAATAAAATTTATTAGAATACTAACGGAAAAGTTAATAAGTTTGGCCTTCGAAATGGTATTTGGTTACAAACAAAAAGAAATTATTTGTGATGATATAAAATTACATAATGTATTGTAATTAACTAAATAAGGACGAAGATAGCCTCATTTCATTTCTTAAATTGACAGCAAAATCATCCATGATTTATGTAGAATCTAGTCGCTGGAAAGTTTGTCACATAGATTACAATTGTGATTGGAAAGTTAAATATATGTGTTATGCAAAAAATCTGCACAACACCCCGAGTGAATATCGCTCAAGAACAACGGATTTATCCTTGGTTTTCGGATGAATGAACAGGTTCATTAATCGTAGCTGCTTCTTAACAGTTCCTCCGGAGAAGTAGAGAGTGTATTTAACGGGCTGAATTGACAAGGTCACAGGGCAATATGGCAGTAGATTCCGGCCAAGATATGCCCAGAAAAGTATCACTAAGGTTACACGTGTCTTGTGTAAAGAGAAGTGAAATTCCGACCCCCTTGCCAATGCCTACATATCTTATTTATAGGAATCAAGCCCCATGTAGTTCTCTTGAAACCAAACTCTCCATTTGGGCCACCAGCTGCTTGTAGATAAACCAAAGCCCACGATTTGCACCTGACCCAACTGCTAATTGATAAGCTCCCAGTGTCCTAATCCAATCATAATATCAAAGACTCATAAATCCATGAATTAATTCGTATATATCACCTTTGCTCATCATTATCTCATTTTAAACAATTTATTCCTGGTCAAACTCCATTTCTCAAGGATATTTTCGTGCCCCTAAAGAATTGGAACAAGAGTCCTTACTATACTTCTCTTCTGTCCAACATAGGCGGAGCTCAGGCTATACTCCTTCCTCACAGCTACGGCTGCCCCCGTACCTCACAGGTACGACTGCACTCGTACCTCCCAGCTACGAGCGTGCTAACATTTGCTCCTCTTCATCATAAATCCAACCCAGTTAAATTGGGCATACCAAGCCCATGGGCCTTAAATTGCTATGCGAAATTTTGGGCACAACAACTACCCCCCGGTTCCTTGCAGCCATAAAATGCAAGAGGAACCTTAATCTTTCTGGCCCTCACAAGTATAATGACAATCACGCCCATGTTCATAAACAAAACAGTTCCACGCAAATAACTCCAGCTAAATAGGTCCAGCTAAACAGGTCCTTTCAAAGCATCCTCGGTCATGTGTTCCGCCCCCGATATATCCATATGAATAGTTAATTTTTCATGAAAATTAATTGTTTAAAGAAAACAAACCCATCACCAAATTCAAAATTCAAAAATATTTGAGTCAGCTTCAAATCCAATCTTATCATCTCCTCGTTTTTAGCAACTTCCAACGGTCCCGATTCCCATAACATCCATTTTCCTTTTTTTTTTTTACACAGATAACCACGAGTGACATCATTTCTCACCTTTTTAAACACCAAAAACCCCTTCATTTCTATTTGTTTCATCCCAAACATAAGAGACTCCTCTCTCTCGCCTCTCCATCTCTCAATACCGGAGCTACCAGGTTCACCTCGATTCCCGGCGATTCTCTGTAGCTCCGTCCTCCTCACCTCTTAATTCAAGGTAAATTTCCAGTTCCTTTTCTCATTTTATACACTTTTTTATCAACAAATGTATATGCTCACTTGTTCATCTCACATATATATCTGCATACACTTACACACACTTGTATTCACATCTATGTTCATATTTCCGTCTCCAAACCCATCGAACTTGCATGTTTGCCTTTTAAATACCATCTTCCTTTAGTCTGATAATGAGCCTATTCTAACCCCAGAATTGGGGATCCAACCTGTACTCGTATACCTTGCCGTAGGTTTACCACAAAACCCTAATTATCCAATTGAACATCAAAAACTCCCAATAATGTTAACATGCTAATGATTTGAAATATTATTGTAGCCTCTATCTTCCGAACTCCTAGGCCACATCCATTTTAGAGAAACCATCCAGACAATTGAACTCCTTTAGATCCATAATTGCCCAAATCCTAATTTCAGAACCTCTTCAAAAGGTACGAATAGGATCATAATGGAACCTATTCATGAGGTACGAATGCTATCATAACAGGACCTCGGCATGAGGTGCGTGTAATCACAATAGGACCTCTTTTACCACTTTTCCTTGCGGAATTCATGAATTAATCAACCATTCCTTGTTGTGTTTTTTTTATTTATGGTTTGCACACACCTACTTATCACGAGAGCTCCACTAACAGCCTGCTCATTTCTACTTCACATTGTGCAGATGTTGTGCGGATCCGCCATAGCTGGCTCCCATGGTTCTGCTATCAACGAGGTCCAGGACCTCTCAAAAACCTTAGGCTCAAACTTCTCACCTCATGACATCCAACCCTTAGCCAAAGTTACCACAAGGTCCTCTGTTAGTGCTAGGACTAGATCCAAAGTCAAAATAATCAACCCGGAGCAAGCTCAAATTGTTTCCAAATCCAAATTATTTTCCCACAAGATCAGAGATACGAGACCCGTAATTCTAAACTCCTCTTCCTCTGTTGAAACAGAAACAGGACCTGCTTCCAATGATTCTAGCTCCAATCAAATTAACTCCTTATCAGCTGAAGATGTACCCAATACCTTAGACTCTGAAATTGATTCTAAAGAACACTCAGATGAGAGTTCTGAAAGCTCCTCTCTAGAAAAACCCATTGCCGAACTAGCTTGTGAGAACATGGATTCCTCTTTGTCCAAAACCGGCCTTGACAACCTTATCCAAACCTGTTATGCGGGTTGTTCATTAGTTGTACCTTCTCGAATGGAGAGATGCCATAGATTCAACAACTTTGAACCTGGTCAGGCCATTCCTAGAGCAGTTCTTTCTGCTCAATACTTCAAGCTTGGCATCTCCTTACCTCTCCATCCGTTCATTCAAGATATAATCACCTTCTATGATATTGCTCCTTTCCAGCTGACCATCAACTCCTATCGTATGCCATCTGTTTATGCAGCATATATAAACGAAAGTTTAACAAAGATCTCTCAGCGTACGAACTGAGCTATTTCTATCAGCTGAAAGCCACTGCTAAAGACTCTAGTTTTTTTTATCTTGCTGCATGGAATTGCCATGATGGTAAGTGTATCAGAGGAAACAAGTCACGAATGTCAGGTTGGATGAAATAATTCGTATATTGTTACGACTGTCTCCAAACTAGAACCCAATTCAATATCTCCCCTCAAATTCATCCAATGTCTCCATTAAAAGGCCGTATGCTCAAACGTGCAGTCAAAGCCCTTGAATTATCAGCAGGACTAGGTGATGGTGCTAGTCTGCTAACACATGAGAACCTGGTAAAATATGGGTTTACCCCTGATGACAGCAGCTTAGCTCCAGCTACGGCTGTAGAAGTTCCTCAAACCAACACACCCCAAGGTTTACGTTCCTCATTTATGTTGTATACTTCGTACCTCATGCATGTTCAAATATCAAATCTACTTAGTAGAGTCTTTACATGATATATTTGAGATTGTTATATTCTAACATTTATCTTTGATTATTGCAGACATGGCCCCTGATATCCCTTCTTTTATCCGCAAATCTGCCAACTACGAGGAGCTGTTTGATGATGAAGATGACAAACTCTCTCCGATCAAAGATGTCCCAATTTCAAAGGTTAAAGAAGCCTCCAGTAATCAAGAGAAATCCTCCAACTCCTCAAAGGGAAAACTCCCTCCCTTATCCATGGAGCAGGTGAAGACATCTAGACCTCGTCACAGCAAGAAACCTAAAGTGGCACCCTCTCAAAGAGGTGAAGGCCAAGGTCCTCACATGCAAAAATTCTTCCAAATGGCTGGCAATCAAATCCCAGAGGACGTTATTGCTAAATGGGATAAAATGAATCAGGTTGAAAGTGCCAAAACCATCCCCCTAGCCAATGCACAAAGCTTCTTTCACTATCTAAAATTTGGTGAGGAAATCGTGGAGGCTGCCAGGGGTGATCAGAAGCTATTGGAGGAGGTGAAGTCGCTGAAGATTTCAATCAAAACCAAAGAGGAGGAGAAGAAGAAGCTGGTTGATGCTGGGAAGAAGCTAAGATCTTCTGAGGCCAAGTTGACCAAGGAACGTGATCAGCTCAATAATACTATCATTACTCTTGACAAGGAGAAAGAGGAGCTCGAAGCCACCCATGCCAAAGTAATCCATGCACTGGAGCTGAAGTTAGAAGCTCTCAACAATACCATGGCCGAAGAGAGATCCATCTTCAAACAGCAGAAAAGAGCTAGGTATGAGGCGGGCTACAAGAACGGAATCGATGATTACCTTGCGTCTACCAAAGCCGTGTTCCCGGACCTCGAATGGTCTAAACTTGAAAAGAGCGTAGTCAAGACAATAGAGGATGCTCAGAAGAACGAAGCTGGAAAAACCAAAGAGGGAGCTACAGATGTCAAGATAGTTGAAGCTCCACTGCATTCACAAAACCTAGAAGCTGAGGTTCAGGAGAGTGGAACAGAAACTGACATCCCCTCTTCAAATCCTATTTCAACAGAAGCTGCTACTGACCAAACACCAACCGTCACTAAGGTAGCTCCTCCTGCTCCTTAATCCTTTTATTACCAAAATCATTGAAGTACCTTTACTTTTAACAACTTGGCACCCATGTTTGGGGTTGAAACTTTATAATTTTGGGAAGCACCTTTGGCGTTTGTGCCATAACTTGAATTCTAAATGAGGTTGTGGGCTCCTCGTAACGCCTCACAAGTTGTACTCATAACTTAATTTCCCCTTTTGATGTCATGAATTTCATTTTTTCATAAATAATTTGCTTTCATATCTGATTATGCTATATCACGTGCAAACATCCTTTAATCAGATACATGTCAATAGTTCCTTAGGTTCCAATAGCTGACACCCATACATTAGGTACTATCATAGTCGTACCTCCTTTTCTAACCGTTAGCCGCACTTGACTACCGCCCATACCTGAGTAAATGTTAACTGGTATGAACCTTTAGCTAGTGTGTGCATGCTTACCCCCCTTGTATGCATGTAGGCACCAAATTCATGTCTTCAATCCAGGAAATAAAATCATATCGGTGTTTACGGCTTTACGATATATCCTGCATATTCCTTATCCTTTTCTTCCTGACTTTTACCAATATTTCCAGATCATTATCATATGCACAACAGTAGTGGAGTATCATTACTCCCTAATAAACTGTCCCAATACAAGACATCCATATGTTCTTCTTTACTTGGTTTGAACAATCAAGCCACCATGATATTTTCAACACAATAAATCAAATGACCTTAACACGGCTAATCCGTATAATTAAATCATGTTGATGATCAATAGATTTCCTCGCAATATGCTAGCTTCACACATGTCCATAGTTGAACCTTTCACGCCAGGTCCACAAGTAATTGCACTTAATCATGCCTGTAGGCCTTTTTGGGATATCATTCCAAGTTTATTCTCAAGTATTTGCTCATGCAAACGCACATATTTGGATCATCTATATACTCAGCTTATTTTCTCCAAATCTTTTGACTAGTATGCTCACCATCCGTATCCTTAGCAAACCACATACCTTTAGCATATCAATCATGTACTTCTGGTTTATCAGTACCTCATCCATAAGGTACTCTCAACACAATCCATGTGCTATTCATAGCACAATCCGTGTGCTTAACATGCTGCCAATTCATCAACACCTCAACCCCGAGGTACTCTCGGCACAAATCATATGCTGCTCATAGCACAAACCATATGCTATTAATCATCAGCACCTCATCCTTGAGGTACTCTCAGCACAAATCCATTATGCTTAGCATAAACCATATGCTATTAATCATCAGTACCTCATCCTTGAGGTACTCTCAGCACAAATCCATTGTGCTTAGCATAAACCATATGATATTAATCATCAGTACCTCATCCTTGAGGTACTCTCAGCATAAAACCATTGTGATTAGCATAAACCATATGCTATAAATCCATCAATACCTCATCCTTGAGGTACTCTCAACACAAAGCCATTGTGCTTAGCGTAAACCATATGCTATAAATCATCAGCATCTCATCCTTGAGGTACTCTCAGCACAAAGCCATTGTGCTTAACATAAACCATATGCTATAAATCATCAGCACCTCATCCTTGAGGTACTCTCAGCACAAAGCCATTATGCTTTAGCCTAAAACATATGCTATAAATCATCAGCACCTCATCCTTGAGGCACTCTCAGCACAAAACCATTGTGATTAGCATAAACCATATGCTATAAATCCATCAATACCTCATCCTTGAGGTACTCTCAGCACAAAGCCATTGTGCTTAGCATAAACCATATGCTATAAATCATCAGCACATCATCCTTGAGGTACTTTCAGCACAAAACTATTGTGCTTAGCATAAACCATATGCTATAATTCATGAGCACCTCATCCTTGAGGTACTCTCAGCACAAAGCCATTGTGCTTAGCATAAACCATATGCTATAAATCATCAGCACCTCATCCTTGAGGTACTCTCAGCACAAAGCCATTGTGCTTAGCATAAACCATATGCTATAAATCATCAGCACCTCATCCTTGAGGTACTCTCAGCAGAAATCCATTGTGCTTAGCATATGGTTAAGGCACCTTACGAACCTAATTTCATAGGAGCTTCGCAAGCCAGATCTCATTAAGGCACCTGTCGAACCTAATTTCAAAGGATCTTCGCAAGCCAGATTTCATTAAGGCACCTCGCGAACCTAGTTTCATAGGATCTTCGCGAGCCAGACTTCATTTCCAAACCCATGATTCATTTTTCTTAAAAAAATTATAAATTACTAGTATGTTCACTACCCCCTAGTTCTTTAACATATACTCCCTCCGTCCCATAATATATGAACTAGTTTGACTTTCACGGAGATTAAGAAAAAGTAGTAGAAATAGAGTAAAGTTAGTTGAAAAGTAGGTAAAGTGGTGGGACCTATTAATATTTAATAATAGATTTGAGAACTAGAATAAAGCATCTGAACACATAGAACTCGTGCACACTCAATTTTAAACAAATAAAGTTCAAGTTCAATCAAGCAAACATCAATCACCTAAACAGGTACTCATACAATTCATATAAGCAAAATAACATGAACTTCATTGATGATCTAACTTTGATAATCACTTACATGGGGAGGTAAACAAGCTACCCCCCAAGCAACAAGAAGAAAGAAGATTATAGATTCTTACCTGGACCTGCATACAGCAGCTGTTGCTAACAAAACCCTATGCTTATTCCTGAAATAGGTCGACGTTTGTTCCTGAATTAGCCTTCTTCAACCCCTCAAAGCAACACTTCTAAAAAGAAGAAGAAGATGTTTCGCCACTTGATGATGCTAGACTTGTCTGTTGAGGTACTACCAACTGTGGGTCGTCTTGTGATTTGTTCTTCATTCCATCCATAATATTTCGAGAATTCATTTCCCTTGACTCTCCATAACGTAAGCCTTCTATCATGCCTTCAGCTACCCCAATTCCTGCTGTTGCCTCAACTATACCTCCTCCATCATCCTTTTTATTAGACATGGACCCCGCACCACAAATTCCGAAAAATAACCCTTTCGCACCAAGTCTTCTATATAATCCCTCAGGTGTCGACACTTTTCCGTAGTATGTCCATGTTTCTCATGAAATGCACATTACCTTCCTTCACTGATGTTTCTTACAAAACCTGTACGAGATGGTTTTCCAAAAAGACCGGCTCGATCTCCTGCCTCCAAAACCTGCTCTTGAGGAACGGTTAAAGGTGTGTACCTCGCGTACCTACTATATCCTCCAGCTCCAGGAACTTTACCATTCGATTGCACCACATCAGGCACAGAAATCGCCACCTCTCGATCAACTCCGCACATTCCTCCAAGTTTTTGTGCCTGTAAAGTATTACGAGGAGAAGATTTCATGGCAAGACCTCCTCCTATGGTGAAGAACAAATTCCTCCTTCTCCCCAACTCCTGGACTCCGTCCATTTCGAGATGTGTTGGATATTTTAGTGTAATTGGATTGGCTAGTTGATCAATGTAATCGTAATGTTACATCGAACAAGTTGGGAGAATGCGGAGTGCATGCTCTGTTCGAGTTCGTTATGATTTCAGAATTATTACTTATGAGACATGTTTATTGGCATCAAACACATCTGCTAGAATGAGATGTGTCTATTGGGAAAAGACACATCTTGAGATGTGTCTATTAGCATTGGACATAACTGTTGGAAATGGGATGTGTCTTTTGGCAAAAGACACATCTTGAGATGTGTCTATTGGCAAAAGACACATCTGTTGACATCTATATATAGGTGTGGCATTGATCATTTTCTGTACAGGTTCATTTGAAATTCACAGCAAAACACATTCTCTCTTCTTGCAGAATTTTTGACTTTATCCGATTGAATTATTTGGGTGAACCACAAATAACTTCAATCTGAAAGTGTTCACACGACTTCAGAAAAATCCAAGTAATTACCCATATTCCCCAACAAAGATTGAAGTCATTTGTTTCTGAAGATGGCGAACGCAGAATCTGCAAAAGACATGACAAGCAACTTTGCAAAACTGGACAAGTTTGAGGGCCAGGATTTTAGAAGATGGCAGAAAAAGATGCATTTTCTGTTGACCACGTTGAAAGTTGTGTATGTTCTGAGTACCCCCATTCCAGAAGTGATCGAAAATGAAACCGCTGAACAGACTAGGAAGCGATGCAAGTGGGAAAACGATGAATACATCTGTCGCGGCCACATCTTAAACGGTATGTCTGATTCCCTTTTCGATATATATCAAAATGTTGAGTCAGCGAAAGAATTGTGGGATTCTCTTGAATCCAAGTACATGGCAGAAGATGTTTATAGTAAGAAGTTTCTGGTTAGTAATTTTATGAATTATAAAATGGTCGATTCTAGACCAGTGATGGAACAATACAATGAATTGTTAAGGATTCTGGGGCAGTTTGCCCAACACAATCTGAAGATGGATGAATCTATCTCAGTTTCTGGTGTTATAGACAAACTACCACCATCATGGAAGGATTTTAAACACTCCTTGAAACATAATAAAGATGATATGACTCTGGTTCAACTTGGAAGTCACTTCAGAATTGAAGAGGCTTTGAGGACTCAAGAAATTGAGAATAATCCTAAGGGAAAGAACCAAGTCGGTAACTCTTCTGTGAATATGGTTGAAGATGGTGGATCTTCCAAGAATTCTAAGAATGGCAAGGGTGATAAACGAAAGTTTAAAGGAAACAACAACAATTCTTCCAATAAAAGGCCTAAGATGGCATGTTGGAAGTGTGGCAAACCTGGACATTTCAAGAAGGATTGTCCGGTTGGTAAAGGTAAGCAAGAAAAGCAGATTGCTGGTCCAAGTGGATCCAAGGATCCAGAAAAGCAACAAGGTCAGATTTTAATACAGAATTATAATTCTGGTCAGAATTATGTATCACTAATATCTGACGCATTTTATGTGCAGGATGACAATATTGCTTGGTGGATTGATTCAGGAGCAATGAGTCACGTATGCAAAGATCTTCGTTGGTTCATAGATTTTCAACCAATTGAAGATGGATCTATCTTAAAGATGGGAAATGTTGCAACTGAACCGATCAAAGGACTAGGAAATGTCAAGATAGTTTTTACTTCTGGCAAATGTATATTGTTAAATAAAGTGTTGTCTGTTCCTGGGATTCGGAAGAATCTCTTGTCTGGTGTTGTATTGAACAATTGTGGATATAAACAAGTTTATGAAAGTGACAAATATATATTGTCAAAACATGGCTCTCTTGTTGGCTTTGGCTATTTGTGTAATGATATGTTTATGTTGAATGTAAATACTCCATTTATTGATGAATCTGCTTGCATGGCTTCTACTAGTACTAGCAATGATTTGAATAAATCTGAATTATGGCATGCTAGACTAGGACATGTACATTACAAAAGAATAAAGGATATGTCAAAAATGAGTCTCATACCTGCCATTGATTTAGATAATGAAAAATGCAAAACATGCATGTTAACGAAGATAACCAGAATGCCATTTAAAGAGGTTAATAGGGTGTCTGATGTTTTAGAACTAATTCATAGTGATTTGTGTGATTTCATTCTACACCATCATTAGGAAATAAAAAGTATGTAGTTACTTTTATTGATGATGCTACTAGATATTGCTATGTATATTTATTGCATGCTAAGGATGAAGCTCTTGATTTCTTTAAAATTTATAAAGAAGAAGTAGAGCTACATCAGAGTACCATGATTAAAAATCTACGTACTGATAGAGGATGTGAGTATTATGATCCGGTTTATTTTCAATCTACTGGTATAATACATCAAACCACGGCTCCTTATACACCACAACAAAATGGTGTGGCAGAGAGAAAGAATAGGACTTTGAAAGAAATGGTTAATTCCTTGTTATCCTACTCGGGATTGAGTGAGGGTTTTTGGGGTGAGGATATGTTAACAGCCTGTTATTTATTGAATCGAATTCCTAGCAAGAGGAATAAGATTACCCCTTATGAACTTTGGTATAAAGAGTCACCAAAATTGAGTTTTCTGAGAGTTTGGGAATGTAGAGCAGTTGTAAGACTCACTGAACCCAAAAGAAGAAACTTGGGTGAACGAGGTATAGATTGCATATTTGTTGGTTATGCTGAGCATTCCATATCATATAGATTCTATGTGTTAGAATCTAATGACTATGTATCTGTGAAGTCGATTATCGAGTCAAGGGATGCTATATTTGATGAAAACAGATTTACATCTATACCTAGACCAAGGGACATGCTTCAGAATTCTTCTAGTAGGAACTCAGTTTCTACTGAAGATGTGAATGGACCGTCTGAACCAAGGAGAAGCACTAGAGCTAGAAAAGCAAAGTCTTTTGGAGATGATTTTCATCTTTATCTAGTAGAAGGCTCTAGAGATGAAATTGAATATCAATACCAATATTGTTTTGTTATTGAGGAGGATCCAAATACATTTAGCGAAGCTATGAAATCTAGGGATGTTGCATTCTGGAAAGAAGCTATCCAAGATGAAATGGATTCTATCATGAATAATAATACTTGGGAATTGAGTGATCAGCCCCCTGGCTGTTAGGCATTGGGAAACAGATGGATCTTCAAAAGGAAAATGAAGGTGGACGGTACCATAGATAAGTTTAAAGCCAGATTGGTAATCCAAGGTTTTAGACAAAAAGAAGGGATAGATTATTTTGATACTTATGCTCCTGTTGCTAGAACCTCTACTATTAGGTTGTTAATAGCACTTGCTGCTATACAGAACCTTGTCATTCACCAAATGGATGTGAAAACTGCATTCTTGAATGGTGAATTAGATGAAGAGATTTATATGAAACAACCCGAAGGGTTTGTTATGCCTGGTTGTGAAAACAAGGTGTGTAAATTGAAGAAATCAATTTATGGTCTGAAACAAGCACCGAAGGATTGGCATGATAAATTTGATATTGTGGTCTTGTCTAACGGTTATTTTCTTAACCAAGCAGACAAGTGTGTATACAGCAAATTTGATGCTTCTGGTAAAGGAGTTATAATTTGTTTATATGTGGATGACATGTTGATTTTTGGTACTGACCAAAATCAAGTGGATAAAACCAAGAAGTTCTTGTCATCTAATTTTGATATGAAAGACATGGGGGAGGCTGAGGTGATTCTTGGTATAAGAATCAAGCGTGAGAACAATGGCATTTCAATTTCTCAATCTCATTATATTGAGAAGATTCTGAAAAGATTTAACTTTAAGGATTGTTCTCCTGTTAGCACTCCTCTTGATCCTAGTATTAAACTCCTACCTAATACAGGTGTTGTAGTATCACAACTTGAATATTCAAGGGCTATTGGTAGTCTCATGTATGCCATGATAAGCAGTAGGCCATATATTGCCTATACTGTTGGAAAGCTTAGTAGGTATACTAGCAAACCAAGTTCACATCATTGGCAAGCCTTAAGCCGGGTGTTCAAGTACTTGAAAGGAACCATGGATTATGGTTTGACATATACTGGATTTCCTTCGGTTATTGAAGGTCATTCAGATGCAAGTTGGATTTCCAATAAGGAAGATCATTCTTCCACAAGTGGATGGGTATTCCTACTTGGGGGAGGTGCTATCTCTTGGGCATCAAAGAAACAGAGTTGCATTACTGATTCAACGATGGAATCTGAATTTGTGGCATTATCAGCGGCTGGTAAAGAAGCTGAATGGTTAAGAAATCTGATTTATGAGATTCCATTGTGGCCTAAACCGATATCACCCATATCTATCATATGTGATAATGAGTCTGCCTTGTCTAATGCTTATAGACAAGTGTTCAAAGGCAAGTCTAGACACTTAGGTATTAGACATAGCATGATTCGTGAGCTTATCACATATGGTGTTATATCAGTGGAGTTTATAAGAACTAAACATAATTTAGCCGATCATCTAACCAAAGGGTTGAGTAGAGATCTTGTGCACAAGTCGGCTGTGGGGATGGGATTAAAGTTCATTGAATAACCTCTCATGTTGAGATACCCAATTCCCATCTAATATGACATTAGGTGCTGGATTCAATGTGGAAAGCTTAACATCTAGAGATTGGAACACATTAAAGCATCATCCCAAGGTATGTGTTCAGACCTGCAAGTTAAGGAGGTTGAAGCTTATCTTCTTAATAGTTCTTTTGAAAAATTGCATATGCAGGTGCGAGAATAAAAAAACTACCTATTTGAGCATGAAGTTTAGCCGCTTCAAGAAGCTTGGACTTGGCTTTGATATGCTTAAGAAGGATTAGGACACTAGGCTAGTAAAACATAGTGTTGAGTAAGAACATTTGAGAATGTAAATTTATGTGTATATTATCTTCATGTATTCACTATGAATAACCAAGGTTCAATCCATAGTGACACCTTGGTATTCGAATATTTGGAATGTGTAATATACTAATGTGAAATTCAATCGTCACGATATTTCATTTATGCATAAGTTTGTTGTTTGTTGTGATTTTGTTTAGTTAATCATGGATTACGCTAAAATGGGGGAGGATTGTTGGATATTTTAGTGTAATTGGATTGGCTAGTTGATCAATGTAATCGTAATGTTACATCGAACAAGTTGGGAGAATGCAGAGTGCATGCTCTTTTCGAGTTCGTTATGATTTCAGAATTATTGCTTATGAGACATGTCTATTGGCATCAAACACATCTTCTAGAATGAGATGTGTCTATTGGGAAAATACACATCTTGAGATGTGTCTATTAGCATTGGACATGACTGTTGGAAATGGGATGTGTCTTTTGGCAAAAGACACATCTTGAGATGTGTCTATTGGCAAAAGACACATCTGTTGACATCTATATATAGGTGTGGCATTGATCATTTTCTGTACAGGTTCATTTGAAATTCACAGCAAAACACATTCTCTCTTCTTGCAGAATTTTTGACTTTATCTGATTGAATTATTTGGGTGAACCACAAATAACTTCAATCTGAAAGTGTTCACACGACTTCAGAAAAATCCAAGTAATTACACATATTCCCCAACAAGATGCTTGCACCCTTCTTGCTCTCCTCCATTTTTTCGTGTAACTATGCCCTAGAATAAAGCTCATGGAGGGTTTTGGGCTTATCCTGCTGTAACACCTCCAAGAAACTACTGTTTGGATGCAGCCCTGCAACGAGACGACCTCTTAATACCTCATCCATCGTCTCCGCCACTCTTGATACTTGTTTGCTAAAACGATAAAAATACTCTCCCAGGGTCTCACTATTTCCTTGCTTGAAACTCTGTAAGGGATCTTCCAACACATTTTCGGTCTTGGGAGTTTGAAATTGAGTCTTAAACAACTCCTCAACCTGTTTCCATGAGCTCTTGAATTGCCTGGGAAGCCATTCGTACCACTTACGAGCATCTCCCACAAGGGTCGCTGCTAACATCCTACACTTTGTGGGTCCCTTCACTTGTAGCGCTTTCATTTCTTGGTTAAAACGATGGAGGTATTCCATGGGGTCAGTGTTACCATCGTATCTAAACTCTCTCCCCTTATCCTGAAGATTAAGGAAAGGAGTTGTACCATCCTCCTCTGAAACAAAAGGACCTCTACTTTTCCTCATCTGTAGCTCTGGCTTTAGCTTCTCATTCCTCCATATTTCTTTATGCTTTTTGATCGTGTAGGGGTCCATTTTCCTAATAGTATGTACGCTAGCAGGTACATATTCCTCATGAATCAGTTTGAATCCTTCTCCATCATCGAGACACAGGGGAGTATAGGTCTTACTTCCCTCATAATATCCGTACGTACCTTGTGCGGACCTCCCATACTGACTTCTTGGTACCTCTTCGAGGGCCTTTTATTCATCGAACTGGTTTCCTCCCAACTGAAGGTTTTTTCCTGTCTCAACTTCTGTACTAGACTTTTGACTCTTACAACCTTTGAGGAGCTCCTCTAGCCTGTTCCATTTCTTTTCCTGTTCGAAACCATTTTTTCTTTTCATCTCTTGACTCCAGGCTTCATATCTGGGATAAACCTTATCATGGCTGCCATCAAGGTCCTGCCCCTCCATTCTTGGTGCTGTAATCACCATGGGATCTATTTTGATGGGTAAATCACGAACTTCAGGTTGTGATTTTCCAGCTCCCGTACCTTCAGAACCCTCTGACCATCTGTCCCTTGCATCTTTCTCTTGACTCCTGATACCAACCTTATCGTCATCAAAATCATTGTTCTCCATGGGATCTTCTTCCATCTCCCAATCTAGGTTTTCCAGGTCCAGTTCCACATCAAAGAGGCCATCTTCAAAAATCTCCTTCTCCAGCTCCTCCTCCTCGTCTCCCGGTATCCGATTTGCCGGTACGTCCTTTTGCTGACAGGTGCATTTTTTAGCGGACCCGTGATGTTTTTTCCATTTCTCCATATGTTGAAACTCCCTTTCTAAATGGCCAATCTTTTCATCCATATTCTGAAGATGTTCAAGGATACCTCTGTTCGTCACTTTACTTCCAAATTCGCCTTCATGATGAGCGGAATCATTTTTCGGTATACGATTGTTGCCCGAATCTTTCGACATCTTTCTCCTTTCTAAAGGATTTTCGGAGGTGCCCCTCCTTCTAGCACCAAAAATGTTATGCAAAAAATCTGCACAACACCCCGAGTGAATATCGCTCAAGAACAACGGATTTATCCTTGGTTTTTGGATGAATGAACAGGTTTAGTAATCGTAGCTGCTTCTTAACAGTTCCTCCGGAGAAGTAGAGAGTATATTTAACAGGCTGAATTGATAAGGTTACAAGATTCCAGCCAAGATATGCCCGGAAAAGTATCACTAAGGTTACAAGTGCCTTGTGTAAAGAGAAGTGAAATTCCGACCCCCCTTGCCAACGCCTACATATCTTATTTATAGGAATCAAGCCCCATGTAGTTCTCTTGAAACCAAACTCTCCATTTGGGCCACCAGCTGCTTGTAGATAAACCAAAGCCCACGATTTGCACCTGACCCAGCTGCTAATTGATAAGCTCCCAGAGTCCTAATCTAATCATAATATCAAAGGCTCATAAATCCATGAATTAATTCGTATATATCACCTTTTGTAATATTCCGTAATTTTTAGATTAATAATAATAAAGAATAATAGAATAAAAAGGGATTAAAATTAGATATGAAATCGGATTTAAAATTGAAATAGAATAATGGGCTTAAACTATGGATAAGATTTTAATACGAATTACTAGTAGGTCTGGAATTAGGGTTGTGAGACATTATAAGTACATCATATTCTCCTTCTCCATCTTTTATAACAAAATTCGTAGGTCTCCTTCACACATAATTCAGCAGTTTTGTAAAATTCGTAGAAAATTCATCGTACGTCGGAATTCATTGATTCTGGACTTTTCGGAAATATCTTTTCGTGCTCTACAACTTTTGTTCTTTGAGTTTTCCAAGAAAACATTGTTTAGAAGGTCAAAAAGGTTAAATACAGATCTGGTCAGAATTGTGATCATGGAGTCTTTCAATATTTTAGATGTTTTGCTTCTGAGGGGTTGCTACATGTGTTCTTATGTGATTATGTGAATTCTTGATTTGCGTAATTGAGGTAAGTAACTATTCGTTGCTCCGTATTAATTTGAAATCTGCTTATATATATTAATTGATTACATGTTCTTGAATATTTGTGTAAGTAATTATTCGTTGCTTCGTGTAGTTGTAAGTAACTATTCGTTGCTTCATATTATTGTAAGTGACTTTTCGTTGCTCACTATTATTATAAAATCTGTTTTATTCTGTTTCAAAATATCTGTTTGATTTGGTTATCGAAATTGTGATATCGAAAATTGATTTTAGAACAAGAATTATTTTAGAATTCCCCAGTTTTAGTTGCGTATCGTATCATAGAATCCGGTCACTGGATAGTGTGGCATGTAGAATTAAAGAACTAGTTTACGCGCATTCCAGAACACATAGATACCTTGTTGAGTAAGACTTAATGAGGGACGTAAACTGGCCCCCATCGAACCATCGAATTATATAAGCCGTGTCACCGGCATAGTGTGACCGTAATTTAGAACTGTGGGAATTAAAAGAAGAATTTGATGTTAAGATTTATTTGTTCGATTCAGATTTAGATTATGTGAGTTATTGAAAATATGGTGTACATCGATTTGATACTTGTTATAGACTATATTGTGTGAATTTTTATCGTAATTGTTATCGAGTATGTTGTGTGAAACTATGTGATAGATGTTATGTGCTACATGTGGAAATCGTGTTTTTTTGAAAATTATAAAAATATTATTTTGAGCCGTCGAACGGTAGTTGCTTGCTAGGCTTCGTAGCTCATTCTTTTAATATTTCAGGTTCGGTGTACGATCGAGTTTGCTAGCGTCGGAGTTCGAGGACCTTAGAATTGGGCTAGATTGACTTTTCGATAGATGTTAGCTGCGCTTTTGTAATAAGTACCTTTGTAATTGACTTTTGGTTCAATAAATGGTAATTTGTTTTAGTTTTCGATTTAGAATTAATAGTCCGAAAAGTCGGGCTGTTACAGTTGGTATCAGAGCCAGGTTGTCCTTCGGAGTGTATTAGGTATGGGACTAGTACATTCTCTAGGATGCGATCCTATAGACTACCGTTTAGGAGTAGACGTTTAGAATAGATGTGTCGCGGACTTTTGGAGTATAGTAGTTTGAGAATTTGAAGACAAATTCTTTTTAAGGAGGGTAGTATGTAATATTTCGTAATTTTTAGATTAATAATAATAAAGAATAATAGAATAAAAAGGGATTAAAACTAGATATGAAATCGGATTTAAAATTGAAATAGAATAATGGGCTTAAACTATGGATAAGATTTGAATACGAATTACTAGTAGGTCTGGAATTAGGGTTGTGAGACATTATAAGTACATCATATTCTCCTTCTCCATCTTTTATAACAAAATTCGTAGGTCTCCTTCACACATAATTCAGCAGTTTTGTAAAATTCGTAGAAAATTCATCGTACGTCGGAATTCATTGATTCTGGACTTTTCGGAAATATCTTTTCGTGCTCTACAACTTTTGTTCTTTGAGTTTTCCAAGAAAACATTGTTTAGAAGGTCAAAAAGGTTAAATACAGATCTGGTCAGAATTGTGATCATGGAGTCTTTCAATATTTTAGATGTTTTGCTTCTGAGGGGTTGCTACATGTGTTCTTATGTGATTATGTGAATTCTTGATTTGCGTAATTGAGGTAAGTAACTATTCGTTGCTCCGTATTAATTTGAAATCTGCTTATATATATTAATTGATTACATGTTCTTGAATATTTGTGTAAGTAATTATTCGTTGCTTCGTGTAGTTGTAAGTAACTATTCGTTGCTTCATATTATTGTAAGTGACTTTTCGTTGCTCACTATTATTATAAAATCTGTTTTATTCTGTTTCAAAATATCTGTTTGATTTGGTTATCGAAATTGTGATATCGAAAATTGATTTTAGAACAAGAATTATTTTAGAATTCCCCAGTTTTAGTTGCGTATCGTATCATAGAATCCGGTCACTGGATAGTGTGGCATGTAGAATTAAAGAACTAGTTTACGCGCATTCCAGAACACATAGATACCTTGTTGAGTAAGACTTAATGAGGGACGTAAACTGGCCCCCATCGAACCATCGAATTATATAAGCCGTGTCACCGGCATAGTGTGACCGTAATTTAGAACTGTGGGAATTAAAAGAAGAATTTGATGTTAAGATTTATTTGTTCGATTCAGATTTAGATTATGTGAGTTATTGAAAATATGGTGTACATCGATTTGATACTTGTTATAGACTATATTGTGTGAATTTTTATCGTAATTGTTATCGAGTATGTTGTGTGAAACTATGTGATAGATGTTATGTGCTACATGTGGAAATCGTGTTTTTTTGAAAATTATAAAAATATTATTTTGAGCCGTCGAACGGTAGTTGCTTGCTAGGCTTCGTAGCTCATTCTTTTAATATTTCAGGTTCGGTGTACGATCGAGTTTGCTAGCGTCGGAGTTCGAGGACCTTAGAATTGGGCTAGATTGACTTTTCGATAGATGTTAGCTGCGCTTTTGTAATAAGTACCTTTGTAATTGACTTTTGGTTCAATAAATGGTAATTTGTTTTAGTTTTCGATTTAGAATTAATAGTCCGAAAAGTCGGGCTGTTACAGTTGGTATCAGAGCCAGGTTGTCCTTCGGAGTGTATTAGGTATGGGACTAGTACATTCTCTAGGATGCGATCCTATAGACTACCGTTTAGGAGTAGACGTTTAGAATAGATGTGTCGCGGACTTTTGGAGTATAGTAGTTTGAGAATTTGAAGACAAATTCTTTTTAAGGAGGGTAGTATGTAATATTTCGTAATTTTTAGATTAATAATAATAAAGAATAATAGAATAAAAAGGGATTAAAACTAGATATGAAATCGGATTTAAAATTGAAATAGAATAATGGGCTTAAACTATGGATAAGATTTGAATACGAATTACTAGTAGGTCTGGAATTAGGGTTGTGAGACATTATAAGTACATCATATTCTCCTTCTCCATCTTTTATAACAAAATTCGTAGGTCTCCTTCACACATAATTCAGCAGTTTTGTAAAATTCGTAGAAAATTCATCGTACGTCGGAATTCATTGATTCTGGACTTTTCGGAAATATCTTTTCGTGCTCTACAACTTTTGTTCTTTGAGTTTTCCAAGAAAACATTGTTTAGAAGGTCAAAAAGGTTAAATACAGATCTGGTCAGAATTGTGATCATGGAGTCTTTCAATATTTTAGATGTTTTGCTTCTGAGGGGTTGCTACATGTGTTCTTATGTGATTATGTGAATTCTTGATTTGCGTAATTGAGGTAAGTAACTATTCGTTGCTCCGTATTAATTTGAAATCTGCTTATATATATTAATTGATTACATGTTCTTGAATATTTGTGTAAGTAATTATTCGTTGCTTCGTGTAGTTGTAAGTAACTATTCGTTGCTTCATATTATTGTAAGTGACTTTTCGTTGCTCACTATTATTATAAAATCTGTTTTATTCTGTTTCAAAATATCTGTTTGATTTGGTTATCGAAATTGTGATATCGAAAATTGATTTTAGAACAAGAATTATTTTAGAATTCCCCAGTTTTAGTTGCGTATCGTATCATAGAATCCGGTCACTGGATAGTGTGGCATGTAGAATTAAAGAACTAGTTTACGCGCATTCCAGAACACATAGATACCTTGTTGAGTAAGACTTAATGAGGGACGTAAACTGGCCCCCATCGAACCATCGAATTATATAAGCCGTGTCACCGGCATAGTGTGACCGTAATTTAGAACTGTGGGAATTAAAAGAAGAATTTGATGTTAAGATTTATTTGTTCGATTCAGATTTAGATTATGTGAGTTATTGAAAATATGGTGTACATCGATTTGATACTTGTTATAGACTATATTGTGTGAATTTTTATCGTAATTGTTATCGAGTATGTTGTGTGAAACTATGTGATAGATGTTATGTGCTACATGTGGAAATCGTGTTTTTTTGAAAATTATAAAAATATTATTTTGAGCCGTCGAACGGTAGTTGCTTGCTAGGCTTCGTAGCTCATTCTTTTAATATTTCAGGTTCGGTGTACGATCGAGTTTGCTAGCGTCGGAGTTCGAGGACCTTAGAATTGGGCTAGATTGACTTTTCGATAGATGTTAGCTGCGCTTTTGTAATAAGTACCTTTGTAATTGACTTTTGGTTCAATAAATGGTAATTTGTTTTAGTTTTCGATTTAGAATTAATAGTCCGAAAAGTCGGGCTGTTACAGTTGGTATCAGAGCCAGGTTGTCCTTCGGAGTGTATTAGGTATGGGACTAGTACATTCTCTAGGATGCGATCCTATAGACTACCGTTTAGGAGTAGACGTTTAGAATAGATGTGTCGCGGACTTTTGGAGTATAGTAGTTTGAGAATTTGAAGACAAATTCTTTTTAAGGAGGGTAGTATGTAATATTTCGTAATTTTTAGATTAATAATAATAAAGAATAATAGAATAAAAAGGGATTAAAATTAGATATGAAATCGGATTTAAAATTGAAATAGAATAATGGGCTTAAACTATGGATAAGATTTGAATACGAATTACTAGTAGGTCTGGAATTAGGGTTGTGAGACATTATAAGTACATCATATTCTCCTTCTCCATCTTTTATAACAAAATTCGTAGGTCTCCTTCACACATAATTCAGCAGTTTTGTAAAATTCGTAGAAAATTCATCGTACGTCGGAATTCATTGATTCTGGACTTTTCGGAAATATCTTTTCGTGCTCTACAACTTTTGTTCTTTGAGTTTTCCAAGAAAACATTGTTTAGAAGGTCAAAAAGGTTAAATAGAGATCTGGTCAGAATTGTGATCATGGAGTCTTTCAATATTTTAGATGTTTTGCTTCTGAGGGGTTGCTACATGTGTTCTTATGTGATTATGTGAATTCTTGATTTGCGTAATTGAGGTAAGTAACTATTCGTTGCTCCGTATTAATTTGAAATCTGCTTATATATATTAATTGATTACATGTTCTTGAATATTTGTGTAAGTAATTATTCGTTGCTTCGTGTAGTTGTAAGTAACTATTCGTTGCTCCATATTATTGTAAGTGACTTTTCGTTGCTCACTATTATTATAAAATCTGTTTTATTCTGTTTCAAAATATCTGTTTGATTTGGTTATCGAAATTGTGATATCGAAAATTGATTTTAGAACAAGAATTATTTTAGAATTCCCCAGTTTTAGTTGCGTATCGTATCATAGAATCCGGTCACTGGATAGTGTGGCATGTAGAATTAAAGAACTAGTTTACGCGCATTCCGGAACACATAGATACCTTGTTGAGTAAGACTTAATGAGGGACGTAAACTGGCCCCCATCGAACCATCGAATTATATAAGCCGTGTCACCGGCATAGTGTGACCGTAATTTAGAACTGTGGGAATTAAAAGAAGAATTTGATGTTAAGATTTATTTGTTCGATTCAGATTTAGATTATGTGAGTTATTGAAAATATGGTGTACATCGATTTGATACTTGTTATAGACTATATTGTGTGAATTTTTATCGTAATTGTTATCGAGTATGTTGTGTGAAACTATGTGATAGATGTTATGTGCTACATGTGGAAATCGTGTTTTTTTGAAAATTATAAAAATATTATTTTGAGCCGTCGAACGGTAGTTGCTTGCTAGGCTTCGTAGCTCATTCTTTTAATATTTCAGGTTCGGTGTACGATCGAGTTTGCTAGCGTCGGAGTTCGAGGACCTTAGAATTGGGCTAGATTGACTTTTCGATAGATGTTAGCTGCGCTTTTGTAATAAGTACCTTTTTAATTGACTTTTGGTTCAATAAATGGTAATTGGTTTTAGTTTTCGATTTAGAATTAATAGTCCGAATCGGGCTGTTACAGTTGGTATCAGAGCCAGGTTGTCCTTCGGAGTGTATTAGGTATGGGACTAGTACATTCTCTAGGATGCGATCCTATAGACTACCGTTTAGGAGTAGACGTTTAGAATAGATGTGTCGCGGACTTTTGGAGTATAGTAGTTTGAGAATTTGAAGACAAATTCTTTTTAAGGAGGGTAGTATGTAATATTTCGTAATTTTTAGATTAATAATAATAAAGAATAATAGAATAAAAAGGGATTAAAATTAGATATGAAATCGGATTAAAAATTGAAATAGAATAATGGGCTTAAAATATGGATCAGATTTGAATACGGATTACTAGTAGGTCTGGAATTAGGGTTGTGAGACATTATAAGTACATCATATTCTCCTTCTCCATCTTTTATAACAAAATTCGTAGGTCTCCTTCACACATAATTCAGCAGTTTTGTAAAATTCGTAGAAAATTCATCGTACGTCGGAATTCATTGATTCTGGACTTTTCGGAAATATCTTTTCGTGCTCTACAACTTTTGTTCTTTGAGTTTTCCAAGAAAACATTGTTTAGAAGGTCAAAAAGGTTAAATACAGATCTGGTCAGAATTGTAATCATGGAGTCTTTCAATATTTTAGATGTTTTGCTTCTGAGGGGTTGCTACATGTGTTCTTATGTGATTATGTGAATTCTTGATTTGCGTAATTGAGGTAAGTAACTATTCGTTGCTCCGTATTAATTTGAAATCTGCTTATATATATTAATTGATTACATGTTCTTGAATATTTGTGTAAGTAATTATTCGTTGCTTCGTGTAGTTGTAAGTAACTATTCGTTGCTCCATATTATTGTAAGTGACTTTTCGTTGCTCACTATTATTATAAAATCTGTTTTATTCTGTTTCAAAATATCTGTTTGATTTGGTTATCGAAATTGTGATATCGAAATTTGATTTTAGAACAAGAATTATTTTAGAATTCCCCAGTTTTAGTTGCGTATCGTATCATAGAATCCGGTCACTGGATAGTGTGGCATATAGAATTAAAGAACTAGTTTACGCGCATTCCAGAACACATAGATACCTTGTTGAGTAAGACTTAATGAGGGACGTAAACTGGCCCCCATCGAACCATCGAATTATATAAGCCGTGTCACCGGCATAGTGTGACCGTAATTTAGAACTGTGGGAATTAAAAGAAGAATTTGATGTTAAGATTTATTTGTTCGATTCAGATTTAGATTATGTGAGTTATTGAAAATATGGTGTACATCGATTTGATACTTGTTATAGACTATATTGTGTGAATTTTTATCGTAATTGTTATCGAGTATGTTGTGTGAAACTATGTGATAGATGTTATGTGCTACATGTGGAAATCGTGTTTTTTTGAAAATTATAAAAATATTATTTTGAGCCGTCGAATGGTAGTTGCTTGCTAGGCTTCGTAGCTCATTCTTTTAATATTTCAGGTTCGGTGTACGATCGAGTTTGCTAGCGTCGGAGTTCGAGGACCTTAGAATTGGGCTAGATTGACTTTTCGATAGATGTTAGCTGCGCTTTTGTAATAAGTACCTTTGTAATTGACTTTTGGTTCAATAAATGGTAATTTGTTTTAGTTTTCGATTTAGAATTAATAGTCCGAAAAGTCGGGCTGTTACAGTTGGTATCAGAGCCAGGTTGTCCTTCGGAGTGTATTAGGTATGGGACTAGTACATTCTCTAGGATGCGATCCTATAGACTACAGTTTAGGAGTAGACGTTTAGAATAGATGTGTCGCGGACTTTTGGAGTATAGTAGTTTGAGAATTTGAAGACAAATTCTTTTTAAGGAGGGTAGTATGTAATATTTCGTAATTTTTAGATTAATAATAATAAAGAATAATAGAATAAAAAGGGATTAAAATTAGATATGAAATCGAATTAAAAATTGAAATAGAATAATGGGCTTAAAATATGGATCAGATTTGAATACGGATTACTAGTAGGTCTGGAATTAGGGTTGTGAGACATTATAAGTACATCATATTCTCCTTCTCCATCTTTTATAACAAAATTCGTAGGTCTCCTTCACACATAATTCAGCAGTTTTGTAAAATTCGTAGAAAATTCATCGTACGTCGGAATTCATTGATTCTGGACTTTTCGGAAATATCTTTTCGTGCTCTACAACTTTTGTTCTTTGAGTTTTCCAAGAAAACATTGTTTAGAAGGTCAAAAAGGTTAAATACAGATCTGGTCAGAATTGTAATCATGGAGTCTTTCAATATTTTAGATGTTTTGCTTCTGAGGGGTTGCTACATGTGTTCTTATGTGATTATGTGAATTCTTGATTTGCGTAATTGAGGTAAGTAACTATTCGTTGCTCCGTATTAATTTGAAATCTGCTTATATATATTAATTGATTACATGTTCTTGAATATTTGTGTAAGTAATTATTCGTTGCTTCGTGTAGTTGTAAGTAACTATTCGTTGCTCCGTATTATTGTAAGTGACTTTTCGTTGCTCACTATTATTATAAAATCTGTTTTATTCTGTTTCAAAATATCTGTTTGATTTGGTTATCGAAATTGTGATATCGAAAATTGATTTTAGAACAAGAATTATTTTAGAATTCCCCAGTTTTAGTTGCGTATCGTATCATAGAATCCGGTCACTGGATAGTGTGGCATATAGAATTAAAGAACTAGTTTACGCGCATTCCAGAACACATAGATACCTTGTTGAGTAAGACTTAATGAGGGACGTAAACTGGCCCCCATCGAACCATCGAATTATAGAAGACGTGTCACCGGCATAGTGTAACCGTAATTTAGAACTGTGGGAATTAAAAGAAGAATTTGATGTTAAGATTTATTTGTTCGATTCAGATTTAGATTATGTGAGTTATTGAAAATATGGTGTACATCGATTTGATACTTGTTATAGACTATATTGTGTGAATTTTTATCGTAATTGTTATCGAGTATGTTGTGTGAAACTATGTGATAGATGTTATGTGCTACATGTGGAAATCGTGTTTTTTTGAAAATTATAAAAATATTATTTTGAGCCGTCGAACGGTAGTTGCTTGCTAGGCTTCGTAGCTCATTCTTTTAATATTTCAGGTTCGGTGTACGATCGAGTTTGCTAGCGTCGGAGTTCGAGGACCTTAGAATTGGGCTAGATTGACTTTTCGATAGATGTTAGCTGCGCTTTTGTAATAAGTACCTTTGTAATTGACTTTAGGTTCAATAAATGGTAATTTGTATAAGTTTTCGATTTAGAATCAATAGTCCGAAAAGTCAGGCCGTTACACCTTTGCTCATCATTATCTCATTTTAAGCAATTTATTCCTGGTCAAACTCCATTTCTCAAGGATATTTTCTTGCCCCTAAAGAATAGGAACAAGAGTCCTTACTATACTTCTCTTCTGTTCAACATAGGCGGAGCTCAGGCAATACTCCTTCCTCACAGCTACGGCTGCCCCCGTACCTCCCAGGTACGTGTAACACCCCCAGATCCGGGGTCCGGGATCCGGTGGTTACGGTTTCCAATTCTGTCCACAACAATTGAACTTTCCTTAACATAAAATAAATTACGTCTCTATAACCCAACACAACAATATAAAACACACCCGTTATAGTCCCAGAGATGAAATCAGAGTAACAATCAAATTTTTATTAATCACATTATGAGTTCTTACAATCCAAAAGAATTTCAATATAAATACATACTCTTTGCCATCCATTTACATAAGTCATACTAGACCATATTCTTGGTACTGAAAGAATAAATATACCCTACCAATAGCTTCTTCTTCAGCTCTGGTAGTCTCATCGTCCTCGCCTGCGTCGAGTGCGCCTTGTGCGAGTCATCTGGTCTAGCTGTTGTTGTGATATAATAATAAAGCAAGGGTGAGCAATAGCCCACCAACAATAATATATAACTGAACGATAATGTATAACAGTTCAAAAGTATCTTTCAATCCATATGCCATGCATTTACGGAAATGATGCCAGTATAATATGAACGATGAAGTTACAAGGTAACTTAAAGTATTTGTTTGTAGAAATATCTGCTACATCAAAGTAAGCGAGATATTCTTATTGTTATTAAGAAGAGGAACTTGCAAGAAAAGGTTGCAATTCCAGTTATGACCCTTTTCCAACTCTGCCAACAGTAATCATGTTGCAGGAAATAAATAAATTTGGATGATGAACCAATGATGGAGTATTCACCGCGCCCGCTGTTCCAATCTTGATGATCAGTCGAGATCGTACAGCTCAATTTAGATTTACTACCGGTAGAAGGAAGAACTGACGGCTTTACTTGTATACCGCCTTACTAGCTCTCCCCGGCCAACGGTTGGGCCAAAGGGGATGGACCGGCGCTACTCGGCCTCTTACACGACTCCTAGTTCAAATAGAATTCATGATTCTGAATGTAACATTCGTCCCCCTTTCCCCAAGTATAATACTTGTTGATAAGACTCCACAAAGTAGTCGTATCTAGTTGGAAAGGAAAATTTACCAATAACTCCCAAGCTATTACTTGGTAACGGATATCAACTTGTTCCAGTAATCTTACCCCTCGAAAGATGAGAAGGTAAGCAATGACTTAATAAGTCAACAGCACCCGAGTTGCGGGTGAAGGGAATACTTTATGACCGGGAAGTCGACAAGATAAATAACATTTTCCAAGTAAGGTTCCCTTATTATTAAGGGGATAGACTCAAAGAAGAATGATGTCTGAGAACCTTTCTTGATATAAGATTAATAATAATATGACTCCGGGATATTTTCTGTAATAATCGAAGAAGATAAACCTTATCGAGGTTATTCTAAGTATGGAATAAATATCCAGAGAATATTTATTGAATTAAAATATTTTACAGATTATTTAGGAATATGAAAGAATATCTTTAATCAGAGTATTTCCCAAATAATTCTTGAAGAAATATCAAGAGAATATTTATTGCATAATTAAATAATCAAATGAATATTCAAAATAATATTCATTACTTAATAAGTCCTGAAAGAAATATTTAAAATATTTAAAATAATATTCGATGATTAAATAGAACCCTGGATGAATATTCAAAATAATATTCATAATTAATTAGGAATTTAAATGAATATTGATAAAGTAATATTCATTTAATGAATAATATTCTAAATGAATATCAAGTAATATTCATTTAGTAATCCAAGCTTTAAAGGAATATTCGATATAATATTCGATAAATAAATCAAGCTTCAGATGAATATTGAAGATAATATTCATCAAGTACTTCATATCTTAAATGAATTTTCAAAAGTAATATTTATTTAATAAAATAATATTCTAAATGAATGTCCAAATAATATTCATTTAGTAGTCTCATCTTTAGAAGAGTATTCGAAATAATAATCGATAATCAATTCGACTCTGAATGAATATTGAGAAATATTATTCGTTGAGAAATATTATTCGTTGAATAGTTACGTTCAAATAATTATTTGAAGTAAGAATCGTTAAAATAATTAGTCTCGAACGAATATTCAAATAATATTCGTCGCCCAAATAATAGAAAATATTTACTTAAATATTTTCCTCCGAGGTAATCTCGATATATCAAGGAATATGGACTCCCGGTCTATATTTGATTAATAAGATGTATACGCCCTTCTATGAGGGTCTTACAATAACCGGCTTATAACTGATATATAACTATCTAGCTTATAAGCCAACAATAACATTCAGGGAACAAGTATATCAATTCAACTTGAAAGTAGGCATGCATGCAATGGCATATGTATATCAGCAATCATATATATATATATATATATATATATATATATATATATATATATATATATTTATTCAATCACAACAACAGCCTAAAAGAAGGGAATTGAAACTTGCCTGGTAGTCGAGTACGGTAAGGGGTAGTGGTAGCGGGTCCCGGTTCAGCTTGGTGATCTATAAATAGCCAAGGCATTCGGGATTAATCACTTAACATATTAAAAGTTAAGTTATACTTAATTCGAAACACGTTCTCGAGTTATCTCGTTATACCCCTTTTTGTGGATTACTTTTATCACTGATCCGACCCGACATTCGTTCGTTAATACGACATGTCATTGTACTTATACTTGGGACATACTTAAGTCATATGAGTTCTAAAGTCGATCGTTACGAACCAAAACTATACTCCGAGTTTTATCGCCCGTTTTCTAAGTGTTTTACCGAAGTTATAAAAGAGTCGTCTTTTAGGGGTTCGTTCGCGTTTAACCTCGACTCGAACATTTTTAATAAATCGAAAAATGATCCTTTTGACATACGGTTTTCTTTCACGCCTTCCTTTTTACCTCTAGTATTTATTTACCAAGATTTTCCATGACGTTACATAGTTTACGAGGGTTCAATTACAGTTACGAACTTTCGTTTACGGATTCGAACTACTTTTAGTAATTTGGTCATAAATCCTAAACCGTAAGTCCGTTTCACGTGATCTTTATATCAAAACGAAGCTTAGAACATTACCTATGCTATCATGGCAGATAAGGTCTCTGGACAGTAGGGGTTAGACATGGAAAATGGCATACAAAACATGGTATTGCAAAATCAGGCATTATAACGGCTGTAAATCGAATATCTACCAATTTCGAATCTTCCCATAAACATAGTATCCAACCCAAACAACATATACATGACTTATATACATGAACTGAGGCCAAGCAATGCCTTTCCGTTCATCTAGCTATTTACATCATTAATCCAAAATCCATACATAATCATGCTTATAATCTTAACATAACCATAACTAAGTTATAACTATCATAAACATGCTTAAATCTCAAACAAGGGTTAGGGTTTCAAGAGCTTTATACCTTCCTTGGAGTGTGTAAATACCTTGCTAAGCTTTGCATAGTCCTTGTATACCCATAACCAAGCTTAGATCATCCTAGAAATCAAGAAAATCAAGAGTTGTTCTTGAAAATCACTATTCACCCTAGTCTTTGATGATTTCTTTGAAAATGGAAACAAGAGAGTTTGGCTTTGAAATTTTTAGGGGATCACTTTTGGGAAATGTAAGACTCACCATAATTTTTACAAGATCAAGAGATGGTGGGAAGAGGGGTTTTGATTTTTGAATTAAGGGTATGGCCGAATGGAATTTTCAAGGGGGAGGGAGAGTTGCTTGGTTTATTTTGTTTTAATCTCATCCATTCTCATCTATTACCAAGATAATATCTTGTATAAGTTCACTTTATTAAAGTGATGAGGTGTTGGATGAGGAAATACCATGACAAGTGTTGAAAATGTGGTGGTTTTAGCCTAACTACGTGGTTGCCTTGCTAAGTACTTAGTTGCATTCTCTAGGGTGCTAGTTCCTTGATTCTAGTTTGGTTACTAGATATTTTATACTAGTAGCTTGCACAAGACTCTTGCTTCCTCTGCTTGTTTCTGTGTCCGGTTATTGCCCGTTTCGATTGATCGCTCGAAGGAATATTTCACGGATTTCTAATTAGGGTTTACCGAGAATCCTTTTTAATATTAATACTTTCATTCTCCATCTTTCATTCTAACTTTCCAATTTATATTCCTTAAATCCATTCGTTAAATACTTAAGGCTATCAGTGTCCAGGGAACTCTCGGAGAAAATAAAAGTGCGGTTTTTCAGAATCCGACAGCTTTTACATACACTTATTTTCCCCCTGGATCACTAATACGAACTCGGAAATCCGTTCCGAATGCTTCTATATAGTGTCGTCTCATATTATTATATACTCCCACCAAAACACTATTCATTCTGTATTCTTTACTTGTTCTCTTAGGGTGGTACAATTGTCCGTATTCTCTTTCGATCGTTCCTTATCCTTTTTACGGAACTACTGGATTAATCGTTACCGATCTGGATGACATGAGAATATTCTCCTGCTTGAAATTGCCATATCTTATTCCCTTAGAAGATAGATTATTCTTACCTATGTTGTTACCCTTTAGCATTCTTCAAGACATAGAAATAATAAAGTCGAATTCCATTCATTCTTTCCAAATATCAATTATTACATTGTAGTCATAACCACTCCTCAGTGGTTTCCTACCTTCATTCTTAAATCAAATATAATAACATCCCAAAATATCAAATCCTCAAAGTTAATATCTCAATTCTTGGATTATAATAATATTTAATCCACTGTCCGGTCAAATATTATACCGAAAAGAATTTGGAATTTCTGAATTCCGATCGTCTCTGCATTCACTTATTTCCTCCGCGTATTACTAATATGACTTCGAAACATCTATATCACGTCCCGTACATAGGGTGGAGTGAAAAGTTTTCCAACTTACAAAATCACTATTCATCCACCAAATTACTATGCATGTACAGGAAACACTATGCACGTACGGGAAATACTATGCACGTACGGGAAATACTATGCACGTACTAATTTCCCTTCAAGGATCCATTAGCTCCTTCCTGGATGGTAGATTATTCTTATCTAGGTCCTCAACCATCGAATTGCTCTATTCTGACAATATACCAATGCATCAGGATCATTGTCCAAAGCAATATCCATTCATTACAATCATTGTTCTTTGAAACCACCATTCATTAGAGCTGGTGACCTTGTTGTCGGAATCATTGTTCCTCATTTTATCATTACTTAATAAAAAGTTTTAATTATATCCAAAATTTGGGGTTCTTACAGTACGACTGCACTCGTACCTCCCAGCTACGACCGTGCTAACATTTGCTCCTCTTCATCATAAATGCAACCTAGTTAATTGGGTCTACCAAGCCCATAGACCTTAAATTGCTATGCGAAATTTTGGGCACAACAACATGTATGTTAGTTAATGTAAGTGAAGTTCTGCGAAACTTAAAATTAGTTGATGCATAATGCATGGATGCTTAATTTTGTACCTTATACTGTATCTATTATAACGACAAGTTGCACATTGATATTGTTCATTGACATTATTAGTTGGTTTATGAAGGATTCTCCGATTTGTCTACAAAACACGACTCTTACATTGAAGCTTTTTTTCCAAGTATTCCATATATTTTATTAATTATTGAATTGATGTTTGTACTCAAAATTTGAACAACAGTTTAACGTGTAATGAAATTGCATCTTAATTTTTTTTTCTGTGTAATCTAAAAATAATAAAAATCAATATTTTATTTAATGAAAATAAAATAAAAAATATGTGATAAAAGGAGAAAATGTGGTTCATCTAATAAGGCTTTTAAAACATAGTACAAAATAAGTGTAGTTATGGGAATAGGGAAGGTCAATGGTACAATTCCAAATTCTATTATATTTTCATCTAATTTTAACATAAAAAAACCGAACCGAACCGATTATTAAAAAAAAAATTATGTATATATAGTTCATATAAATTAATATGTTTTATAAAAATAGGCAATAAAATAAAAATTATTTAGAGAGAATGACCAAAATAATCAATTTTGAGACTTAGTGGCCCAAAATACTGATTTTCAGATGTTTGGCCCGATCTACCGAGGTGATGCGGAACCGCGTGTAGCGTATTCTGAAAGTACTGTAGCTCTCAGAATTCACTTCTTCCTCGTTTTTTTCTGAAGCTCTTGTCGCCGACGGCCTTTCCCATCGCCTCCCTCGATCTCTCTGTCTAGCAACTTTCCACCTCCAAAGAACCACCACAAAACCCCATGCTTATCACCTTCATCTTCCCCATAACCTTTTATATCCTCCGGCCCCGCAGGGACATGTAATAGACTCGTCGGAATTGGTTCGAGGATGCCGGAATCGCGAGTTACATTTGAATGAGAGGTTCTTAATCGTGCATTACAAACGTAATAAAACTGTAATAGGATTGTAGAGCTCGGAGAAACGATTCTAATGGTGTATGGTACGTGACTGGAAACCATGGGGGAATGGTGGTGAATCGGAGGTTGGATTGATTTGTCGACAATAATCGCCAATAACATCTGCTCCCGTCGCCCAGAGCTAGACATGGTGTCTCATGATACGTTATCACTAAAGGCGTATCCGGTGAAGATACGGAATATGATGTAGCGTGATATGAAGATACAAAAGATCCAAAGGCGTATCCAGTGAGGATACGGAATATGATGTAGCGTGATATCAAGATACGGAGGAAGGAGTACCGTATCCTTATAATACGGAGCACGAAACAACGTATCCCGTCAGTATTTAGGACCAAAAATTTGGAAATCAGTATTTTGGGCAAATGGATCCCAAAAATGATTATTTAGGGCCTTCACCCAATTATTTACTGCAAATATAGTATAGATAGTAAAGATTTTAGATTTTACAAATTTTCACATCTATTTGCACAAGTTCTCCATTTATCCTTTTGCTCAAGTGCATTTACTATTTTAACTTTTTCCTGTATTCTGTCCTTGCATATTCATATTAATTCATTTTACAAAAAAGTAAAAACATGAATTGGTCATATAACTATACATCTTTTAAAATCAAGTTGATATAGTCATAAATCATATAATAATTATTATTAAAAAAAATGTTGCTTTTAGTTGTACAAGTTTATTTAGAAAAAACAATTCCATTAAAAATGGTTTTGGACATTAAGGTTGTCTCACCAATTTTCTGTTAAAACATTATTGTTTGTTGTAAATCAACCTACAAAAAAAAAATTTAAAAATGAATTTTGAATTTTAAAATCAAAACCAAACTCGAATCGGTGTTTTTGAAACCGAAACCAATGGTTCGGTTGCGGTTTCGGTTTCGATTATTGATTTTTAAAACCGAGAATATTCGGTTTCAGTTTCGGTTTTACCCAAAAACCGAAACGAACCGAGGTTTGCTCTCCCCTACCTTGAACCAGTTTCATATTGGATATTTTTATCATACTTTCAAATTTTAATCATTAGAAGATATAAAATTTTGCCAGAAAAATGAAAAAAAATGTTATTATGAAAATTTTCTTTTTTAAATCGTTTAGCACAAAATAATCTCATTTTTTGTTAGATACAAAATACATTTAATATTTTCTTAGGAATACCTTTTTGCAACTAATATTCATGATTGCTAAATGCAAATCAACTTTACTTAATGTAGACAAGTATATTACTCTTATGTCCCTTACATGTATTAAATGATTCAAACCCTAATAAATGATGTTTCAGCATGGATTCTATAATATACACATTAACAACTGTGCACGGATTCCTGTAATATACACATTAACAATTGTACACGTATCATTAACAATTGTTACTACTAAAACAAACATTACCATAACCTATAATAATCAATACATTATATTATTTTTATTAATTTTATTTTAGAAATAAATTTTTATATTTAAAAATTCAAGTTTTATATATCATGTTATTAATAATTTTAATTTTTAAATAGATTATTACAATTAGGGAATATGTAATAGATTATTACAATTATGGAATATGTAATAGATTATTACAATTAGGGAATATGTTTTCGAATAAGTGACCAACATTCACTAATGTGCTCGAACTAATATCAAAATATACATCCTGCAATTTTAAATAAAAAATATTTTATGTGTAAACATGCTAAAATAAATATGATAAGTCAGCTAGTGATTAGTTTACATGATAAAATAAATATTAAATATGATAAAACTTTTAACAAAAAATAATTTTGAACTCACCGAAAAATCTTCTTTTCCATCCATAGTTAAGCAGTGATTTGCCTCTGAAAAAAAATGAAATTATACATCATGTTAGTCTAAAATTTTAAATTATATAATTAAATAATATATTATAGTGCTTGAAAAAAACCTTAAATTTTTATAGAGCTCGGGAGTGACTTCACACCTTCTTGTATACATAATTATTATTTTATCTATAATGTAACAAAATAAAAAAATGTTAATCATAAATAGTATAATATAATATAATAACACTTACTTTTTAAAATCTTATAAAAAATTAAAGGAGATTATTAATAAATTAATATGTAGTATATATCCGATTTTAACAAATTATATGAAGGTTGTGTTTGTAGGTGTAAATTAACAGAAATTTGATAATAACGAATAAATAAGTTCAAAGCAAATTATTTTATTTTTATTTTCAGATAATTAAGCTAATAAGACTAATTTTTGCTTTGCCTTGTACCTGATTCTGTTTGGCTTCATAAACAAAGAACTGAAACAATATTTGACTTAATATGATGAAGACAAATTTATGCAAATTTAACGTAGTTTTTAGCATCATTATGTAAGCAGTTTCTAATTGAGTTTTAAAATCGAGAAAGTTAGGATTCTCATTCCTCTTAAAAAGATGTTAATCATAAATAGTATAATATAATATAATAACACTTACTTTTTAAAATCTTATAAAAAATTAAAGGAGATTATTAATAAATTAATATGTAGTATACATCCGATTTTAACAAATTATATGAAGGTTGTAGTAATAGAATATTTATAAAAGATTTTCTAACATAACATGTAAAAAGTGATACTTACATTAGGTCAGGGATGGAAGGATGTTTTTAGTTCCCGAGCTATGTGTATGTCTTCTTGAGGTGACTCCGATGATGGGTTGATGAAGTTGTCTTCTAAACTAGAATAGTTGATATGTGTTATTTAGGTTATATTTCTCACATGCATCTGGTGGACACATGAACAGGTTGATGAAGCTACATGTTGGTGACAAAAAATGATACAAATGATCCATTTATATACATATGATTAGGGAATATGAAAATTTTAGTTATTTATTTGATTAATCTTGATATTATAAATCAAATGTATCCATACATGATGAATATATATGTACAATGTATATTTTAAATGAAAATATGAATGTACAACGTATATTTTAAATGAAAATATGAATGTACAATGTATATTTATATGAGATATGATTTTAATAAAATATAATATGAATACTAAAACAAAGTTAAATGCATATCAATAAATGTAGTGTGCAGAAAACTAGGTTATAGGTAAGTAGAAAGAAAAGTGGGATAAGTGCACAGAAAACTAGGTGTACATGCACTTTAGTCAAAGAAATAAAAAGGATAATAAAGTAATTTTTACAAATTACATTAAGTAATTTGATTTGCATTTAGCAACACTCCCTTATATTTACTTATTACAAAATTAAACTAATTTTTAATTTATACTTGAAATAAATTTGTTTTGGGGTAATATGCCCCCGTTATCAGTAATCTGAAAACACCGATCTCTCTCTCTCTCTCTCTCTCTCCCCCCAAGCCCTATCTAAAAAATTCTCAGTGGATTCAAAAAATTGATTCAACAAAAGGTATGTTTATGCTATCCCGGTTTGCGTGATAGGGTTTCTAATTACTTTTATTGCTCAATTGTGTGTTATCAGTTATGAATAATAACGGTGATAAAGATACAGATATCAAAGATTTAGGTGAAAAGATTGTTGCTTTTGATAAATCTAGTGATGATAATGATAGTCTGCATGTTAAATTAAATGATGATGATGAAGCTAGGGTTTCTAATTTAATCAAAGTTTCTAAAGATGAGATTTTGGGTGAAAATGAGGGGTTGATTGATGCGGTTGGTGTCGGTGCGAAAGTAAAGAAAGGTAAAGAATTTAGTGGTGGGGATGGCGAGAGTGGTTGGGTGGAGTTGAGTGATAGTGGTGTAAAAGGGGAGAAGCGGAAGGAAAGGCGAATGAAAGGAATTGAAAAAGTCGAGAAATTTGATGGGGTTGGGGGGAGTGGGTTTGAGATTGGGGATTTGGTTTGGGGGAAGGTGAAATCGCATCCGTGGTGGCCGGGGCAGATATATAATGAGAAATTGGCGTCACCTGAAGTTTGTAAGCTGAAAACGGCGGGGTATGTGTTGGTGGCTTTTTTTGGTGATTGTAGTTATGGTTGGTTTGATCCAGCTGAGCTTGTAAGGTTTGAGTCTAGTTATGCTGAGAAATCAAGGCAGATGAGTTCGAGGACTTTTGTTAAGGCTGTTGAAGAAGCTGTTGACGAGGCGAGCCGTAGACGTACTTTGGGTTTGGCTTGTCGGTGTAGGAATTTGTACAATTTTCGGCCGACTACTGTTGATGGCTACGTTTCTGTTGATGTTGGTGAGTACGAGTCCGGTAGTGTATACTCTGTGGATCAGATAAGAAAATCGAGGGATGATTTTAAGCCTACCGAGATGCTCGATTTCGTGAATCAGTTGGCATTATCACCTACAAAAGTTAAGCACGAGGCTATAGAATTTGTGAAAAATAAGGCTACTGCTCTTGCTTACAGGAAGGCAGTGTATGAGGAATTTGATGAGACCTATGCACAGGCATTTGGTTATGAGCCGGAGCACCCCTCTCGTGGACATACACAAGGCCAGAACCAGCCTCCAAAAGTTGCAAATCCAGGTAAAACATTTTCATCATACCTGATTGATGGGTTTTAGGTTATTTTACTGCATTATTTTGTTTTGTTCTCTCATTCTTGTATTATGCGACACTCTCCAAGGCAGCCAAGTTTCCACTCCGTTGCCACTTCAAAATTTTAAAGTGCACTGCAGTATATATTTGGTTCAATATGATATTTTGTGTTTGTATATTCCCTTGTGGTTAAATTTTCTCTCTCTGAACTTATTAAATGGTTTCTGTATGGACTATGTTTAGTTTTGGTGCATATTAATTTATATAACTTACATTAGCATCTCTATTGTGCATCATGTTTCTGCTAAAGCTATACTTCTTTTTATCTATATATATTGAGTAATCTTTCTGTTCTCAAAGTCTTAGAAATCCTATGATGTAAATGATATGGACAAGTTTCGGAATTAGGCAGATACAAAATGCAAAAACAATGAACTTGGTTGATGAAACACAGACGAACAAGTTAAATTGAAATAACAGAAGTGAGGATCAAACAACTCTAGCTAGAAATTACAGTTAAACACATATCTGAGTCAGAAGTCAACTGTAATGCTGTCTAAAGGAAATTCATAGCTGGACAAAAAACTGTTAACAATGTAATCATAGTGTTTTTTTCTGTCAAAAAGGTAACAAGTCTTTCAATTTGTTGAGAATAGAGCATTTTGGTATGCTCGCTAAAAATTGCTAAACAATTACTTGTGTTTAACTGCAATGCAAAAAGGCTGTCTTTTGTGTAAATGATTTATAAGGTGAATTTATTGAATGTGGAAACATTACATTTTTTTTGTAATGTTTGACTGTAACTAAAAGATAATCGATGGACATTTTAGTTTAATACTTCATGTAGATATGTGCATTTGAGAAACTACTTATTTTAAGATCATATCCTGTTGTCGGTTCTTATGTTTTATTGCAGTTATGCGTGTTTCATTTATTACTAGTAGTCCTACTTTGTAAATTTACATGCATCACAATAATATGCAAGTTTTTTAAATATTTTGCAACCTTCTCCTATACATATTTGATGGTATGGTTATTATTTCAGCTCCATTGAGTGGCCCACTGGTAATTGCCGAAGTTCTTGGTAAGGGTAAGGGCTCTTCAAAATCGAGTAAATCCAGGGAGCGTGCGAAGAAGGATCAGTATCTATTTAAACGGAGAGATGAAATAAATGACCCGAAGACTAGTGTCGATGTCCTTCCTGGCCAGGCTGCTTCCTCAGAGCAGCCAGTTTATGTGGATGGTTCCGTTGCAATTGCAGCTGGTGAGCGTGCTGTGCAAAAGAAATCTACAAAAGTCTCTAAAAAGCACAAGGCTTCACCAAAACATCAAGGAACAGAAAGTTCAGTGAGGGATGAGGTCTCAGATCGGGGACAAGAAGCAGGTGGCAAAGGAGATTTGAGAGATGATAAGCCTTCTGGCTTGGAGATTGGCCATACTGATTCTCAGATGAATTTGATTAATTCTTCCGATAATAAACCAGTGGGTGAAGCTCCATCTCAATGCTTCCAAGCATATGAAGCAAAGCTTTTCCAAAATGAGGGAAATGTTTTAGGGGTGAAAAGTCAAGAGACCTCTAGATCTGAGTTTGGAGTGGGTCATGCAGGGATCAATACTTCTGATTCAGTAGTTGACATACCTTCTCCAGTTGATGTCAAACATGACGGAGCTCATTTAATGGCCATTAAATCAGTTGAAAAGCCTGAGCAGTCTATAGCAGCTAAAACTGAAGTACATGGAAAACAAGCTCATTATGGTGGTGTTGGCTATCCTTTGGCAGCAGGTAATGCAAAGTCTCCTGAAGACGGTACAGATATAAATGATGGCATTCAAGCAAAGAAAGTCAAGGTTCGTAAGCGACCTGCTGAGAAACTGAACAGTGACAATCCTATGCCATTGATGAAGAAGAAGCGAAAGAAAGGGGTATTGAGTTCTGAAAACATGAAGAGTAGCCCATCTGGTGGAGAATTTGAGCCGTCAGTGCAGAGCATAGCTAAGTCACCTGTGCCTGTTGCTACGTCTTCCAGAGAGGACTTGCACGTAGAGCCTCGGGGGGAAGAAGGTAATATCTCGTTCAAAACTATTTTGGCACAGAAGATGAGTCAAGTGGAGAAGATAGAGTTGGAGCCTCCAGAATTACTACATTCTCTGAAAACACTTGCTCATAGTTTCACAGGAGGCAGCAACAGATGCATGGAATCTGTTCGGCAGGCTTTTCTTAGATATCGTGCACTTGTTTTTGAAAAGAGCTTGGTCCTATTGCCAGCCGCTGGCAGTCAGTCAAATGAAACTTGTATCAGTGAGCCTATATCTGATACTAAAGCCATTGATATTTCAGCGGTAGATATTAGAGAGCGACAGTTAATTAAACCACATCGACAAGTGGCCAGGCCTGATGATCCTTCTAAAGGTGGGCTGAAACGTGGGCCATCTGATCGTCAAGAAGAAATTGCAGCAAAAAAGAAGAAAAAAATTAATGATATGAAAGAATTAAAAGCAAAAAAGAAGGCTACTCAGAAAACTCCAGTTATGCAGCAAGGAGACGTGATCAAAGAAACAAGTGGTCCAGCACTGAAATCACTTAAACCAGCACCTCTCAAAGAAGCACGTGGTCCAACGATGAAATCGCCTAAACAAAAACCTCTCACAGAAGCAAGTGGGCCTTTAATGAAATCACTTAAACCAGCACCTCTTAAGAAATCGGAGCCTTCCTTAAAAGCACTAGGTCCGATGATGTTGGTGATGAAGTTCCCACCCCAAGGAACACTGCCGTCTATTATGGAACTAAAGGCTCGGTTTGCTCGTTTTGGGCAATTAGATCATTCTGCTACTCGTATTTATTGGAAGACCTCAACATGTCGTCTGGTATACCGACGCAGGGTTGATGCAGAGTCGGCATGTAGATTTGCTTCTTCTACTCGTAATTTGTTTGGAAATATGAATGTCAGGTGTTACACTCGGGAGGTTGAAGTTGCGGCATCTGTTGCTGAACAGGGCAGAGTGCTGAAGGAAGATTCATCAATGGGAACCTCACAGTTGACAGATTCGGCAGTTGAACAAAGACCAGCAAGATCTCTACCTCTGCGGACACTGCAACAACCAGGAGGTCAGCCGAAATCTATACTTAAAAAGTCGAATGGTGACGAGACCAATGGGACTAATGGCGCTGGCAAGGGAACTCGTGTAAGATTTAATTTGGGCGAGGAAGAAACAAATAGAGGGGGAGAGCAATTGATGATTGGTAATAAGAACATCAACAACAATGCTTGTTTTGTTGATGGTGGTGCATCTTCTTCAACTAATCAGGGATTGGATTTTAATAGTAAGAATATTGTCATTCCTACATCTCCTATGCCTATACTTTCTGTACCTACTGCTGTTAATTCTTTAAGACCGCCAAACTATTTGCACCGTAGTGAATTAGCGTCAAGAAATGGTCATAATTTTAACAGTGTGATTGCACCATCCATGACCCCAAGTCCCCCAAATGTGGATATCTCACAACAGATGATGGGCCTTTTAAACAAGTGCAATGATGTTGTCAATAAAGTGACAGATTTTCTAGGATATGTGCCTCTGCATCCTCTTTAAAACCTAGAGTGTAACGGCACAGCAAGTTTATAATAGAAATAGGGGGTGGGGAGAAAATAAGAAAAATCATCAACATGAACAAAAGAAAATGCAAATGTACCAAACAAGAAAAGGCTTGATAAGTGAATTGAAGAAAAGTTGAATTGGCTAAAATGTTTGCTAGGACTTGAAGAAGAGATATATAATATGGTGGAATTTGTCATCTGAGAACTGGGCAGGAGTGGGTTCTTGCACAAAGAGAGCATATTCTATCAATCATGCCATGGGCAAACTGAAGGCTTCAACTGGGAGATTAATATATTGCACATTTTGCATGTGAAAGATAGGAACTTGCTTTTGTTTGGCTATATGTATCATGTAACTAAAGTTGCTGCTTTCACTTATTTTTGTTTGAAATTGTGTTTTAGTGCAAATCTAGATAAAGTATCCGGTTCCGAGGCTGATGCTGATGAACTGGGTCTATATACATGTCGTTGTAATGCTAAAAAGTCTTGAAACTAGGAGTTTTGAGAACCTTTTGCTTGAACTATGGCTTTAATATATATTCTCGTAATTTCTGTTGTGGACTGAATTGGTGAAATAGTATCCCCCAAAAAGCATGTTTTTTTACTGGCTTGTTACTGTAGCTACAAATTAATAAATATAACTTCCATTCTAAGTGTCATGTGGTTTGCTAATCTCGGAATATTTTAACACGAAACTTGAGGTTGTTTTAGCTTTGACACATTTACGTACATCTAGATAAATCCCGGTTACCAACGTATCTGGAGGATACTATATGAAGTCCGTCATTCGTCATCTGATTTTGAGGTAATTTCTACGAAAACTTTTACTGTATGCACCAGAAATACATCGATTGAATGTCACAATGTCAAGAAGATCCACAAACATATCTCCGGCTAGATGTATGTAGAGTTTGTTGTACTTGCCGACCACACTGGTCTAGGTGCATGAGATATATATTGACCATTTCATACTAGCGTCATCCTAGCTATATAGGCGCATCACCACCTCTTAATATATATACTATATGATTTATTCACTTCCTAAATTAAAAATTTTAGCTCTCATAACACTGAAGATGTAATTAAAATGATAACATCTTACTTTTTCCTTGTTCATCATCCCTCTGTTATTTTGCTATAATTAGACGATCAAAAAAAAAAAAAAATGTAACTGCATCATTTCAAGAAACATCATTCATAATCAAACTCCTGAACCATTTGTTGTTCATCCGGCTGGGAAAGTTATAGCTAAGGGCGATACACCAAGAATGGAGTATCGACCCTTAGACATAACTGTGATATCTGCAACAAATCTGAAAAATGTCAACATGTTTATGAAAATGGTGGTTTTTGCGGAGGTTTTCATATGCGGTGAACATGAAGAATCACCAACAACAAAGCGCAGGACTCATATGGACAGGAGTGGGGGCTGCGACCCAGAATGGAACCACCGGTTCAAGTTTTCTGTCGAGGAAGCTTCTATATTCAGAAATTTCATCAACTTTCATCTCAAGGCGGAACGTGGACTAGGTGATAAGGTTGTTGGAGTGGTTCGGATTCCTCTTATGGATCTTCTTCAAGATTCCATAGATAACAAAACATCACAAGACACAGAGGCGGAATATCAGGTTTTGACAACGGCTGGAAAGGCTAAAGGCAGCCTTAAAATTTCTTTTAGGTTCGGAGAAAAATTCATACAACAGGTTGACGCTTTTACACCTGTCACAAACACGACGACTGCTGCACTTCCTGATATATATCCACAACCGCCAACTAATGGGACCGATGTTGTTGGTAATGGTGGATATTATCCGCCACCATATGCGTTGCATCCGCAGCCAGGGATGGTGCCAGGACAATACCCTGTTCCACCAGGGTATAGTTATCCAGGATATGGTGGAAGATATATGTATCCATATCCTCCAGCTTTTTACCCACCACCTCCGGCTGTACCACCTGGATTTAACGTTACAGGTCAGCATGTGGCACATGCATACAATCCTGTGCAGCAACCTGATCCAGTGCAAGAAACGTCAGTTGAGAACAATAAGAAAATAGAATTTGGTATCAATACGGGGTTGGGACTAGGAGCTGGAATGTTAGCAGGAGTTTTGATTGGGGATGTAGTATCGGAGGCCGGAGGAATGGTATTGGAAGACGCTGCAGTCGCCGTTAGTGGGGATATAGATGTCGGAAATACAGATGACATAGATGTTGGAGAAACAGATGACTGAGATATGACAATTTTGGTGGCTTAGTAGAAAGATGGTTGATATATTTTATTGACATCTTTCTTTAAGATTTTGCAACCAGAATTGATCATTGGTTTCTCATCTTTGTCTCTGCATGTAAGCAACTAACTACTTACATTGTGATGAAGTTACATTGGTAAACTGATGAAATAATTAGATGTTAGGAGCATTGTGTAGACTCACTTCAATATATGCTGAATATTAACACAGCAAAGTATTGAGATTATGTATCTGGCTATCATGTAACTGTAAGCATTTGTAATGTGTTACAAGTTCAATATTCCGACAAATTAAAAGTTTTCTAACATGTTTTTTTTGGATCATAATATTGTCTCTATTACGATCCCTTCTGGTTCATACAATTGCCTCAAGCAAATTTGTTATTCCAGGAACACAGGGTGTTAAACTTGGATAAATGGAGATATTGGTCTCTTTTCTAAAATCATACACTAAATTTGATCAAAAATGGTTTTTATTGAACCATTTCCTTCACAAGTTTAACATGCTTATCATTCAAATGATAGTTTAAGAAAGTTTTTCAAGAAAAGGATACAAAAACAGTTTAAAACTGGAGCTTTAATTTGAGAGATAATTTAGAGCTTCTTGTAAGCTATGTTACTTTCACTTGGGTACAGAATGTCGAACACGAAACATATTTGATTGTTGGACTTGAAAAATCTGACAACCGGGGACACGAGGTTTTGTTATATTTTTGAATTGGGGTACGGGAACACGACATTATATATTAATAAACAAGTATGGTAATTTAGACATCTTAACAAAAACTAACAATAAAATTCAGATTAAATATTACTTTGTAAAGGATTTTTCAAATTGACGCGTTCTCTACTTTTATCTCATCCTTGCTTCAACATTTATTTGTATTGTAAGTATGGCTTATATTGATCTTTAAATTGGTTAAAGTGTCCAAATTTTATTCAAAGGTCTTGACACGAAATATGTTGGATAAACTTAACTCTTGTATTCTGAGGAATGTTATGGAAGGCTGCACATACATTCATAGAACCTGAAAATGTATTTGTTTTTAGATTCATGTATGTTGGTTGATATTCTCCTGTTTATTCATAAAGAAATATGTATTTAAGGAGAATTATATATTAAATCAAAAAAAGAGAGATAAGAAATACAAGAAATATAGTTCTATTTTTGTTCTGGACCTTACATACAAAAAATAATACTTGAATCCATACGTCAAAAAAACCAACAAATTGGTATCAGAGCTTACAAACATGAATAACTCTTTTGTTGTTCCAAAAGTTACCAAAGAAAATTATGGACACTGGTGTATACGCATGAAAGAATTGCTGGGCTCGCAGGAGGCCTGGGAAATTGTTGATAAAGGATACGAGCAACCAGAGAATGAAGGAGCCTTGAATCAGGCTCAGAAAAACATAGCCGAAACAGGAGAACAACAAGATGGAGTTTTGCTAATGGCCAACAAAGAGATGATTCAAGAAAATGATGTAATTTGGTACCTTGATAGTGGTGCCAGCAATCACATGAGTGGGCTCAAACATCTCTTTACTGATTTAAGAGAAATAAATTCTGGTTTTGTGTCTTTTGGTGATGCATCAAAGGTTGAAGTCAAAGGAAAAGGTGAAATTAGTTTTTCCAGAATAGAAGGCGGACAAGGAAAAATAGTAGATGTTTACTTTGTTCCGGACCTGAAAAACAACATTCGAAGTCTTGGACAGCTACTGGAGAAAGGGTATTCAATTTTCATGAAGAATAAAGTCATGTTCCTGAAAGATAAAAATGGCAGGACAATTGCTCAAATAGAAATGTCCCAAAATCGGATGTTCAAACTAAACTTGAGGAATGTATAGGAGACATGTATGCAACTGAAGATACATGACAAAGCAACCTTGTGGCACAGAAGATTTGGACACCTACACTATGGTGGTCTAAAAGAGATGTCAAACAAAGGGATAGTTCATGGAATTCCAAGCATGGATTTTTCAGGAAATTTTTGTGAAGATTGTATATTGGGAAAGCAAACAAGAAATTCTTTCCCAAAGAAGACAATGTTTCGTGCTACAAAGCCTCTCGAGTTGGTACATACGGACATTTGTGGTCCTATAACACCCAAGTCATATAGCTCAAAGAGGTATTTTCTTACGTTTATTGATGACTACTCTCGAAGAACATGGGTTTATTTTTTATATGAAAAATCTGAGGCATTAAAGATATTCAAGAAATTTAAAGTATTGGTTGAAAAGAAAACGGGAATGCATATCAAGGGATTGTGTTCGGATAGAGGCGGAGAATATACATCAAATGACTTCACTGAATATTGTGAAGAACAGGGCATTAGAAGGTTCTTGACAGCCCCATATTCACCACAGCAGAACGGTGTGGCTGAAAGAAAAAATTGAACAATCTTAGACATGGTGAGATCAATGTTAAAAAGCAAAGGACTGCCAAAGGAACTATGGGCAGAAGCTGTTCAGTGTGCAGTTTATATTCAGAACAGGTGTGTACACTCAAATTTGGGAGATAAAACACCTCAGGAATTGTGTAGTGGAAAGAAACCTACTGTATCACATTTAAAAGTCTTTGGAAGTGCAGCATACTCTCATGTACCAGACCAGAAAAGAACAAAACTGGACGACAAGAGTAGAAAATTCATTTTCATTGGATATGATGAGAAAACAAAAGCTTATAGGCTTCTTGATCCGGTTGCTAAGAAGGTGATTGTAAGTAGAGATGTGAAGATACAAGAAGATGATGCATGGGACTGGAATAAAACACCAGAAGAAGTAACACCAATTTCTAAAATCTCACCAACAAGCTATGATACACCCGAATAAGAAGAATCAGAAGAGGATGAGCCCAAGAATCCTAGAACAAGAAGTTTACAAGACATATATGAACATGGTGAGGTGCACCTAGTATGTCTGATAGCTGATACAGAAAATGTAGACTATGAAGAAGCAGTGAAAGACAAGAAGTGGAAGGCTGCAATGGATGAAGAAATCAAATCTATTGAAAAAAACGAAACTTGGGAACTTGTTGAACCTCCAGAAAATTGTAAGCCTATCGATGTAAAATGGGTTTATAAGAAGAAAATGAATGCTCAAGGAGAAATAGAAAGATATAAGGCTCAGTTAGTTGCAAAGGGCTACCGTCAAAAGGCCGGAATCGACTATGATGAAGTTTTCGTACCCGTGGCAAGAATAGAAACAATAAGACTCCTGATCTCACAAGCAGCTCAATGGAAGTGGCCTATCTACCAAATGGACGTGAAATCTGATTTCTTAAACGAAGTGCTCGAAGAGGAAACGTGAACCAGCCACCCGGATATATAAAGGCAGGAAAAGAAAGAATGGTGTTGAAATTGTATAAGGCGCTTTACGGTTTAAAACAAGCGCCACGAGCATGGAACACTAGTATTAATGCTTATTTTAAGAAGAAAGGATTTATGCAGTGTCTTTATGAAGCTGCTTTGTATGTCAAAGAACGTCAAGGTAATTTACTACTCATTGCACTTTATGTGGATGATCTTATTTTTATGGGGAACAATGAAGAGATGATTAAAGATTTTAAAAAGGAGATGACTCAAGAATTCGAGATGACTGACTTGGGCTTAATGAGATACTTTCTTGGCATTGAGGTGAAGCAAGATAAGTTAGGTATTTTTATTTCTCAAGAAGCATATGCAAACAATATTTTGAAGAAATTCAGGATGGAGCACTGCAATCCAGTAGCAACTCCGATGGAACATGGCGTAAAACTTTCTAAATTTGAGGGAGGAAATTCAGTAGAAGCAAATTTATATCAGACATTAGAAGTAAAACTAATTTTTAATTTACGTAAAATGTATTATACAAAAACATGCTATTTACGACCAAAAATGTCTTGTACGCGGCCACCCGTGATTTGTAATTAGTTTGTTTGTTAGTGAAGAACGTTGACTCATTTAGAAATGATATACGCGCATTTACAATATATAGCCTAGAACAATTACTTACTCTTTCGAATCATTACCAAACGATTATGTAAACATTCCACATGCAAACATGGGCTTGGGATGGAGGCTCCCTCACATTTCCGGTATACTTATTCATGCTCATTTTATGGTATACCTGAATTAAATTTTGCAAAAATGGTATAATCAGAAAAATCAAAAGGAATGCCACTTCCTATTGAAGAAAACTTCAACACGATTCGTTGTCACACGAATCGTGTTGAAGTTTTCTTCAATAGGAAACGTCACTTCAATTATACCAGTTTTCTAATGTTTCATTCAGTCGTGCCATAAAAAGAACATGAATGTAATAGCATACTAGAAATGTAGGAGAGCCTTGGGATGTAATATTACATTTCGCGGCATTGATCTGCAAGTGACTGACTCTGATTAATTATATTGTCGTGAGTAGTACACACTAGGAAAGCTGAAAATGATGATAGTATGTTTCATTATCAAAGGGTAAGCTACTCTCAAGATGATGGAATTTTCATTATTAGAAAGGTAAACTGAAAATGATGGTAAACTGAAAATGATGGAATGTTTCACTATAAAAAAATATAGGTCTGTTTGGATGTAACATTGATTTATCTTATTAGCCATGAAAACATTATCCATCAGATCTTGGCTATTTCACCTTGTTTGAAAGAACTCTAAATTTCTCCCCAACCTCTCATGAAATTTGGCCAAAATGTTGGTGATTTAAGAATTACTAAAAATTCGAGTTACCCAAGTGCATCTGAGGTATGTCTGCGTCTAGGAATTTTGTTAAATATAACCTAGGAAGTGAGGTAAGCAATGACATAACCTAGGAAGTGAGGTAAGCAATGACAAGTTCACCAACCAAGTCCACCAACCAAGTATCTAGTGTAAGGAGGAAGCTAAGTTTATCTATATAAAGAGGCTTAGTCTCCCTTGTATAACAACACAGAAAATATAAAATGCAGCAGAAGTAGTAGTATAAGATATACACACAGTTCACTACACCTCTTGTGTTCAATATCTCTCTATATTCTGCCTATATATGTATAAATCTTGACATGGTATCAGAGCATGTTCAGTTCCTAAGGGAATAACGCTGCCCACACAAACACAGATTCTGCCAAAAACTGCTATAAACATCACCCATTCTGCCCAGAAAACACACCAGATTCAGCCCAGATTCTGTCAAATTCTGCCCAGAAACACAACAATATACAAGTTTTTCAAGGGAAACTTGCTGATTCTGTTTTTCAGCAGAGGGGAGTAATTTTCTGCCATTTTCTACCCAGTTTTTTTATTTCTGCAGATTCTGTTTTTTTAGCAAATCTTCTTGTAGTGTTGTTGTCTTGAATAATGGCGGAGGTTGTAAATGAGTCAGCTGCAAGGAACAATACCGGTCAAGGGAGTGTTAAATTTGGTTTCCACGGTACTCCATATGTTAACCCCAAATTTGACGGAAAGAATTTCTTGGAATGGTCGGAATCTTGTACACTCGCACTTAAATCTCATCGTTTGATGAAATACATCAATGGGAAGGCCAAGAAGCCCTTGGCAACTGATACAAGCTTCGATGATTGGGATAGCGAGAATGCCATGGTCAAGTCATGGTTGTTTAACTCTATGGAGTTACGTATTCGCAAAAGTTATCTGTTTCTTGATACTGCGGAAGCTGTTTGGAATTCCATCAACCGAACATACTCATATTCGGGTAATATGGCCAAACATTTCGAGGTAAAGCAGAAAATATGGTCTCTAACTCAAGGGGGCAGAACATTGACCGAATATTATTCGGAACTCACATCTCTATGGCAGGAGTCAGACCACTACACTGTGTTCGAGTGTAAACAGGCTGAAGACCAAGAGAAGTACCAAAAATTGGTACAAGAAGAAAGAGTGATGAAGTTTCTTGCTGGATTGACAATGGAGTATGATTCAATCAAGAATCAACCCATTGGTCAAATTCCCTTTCCTACAGTTGAAGAAGCACATGGCCGTGTGCAGCTCGAAGAGAGTCGGAGAGAAAGCATGGCTCCGACTGATACTGTGCCTGATCGATCTGCACTTTTTACGGGAAGTGTTCAAAATCAAGGCAAAGCAGAACAGGTGATTGAGGCTTCAAAGGGTGAAAAAGATGTTCTCCGGTGTGACTATTGTAATAAGTTATACCATTCTCGTGAAGAATGCTATATCTTACACCCACACTTAAGAGATCGCGGTTGAGGAGGACGAAGCCGAGGTAGTTCATCCGGTAGGAGCTCAGGAAGAGGCACCCAATATAGTGCTCATCATACGACGTCTGAAAACCATGCTGACTCTGCTACTTCAGCAACGGGAGCAATAAGTGCAACAAAACTCAACACTCTCCGTCAGCTATTGTCTCGAATGGAGACTGATTTACCAGTGACTTCATCTGCCAATTCTGCCCTTGCAGAATCAGGCGACAAACAAAATGCTTGCCGGTGGTAAAGGGGTGAAAAACTTTTAATAAGGTGGTTATCTACTATAGCACTTGCATTTTTTGACGGCCTAAAATATACTGTGTGGTCGAAAATTCGATAACCGGTATCCCAAAAGACTCAATAAACTCAAGATCGGTCGATCCTAAAAATGGGTATAGTTGGACGCTTAGATTAAGCTCAAGGGCTACTAGTGTCCACTCTTCAATCCCAAGATAGGTCTTTCATCCGAAGATGGGATTTCGAGTGAGGGGGCGTGTTAAATATAACCTAGGAAGTGAGGTAAGCAATGACATAACCTAGGAAGTGAGGTAAGCAATGACAAGTTCACCAACCAAGTCCACCAACCAAGTATCTAGTGTAAGGAGGAAGCTAAGTTTATCTATATAAAGAGGCTTAGTCTCCCTTGTAATAACAACACAGAAAATATAAAATGCAGCAGTATAAGATATACACACAGTTCACTGCACCTCTTGTGTTCAATATCTCTCTATATTCTGCCTATATATGTATAAATCTTGACAAATTTCAAGCTAAGAATGCTCTTGGAGGAGCTTAATATTAATAACTTTACCGTGCAATAAGCATTTGGGCTGAAGCCTTTTAGCCTATCATCTGTTGTTGTCTAGGTAACTTTTCCCCAATAAAACAGTAACAAACATTTAACACTGGTACTGTTAAATAAGGCTTCTCTTTAGCTTACTATTTGTGTGCATGGATCAATGCTGATTCATTAACGTTTTGTGTTGTATTCATTCAACATTTTACATTTTATGCGCTTGTATAGGAATTATGATAAGTAATGTAGGAAACCAGTGAGCCTATGACTCAGATCCTTGGCGGACAGGAATAATTTGCAACATGTGGCACCGATAGGGAAAGATTTAAATACTTTTTCAGTAATATTAATTGAATGTTCTTGTTATTGAATTATTATTTATTAAGAGACAAATTACACATTGTTTGTATTATGTTTGCATAGTGATAAATTAAATGTTTGACAGCCAAGTGGATCGATTCTTGTTCAGTTATCATAGTAGAACTTCCCTGAAACTAGCTCAAAATTGTAATCAGATTAAGAAAAAAAAAAACCCCTTTATATATGAAACTTTGGCACGTTTTTAGTGATCAAGTCCAGAGTTTTTTTGGGTCTATGAAGATCGAAAGAACGAACAGCAAAAATTTATTATCTCAGGGACTTGTGAACGTAAATTAACCATCTTCTTTGTTCTGCCCGGAGAAGCCAGCCATCATATCTTTTGACATGTTGTTTACACCTTTACTCTTAGATAGATCTATATTGTATATTCTCATAGTTTCAAATGGTGAAATGTCTTTTAAGTATTAGGCGGAGGGAGTGTTTGCGTCCTAGTGACCTTTGGTGAAATGAGGCTTGCTTTTAGATTCCATACATTTCATATGGTATACAAATAGAAACATACTAATCTTTGCCAGGAACAGAGTTATTCACCAGTAAAAAACTTGTGACAACTGAGATTAGAATGGAAATAGTTACATGAAGTAATTTTAAAAAGTCAGAAGTTTTATCAAGTGCACTGCGCACAACATAAATTGAAATAGAAAGTTGGTCAATTCATTCACGTCCAAGAATCTTCAAGTACACACCGCATCTCTCTATTCAGATATCCACTTGTAACAATTAGTACTAGAACCATGCATTACACAAAAACAATGTCAAGTCGACATATCTCCAGGCTGTTGTCCCATCCTACACCTGACTCCTACTTGTGTGTAAAAAATAAAGATTATGGAGGTACGTAATACATGGATGAATTCTTGTAATTGCAGATATTGTGTTGTTTCAGCTGCTTTTTGATTATATATGGAGGTAGGTAATACATGGCTGAATTTAATAAACACAGAAATTTAATCGTTTCTGCAGATTTCTGATTTTCTAGTTAAACTCTTGCAAATGTTAGGATATTTGTTTTGTTAGCTTTGATTTACTAGGTTGAAAAAGAAGGAACCTCGACTAACAGCTTTAATGTTGTCACTTACTGTTTATAGTTGTACCTGATTTTACCTTTGCTTATTAATGTTATTGTTTTCCACAAAAGATGTAAATATTGACTGTTTCGGTAACCTAGAACTTGACTAATCTGTTATCATGTGGTAATGAATGTGCTATATCTTCTGTTCTTTTCCTTTCACTAAGTGCAGTTATTGTAGTAGTATATCTTTATTTATCTGACCATTCCTTGGAATAGCGTTGTGTTGTTATCAGGATGCAGAGCTGCAGAATTTGTTACCTAAAGTAACAAATTCTTGGGGGCTCATGGTGGAAGTTAATTAAGATATTGTTATCACTCATATATCCGTGTTCATTATTTGCTTTGTGAGTTATGTTCCTAAAAATGATGTTTACCTGCGAAAAATAAGGAAAATTTGCTCTTTACCAGACTTCGTTAAACTACACAAGTGCTTGCACCTAATATTTTATGCATCTGTTTTTTAGGAGGTAGGGGAGCCATTTATTGAAGGGAAGGCAGTACCATATGATCCCAAGTACCATAAAGCGTTTAAGAAATTAGTTATAAGCTCTGTGATCGTCCATGCTTATTTGTGTGTGTGGTAGATTGGATTGCGAAAATACTATTAAGTAAACTCCGACACCAAAAAACATCTGAAGTTTGCCAAAAAAAGAGCGAATTACCAAAATGCTTATTTTTCATAAGTTTTTGTCCAAAATACTGATTTTGAAAAAAATGCCCCGAAATACCGACCGGAAAATCGTCCTTCGTGTTAGCATAATACGAAACACCGTGTTCCGTATTATGCATGATACGGAACAGCATCTTCCGTGTTAGCATGATACGGAACACGGTGTTCCGTATCCGTGCATGATACGGAACATCGTGTTCCGCAACACCCCATGATACGGAATACGGTGTTCCGCAACACCCCATGATACGGAACACGGTGTTCCGCAACACCCCTCATATCACGGTAGACGGTGTAGCGTTTTCGATCAGTAAAAAGGGCCAGCATGGCTCCCATATGAATATTTTGGGCAATCACCCCCAAAAAAATCGACAAAGGGTCTTTAGTATTCTCTGCAGAAAGTATGCAGTTATCTTTTTTTTTTCTTTTTTTTTCTTTTTTTTTTTTTTTTTTTTTTTGTATCTGAGAGAGGTACTGGGTCTTGTTACCAAAATTGTTGTCAGAACCACTAGACTTGGGTGAAAAAGATTAGTCACTAGTCCTTAGTTTGTATTTTGCCTCTTGAAGCTTGTTTCCTAAAATTTATGTACCCCTAGCATTGTTCAATAGGTTTTGTCATCTATGGAATAATTAATATAAAGAAAGTACTATTTTCAATATCTTTCCAAATAACATTAGTAAACATATATTAACTTAAAAATATGTAGCATAACATATATACAAAGGATTACAACGATTATTACTGATAAAAAAAAAAAAAAAAGTAAGGGTACACCATCTTCCATCTAATATAGAATAGGATAGAACTGATATTAACGGACTGCTGCCACGGGACACAGTCTGTACATAATATGGCCTTGCATGGTGCTGCACATTCAAGGATCGGCCTTCCATATTGAATGTGGTAACATTTTTCACAACCAAAAACTTTTTTGTTCGAAACAAATTAATGCGAGGCTGTGATGATAAAGTTTCTCTATGGTGTAATACCAGTAGCTCCAAACGTGATATTTGCGTACTGTGATGACCTGAATCTCCAAAACATTCCAGATTAAATGATAGACAAAGTAACAGCAATGATAAAACCAAAAGTTTGTGTCTATATCTTCAGTCTTAAATGCATCCATTGTCAAGGCAAATGAATGAGTTTACGGAAGCAAGGAAACTTTCGCAGTTGCTGAACTGAACTATATATTCTTACTTCTGGTTTGTCTTGCTTCCGATGAAACCAGTACAAACTTTCGCAGTTGCTGAACTGAACTATACATTCTTACTTCTGGTTTGTTGTGACGCTTCTCTTGAAGAAATGAAAGCTTCTCTTGAAGATATGAACCTGCAGTGACGTTGTCAACTCGCTTCTCCTCTTCCTCTTCGGTTCTCATCTTTGTTCTCATGGATTGTGAATTGTGACTTTTTTTTTAAGGTGTGGTTCACCTTTCTGTCATGAAATTGTTTTTGCACTATTGATCTTGACCTATTTTAAGGCATATTTTATCTTCTCTTAACTGCAATTTATTTCCTATGTAAACGTGCTGTAAGAACACATTAAAATTTGAAATTTATCCACAAAGAATACTTACTGCTATGTTTTTCAATTTAAACATATAATATTCATCTCCACTAGTGACATGCTCTGTATTTAAAAAAAAAAGCAGCAAAAAGTCCCTCTTAGAAAAACTTTAGGCAAGCTATACTTGAGCACATAATGTATTACCATCAAGTAAACTTTGTACTGCCAATCCATCTGATCTGAAACCACATTTTTTATGTCACATACAAAATTTTACTTTAAGGAACAGCAGGCATCCAATTTGAACCACTATTTGATTATGAACAAAATGACGCTTTAGGATAATAATCCGTAATTCTACATGTAAAATAACATCAGAAATAAGCCTCCTACTGATCAGCTTCATAACTACTTTCATTGCAACGGAAAAACTGCCCAAGGATGAGGAACCCTTTTTCATTAAGCAAAAGCTTCACTTAAATTTGCACATATTTTTGTTGAAGGTAATCCAGGCACAAACTCAATCTAGTTTCTCCATCTGTTATAATCATCAATACAAGGAAAATTGTAATTTAACGGTCATACTGACAACGTAATCCACAACAACTTCTTGCAACACTTTAGCTGCTTAGAAGAGATATCATCTAGTATGCAAACACATGCAGGCAGATGTTGATTACTTGAACAAAAACAACAAATAAAAACAAAGTAAACACGATGTCAAACACAAAAAACACAGGCATTTGTCTAACCAACACAGGGAAAACATATTTAATATGTAAAAAGAGATGAAATGAACATAAGAGGCCCTTGCATATGAAGATAGAATATTCTAGGAATGCAGGCACCAAATAGAAACACAAAAATAGGCTTCATATAATTTTATTCCCTAGGGATATCTAATTGCTCTCGTCCTCATTTCCACAATTAATGCAATACATAAAAATTTATGTGCCTCCCTGTATTTCTTTTTTCTTGAGGAAAATACGAAAATTAAAATACAAATGGCTGACTAATTACTCTCTTCTTTTTTTATCTTTTTTTTTTCAAGAAGCTTATTCAATGTTAAATGAAGCAATTTTTCCTATAGTTTGCCCATATTCGAAAACCATGTTACTTATGCTGAGACCTAAGCATGGTGTTTCATTGTCAATTATACTCTACACAGAATCAAGACAAATGAAGAGACAACATAATAAGCAAGTACCTTCCAAAGACCGTCATTAAGATAATGCATGTTATCCACGCCAATTCCTTTATTGATTGCCTTGCTGCAGTAACCCAAAAAGAAACATAAATATGCATTTTATAACGGGAAAGCAAATTTAAGCATTTCAGCCTGACAATTCAGTTTTCACATATAAATCTGATTTATGGTGATGTTTTTATCTAGAACACAGTTTACTATGTTGCTGACTACTCTTCCGCAGAAAGGCATTAAAGTAGCAATATATTCATCCAATTACTTACCAGAAATAAATATCTCTATACAAAAATATAAATATATTTTTTTATTGTACCATCATAGGTCTCTAAAGTTTAATTATCTATACTATGAAATTCAGGGTTACATGTGGCCACGCGCGCACATGTATGTACATGTATTAATCATTATACACATTAATGTAGATACCCATACAGCACAGGGCATTGGTACATAACATGTGATATGTGGATGGAGTCATAAAGAGACCCATTCCACTCTAGAGCGAATCAAAATTTATTATAAAACAATTATCAAGTATACAATGTGTTCGTTACACATATGCACACATAAACACAAAGCAGCACGGCTTATTTAATATATTCCTACAAACAGGAAATATGACGTGAAAGATCAAGGAAGAAGCAAAGTCACATCCGGTGATAGCAACTTACATGTCTTTTGCTGACATTTTCGTAAAGCCAATAGCAAGAGCATGCTGCTTTCCTTCAGCCATTATTGCCTGAAAGTGTTGCACAACAATTGTTTGGGCCAAACTGAAACTGCTAAATATATGAACAATTATTTGGACCAAAATTAGGTAAATTGTGTACCACAGGAGTTTCTGCACCAACTTCTTCATCCAAATAACCACCAGGAGAAGTAAGCCCTGGGCACATTATGTTTGCACCTGCAAGAACGAATCTTATTGCACCCCTGTCTACCTGTAACTTTTTCATTATGTCTGGATCTGCAAGAAAAAAGCTACTAGTAAGAATTTTAAGACAGCTGCAGAGAAAAACCCAAACTGATAGATACCTGTAACATTTTCATCATTTCAGTTTATCTTTTAAGTTTTAACCTAATTAAACAAGTATTAACATCTTCAAATTAAACCGGTTTTTTTTCATTCTTACCAAAATCTACAGAATCAGCAATTGGTTGCCTGCAGAAGTGATATTTGAGGGTTGAAAGGGAAGAGGTGGGTTTTAGGTGTGACAGTAGGTAGCTATAGGCCGGTGATTTATAGTATGAGTAGGAAACTGATGAATTGATACTGGAGGTTATAAGTGTGAACCTAGACTGGATTTAAATTAAGACTAGAGGTTGGACTGTTGGAGTTACCAAGGAGTCGAATGATTCAGACCTTAAATCATGGGTGGCAACATAATGCAGAGTACAGATAAGGAATTCACTGAAAACAACACAACTATGGAAAAGGGAGCAACTTGAAGATGGAAATCTTGTAGGTCGTGAGTACCTCTGTTTTGTCAGATCCGCAGCAATATAAAACTATAGATGAATTCTTCTCTCCTCTCTGTTTATAATGTGCAGCGAGTCGTAGATAAATCAGTGCTCTGGTAATATCTGAAGGACACTGATGCTACAGGGGAGCTAGGAAACGGTGCAAAGGTGATAAGAGTGGTGTGCAATATCATTACTCAAATTCTTTGCTGTCAGTAAATTAGTAAAGTGTGGCAGCTAAAGTTTTGCCCGGTAATATAGTTGTGGTGATTTGCTTTTACTTGTGATGGTCAACAACAACAATACCTTCTATGATATATGGAAAGGAAAAAAAAGATAGATAGACATACCACCAGAGAGATAGCTGATTACGGACAATGTTAAAAGGTACAAAGTAATCCATGCACGTCATTTAGAATTTAAAACATCCAGCATTATTCTAGTTGAAATCAAGTCCCCTCTAACGTGTATCCCGAATCTTGTAGCCTATTGTAACAAGAGGTTGAGCGTTTGCATTTCAGTGGGGCACAGGTATAAGATTATTAAAATTTCTGTCGGAGAGTAAGTCATGAACATGTGAGTAATTCTTGCATTTGGCCACTTTAAAACATATATGGGTCTCAATTAAACCGGATGGCCGGATCACATGGTAACGAGAAAAGACCCGTATTTCAATATCTCAACTTTTGGTTTCAGATAACAGAAACTCCAAAAAATACACGCAAGATCCTATATGTTGTTGAAGCAAAACTTGTAAATAATACTGCTAGGTAAGAGCACTTTACATTGATGAAGAAGCCGGAGAGTCGGCATGTATGGCCCATCACGCACATTGAAAAACAATGGCACATTGTTCACTACAACTAAATTCAGATGATTCTGGCTATGCACACAAAAAAAAAAAAAGAGAACAAAAGAGAAAACTATATTAGACAAAATTAGAATAATTGTTTAAGATTCACCAGCAGTAAAAAATACAAGATACATGATTGTATGTATATGAAACAAATTATGGATTTCAGATCGAAAACAACCAGTTGGTCGGAGAGCTATCTTTGTAAAGCCTACTGCCCACATTTTATTTAAAAGAAAAAACAATCGTGAGAACTGTAAGAAAATGACACGATTCCTTCACCCAAAGGAAAAGCCTTCCGGTCAACAGATGTGCATAAAGCTAGAACACCAACTAATTCTCTTTCCTCCCTCCAAACTACAAATCTCATTGGCACATCGACTATCCTATGGAGTGCCATCCACCAGTGTAGGAGGCATGCAGCATGCTAAGGCTTGACGAGCCCAAACTTACATGTCATAATTTACTGAATTTTTCCCCCAATCTACCCTCCACCCCAGATTAACTTAAAAATCAACTTTATATGTAATCTATGTTCAGAAATACAAAAGACCACATGAATAATTACAAGTGAAACCGAGAAAGTGAAAAGATTTGTAGTTATATCCTCTTCTACTGTTTTCCAGTTTTATATTACATTACGCTAATATCATGTCTTAAATCTTTAGATTACTATATTTATGTAACGTAAAGTTTGTACAGATAAACTGAAACTATACGGAGAGATAGTTAAAACTCTACAATTCATATCTGGGACCAGTTGTGAGTTTTATGGCCCACTAAGTGCTTTTAACAATTGCTTGCAACGAACCACATATATAAATGTTTTATTGGCATGAACAAATGCACAGACACATACAAAATAAATAAATTATATAAGTATGATAGAGCTAAAAGAGCAAGCATTACCATTTTACAACAATAAGCGGTGACTTTTTAGGAAGTAGATCATCCATTACGGGTTCAAGTCCTGGATACTGTAAAAGAGTTTAGGATGAGTAGTTGAATAACAATTCACGAAAGAAAAAAAACAAATAATTCATGCCTGTTACAATTCTAAAATCAACGGTACATTCTGACGTCTTAAAATCAATTTCTCAAATAGCAATAAACAACATGAAATGAGCATAACCTAACATTGTTGGATAATTTGCAACTTCCATTGGCTAGCTAAGCATCACTACCAACTAACACATATTTAAATTTTCAAAACCTAAATTGACACGAATCCATTTCTAAATTTCGTACATGACAAACCGATTCCAAAGTGCATATAGGTGTATCTAATAATGTTACAAATAGATTACTTAATCTACTGTATATCCAATTAAACACACACACACACACACACAAACATGGTTTACCTCATCAGTGATGCTCTGTCGGATTTTACGTTGCACGGATGCCTTAACTTGATTTTGGCCAGATACCTCCTCAGACGAAAACCTAAACACATTCAAACAAAACAAAAAGGATAGTAATAATAATAAAAATAAACAACCACCCACAAATCATAATATACAATCTTTACCTAAAAGAAAAACAATCAACAAAATAACATAATCAAGATTCCCAACATACCCACATAAATAAAAACATGTAAATACATATATTAACAGAAACTGATATCAAGAATCAACAAAACACAAACACAAACAATAAAGGGCAACAACAAGTAAATCAAGAACTTGATGCATAATGGGTATGTATGTATGATTATAGATACAGATTCATGTGAGCACTTACTTTTTGAACATCTTTCAAGAGTGAGGAGACAGAGAAACCCTGCTTGCGTTGCTTTATTAATCGTGGCGAATCTATTCTAGTTGGTTTCGGTCTGAATCTCATTCTGACCCGTATTCTTTAACCCGACTGAATGGCCCATTTATTTTTTAATGGGCTTATGCATTCTGTCCTAATGCTCTTGGACTGGGCTTCTTAAAAGTATTGTGTCACTGTGGTCCACTCTCTTTTAATAACCTGTTGCATAAATGTTTTTTTTTTAAATATATTGGCTTATAGCTTACAAGTGAATATCTGTTCTAATAATTCTCGGGATGAGCGAGAGTCGAACCCAGTACCTGGGACAACAAAGGATAACCTGTTGCATAAATGTTTAGTTGTAATAAAAAATTACAATATTTTTTCGATTTTCCAAATAAAAACTTATATCTTATAATGTTATTTTAAAATTTTAAATTATAAAATAATGTGGCAGTAACATTTTTACACTTTGATATACGTGTAAAAATTCGGAACCGACACTTATTTTCACGATCAATTCTTGATAAATTAAATTTTTATAATTTTTCACCGATAAAGAACTAATAAATTAAATGATTAATAAAATATTATCAGTCTTTTTTCATCCTACAGAATAATAGAATAAGAATTTGGTTTCAAAAGTTAAATGAACATTTATCTTCTTATAACTGAAAGTGAAATGGTTTAAACTACAACCGTTTAAAAGATACTCACTTTACATTAAACTAGTTGATAAAGCCGCGCTTCGCGGCGGCCTTACAATATTTTTTAAAAAATTCAATACATTTATGTTATATTATAATATTAATATTAAATTTTAATAATTAAATAATCTTCTCTAATGAATCAATTTCTTGTTAAATACGATTCTTTGGATTGAGCCGCTCTCTCGTTAAAACCGAAATCCAAACTTTTTAACATATATTATAAAGACTTATATAATATTTTTTATCTATAAAATCTAACCGTAAAAATAAAAAAAAATTATGACTACAGTATCAAATTCTAATAGCTAATATAATCTTTTCTAACGAACCGTCTTCCCGTTAAATACGTTTCTAGCCGCTCTTATTTGAAACCAAAATTCTAACTTCATTATATAAAGAGATTAATTCCAATTTTTATATTCTTTAAACTTTCTAATATTTATGGAGTCTTAAAAGATGAAAATACATCTTATATTTTCTGTATATTATAGATATTCTTGTATTTATTTACATGGGAATGTCTTTCTGTTATGTTAACATATTAAAAAAAAATTAAAATACGAAGACTTTTCGTTATGGGAATAATATTACATTTATGGATATATTTTTGTAATGCAAGTATAATTAACTTGTATAAAAAAGTTAAAATAAAGGGTTTCTAGGAAAAAAGATGTATAGTTTTAAAAAATCGTATAAGACGTCTCCACCGTCCTCGTATTCTACTTCCAATAAAATATTTTATTTTATGTATTAATTATATATTTAAACATCTTTTATACGGTCTTATCTAATAAACCGCTTTCTTGTTAAACACATTTATTACTATTGATTAGCTCTCTCGTTAAGACCAAAAACCTAACTTTTACATATATTACTTGTATGATAATATTTATCCATAAAAATCAAATCCTAAAAATAAAATAAAATTTATAACATCATATAATATTTTAATAGCTAGTACAATCTTTTATAGTGAGCCGTCTTCCCGTTATACACATTTCGAGCCGCTCTCGTTTGGGATCGAAATTCTAACTTCATTACATATTATTGATGATACTTATCTTACACAACAATTTTTTTCCTTGAAATCAAAACCTAAAAAATAGAGTGAATTCCAATTTATACTTTCTAGATTTTCTAAAATTTTTGGAGTTTTAGAAAATGAAAATACATCTTATTTTCTCTTTATATTATAGATACTCCTGTATTTATTTAGGATTCCTGCATGAGATTGTTCTTTTACACATTGTTCTTTTATTATGTTAACACATCAATTCTTTTCTTTTTAAATACGGTGACTTTTTTCATGACAATAGTATTGGATTTATGAATAAATTTTCCTAATATAAGTATAATTAACGTATATAAAAAATATATAATTTAAGAAGATCGTACTTTCTATAAAATATTTAATTATATGTCTGCTCTATATATTCAAACACCTATTCTAGTTCTAGTAGAACTTTTATTAATATATTTTTTCTATAAATTCAAACTCTTATTCTCTATAAATTCGAACTCCTATTCTACTTTCAATAGAACTTTTAATCGTATGCCTTATAAATACTTATTATACTTCCAATAGAACTTCTAATCATATGTCTTCCCTATAAATTCGAACTCTTATCCTTTATAAATTTGAACACCTATTCTATTTCTACTTCTAATATGCTAATTGATATTTTTATATTTATTAGTGTTTAAAATTCTAGAAAATTAGAAAAATCGATTGAGACGATATTATAGCGCCACCTAAACTCCCGTTATCCTCCTTTATATATATATATATTGAAAGCATAACATGTATATCCTCCGTCCCCCGAGTTCTTTACATTATGTTTAAATACGAAATCAAGAATAATGAGTGTGGTATTGTAAAAATAAGACTAAATTGCACTTTGGTGGCTTGTACTATTTTGTTTCTGCACGTTAGTTGCTATTGTTTTTTACTTAGCATTTGCAATGCCACACAAATGTTTTTAAAGCAAAAAAAGGGCTCCGCACAATACAGCTTGACAGTATTAACGGAAGGTGAGGGCATTTTGGGCAGTTTGCATTGCTTAATTCATAAATATGCATCTTGTCCATACAATTTGGATTTTTAATCTTTTAAAATTCATATAAAATCATTAGAATTGATTTTAATCATGAGACCTTTTGCATTATCATCTTAGTGATATTGTTGAGTTATAAAAATTAGTGTGGATATTTAATTGTATGATTTGGTATTTTTAAATGATTTAAAAGGCATTATTTCTTTTAAAGAGCTTTTATTTCGAAAATTCGTATAAAATTCATTTTTGATCCAAATATTATTTTAAAAATATTGGGATGCTTCTAATTTTATGATCTTTATTTTAAAAAAATTTACAAAATATTTTCTCCCCATTTCCTATTTTATGTCGATTTAATGGTGGTTTAAAATCAGTTTTTCAGAATTATAAAATAGCATTTGTGAAATCTTCGGGTTTTCCTTCAGCGACCACTGCCTTTATTTATAAAGTATCAAGCACGACTGAACTCACACAATCACACCCAAACAACTCGAAAAAAGCAAGAACCCGAAATGGGTTTCTAATTCATCATCATAAAATTGCTTTTTTCAATTTAATTCATCTAATTCAATTTTTATGTGTATAATTTAGGTATATAGCATATGAGAATCACACCATGTACTGAATCCCGGGGAGGACTGTGCAACAAATTTCCATTCAACCAATGTTGTGATATCGGTTGCAATGAAAGAGGATTAATATATTTTTGAATTTAGCATATGCTTGATTTTTGTAGTAATTTCCTCCACTCCCACCAATAAAACATGTAATTCGAATATGATGATGAATTAGAAACCCATTTCGGGTTCTTGCTTTTTTCGAGTTGTTTGGGTGTGATTGTGTGAGTTCAGTCATGCTTGATACTTTATAAGTAAAGGCAGTGGTCACTGAAGGAAAACCCGAAGATTTCACAAATGCTATTTTATAATTCTGAAAAACTGATTTTAAACCACCATTAAATTGACATAAAATAGGAAATGGGGAGAAAATATTTCGTAAATTTTTTTAAAATAAAGATCATAAAATTAGAAGCATCCCCATATTTTTAAAATAATATTTGGATCAAAAATGAATTTTATACGAATTTTCGAAATAAAAGCTCTTTAAAAGAAATAATGCCTTTTAAATCATTTAAAAATACCAAATCATACAATTAAATATCCACACTAATTTTTATAACTCAACAATATCACTAAGATGATAATGCAAAAGGTCTCATGATTAAAATCAATTCTAATGATTTTATATGAATTTTAAAAGATTAAAAATGCAAATTGTATGGACAAGATGCATATTTATGAATTAAGCAATGCAAACTGCCCAAAATGCCCTCACCTTCCGTTAACACCGTCAAGGTGTATTGTGCGGAGCCCTTTTTTTGCTTTAAAAACATTTGTGTGGCCATTCAAATGCTGAGTAAAAAACAATAGCAACTAACGTGCAAAAACAAAATAGTACAAGCCACCAAAGTGCAATTTAGTCTAAAAATAAATGAAGTAGTGGGTATAATAGTAATTTTATTGTTTAAATAAGTGAAGTGATGGGTGTAATAGTGTAAAGTGTTGAAAAATTAGAGTGAAGTAATGAATGTAATAATGTATTTTATTGTTAAAAATTATTATTTTTGGTAATGTAAAGAATTGGTGGAACATTCCAAAAAGGAAAGTGTAAAGAAATGAGAGGGACATAGAGAGTATTTTTTTAAAAAAAAATTGGGTCTAGAATCCAATTTTACACTTAAAACAAACAAAATTTTAGGTTTTGCGAAATTTTTTGACTGAGTTGAACACGAAATTGACTTATTAGACCTTTTCATTGCATTCAAATTTGTATACTTCTCTTTTGCTTTTCTGTTTTTGTCAGATATATACTTAGCTTTTTTTTTTTTTACAAATTTAAAGCAAATTTTACTAATTTGAAAAAAATCGGGATACATTGTCAACCAACTATGCAATCAAATTGAAAAATAAATAAACAAATTAAAAGTTGTTTAGCAAAAAAAACAAGTTAAATAGTTAGTCGATTTATTTCTGGATCGTTTAACATACCGAATATAAATATCTTTTAAACTAAAATTGAATTTGATGGTCTTCCGAACAATCCCATCTACACCAATTTTCGATGCCTTCCTGAAATGAAAACAATAGTATTATAATTGACCTTCACACAATTGAATATAGATGTAGTCCAATATTCTGATATTTCAGTTGTATTAACTGAGATCGGAGGTATAGATATTTCAGTTGCATTAACCGAGATCGGAAGTATAGATACCCCGTAGTATGAACAATCTTCTGTTGTGAAATATAAATTTATACGGTTTCCATCACCGTTCCATTGCATAGCAGCTTTTCGATGCGAGCATCCCAGATCCCCAATACACCATAATAATCATTCTCAACGAAACAATCAACACAAAACAACTCAAAACATACTAGACTCTTACAAGAAATATATAATCCAAAAAATTGGGTATAAAAACACACCTCATCCAAAAATGAATATTGTTGAAATAAAAATAAGATCAAAGCAAGAAAATGAATATTACTAAAATAAAAATAAGATCAAAGTAAGAAAGAAAATGCAGCTTTTTTAGGGTTTGTATTTTGATTCTAATCACATACTTTCTTTAATTTTAAAAAAGTTTGAAAGCTCGATCCATATGAATTATAAAAAGCACAGCATGAATTCTTCAAATCTGATTTTCTCTTTCATTTTTGAAAAATTTTCAGACAGACACGCTCTCTCTTTATACGTAGTATCTTTCAGAATTCAGATGCTCCACTTTACCTTTAAAATGCTTGCCATTATGAAAAATACGACAAGATTAACAAATCACCTTCTCACCTCTTTTTTATAGAATCATTGAGCAACACCATGCCCTATTAACACAAAAATATAATCCAGTACAGTAATATTTTAGAGCAATATTTTTAGTGTGTTTCCTATAATTATAATAATAAAATAATAATTCCTAGTGATTTAAGGATTTTATTTATCTATGAACTCCAATAATCATCCTAATAAATTTAAGTGTAAGAGATAATATAGAAGTAAAAAATTGAGGGGAAATGAATTTTTAATTGATAAAAATGGAGTTAGAGATGGCTAGACATTTCACAAAAGTAGGAAATAACTAGTGGTTCCTAGTATTTTAGGAAACAATTAGGACACGGGTTAAAATGGTATTTTGTGCTAAATTCTCCAAATTTGAATTTAGAAACTGAAACAAAAAAGCCGTCGGACTTCCTCTTACTATAAACTATTACTCCCTCCGTTTCAAAATAAGTTTCCCAATTTCCTTTTTAAGACATTCAAAATAAGTTTCCCATTTCTATTTTTAGCAAAAGAATGATTTGGAAATATGTGCCAAACTAATAAACAAAGATAAAAAAAAGTACTCCACTCACTTACAACATGGGTCAAATATATGCGTATCACAAAACAGAGGGAGTACAAAACAAAAAAATAAACGGATAAACAACAAAAAAAAGAAAACGAAGTGGGTTTCTTCGCCGCCCCCATTTCCCAAACCCTAATTATCTTTCTCTCCTTCACCCACAAACGCAATCGTTCTCTCTTCATCTCTTTAATTCCCCTTAACTCTTTCCTCGATTAAACACAGCCTCAATTCGGGGAATGTATGCAAGAAAGTGAATAGTTTGTGCCTGCTTAATGAAAAACTGATAGCGAGGTAATAATGTAATATTCGTAAATTTTTTTCCGAATAAATTTTTCTTTTTACTCGATTCTTATTTAAATTTTTATTTAGGAAACGATGCACTAGTATAATTTTTTTTTTAATTAGTACGTTTTATAAATTTTTAAAATTTATATATTCATATTATATTTAAATATTAGGGTTTATTAAAAATTTGAGAAAAATAGTATTTTTAAATTTTGAGTCGTATTTATTTTAAGAAACGAAATTAGAATTTCGTTTTAATTAATTAGACGGGGAAAAACGAATCCTTTTCACCAAAATATTTCCCTAATTATGACCATTATTTCCTGCACTTAAATTGTCCCCCATATTTTATTTTTTTTATTTAAATAATTATCCACCTGCAATAAAGTAATTTTACACTAAATATTTCCTTAATTATTGTGTCTCCCACAAAATTTTCTTTTTCTAATTTAATAAACACCCACTTATGCATACAAAACAAATACACAGCACTCAATTTTTTTTAAGAAACAACACCCCATTTGTTTTCTGTCCTGCAAGAGCTATTCTCTCTCATTATACAAAAAACTCTCGACCTTATAATTATATACAAAACAAGAGTATCCACAGGTAGTTGGTTTTTTTTTGGTTTTCTGTTAGAATTCTTCTTTTTTTTTTTTTGTTTATTCCCGATTGGATGTGCTGATTGTTTTTTTTGTTGTGGATGATTGTTGTTGTTGTCGGAATAAAGAGGGGGAGAGAACGAAGAGAGAGAGGTCGGGATTGAAAGAGAGATTGGGTCGTAGAGAGAGATTGCCGAGAGAGATTGATGTAGTGTTGGGTTTTATTGTGTAATCGGAGAGTGGTTTTGCTGGGTGTTGTGTTTTTGGCCGGAAGAGAGGCGAACGGAGGGAGAGGGAAGAGGGAGAGACGCGAGAGAGGAAGGAGAGATTGAAACGAGAGATAAGAGATGAAGGAGGGAGAGAAGGGAGTCGAGGGAGAAGGAGGAGACGGTGGAGATGGAGTCGAAGAAAGATGGGGGCGAAGAGAACGGGGAGAGTGGACGGAAATGAGATCGAGAGAGAGAGACAGATGCGAGAGAGAGAGACAGAGAGAGAGGGAGAGAGAGAGAGAGATGCGATAGAGCGAGAGACAGAGAGAGAGAGAAACGAGAGAGGTAGAGATAGAGAGAGTCGCGAGGGAGAGAGAGAGAGAAAGAGAGAGAGAGAGAGAGAGGGAGAGAGAAAAGAGAAAGGGAGAGAGATAGGATGCAGGGGGGTGGTTCGAGCTCGCAGGGGAGGGGGTGTTGCAGGTGGGGCCCAAGGGGGAAGGTGGGGTCCACAGAAATTTTTGTTAAACAATTACTGTTAGATTAATAATATTAAAATACTAACGAAACAATAATATTTCTGATTTTTATGTTTTTAATTGGATTTTTAATAAAAGGATTTATTTTTAGTTGTAATAATTGATTATTTTAAACTAGTGATTTAAGTGAAGTGTTATTAAAATTTAGAGATTATATAGTGAATAATTATTTAAAATAGTGATTGGTGTATTATTTTAATAAAAATATTTTGTACCATAAATTAAAGATTTATGGTTTTGATATTAAAAAGGGGGGGTTTTAATTATTAATTTGGAATAATTTACAGTTAGATTTTGATTTAAAAATATTATGTGATTATTTTCCACAATTTAGAGATTTATTGTTTAATTATTAAAAAGAGGATTGATTGAGAATAAATAGGATTAAAGATCGATATAATCTTAAGATTTTATATTTATTTATTTCCAAATTAGTTAATTAATCAGATAAGACCAGATTTATTTAAAGACTAAAAAAGTTTAAAATTATTTTAATTATGAGATTTAAAGAGAATATTATTTAGTGAGATTATTATTAATAATTATGGATTTAAAATAGATTCTTGAATCATTTTGGTTGTGAGATTTATATTAATTAAATTAGGGATTTTCTGAGAATTTAGAAGAGATAATCAGAAGTACTATTTGAATAATTAATTGTTAGCAATCGTTTAGAAATAATTCGTGTTTATCTGGTCGAAAATTAGGGATTTAATAATTCATTGATAAAAAGAGAGAATTATTGGGAATAAGTAGAATTAAATACGGTATTATTTTAGAGGACTGATATTTATTATTGGATTATTTTAATTAGTCAGATTGGGCTTTTAGATTAAAAACCGGGATTTGTACGAAATAGCTGAACCAGGTTTTTAAAAGGTGAAATGTCGGGCTAATAAAGTGAGTTTTATTTGGTTATAGAGAATCAGAGACATGGAGCCAGGTGAATTATCGTACCGCAGAGCACAGGCAAGTTTACTAATTCGTACTCCATTGTTCGGAGTATTTCTATTTTTAAAAATTCATAATCATGTTGATTAAGTTTTCGATTATCAAAATCAAGTATTCTTTCGAGTGATTTATACCAGATTTTTATTCATGCAATTTACATACATATTATTGTTGAGCTGTTATCCAGACATTTTATATCATGAGGTGTTCAAACTTATTTCATGAGTTGTTCCATATTGTTGGTACGTTTATTGAGATACTTCATTCGAGTTTATATTTAAGAGTGGGGATATATATAAATTAAGTTATGTATACTGATATGGGTCACCTCATTTCGACTCCATAATCAGAACAGTTTTTCATAATATTTTCCTCTACTCATTCGAGAGGGAAACTATATTATTGGTGTCTATTGTTCATTGCTTATTAAGGCAAAAGTGACCGGAGTAACGCACCGGCCCAACTGAGTAGTATTTAAGGTGTGATCGAAACTTCGGCACATCCTTCTATCGATAGAAAACGAGTAGTGATAATGGATTGATCATCCATTACTTGAGTAGGCGTTATGAGCAGAAATCCAATCATTGACATCCTATCGGTTAACCGATGCCTGTGTGGTTCTGTTAACTAGGGTGTTGATCTGAGCAGTTGTTATATTATATTATCAATGGAGTAGTTTTGAGAAGTTACTGTTTTATTTTCGAGCAGTATTTTGAGAAGTTATTGATTTATCTTCGAGTAGTATTTTGAGAAGTTATTGATTTATTTTCGAGTAGTATTTTGAGAAGTTATTGAGATATATTGGAGTCGTATTTCGAGATTTATAAAAATTTCTGAGTTGATCTCTTTTCAAAAGTACTTATATTTATAACTCTTATAGAGTAGTAAAATCATATTTTGAGTGAGTTATGGTTGTATTATATGATATCTGCATATACTTGCTGGGCATTCTTTGGCTCATTCTTGCTATTTAAATATTATTAATCAGCGGCATCTAAAGACGACTCTGCATGGTGAATCGTGGCAAAGGGAAAGAGAAGGGCTATTAAATTCAATCCATTAGCCTTATAGTATCGAAGGAGGTTACAAGATGGAAAGGAATTGTTAATGCTTTATTATTGTGTGTGTGGTGTGTTGTAATAATACTTCAGAGATTCTGGGAGATGAGTTTGTAATGTAATAACTTTTGTAATTTGAGTGCTTGTTCTAAGACTATATCCTGTGAAATAAAAGATGGAGTTGTTAAGAATATTGTTGTAGATTATATTATGAGCAGGTGATTGATTTTCCGCAAGAGTTGTGACGACCTGGATTCCTGTAAGGGATTTGGGGGCGTTACAGTAATGATATCAGAGCGGTAGGTTATAAACCTTAGAACGAGAATAGAGAGGAGTTATAGTCATATAAGAGAGAGTTTAGAAGCCAAGGAATCGATAGGTATATAAATAGTAGGATCGCAAGGAATAGTTAGGGTGGAGGCATGACGGCCAATACCGATAGTAGAATCATTTGGAACAAGAAAAGCGCATTTCCATGATTTATTTATTGGGTTTATAATGAGTATATAGAAGTATGTATACGTAAGTATATATATATATGGATGCATACATATCTATGTATATATACGCATGTGTACCGATATATACTGTTTTGTTTTCATAATAAACATCTCATGGATATGCAGTTTTATTGAACGAAATGAATTTTTTTTTATTTTTAGAAAATGCCGCCAAGGAGAAATGGAGCTAACTCCAGAGAAGGTGAGGCTTCTACCGGAGGAAATAACAACCAAAACAATCAAGGACTTAACCAACTCGTAGATTTGTTGAGGCAAACCCTAGACCGGGGACATCAGGGTCCTATACCCCATGTAGGGAACCAAACCGCAGCAGCTTTTAAGGGTTTTAAGTCAATTCATCCACATGAGTTTAAAGGGTTTGGGGAACCAGTCGAGGCTAGATCGTGGCTGAAAGAGATGGAGAAATCATTTAAGATTATAGGAGTAGAAGAAGGGCAGAAGACGATCTTTACCACCTACTTGCTGAAAGAAGAGGCGAATTATTGGTGGGAGTCTAAGGAAGCAATGAAACCTGCAGGAATAATAACCTGGGAAAGGTTCACTGAGTTGTTTTTGGAGAAGTATTTTCCTGAGCATATGGAGAGTAAGATGGAGATAAAATTCTTGGAACTAAGGCAGAATAATAGGACTGTTGCTGAGTATGAGAAGGAGTTTACTGAATTATCTAGGTTTGTACCACATTTCGTAGATACTGATAAGAAGAAGGCGAGGAGGTTTCAACATGGACTGAGACCATGGATACAAACTAGGGTAGCCGCTTTTGAGCTTACTGAGTATGTTAAAGTAGTGAATAAAGCGGAAGTAATAGAAGCAGGAAGTAATTTTGATCCGAAGGGAAATGAAGGGAAGAAAAGAAAAGCAGAGAGTTGGGGAGGATATCCGTCTAGTGGGACATTTCAGAACCAAAATGGTAGGAGGCCCGGGTTTCAGTCTACAAGATTTGGAGGATCCAACCTAGCAGAAAGTGCGGGTAGTGTACAAGTAGGACAGCAGGGCAACGAGAGCCAGTTTAGGCAACCAAGACTACCACTGCAAGATTGTGAAGTGTGTGGAAAGAAGCATCCAGGAGCATGTGCAAAATCAGAAGGTAGGTGTCATAATTGTGGTCAAGAGGGGCATAATCGGGCGAATTGTCCCAGGAAGGGAGTAGTCTGCTACAAATGTGGAAAGGAGGGACATATCTCTAGAGATTGTAAAGTGTCAGCAACGGGACCCGCAACATCACGGCAAAGCAGTGGAGTTATTAGCAACCAATCAACCGCCAGGGTTTTTAACATGACGTTGGCCGATGGCATGAAAGAGATGGACGAAATAGCAGGTACACGGTTATTTAAATATCGTAAATGCGTATATAAATGATGAGCCGGTATTAAAGTAGAGGTATGTTAAAATGAAATCTTAGACGGGATCGACGGTCTAGCATGAGAGTTTATAATCGAAATGGAAAAGTATATAATTGGTACAAAGGGTTGAGGATATATTGGAAAGTAGAGTACGAGTTAAGCAGCCTTAGCTATTGCCTACGTTGATTCCGAGGACGGAATCCTTTTAAGCAGGGAAGACTGTAATATCCGTAAATTTTTTTCCGAATAAATTTTTCTTTTTACTCGATTCTTATTTAAATTTTTATTTAGGAAACGATGCACTAGTATAATTTTTTTTAATTAGTACGTTTTATAAATTTATAAAATTTATATATTCGTATTATATTTAAATATTAGGGTTTATTAAAAATTTGAGAAAAATAGTATTTTTAAATTTTGAGTCGTATTTATTTTAAGAAACGAAATTAGAATTTCGTTTTAATTAATTAGACGGGGAAAAACGAATCCTTTTCACCAAAATATTTCCCTAATTATGACCATTATTTCCTGCACTTAAATTGTCCCCCATATTTTATTTTTTTTATTTAAATAATTATCCACCTGCAATAAAGTAATTTTGCACTAAATATTTCCTTAATTATTGTGTCTCCCACAAAATTTTCTTTTTCTAATTTAATAAACACCCACTTATGCATACAAAACAAATACACAACACTTATTTTTTTTTAAGAAACAACACCCCATTTGTTTTCTGTCCTGCAAGAGCTATTCTCTCTCATTATACAAAAAACTCTCGACCTTATAATTATATACAAAACAAGAGTATCCACAGGTAGTTGGTTTTTTTTTGGTTTTCTGTTAGAATTCTTCTTCTTTTTTTGTTTATTCCCGATTGGATGTGCTGATTGTTTTTTTGTTGTGGATGATTGTTGTTGTTGTCGGAATAAAGAGGGGGAGAGAACGAAGAGAGAGAGGTCGGGATTGAGAGAGAGATTGGGTCGTAGAGAGAGATTGCCGAGAGAGATTGATGTAGTGTTGGGTTTTATTGTGTAATCGGAGAGTGGTTTTGCTGGGTGTTGTGTTTTTGGCCGGAAGAGAGGCGAACGGAGGGAGAGGGAAGAGGGAGAGACGCGAGAGAGGAAAGAGAGATTGAAACGAGAGATAAGAGATGAAGGAGGGAGAGAAGGGAGTCGAGGGAGAAGGAGGAGACGGTGGAGATGGAGTCGAAGAAAGATGGGGGCGAAGAGAACGGGGAGAGTGGACGGAAATGAGATCGAGAGAGAGAGAGAGAGAGAGAGAGAGAGAGAGAGATGCGAGAGAGAGAGACAGAGAGAGAGAGAGGGAGAGAGAGAGAGAGATGCGAGAGAGAGAGGGAGAGAGAGAAACGAGAGAGGTAGAGATAGAGAGAGTCGCGAGAGAGAGGGAGAGAGAGAGGGAGAGAGAGAAAAGAGAGAAAAGAGAGAAAAGAGAAAGGGAGGGAGATAGGATGCAGGGGGTGGTTCGAGCTCGCAGGGGAGGGGGGTGTCGCAGGTGGGGCCCACGGGGGAAGGTGGGGTCCACAGAAATTTTTTTTAACAATTACTGTTAGATTAATAATATTAAAATACTAACGAAACAATAATATTTCTGATTTTTATGTTTTTAATTGGATTTTTAATAAAAGGATTTATATTTAGTTGTAATAATTGATTTTTTTTAAACTAGTGATTTAAGTGAAGTGTTATTAAAATTTAGAGATTATATATTGAATAATTATTTAAAATAGTGATTGGTGTATTATTTTAATAAAAATATTTTGTACCATAAATTAAAGATTTATGGTTTTGATATAAAAAGGGGGGGGGTTTTAATTATTAATTTGGAATAATTTATAGTTAGATTTTGATTTAAAAATATTATGTGATTATTTTCCCCAATTTAGAGATTTATTGTTTGATTATTAAAAAGAGGATTAATTGAGAATAAATAGGATTAAAGGGCGATATAATCTTAAGATTTTATATTTATTTATTTCCAAATTAGTTAATTAATCAGATAAGACCAGATTGATTTAAAGACTAAAAAGGGTTTAATATTATTTTAATTATGAGATTTAAAGGGAATATTATTTAGTGAGATTATTATTAATAATTATGGATTTAAAATAGATTCTTGAATAATTTTGGTTGTGAGATTTATATTAATTAAATTAGGGATTTTCTGAGAATTTAGAAGAGATAATCAGAAGTACTATTTGAATAATTAATTGTTAGCAATCGTTTAGAAATAATTCGTGTTTATCTGGTCGGAAATTAGGGATTTAATAATTCATTGATAAAAAGAGAGAATTATTGGGAATAAGTAGAATTAAATACGGTATTATTTTAGAGGACTGATATTTATTATTGGATTATTTTAATTAGTCAGATTGGGCTTTTAGATTAAAAACCGGGATTTGTACGAAATAGCTAAACCAGGTTTTTAAAAGGTGAAATGTCGGGCTAATAAAGTGAGTTTTATTTGGTTATAGAGAATCAGAGACGTGGAGCCAGGTGAATTATCGTACCGCAGAGCACAGGCAAGTTTACTAATTCGTACTCCATTGTTCGGAGTATTTCTATTTTTAAAAATTCATAATTATGCTGATTAAGTTTTCGATTATCAAAATCAAGTATTCTTTCGAGTGATTTATACCAGATTTTTATTCATGCAATTTACATACATATTATGTTGAGCTGTTATCCAGACATTTTATATCATGAGGTGTTCAAACTTATTTCATGAGTTGTTCCATATTGTTGGTACGTTTATTGAGATACTTCATTCGAGTTTATATTTAAGAGTGGGGATATATATAAATTAAGTTATGTATACTGATATGGTCACCTCATTTCGACTCCATAATTAGAACAGTTTTTCATAATATTTTCCTCTACTCATTCGAGAGGGAAACTATATTATTGGTGTCTATTGTTCATTGCTTATTAAGGCAAAAGTGACCGGAGTAACGCACCGGCCCAACTGAGTAGTATTTAAGGTGTGATCGAAACTTCGGCACATCCTTCTATCGATAGAAAACGAGTAGTGATAATGGATTGATCATCCATTACTTGAGTAGGCGTTATGAGCAGAAATCCAATCATTGACATCCTATCGGTTAACCGATGCCTGTGTGGTTCTGTTAACTAGGGTGTTGATCTGAGCAGTTGTTATATTATATTATCAATGGAGTAGTTTTGAGAAGTTACTGTTTTATTTTCGAGCAGTATTTTGAGAAGTTATTGATTTATCTTCGAGTAGTATTTTGAGAAGTTATTGATTTATTTTCGAGTAGTATTTTGAGAAGTTATTGAGATATATTGGAGTCGTATTTCGAGATTTATAAGAATTTCTGAGTTGATCTCTTTTCAAAAGTACTTATATTTATAACTCTTATAGAGTAGTAAAATCATATTTTGAGTGAGTTATGGCTGTATTATATGATATCTGCATATACTTGCTGGGCATTCTTTGGCTCATTCTTGCTATTTAAATATTATTAATCAGCGGCATCTAAAGACGACTCTGGCATGGTGAATCGTGGCAAAGGGAAAGAGAAGGGCTATTAAATTCAATCCATTAGCCTTATAGTATCGAAGGAGGTTACAAGATGGAAAGGAATTGTTAATGCTTTATTATTGTGTGTTTGGTGTGTTGTAATAATACTTCAGAGATTCTGGGAGATGAGTTTGTAATGTAATAACTTTTGTAATTTGAGTGCTTGTTCTAAGACTATAACCTGTGAAATAAAAGATGGAGTTGTTAAGAATATTGTTGTAGATTATATTATGAGCAGGTGATTGATTTTCCGCAAGAGTTGTGACGACCTGGATTCCTGTAAGGGATTTGGGGGCGTTACAAATAATGTGGACTATTCTTAAACCCAAAACCAGTTTGTTATATCCTGTGTGTGTTATGTGCATTGTGTTAGCCAACGTGACAGAGACTGCATTGTATTAACCAAAACATAGACTGCATACATAAAGTAATTAGAATACATATAAACAAGCATGTCGTGCATACATACAAACATATCCCCAAAACATAAAAATTGGCATTGTTTGCCAATATGCATTACACATTGTTAACCTATTTGGTAGAACCTGTTAGGCTTCATGTTGTGGCCCGTGTACCAATTGCCATGCTTCAAACACAGCCCATAGTGGTGCACTAACTTGAAGGGGTAGTTGTCCAGCATCTCTAAGCTTTTTTTTTGTTTACATGGGGTACAAGATAGTCATTTGACCCCTTCACCTTTAAAACTTCATTCATTACATATTGATAGGATAGCCATACATCTGCAAGTGTGCTTGCCGCTAACTCATTAAATGCTTCATGCACTGCATCCATCATAGCATCAACATCTTTCGGCATCTTCTTGTGCATTAAAGACTGAATACTTCTAAAAAATCCTAAGTCTAAAATATTTAAGTCCGGACTATTTGGTGGTTGTTGGACAAGTATAAAAGTGAAGTCACCTTGTTGATGCATTTGTTGCCATTCTTCATCAGCTTGAGTAATATGAGTTCGAGCATTATCCTGTTGTATAAAGATCACTTTAGGACCTTCAATAGGTGGCCATTTCTGAATAATTGCCGGTACTATTTGGTTAATAAGCATGCTCCTTGTCTCTTTTTTGCCAACGGACTCAACCACCTTAGTAATAATTGTGCCCTTAGCTCGATATTTAGAAGCTCTCTTTGCTGGTTGTTTATAGGTGAATGGAAATATGCCTATCTTTCCGTCAAATATACATTCACCTTGTGCATTAAATCTAGGTCTTGCAACAGCAGCTGTGAACATCACCTTGGGTATAAACTTACTTGACTTGGCTGATCTGTATTTGCCTTTCTCATTTTTTTCCAAATACAATCTTTGTGCTTTCTTACTTAAGTAAAACCATTTTTCATCTATATGCACAAAATCAAACATAGTCTTATATTGTCTTTTTGTCTATGCTGTATCTCCCATAAGGAGGTCTAGAACCCATTCCATTCTTTGCAACATGTTTGGATCTTTTAGTCCAGGATGCAAAGGATTGGTGTGGGGTTTTATAAGTCCCCTTTTTACCATTCTGGCACATGTACTAAGCGACACATTCAACTTAACAGCCAAGTCCCTCATGCATGATCAGTCACCCATATTAATATCCGTCACTGCATTAGGTAGCAGGTTAATTCTTTTCCTACCTGAATTATGCTTCTTTGTTGCCATGTTATAACTTTGGTGTGCTGCTGCTTGATTTTTTGCTAGCCTCCATATACTCCTAATAGTTCTTGTTGTAACATTGTACATTTTGGCTACATCTGCCATTGCACCTTGGTATGGTTTTCCTGGTATTTGCTTCGATGGGTGGCTTAGCAAGAATATCAAAATTTGTGTTCTTGCATCTACACTAAGATTTGGTCTTTTGTTAATGACAGGTGGTTGATTTAAATCAAACAGGTGGGGCATTTCGGTGTTTTCAGGTGGTGATTCATTTAGATCAAAAGGAAAATGACCATCATGTTCATTCATGTTTAAGCAACTGTGAAGATGAAGTGAAGTTTTTTTTAGTGAATGGTGTAATGAGATTTAGTTTGTGAATCTGTATCATTTGTCTGTATCAGTGAATGTATATATAATCAAGTGTTTTCATTGGTGGGTGTTATTTGAATATGTAAAAATGGGGGGAAAGTTAATGTAATCTCCCTCCGGTGAATGTATATATAATCAGATCAAGTGTTTTGATTGGTGGGTGTTATTTGAATATGTAAAAATGGGGGGAAAGTTAATGTAATCTACCTCCAAATTTGCCTAAAATATCTGGTAAACACTGTCCAAATCATTGCTAAACCATAAACTATTGTTTTTCTTAAAACCTGTGCTATTTACCAAAGAGGAAACTTAATAAGAAACAGAGGGAGTAGTATAACAAAAACTCATAAATACAGAATTGAATTCTATACAGGGGCAATAGCTGATAAAGTTTTACAAAAGCTGAACAAACTAGTAAACATACTACTACAATTTAATGCACATATATGATATATCACTACTTTCTGTAAAGACATAACTGATCATAACACACTTCAAATCTCTATCAATACTGCACATGCCACAGTGTTTAAAAGAAATTGATCAGTAATCCTTTAATTAAAATCAAGGAAGTGTTTTATAATTTTTTACCCTTTATTCTGGAATTTTAAAGGTGCTAATATCTTCATCTTGGATCCAACCATACTTCTCCATGAAAGGATTAATTAGGGTCTTTGGAGGGTAACTATCCATATTGCACTCTTTCCAACAATTCCCATCTTCCAAATCTCTTAACACCTCCCACAAACAACTATTACACTTAAACCCTGCCCCAAAACTTATCATAAAAATCCTATCACCTTTCTTAAACCTCTTTTTTGCTTCCATATACCCTAAAACATACCATAAACTACTAGCAGAAGTATTCCCAAACCTGTGTAGTGTCATTCTCGCCGGTTCTAGATCATATTCACTAAGCCCTAGGCTTTGCCCTATTCCATCGATCACTGCCTTTCCTCCGGTGTGAATGCAGAAATGATGAACTCCAGATTTGAAGTTGATCAGTGGCCTTGCTCCTCCTTTTGAAGAACCTTTGTTCAATTTATGTACAAATGACACAAGTGCGAAACGAACAAGTTCTCTTAAAGGCAAAATTTTTGGAGATAAAACTTTCAGGTTATCGATCATAGCCCTAGTTGCTGCCTTTGGAAGGTTCTTTCCAAGATGAAACCCTACACCACCAATCTCATCCTCAGTTTGTATACATGAACCATAAGCTTCGTCTTTTGCACCGTGATGTGTTCGCACTAAGCACTTTAACTTGAAGATGGCCTTATCTTTTAAAGCCACCTTGTTTGTCAAAAGTATTGCACACCCTCCTGACCTGAACAAACAATTAGCAAGAATCATGGATCTGTTATTGCCTGTATACCAATTCGGTGTCAAAGATTCGGATGTTACAACAAGAGCATTCAAATTCTTCTGAGACTTGAAGATGCTTTGAACAATATTGATTGATATTAAGCTAGCACTACATCCCATTCCTGTGAGATTGTAGGTCTTGGTATCATCCCTCATCTTGTAGTGATTTATAATTCTAGAAACCAAAGATGGACTAGGTGAGAGCATTGAAACATTTAGAACTAGTACATCAATATCCCTTGGAGAAATGCCTGTTTTCGACAAAACCTTGTCAATGCTATCAAAGAAAAACTCTTCCATTTCCAAGATCCCATCTTCGTAAGTTGGATTGTCTTCTCGACCATGGATAACCATCCAAGGGGCATATGTTTCTTCACCAAGGCCCGAGCTGACAATGGCTTTTAAGAGAAACTTGTACTCATTGAGCCCCAAATTCTTGGTTCTCTTGATTACCTCTCCGCAGAACTCAGTATTGAGCTTCCTTTCGTCGCATGGTTTGTAGCATTGATAATCCAAAATGTAGCAGCATTGGTACCTTCTCTGATCAATAATTTTGTATAGTAAGAACAATAAACAGAGGAGAGGAAGAAAGCACAATAAACATACAGGATGGTCCATGAGAGGATGAGAAAGGAGGGATAATGTTTAAGAATCACAACATAAGCTAGTTATAAAGAGGGTTCATGTGACTTAAATATGTACTTCTCTTCAATAAATCTTAAAAGTTCGATTAGGGGATTAATCAACCTTACACACATGTCACATCTTTGGCATGTGCATGTTTAATCTAATTTATATATGCTGTTATATACAGATTTATTCAGGAGTGATGCAACCAATTAATACTACTATATGGAATAGAACACATGATTTTGAATGGCCAAAACTTTCGGTGAAAAGTAAAGAATTAATTTTCAATTACACAAGAGTACTAGAAAGTCAGGGTGACAAGTAATTTAATTAGCGTTGCTCTAGTTTGGCCACATTTATGAGCTGCAATGTCTGGTAGATAATTTAATGAACTCGAAAGATGAAACTAAAAAATGTCAAAAGGCTTTATGTATAAATGTGTTCTTTTAAGCATGTAGTTTTTGCTTAATTGCGTTTTGTACAGAGTATGACAAAATGAGAGTAGGTATGCGGTCTCCGACCGGTCTATTCTCAGAAATTCGAGATCTGTTGAGCTTCGGGAGCACTTGTTTATAACTATAATTCTTCCACTTGTCGCCATTAAATCATCATCTTCTATATATAATAGAAGAACAGGGGATAATTTTGAGCCAATAAACCCCTGTGAAAGTATAACTCCTCAAAGAAACTCATCTAATCATTGGGCTACATAATTTTTTGAGTTTGAACTAAAAAACGTATTACTTAAACTCGATCTCTCATTTTTCCTATTTTTGCTATTAATTTAACTTTTGAGTAAATATGTTAATGATGACTTATATTGTTTTATGTCATTTTATTATTGCTCTAAAAGAAATTATGTTATAGCCTATACAATATATTTATATGCTAAACATCCTCTTTTTAGTGCTCATATGATTTATGCATAAATAAAATGATCCATAAATTAAAGTGGTGATATTATAATATGTATGAACATAATATGTACAATTATAATAAAAAAAAAAATAATCATAAAAATGTACAAATTTATATCAATGGCTAGAAGATGACCCGTACCTCGCACGGGTTATTATGCTAGTTTACTTAAAATTACACAAGTTTCTTTCTTACCTCAAAACACCGATAAACTTATACTCCCTCTGTTTTCAAATAATTGATGTTTGACTTATTGGCACACACTTTAGAAAATTTTAAAAATAATAATTCTAACTATGTGGTCAATGCTTCTAAAAGTGCGTATCAAAAAGTCAAACGTCAATTATTTGAAAACATAGTGAGTATATAACATTGTAACTCAGTGATAACCATCACCTTGGAAGCTGATTTTCAAGTCTTGATGATGACATATATGTGTACACGATCTAAGAACCAAAATAGGGGTGCCCCAATTCGAAAAAGTCTTATAATTCTACCCTCTATCCATTCATCGAAAAAAATTAAAAAATATATTTTTTTTAAAAAATGATGACGTGGCAGTAGTTTTTTTTAATTTTTTTTTTTTGATGAATAGATAGGGGTTGAATTATAAGACTTTTTTGTGAAGGTGCCCCTGGCGGGACCCTTAGAATATATGAAATATAATATATGCTGTGTTGGTTTGTAGTTCTCATTTTAAGAGTGGTTTGTATTTGAGCAAAAACCTATATATATATATATATATATATATATATATATATATATATATATATATATATATAGGCCATTACTCCATATAGAACACCCTTATATAACAAACAATAAAGAACATCTTAGATCTAATAGATCCAATGGCCCCGTCAGGGGACCCAATACAAAAAGTTGTTATTTTTTTACTCTCAATCCATCCAGCAAAAAACAATTAAAAAAAATTTTAAAAAAAAGTACGGTTCATGATGACGTCATCAGTGACGTCATCATGAACAGTAACTTTTTTTAATTTTTTTATTATTTTTTTTGCTGGATGGATAGAGGGTAAAAAAATAATAACTTTTTGTATTGGGTGCCATGACGAAATTCTTATATTAGATTAGATATGAGATGTTCTTTATTGTTTGTTATATAAGGTGTTTGTTATGGGGTGCAACTATATATATATATATATATATATATATATAAATGGGAGCCGATCCCTGGCATACATTTGCCAGCAGGGATGATTTAACCAACAAATGATTTTAGAGAATTTATAAAATATACTAGATTTTCAAGTTATTTTGTAAAAATACTATCTTTGCAAATTAATTGCTAATATACTATCTTAATTGCAAATATACTGGACTCCCCCCTTCTCCCTTTCCCTGCCTCCCACCACCGACTCCACACTCACCACCTCCCGACTGACCTCCGACGCCACCTCCGACTGATGCCAACATCACCGTCGGCTTCATCAGATCGGGGCCGCAGGCCTCTCCGCTTCCGACCAAAGTACATCATCGTAAAGGTGTTAACTTCGAATCTCAAGTATATCGTCGGCGATGAATGGATCGTCAATCACGAGACAAAAGTCGAAGAATTAGCGAAGAACTACGAATGGTTAGGATGGGAACACGTGATACAACTTGTGTAAACAAATTCAACGACCACGATGACTTCACCTGAGGAAGTGAAGGAGTCTTTTAGAAAATTTGCCACGTTGTTTGACCAGGTGTACGGTAAGCAGTCAACATGCGTCGTAGCTGATACTAAGCTCGGTGAAGAGATTTAGCAGTCCATAGCTATCAAAAATAAAGATGGCATTTTTGCAATACAGATAGTATTTTTGCAATTAAGATGGTAAATTTGCAAATAGTTTATCTTAAAAAAAGTAAAACTGCAAAAAATTACTTTTAACAATATATTTATCAAAAAAGCCCTAAAATATAATTACGTATTTGATAGTATTCTAAATGATAGTTTTTTGAGTAAATTGCATTGTAGTGGCTAGATAAATTAATTTTTTGCACTTTGATGGCCAATGTTGCAAATCTTGCACTATGATGGCTCGAAATTGTTTTTTTAGCCACTTAAATGACTACCGTTATCTTAGCCTTAACGGAGTTAGTTTGACAGGGGTATTATAGTCTTTTTCTCTCTCCTTTCAATCTCTCTCCATCTTTCTCTCTAAATCTCTCTCATCTCATCTCTCTCTATCTCTCCTTTGTTCGCCCAGAGGCTGTGCTTGTTATAGGTGTGTGTGGCTGCGATTTTCTTGTGTTTCCATGGGTATATGCGATTCGTGGGTTAAATTTACTTTTATGTTTGTCATTTCTCTTTTTTGTTACTATTTTGAACTTTTGCTGAAAATCAGGTTCTACTTGCACGGGGCAGCAAAGTTTTGACAACTCCTGATATCGACCCTTTAATATGGTTGGCTTGTTTACAGGTGTTGCTCACTTGTACTCAAACACACTACACACATACCCTTTCAATTGTATGTGTTCTGTTACATAAGTTTTTACTCTTGATATGCCTTGGTTGAAGGAGAAAATGCTTATCAGTTCTGCCTTCAGCCTCCTAATGCACCAACAATTATAGGTAACACTGTAAGTGAAACTCAACATGTAAAAAATTATTGAATGTAATCTTCCATGTGAAGGAATTTTCGGATGAGCGGAAGCGCAAATAACAATTATTTCCGTAAAAACCATATATCGCACATATAGAAAATCATGTAAAAATGAAATACGAGGGATTCGTAACCATACCTTGAAATCGAAGCTTTACAAAAATGGTGTTTTAGCAGTTGCTCCTCAGAGTGTGAAGCACTCTACCGGTATCCACCAAGATTAATTCTTCGACGAAGCTTTTATAAAACCGAGCTTTTATAAAAATGGAACTTCTTCTTTTGAGAGAGAGAGAGAGAGAAAGGAAGAAGATGAAGGCTACTAGGTTTTTCACAAAAACCAAAAGTGTATCAAAAGTGTCCTCATCTCATTCTATTTATAGGGCACAAGTAGGTTTTTAACATTAATATATCATTATATATTAATATATAAATTCTACACTTTACCTTATAAAATGTTAAATAATAATTAAAATAATTTTAATCATTATTAAAACAACTTGCTCTCTCAAAATACCTTCATCAATAAATTAATCTTTTTATGGTGTGACCCTGTAGGTTCAATATTAAGCCGGTAGTAGAAATAAATAATAATAAACATTTTATTTATTATTTATATGAATTCTAATAATTCATTAAATATAATTAACTGATTAATTATATTTATTCTACATCGTGAGTGATGCTTCTCAACATATCGCGACTATCCGGATAATATGAATTCACTGCTTAGAATACCAAGAACCTGTCAGTGACTAGTTACCGTACAATCAATTCCTTCTACCCTACAATATCCCGATTAAATACAAGGCATGGATCTCGTGTCAGGCCTATCAAATTTAATCATATGATTTCTTATTCATAACGCAAAGTTCATATTAATGCAAATTAGAAACTCCTTTCTAATTTCATACACTCTGGCCAGAGATTCCAGAACTCGCATACTAAGAATAACATAGGATATTCACTTCCTTACTGGAAGGGGTAGATTCTTTATTGATCGTTAACTATCTCCATACATAAATCCCTGTACCCAGAATAGACCTAATGTATGTCCTTGAGACTAAGGACTAAACCAAAGCACAGTTCATTATATATAAGATAACTTTAACGATCTCAAGTCTAAGGACACTTGTACAACTATCACTCAGTGAATAACTATTGACACGTGAGTAAACTCCATTAGTTGTCCAACTTATCGAGTCATGTTCAGTGAACTTATTCCCTAATAAGCACCTACATACTAGCTATAGTGTCACCACACAAATGCCTATGAGAACAGACATCCTCCTGACGGGAGCAAGCATAATATGTACCGATCTTTGCGGATTCACTAACTTCCGATTAGTTATCCTATGATCAGGAACTGTTTAAGTCTAGAGTTATCATCTTCTAGATCTCACTATTATAATCTCATTATAATTATAGAAGCTTTACTCTAAACTATGGAACATCTTATTTAAAACACTTTAAACAGATAATGCCCGTAATAAAATCAAAACAAGTCTTTTATTATTATTAATGAAATCAAACAAGAATACATGAAAGTTCTTCCTAACTCATCATACATGATTGGATTTAGGACAAACACTTTCAATCTCCCACTTGAACTAAAGCCAATCACCCTGGTATCTAATACCCATCTTCTCTTTATGACGATCAAAGTGAATCTGAGACAATGACTTTGTGAGTGGGTCTGCTATGTTGTTATGTGTGTCAACTCTCTCAACCTTGACATCTCCCCTTTCAATGATCTCCCTAATCAAATGAAAGCGCCGCAAAACATGTTTGGAATTTTTATGAGACCTAGGTTCCTTGGCTTGAGCTATTGCCGCGTTGTTATCACAATACAACATAATAGGATCCTCAATGCTAGGAACAACTCCCAACTCAGAAACAAATTTCCTCATCCAAACGGCTTCTTTTGCAGCCTCACTTGCAGCTATATACTCTGCTTCCGCTGTGGAGTCAGCCGTTGTCGACTGTTTGGAACTCTTCCAACTAATCGCACCACCATTCAAAGTAAACACATACCCTGACATGGATTTGCTATCACTTTCTGATTGAAAACTAGAGTCAGTATAACCCTCTATTTTCAATTCAGATCCACCAAAAACAAGAAAAATATCCTTAGTCCTTCGCAAGTACTTAAGGATGTTCTTCACTGCTTTCCAGTGGTCTTCACCTGGATTGGACTGATATCTGCTTGTCACACTAATTGAATAAGCAACATCAGGCCTAGTACATAACATCGCGTACATGATAGATCCTATTGCTGAAGCATAAGGAATCTTACTCATGCGCTCTCTTTCCTCAGGTGTCTTAGGAGACATCTTTTCGGAAAGGGATACTCCATGGCTCATCGGTATGAGACCTCTCTTGGAGTTTTCCATGCTAAACCTTTTAAGCACTTTCTCGATGTATGTACCCTGGGTAAGACCTATCATTCTTCTAGATCTATCTCTATAGATCTTCATACCGAGAATGTAGGATGCTTCACCCAAGTCCTTCATAGTGAAGTTCTTTGATAACCACACTTTGACTGATTGCAGCATCGGTATATCATTTCCTATAAGAAGTATGTCATCCACATACAATACAAGAAATGTTACCGCGCTCCCACTAACCTTCTTGTAGACACATGGTTCATCTATGTTCTTGATAAAATCAAACTCTTTGATTGTCTCATCAAAACGAATGTTCCATCTACGAGAAGCTTGCTTTAATCCATATATGGTCCTTAGCAGCTTACACACTAGGTGTTCATTCCCTTTAGAAACAAACCCCTCTGGCTGTGTCATATACACTTCCTCTTCAAGTTTCCCATTGAGGAAGGCCGTTTTCACGTCCATTTGCCAGATCTCATAGTCGTAGTAAGCAGCAATCGCAAGCAAAATCCGAATTGATTTTAACAGGGCTACAGGCGAAAAAGTTTCATCAAAGTCAATGCCTTGCTTTTGTCTGAATCCTTTTGCCACAAGCCTGGCCTTATAGGTCTCCACCTGGCCATCTACTCCAATCTTTCTTTTGTATACCCATTTGCACCCAATAGGATTCACATCCTTTGGTGCTTCAACCAAAGTCCATACTTGGTTGGTATACATAGAATCCATTTCGGATTTCATGGCACTCTGCCATTTCTCTGAGTCAACACTACTCATAGCCTCATTATAGGTCATAGGGTCGTCATCATCAACGATTGATAACTCATTGTCATTCTCAATGACAAGGCCATAATACCTCTCAGGTTGGCGAGACACTCTCTCTGACCTACGAATGGGCTGTTCCACAGAAGGTTGTTCAGTTTGAACAGGTGTTTCCTCTTGAACCGTAGTAGTTTGTGCTTCTTGAACTTCATTAAGTTCTATTTTGCTCCCACTGTTTCCTTCTAGGATAAACTGTTTTTCCAAGAAGGTAGCATGTCTGGAGACAAATACACTATGATTGGTGTAGAAGTAATACCCTAAAGTTTCTTTAGGATATCCCACAAAACTATATTTCACGGATCGAGATTCCAGCTTATCAGGGTCAACTTTCTTGACATAAGCCGGACATCCCCAAATCTTAACGTGTTTAAGACTCGGTTTCCTTTCTTTCCATATCTCATATGGAGTTTGAGGAACAGATTTGGAAGGCACCTTATTCAGTAAATATGCTGAGGTTTCCAATGCATAACCCCAAAGGAATACTGGAAGATTTGCGTAGCTCATCATGGACCGAACCATGTCTAACAAAGTTCGATTTCTCCTTTCAGATACTCCATTCAACTGTGGAGTATATGGAGGAGTCCACTGAGAGACTATACCATTTTCTTTGAGATAATCTAGAAACTCTCCATTTAAATATTCACCACCTCGATCTGATCGAAGGGTTATAATACTATGTTTGGTTTGTTTCTCCACTTCATTCTTATATTCTTTGAACTTTTCAAAGGCTTCAGATTTGTGTTTCATTAAATACACATATCCGAATCTAGATCGATCATCTATGAAAGTAATGAAGTACGAAAATCCACCCATGGCTTGCGTAGACATCGATCCACATACATCTGTGTGTACCAGTCCTAGCAATTCTGTAGCCCTCTCTCCATGTCCACTAAATGGAGATTTGGTCATTTTACCCAATAGACAAGACTCGCATGTAGGATATGATTCAAAATCAAAGGGGTCAAGTAACCCTTCCTTATGCAATGTCCGCAGTCTATTTTCACTAATATGACCAAGTCTGCAGTGCCACAAATAGGTGAGATTTTCATCATCCCTTTTCCTTTTATTAGTATGTTCAATTTGTAGTAAATCATGCTCTACGTCACATACATACAGACCATTATTTAAAATACCACTTCCATAAAGAACATTATCTCTAAGAATTGAACATTCATTATTCTTAATAACAAACGAAAATCCATCCAAGTCTAACATGGGAATAGAAATAATATTCCTCACAATCGAGGGAACAAAATAACAATTATTTAAAACAATAGTCTTGCCCGTAGGCATATGTAAATCAAACGATCCTACAGATTCAGCAGCAACTCTTGCTCCATTTCCCATCCGTAGAATCACCTCCTCTTCCTCGAGAGTCCTACTTCTCCTTAGTCCCTGCAACGAATTGCAAATGTGAGAACCACAGGCGGTATCTAATACCCAAGTAGAATTTTGATTTATTGACATATTCACTTCAATCATGAACATACCTGAACCAGAAGCGACAGTCTCACTATCTTTCTTCTTTTTCATTTTTGCAAGGTAAACCTTGCAGTTCCTCTTCCAGTGCCCCACCTTGTTACAGTGAAAGCAAACAGCTTTGCTCTTGGGGTCTTCAGCTTTTGGTGGAACCGGCTTTTTCTCACCAACTTTCTTCTTCTTGGAAGGGTTCTTCTTCATTTTCTTAGGATTGGAACCCTCACCAATTAGAAGAACAGAACTCTTCTTAGAGGGAAAATTCGATTCCGCAGTCTTCAACATGTTGTGGAGTTCAGCCAGGCTGACGTCCAACTTATTCATGTGAAAGTTCACAACAAACTGCGAAAATGAACCCGGAAGTGATTGCAAGACCAAGTCTTGAGTCAGTTCCCTATCCATGACAAAACCAAGTTGCCCAAGATGTTCAATCAAATTGATCATCTTAAGTACATGGTCATTCACGGATGATCCCTCAGACATCCTACAACGGAACAGCTCCTTCGATATCTCATATCGAGCTGTTCTCCCTGCCACATCATACAACTCTTGCAGATGCTCTAGGATAGTGTGAGCATCCATAAGCTCATGTTGCTTCTGTAGCTCATCGTTCATGGAAGCTAGCATGATACATTGAGCAACATTAGCATCATCTATCCACTTACGATACATAACATGTTCATCATTATGTGCATCGTCAGCAGGTTCAGCAGGCTTAGGTGAGTCAAGCACATATTCCAGCTTCTCAACCCTGAGAACAATTCTCAAGTTTCGAAGCCAGTTAGCAAAATTCGGACCAGTCAATTTGTGAGCATCTAGTATGCTCCGGAGTGATAGTGCACCAGACATAGTGTATATAGTAAATCTGTAAATGATAAACACATAACAACACTTAGCAAATATTCAATTTCATTTTAAAAACACTATATGAATCGGGTCTTTATTCATAAGTGACTCCCACTAGTTTATCTAATTTATTCAACCCCCTTAAGTGAAAAATTAAGCATTCATAATGCTAGTGGGAATAGGGATCCTATATTCCATCACACAACCTCGGCTGTGGCACGAAACGCCATGTGATGTTCAATAGGCAGACAACTCTTGTCAATTACATCTCATGTTATTCCCTAATAAAACTTTAGCCTCTTGAATAATTGAGTCACGGCTGTGGCACGACAAACTCAATATTCTAAGTCAAGTCTAACCCAACATTCCGTACAACTGAATCAGTCTCCAACGGCCCACGGCTGTAGCACGTAACGACCATTAGATTCTAATTCATTGTACACATCTCTATGTAATAGACAAGTATTTCTTATTTCAAAATCAAAGCCCTCGGCTGTAGCACGAAACGACAATGATTCAAAAATAAGAACTACTTTCTACCATGTTGGAAGGCTATGACCGACACAAGCCCGTTGTGTCATTGGCCAATTACTACTTGATATTATTTAATTTTAGAGGGATTATATTATGTTACAATCATAATCATATTATAAAGAGATTCTTCCTTTTAAATTAAATATTTCAAATCAATAATCGATAATTGGATGATTCCCAGATCGGGGGGAGCATTGTCAAGAGGCGTCACTTAATACCCCTTTCTTACAGATCGAAATCCGTTTTTGACAGAATCATCCATTCTCTCAATATTGAAAATTCATATTTAATTACGTGTTTCACAAACACAAGAATCTCATGATTGTATTCATAATATTATTATTAAGGCAAGAAACGATTCCTATTTCTAGATTTTCTAGAGCACGCCTTATTTTGATTTAAGTTCACCTAAATCTATCATCGCATGGTAAACATAGGCATATATCACATATATAAAAATAAATCAATAAGTAAGCATGCAAGCAATATCATGTCACACATTGATATATTGATGTATGGATTTATTATAGTATTTAAAAGCAATTAATCCAATTAAAACATGCTTTAAAAACACTTCCGGAAATATAAATAATTCAAAATTATTATATAAAAAATATTTGACCACTCCATTAGATCCGTCTCGGAAAAACGAATCCAACGATATATCGCACGCCCAAAACGGAGTTACGAAACTCCCAATAAATCAAATTTATTGTGGACAGAAAAGCTGTAACGCATGTCCGGAATGCGTTACAAGCATTTAAAGCCATTAAACGCTGTAACGCATCCGTAAATTGCGCAACACCCCTGTCACGCATTTCAGAAATGCGTGACACCCCTTCCTGCGTTTGCGCTGCACGCGCCCGACAGCAGAACAGTTCTGAATATATAAAAACGGCAGGCTTGCATATAGCTTGAACAGTTACATAATATAAAAAAACTGATCAATCAATTAATGCCCCCTTAATAACAATAACTTTTATTATTATTTAATTTTACTATTAATAAATTAATTAACAATTAATTAATAAATTAATAAAAAATTATCAAAACATGATTTCTAAAATCAATCAGCAGCAAAAAATAATAGATCAACAAGGGGTTCTTGTGCAAAATTTTTATTTCATATTTTCCATATGCATGATTATTTTATGAATTTTAATTAAAACAATTTTAAAAAATTCATAACAAATAATCTACACATCACAAAATTATGAGAAAAATACCTAGATCATCTACAACACTTGTAGAACTCAGATTAGTGGTCAAAATCATATGCAAAAATTATTTCGAATTAATTCATAATTAAATCCAAATAAACTTACAAAAATCATAATAAATCCATACATGCATAAAAAAATCTGAAATTTTTATATGACTCTCTATATGCAAGAACCTGGCTTTGATGCCATTGAAGGAATTTTCGGATGAGCGGAAGCGCAAATAACAATTATTTCCGTAAAAACCATATATCGCACATATAGAAAATCATGTAAAAATGAAATACGAGGGATTCGTAACCATACCTTGAAATCGAAGCTTTACAAAAATGGTGTTTTAGCAGTTGCTCCTCAGAGTGTGAAGCACTCTACCGGTATCCACCAAGATTAATTCTTCGACGAAGCTTTTATAAAACCGAGCTTTTATAAAAATGGAACTTCTTCTTTTGAGAGAGAGAGAGAGAGAAAGGAAGAAGATGAAGGCTACTAGGTTTTTCACAAAAACCAAAAGTGTATCAAAAGTGTCCTCATCTCATTCTATTTATAGGGCACAAGTAGGTTTTTAACATTAATATATCATTATATATTAATATATAAATCCTACACTTTACCTTATAAAATGTTAAATAATAATTAAAATAATTTTAATCATTATTAAAACAACTTGCTCTCTCAAAATACCTTCATCAATAAATTAATCTTTTTATGGTGTGACCCTGTAGGTTCAATATTAAGCCGGTAGTAGAAATAAATAATAATAAACATTTTATTTATTATTTATATGAATTCTAATAATTCATTAAATATAATTAACTGATTAATTATATTTATTCTACATCGTGAGTGATGCTTCTCAACATATCGCGACTATCCGGATAATATGAATTCACTGCTTAGAATACCAAGAACCTGTCAGTGACTAGTTACCGTACAATCAATTCCTTCTACCCTACAATATCCCGATTAAATACAAGGCATGGATCTCGTGTCAGGCCTATCAAATTTAATCATATGATTTCTTATTCATAACGCAAAGTTCATATTAATGCAAATTAGAAACTCCTTTCTAATTTCATACACTCTGGCCAGAGATTCCAGAACTCGCATACTAAGAATAACATAGGATATTCACTTCCTTACTGGAAGGGGTAGATTCTTTATTGATCGTTAACTATCTCCATACATAAATCCCTGTACCCAGAATAGACCTAATGTATGTCCTTGAGACTAAGGACTAAACCAAAGCACAGTTCATTATATATAAGATAACTTTAACGATCTCAAGTCTAAGGACACTTGTACAACTATCACTCAGTGAATAACTATTGACACGTGAGTAAACTCCATTAGTTGTCCAACTTATCGGGTCATGTTCAGTGAACTTATTCCCTAATAAGCACCTACATACTAGCTATAGTGTCACCACACAAATGCCTATGAGAACAGACATCCTCCTGACGGGAGCAAGCATAATATGTACCGATCTTTGCGGATTCACTAACTTCCGATTAGTTATCCTATGATCAGGAACTGTTTAAGTCTAGAGTTATCATCTTCTAGATCTCACTATTATAATCTCATTATAATTATAGAAGCTTTACTCTAAACTATGGAACATCTTATTTAAAACACTTTAAACAGATAATGCCCGTAATAAAATCAAAACAAGTCTTTTATTATTATTAATGAAATCAAACAAGAATACATGAAAGTTCTTCCTAACTCATCATACATGATTGGATTTAGGACAAACACTTTCACCATGTTCGCACACACACCATGTCCTTTTGGAATGCACTACTACTAATCTTCAATTTTGAATTAATCTCGGCATGTAAATATTGTAGGGTATTGGAATGGTGGCATCCTATACTCTACTTGCACGGGGCAGCAAAGTTTTGACAACTCCTGACACACGGTTGTTGTCGAATTCAAGAGTGCCAAATTGGACATGTAAGGAAACGTGGATTACAATCAGGGAAATGGTAACAATGTAGAGAAGACAAGAGAGCTCGTCAATCAATGAAAATTATGGCTGGTGATGAAATTAGGGTGGAAAGTAGTTGCAGTGTTGGTGGCAAAGAGATGTTATTACTAATTTTCTTAGGTAGGAACAATAGTAATAGGGGTAGTACTCGTAATTGCACAATGTACAGAACATTGCTCGATCAATCTCTAATTTTTCAGAAATGCCTAATCGGTCTACGATATAGCAAACTAAATTTAATTTATTTAAATTTTGAAACAGACAATTGTAAGAATTGAAATGCTTTCCACTGTAAAGACATCGATGAATCTTGAACTAGCAAACATCGTAGGATGACTAAAGTTTATCATCTTTTATTCCTATACGATAGAAGAATCGGGGAAAGGTGAAGAAACGATTAATAAGTTTTAGTATTACACCAAGGAAGATCGACAACCTGGTTGAATTCAGTATACGGGAAGGATATAGAAAAATTCTATGATGTACACAGCTGCTTAAAAAGAGAACCACATACAAGTTAAAAACAAGGATCTAAACACCAATATTTAGCAAAAAAAAAAGGATCTAAACACCAACAGCACTCTTATTATCTATTGTTGATTCTCATTTGGGCATGGAAAGGGCAACAGTGGCCCAGAACAAATCGAAATATGTTATCAGCAACATGCAAAAGATTATTGGCTCTGTCGTTTTGGTGAAAATTGGGGTATTTCTGAGCAATGAAGCAGGAGGTTAGGGAGATGAATTAAATATGTATATGTATGTAATATAGTTCTCTTAGTACTCAGTATTTATTTAAGGACTATAATACCCCTGACATTTTAACTCTGTTAAGACCAAAGTTGATGGAAGTCATTTAAGTGGCTAAAAAAATAATTTCGAACCATCGTAGTGCAAGATTTGTATCATTGGCCATCAAAGTGCCAAAAATTAATTTATCTGGCCACTACAGTGCAATTTACTCTAGTTTTTTGCTTATATATTGAAAATAGATAAATAACTTTTTAAATTTAATATATTATTGATTGTAATTGAATCTTGAAATTCTTGGAGTAGTTTATAATATAATACTATAACTTTTAAACTAAAATATGTTGTTGAAGGGAATCGAACCTTGAACTTCTATGAGTAGTTTATAATATGATATAAATGTTTAATAATAATATGTTGTCGACGGGATTCGAACCTTGAACCTATAAAAGTATTTTATATATTATAAAAAGAATATTATTTTAACATTACATCCAACGGTTCTCATTAATCTATCGTAAGTTCATTTAAAAATATTATTTTAAATGGCTAAGTGTAAATGCAGTTAGGTGGCATTTATCTTGTTTGGTAAACTAACTTACGAAAAATGGAATTCCGTCGTAAGTTTTATGGAAAAGCGACATCGTTTCGTCATCAATAAAATTAGTTCATTTTTGCAATTAAATTTAATCGAAAAAATAAATTTACGACAAAAATTTCGTCGTAAATTTACTGTTAAAACGACGTCGTTTCACTATCAGTAAAATTAATTCATTTTGCAATTAAATTTAATTAAAAAACAAATTTACGACAAAGTTTCCGTCGTAAAGTTGCTGCTAACCCCGAGCTTGCGAAGAATTTCTTTTCCGTCGTAATAACTTACGACGTTTTTCCATTTCTATCATAAGTTTGGTGTGCAAAAATTTTCTATCGTAAATGGCTAGATTTCTTCTAGTGATATAAATTAAAAAAGACACTATAAATTAAATGAAAAATATATGCTAAAAATATGTTACTAGAAAAATAAAACTAAAATGATAAAAAATAAAAAAAATACATATTAAATGAAAAGTATGCAAGTAAAATATGTAAACATGTAAATCAAGGAAACAACTGACACATAAACCCTAGGTACCGTTGAAAGTTTCAACGGTACGTGTTAAGGATTTTCAAGTATCGCAGAAAGTTTCTACGATACGTTCCAGATTTTTTTTTTTTATCCTAGCCATTTATTCCTCCATCTAACGGTGTTAAAATCATGGGCTCTTTTGATAAATATATTGCTAAAAGTAATTTTTTGCAGTTTTACTTTTTTTAAGATAAACTATTTGCAAATTTACCATTATAAGTGCAAAAATACTATCTTTATTGCAAAAATGCCATCTTTATTTTTGATAGCTATGGACTGCTGAATCTCTTCACCGAGCTTAATATCAGCTACGATGCATGTTGACTGCTTACGGTACACCTGGTCAAACAACATGGCGAATTTTCTAAAAAACTCCTTTAGTTCCTCAGGTGAAGTCATCGTGGTCATTGAATTTGTTTACACAAGTTGTATCACGTGTTCCCATCCTAACCATTCGTAGTTCTTCGCGAATTCTTCGACTTTTGTCTTGTGATTGACGATCCATTCATCGCCGGCGATATACTTGAGATTCGAAGTTAACACCTTTACGACGATGTACTTTGGTCGGAAACGGAGAGGCTTGCGGCCCCGATCTGATGAAACCGACGGTGATATTGGCATCAGTCAGAGGTGGCATCGGAGGTGGCGTCGGAGGTCAGTTGGGAGGTGGTGAGTGTGGAGTCGGAGGTGGGAGGCAGGGAAAGGGAGAAGGGGAGGGGGAGTCCAGTATATTTGCAATTAATTTGCAAAGATAGTATTTTTGCAAAATAAACTTGAAAATCTAATATATTTTATAAATTCTCTATATTTTATTATCTTCTATAATTTATTTTCATACTAATTAAAAAGCAAATATTAAAATTATGAATAATAAAATAAAAGTATTAAATATGAGAAAAAGGACCCTGAAATAGATCTCAAGGAACTTTTCCTGAGATACATACAAAATAACTTTAAATTTTACCTGCAGGGCTAATTAAAAAATTCTGAATTTACTAAAACGCCCACCCCATTTTTACATATAAAAGATAAGTATCTCAGGAAACTTAGATGAAGGTATCTCAGAAAACTTACATGAAATATATCTCAGACTCCCTAATGACATTAAATATTAAGATAAAAATAGTTAAAACCTTTCGTATATCGTACTGATTATAAGCTCGTATCTGTAAAGTTTGGTCTAGCGGATAACCCAGTTCTCTTGTAAGTGCCAAAGGCCAAGGGCAGATGCGGTATCTTACCCTTTTCCTCAGAAGCATATATAAAAATGGAAAATCTGTAGATCAAAAAACAATTTGCCTCCAAATAGTTAATGGAAGCACTGGGCCTTTTTTGTTACGCTTATAATGACATGAATGGAATGTTTGTCTTATTTCGCAAGTGAAAACTGCGTAGCGGAATAAAACGTGGACCATAGTTTCACCCCATATTACTGCTCTAGCTTCCAGGTTAGTAATATATGTATTTATATTTGAGCACAAACTTGGGTTGTGTTCACTTGGGGAGAATGGAATGAGGTAGGAATGGAATGAAAATTGTAAACAAAATTTATGAAGAAAGAAGGGATGTTGGGGGAAATAATGAACAAATATGAGGGAGAAGAAATTTCTTATGATGAAAATTGCAAGGAAAATGATGATGATTGGGAATGGAGCATTCCTTCCAAAACATGTGGGTTAGAACTTTAGTTTAAATTGTGTGGAAAGGAATGAAGTAAGGAATGAAAATTTAAACATTTTTCCAATCTTCCCCAAATAAGAGTATAAATTTCATTCCATTCTTCCCTCATTCCATTCAAGTGAAGTGAACATAGCCTTAGCATTTTGTGGGAGTGCAAACAGTATATATATTAACTAATTCTTTAATCCTTTATGCATTTGCATATTACTAATACCTAAAGAAAGATAAAAAAGATAGATCTAATGAAGAAATTTAGTAAAGTAATATCTCTTTTAGTATTGCTTACTTTCTTTGTTGCATGTTCTCTAAAGGCTGATGCTCTTTCTTGTAGCCAAAGTGGTAAAATCAAGGGAAGAAAGGCACCACCTGGAAAATGCAACCGTGAGAATGACTCTGATTGTTGTGTTCAAGGAAAGTTTTACCCAACTTACACATGTTCAACTCGAGTAACTGAAAGTACAAAGGCAACTTTAACACTAAATAGTTTCCAAAAGGGCGGAGATGGTGGCGGTCCATCAGAATGTGATCACCATTACCACAATGATGACACACCGGTTGTGGCATTATCCACTGGATGGTATAATGGAGGCTCACGATGCCTTAACAAAATCACAATCAGTGCTAATGGTCGAAGTGTGGATGCCATGGTTGTCTATGAGTGTGATTCAACAATGGGATGTGACGATGACACTACAAGAAAATTCGCATTCAGTGACGGAAATTTCCGTCGCTAACATTCATATTCCGTAGGTATTTCAAATCGCGACGGAATTCGCGACAGAAAATTCCGTAGTTATAATGGTTGTAGGCAAATGTTTGGCTACAGAAATATATCCGTCGGCAACTTACCAACGGATTTGCAACGGCTTGCCAATGAATTTCTTACACGTTTGACCATTTTACTCCTACTACTTTCCTACGGAATTCCGTCGTAGATTTTGACAGATCTGCAAAGGAATCATTAACAAGAATACCTCCATTGCAGATCCGTCAGTAAAATATATTTGAATTAGTTTATAAAATCAAAAGTTTATTATAAATGCATCATTATTTAAATTATTTTCTTTTTGACATGCAATACCTGCTCTCTTCTAGTATATTTGGAAAAAAAAATAAAGCTCAAAACATGTAGAAAATGTAAGTTACCAAAGTCAAGCATACATTCTTAAATTTAAATGTTCAGAAGTCTGACATTACACATTCGAATACAAGTAGAAACTTAACAATCTAGGAGATTAAGATAGCATCCTAATGATTGTTTGATACAAGTCAAAAGCTAATTAAAATATCATAGTTAAATAACAAGCCATACAAGATTCTCATACTAAACAAAACAAGCAGCCAGTTCAGTGCTATCCATAAATAGCCAGAGATCTCCAGAGTTCACTCTCTTCAAACTGTCAAGACAAAAAAGGCAGGACTTTCAATGTTAAAATAGCCAGTCCAGTAGCATTAAATTATAAAAAAACAAAGATATGTGCAATCATACCATTCTATGTCAACTTACCATTCTATAAGTTCTAATTATTAGTCATCATCGCTAACTGACTCCTCATTTGCTGTTGCATTTCATCCATCTGTCTCATTCTTTCCTTCATCTCGGTGAGTTCGGCTTCAAGCTTTTGATAATCTTGAGCGTTAGGCTGGAAGCTACTGAAATGTGAGAGATCAGTGCTACTTGGATCATAATAAATATTCCGCGTTGAGCCAAGTCCATAGATCCTGTTCTTCTCATTACGTCCACCAACAGCATCATAATACAATCTATTTTCATCAACAGATTGAGGTACTCCATCAATAGGCTGGGAACGCTCAGCACGAAGATTCACAATTGTTTCCTGTAAAAATTAAGATTAAGTCAGACGTATTCTATCTAATACAACATTTAATACAGCAGAAAAAAAAGACTTAGTAACATATTAAGTAGTACTATTTTTGGTGTGTGCTGCTATATACTCACATTTGTTTTTTTTGCTTTTTTCGTCAAGAAATGTCACATTATCGTGGTTTTTGGTGTGCGCATAAGTAAACAAAGCAGAAGCAGTCGGATCTCCCTGCACAACATATTATTGCAATGATCAAAATATGAAATTTTCCAAAAATAAAATAAAATGTCGAAGAGGCTTACCAAGCGAGTTGCAAGAAGTCTATGAGAAGCTGAACCACTTGTGTGTGTTCCTGCATAGGGGACATCACCCTCAACTCCACCCTTCCGATTTAGCTTCTTTATTTCAGATTTACGTTTAAATTCTGGGGATTTCCAATCCTCTATCCAACTAAGCCACACATCATGTCCAATTCTGTTATTTAACTTGCCCTTTTCCCATTCTCTACGAGCACTAGACCGTAAATCAGTATAACGCTGTGCAGCACTTTTTAACCATGCTGCATATATCACATTGTCTGGTTGCCTCCATACAAACCATTTCTACAATATTAAAATTTATAGAATCACATAATTGAATTAGATAAGTGTTACAACTGTTGTAAAAAGAAGGGCATAAACATCAAGTAAGTTAATGAAAAAGTTTAGGTTTAAAATTAATCCAAAGAAAAGATATAATTATTATATTAAATAGAATAAAGGGGAGTAAGTTCTAAACAGGGGATAGAATAAAGGGAACAATTACCCATTCAGTGCCTAATCCACTAGTTATTTGTTTGATGAATGATCCAGTATTTTCTATCTACACTTCCTTACAAATATGTAGATTTGGCCATTGAAAACCCCTAAAAACTTTGAATTGATTTGGGAGGAGAATAGAGCTTGACTCTCTTCTTATGTAGATTTTTAACAGATAATCAAATATAATCCCCAAATTAACACCGATTAAACCCCCAAAATAACACACATATATATATATATATATATATATATATATATATATATATATGATTGATATATACATAGAGTAAAACATACACGAATTTATATATATATATATATATATATATATATATATATGTATGTATGCGTGTGTGTGTTTATGTATGAATTGAGAGATTACCACAGATTTGGGTTTCAGAGAGACAGTGATGCAAAATGTTCGCCGCTTTGAGAGTGAGAGAGGCTGCAAGGTTAGTTTATGAGTTAAAAAAACCCTAACACGAATTTATCTACTTCCTTTCGCTAAGTGCCGCTCTTTTTTTCACTTAGCCGCTCAATTTTTCACTTGGCCGCCCATTTTTTTAATTTTTTGGTGAAATATTATTGCATTAATACAATTATTTAAATGATGCTAAAAATAACGTAAAAATAATTCTAAAATTTTTGAAAATCTTAAAAGAAAAAATGCATACCTTAATAAAAACCAGTTATGCATCTGACTCATAAGCATCACTATCATCTGTTTTTGAAAATTCATCTTCATCCGAATCAATTTCGATTTCTTCTTCTGGAGATCCTTCATCATCATCTAAATCTATCGATGCTCCTTCTATATCTTCTAAATGTGTAGGAATATCATCTGTATTAATCGCATTTAAATGTTCGGGAAAGTCATCTTGAAAGGCATCTTGATTACGTGATTCGGATATTTGAGGCAATTCAACAAGTGGGCGAGCTTTCACTTTGCATACAACAAACCAATCTACCTTGTCTCGTCTAAGACTAGGATAGTTACAGAAGAAAACTTGTGCAGCTTGCATTGCTAAAACAAAAGGTTCATAAACGTTCAATCTTTTTCTTCGATTCACTTCGACTATATTGTAGCGTTGGTGAATTCTTGTTCCAACATTAAGGGTAGGATCAAACCACTCACACTTGAACAAAGCTGTTTTCTTTTTTGGTAGACGAGGATACTCGATAATCAAAATCTCTTCCAATATCCCAAAATAATCATTAGATGTCTCGCTATAGTTTGATCCTTTAATACATACCCCACTATTGAATGTTGACCTGTTGGCCCCATATGTTCGTGTATGAAATTTGTACCCATTTACATAGTAAATTGGTACTGATCTAACTGAGCGAAGGGGTCCCTTGGCAAGATCTTGAATAAATTCATTTGGAACCAATGATGCATTTTGAGCCTGAAAATAATGGTTACAATTATATAATAATGTGTTTTTTGCTATTGTTTGAATATGAATGTACTGCAAATAAAACTCACATAAAGTTTGAACCACATGGCAAAATCACTCTCTAAGAACTTATCAATCTCAGCACCATTGATACGTGGATTTTGCTCTCGTAGTCCATTCGTAAAGATCCTACAAATTTACACACAAACACACATCTAGATTAAGATTTCAAAAGGGTAAAAGAAATACATGCATTATGTGAATTTAGAAAATAATACTCACTCGATATATGGTGCAACCTCTGGACAATTAAACAAGACATAGTTGTTTGTAGCTGTATACTCACGATCATCAAGATAACGTGTTTTTTCAACACCATATGCTCGTCCTGGATGGGAAAATATAGAAAAATTTCCCAAAAAACTTTCTCCACCTCCACTAGAATCATTTCGAGGAAATTTTCTGTGTTTGGTTTCAACATGTTGTTCAAAATAATGAGAACAAAAAGTTGAGGCTTCCTCAACTAGAAAAGCATTGCATATAGATCCTTCTACCCGGGCCTTATTTTTCACATTGTTCTTCAAGTGGCGTAAGAACCGCTCAAATGGATACATCCATCGATATTGTACGAGACCTGCAATACGTGCCTCATATGGCAAATGCACCAAAAGATGTTCCATTGAGTCAAACAGTGCTGGTGGAAATATACGCTCTAGCTTACAAAGTATGACCGGAATCTGTTCCTCAAGTCTACGCATATCACTAACCTTCAAAGTTGTCGAAGTAAGATCTTTGAAAAAAAATTAATTCGGTCACACATTCCCAAACATTAGTAGGAAGAAGTTCTCGAAAAGCAATTGGAAGAAGTCTTTGCATAAACACATGACAATCATGACTTTTCATTCCAAATAACTTGTATTTTTGCATGTCAATGCAACGCCCCATGTTCGACACATATCCATCTGGAAACTTTACATCTTTCAACCAATGGCATACTGCTTCTTTACCCTTCTTGTCTAAGCTGTAACATGCTTTTGGATACTTTCTTGTCGACTCATCAAATGCTAACTCAGGCCTTCGACAAATGGATGCAATATCAGCTCTTGATTTAGCATTATCTTTGGTTTTACCTTCGATAGCCATAATTGTGTTGAAAATATTTTCAAACATATTTTTTTCAATGTGCATAACATCAAGATTATGCCTAATTGATAATGTCCTCCAATATGGTAAATCCCAAAAGATACTTCGTTTTTTCCATCCACATTTATAAGTCTTGATGACTTTAGCATTGTGTTCATCACTTCCCAATTCAGTAATTTTCATTAATCCAAGTGACTCAATCTCATATAACACATTTTCACCTGTTTGTATAAACATAATAAAATGAATTATTACAAGTGTATCACAATTAAGATTTGAAGATAAAAATTATGTATAGGACCAATTTTACCTGTTCGTATAGGTGGGGCCGATTCAAACACTGTCTTTCCTTTGGTAAACCAATTTTTATTCTTCCGAAATGGATGATTGGCAGGTAAAAACTTTCGATGATTATCAAACCATGTTGGCTTCCCACCATGTGAACGATTGTAAGCATCATGATCGTGAGCACAATGAGGACAAGCTAAATGACCCGCAGTAGTCCATCCTGACAACATTGACAAAGCAGGAAAGTCACTAATAGTCCATATCAACGCAGCTCGCATTTGAAAATTTTGTTTCAAAGAAATATCCCATGTCTCAACTCCAACTTCCCATAACATTTTTAGCTCGGCAACTAATGGTTGGAGATAAACATCTATCTTCTGCTTTGGATTTTTTGGTCCTGGAACAAGTACAGACAAAAAAATATATGGTTCTTTCGAACACATCCATGGGGGCAAGTTATATGGGGTCACAACAATTGGCCAAGAAGAATACTGACCACCCATTTTTCCAAATGGTTGGAACCCATCAGCAAAAAGCCCGAGCCTGACATTTCTTATCTCCAAAGAAAATGAGGGATGTGATCTGTCAAATTGTCGCCACTCCTCTGAATCTGAACAGTGGCGCATCACATCGTCTTCCTGATCATGCTCAGCATGCCATCTCATATGAACTGCAGTCGCAGGTGATGCATATAACCTCTGTAATCTCGGGGCTAATGGAAAATAGATCATCCTTTTAACAACTATTTTCTTTTTCTCTCTAGTGGATCTATCTACTCTAGTTTTGTATCTCGACTTCGAGAAAAATTTACATGACTCCATATCAGCGTCTTCACCCCAGTATATCATACATCCATTAACACAACAATCAATTTTTATTGAAGGAAGACCCAATCCTTCAAAATGCTTTTTTGTATTGTAAAAGCTATCAAGAAATGAGTTATCTGGAGGCAAGACACTTTTGACGAACTGGGATGTCTGATCATAACATGCTTCTGACCAATGATGATTAGATTTCAAACTCAACATGCGAGCCATGGCAGGCAACTGAGAAGTTTCACAACCATCATACAACTCTTTCTCCGAAGAATGTAATATGTCATATATTTTTTGTGCTCCTTGATTCGGTATATCTTCAGAATGTGGATCAAAATTTGGACCAGCAGCATCCATCACCATATCATACATTAGGTTATTCCTATTTCCTTCTCCAAAATTATTAGAATGATTTGTCGAGGACTGTCCTGCACTTTCTCTAGCAATGTATGGCTCTCCATGTTGATTCCATTGATAATAATCTTCGACAAATCCTTTCTTCAACAAATGCAACTTTACTGTATCTGCATCCCAAAATCTTTTATGTTTGCACTTAGAACAAGGACATTGTATGTTAGTCCCATTCAAGGAAGATGGTTGAGATATAGCATGTTCCATAAATTCTTCTAACCCAGCAAGAAAAGCATCATTTAGATTCCCCCTTCCATCCTTTCTTTGATACATCCATGACCGATTATTATTCATATTCATGCTAATAATAATCTACAAAAAAACATTAAATTTTACCAATATAAATTAGAATATATATCATAATAGAGATAAAATTAGCAATTAGCATGATCGATCAAAAAATTATATAAATTAGCCAATCAATATAAACAAGATACACATGATATATTTTAAAAATAAGGTAATCAACATGAATAATTATCAAATATGAATTAAATAAAATTACCAAAACAAAAAAACAATTATTTGAAGATACATATGTAATAATGTCAACATATGTATTTTACCATAAGTTAATATCATAAACATACATGACATAAACAAATTAAGAAATGAAAATACAAAGCAATGACATGTAAAATGAGGTAACCTTACATTTTGGAACAAGATAATGTAGATTTGTGGAATTTTTGCCAGGTTAGGTTGGAAAATTGGATGTTGAAAAGAGAGAGATAATATGATAGAAATGAGTTAATGAAAAGAGTGCAGAAGGTTTTGGTGTGCTAAATTATATCTGTTAGGTTTAGCAACGGAATAGCTACGAAAATAAAGCACTACAGATCTACTTTAGCAACGAACTAGCTACGGAAATAAAGTACTACGGATCTACTTTGGCCACGGAATAGCGACGGAATTAAAGTACTACGGATCTACTTTAGCGACGGCCTAGCAACGGAATTAAAGTACCACGGATCTACTTTAGCAATGGAATAGCGACGGAAATTGGCGCTAATTTTGGCTGTCAAATTGGCGCAAATAATTGCTACGAATTATTTCCGTTACTATTTTCCGTCGCTAATCCATTGCAAATCCCTCACAAAAGGGTGGTGTTTTTGGGCGGGATGTTTTAGCGCCACTACTTGCTACGGAAAATTTCCGTAGGTAAATATCCATCTTAATTCCGTTGCTATTCTCTTGCGAATACGGCTGACTTTTCCTAGCTTGTTTTCCGTTGCTAATCCGTCGGGGGTTTGGCTACGGGTGTTGTCCCGTCCCCAATTCGTCGTTATTTGGCTACAGAATGTTTCCGTCGCTAAATTCCGTTGGTAAATTCGCAGTTTCTTGTAGTGTGAGCATGATTATCAGCCACCGTGTCCAAATAATATTGTTGATGCTTCAAAAGCGGTGTGGAAAGCATTAGGGGTGCCTAAAGATAACTGGGGTGACTTGGACATTACGTGGTCCGATGCTTAATTTATATTTTAAATATCTGTTTATGTTGTTCTTTTCATGTTGGTGTGTACCTGTATTACATGTGAGTTGTTTTGGTGTTTGTATATGAATCAATTTCTTATTAGATGCAACTTGCATATGAACCACAAACTGTGAGTAACAAATATTTGAGAGCATAAATTTTGTTCTCAAGGCCGTATAGACAAAGCTTATTTCGATTTTCAAGGAGTACCTGGGAAGTTGAGTGGTTAATTTGTCCTTTGAATAATTAATCCAACCTTCAAAACTCTACACCATAAAAGGCCTACGACAACATATTCAGCCTATGTTGCCATCAAATATGTTGCCTTTGCCATGATGTTTTTGGCTAAGACAACATTATCATTTTTATGTTGTCTTAGGTAGCAAAAAATATGTTGCCATAGAATAAAGTGTTGGCATGTTGCTATAGGTATGAAATTGTGTTGCCATTATTTTGCAATGAACAAAATTTTACATTTTCTACTAATTAAAATAAAGATTTTAACCTTTTTTCACATGAAAATTAATTTATTTGAATAAAAATCATCAAAAAATTTGTATAAGGGTTAAAACATTTTAAGATGAATAATTTTATCTTTATGTTCATTAAATATTATTAAATAAAATTTTTAAAATGATTTTTTTCTATATTATATATTTTAATATATTATTAATTAAAATAAAAGTAGTTTCATATGTTATTAAAAATATTTGAATTATATTACTTGAAATTAGGTAAACGAATCATTTAGCAAAAAAAAAAAATAAGAAATCGAATATTTATTAAAAACTATATTATTTTCCTAAATAAAAAAAATAAATAATTAAAAAAAGAATTTAGCAAAAGAAAAAAAAAATGCAAGTTTGGCCTAAATATTGGTGAACGGCTAAAATACCGCCCAACCAAATTTTAGACCTCACGGTTCAGACCAAATATTGCTTTAAGTACACTTACCTCTTTCATTACTCACACTCTTCGCTCTCGCTCTCGCACTCTGGTCTCTCCTCTCTCCGCTCTCGCTCTCTGGTCTCTTCTCTCTCCGGTCACACACACTCCATACTCACAGAGTTCCACGCTCTCCTTTCTCTCTCTCCTCTCTCTCCTCTCTCTCTTCTCTCTCACATTCTTTGTTAATATTTACACATGCATCTGTCAATTGGGGCTTTAATCACTAATTGGGTTCTATTTGGGGCTTCAATTCACTAATTTGGGGTTTTTTTTTCGTTCTCAGGATTGGAATCTTCCCTTCGAGCTGATGTGTGACGCTTCTGATTATGCGGTAGGAGCCGTTTTAGGGCAACGAATCGATAAGATGCCCCATGTCATTTACTACGCTAGCAAGACTTTGAATGATTCCCAACTTAACTATTCTACCACCGAAAAAGAACTTCTAGCCGTAGTCTTTGCTCTCGACAAGTTTCGGTCCTATCTTATCGGTTCGAAAATCATTGTCTACACCGATCATGCCGCTCTTCGTTATCTATTCTCTAAGAAAGACTCTAAAGCCCGATTGATTAGGTGGATTCTCTTGCTTCAAGAGTTTGACCTAGAAGTTAGGGATAAGAAGGGGTCTGAGAATGTTGTTGCCGATCATCTTTCTCGCTTGATAGTGGAGTCCACCATCGACTCCCCCGTAAACGAATCTTTTCCGGACGAGCAACTTCTGTCCATTTCCACTCCCCCTTGGTTCGCCGATATTGTCAACTATCTTGCAACCGGTGACATTCCCTCTCATTGGTCCTCTCAAGATAGATCGAAATTTTTCTCACAGGTCAAACACTTCTTTTGGGATGACCCGTATCTCTTTAAATACTGTCCCGACCAAATCATTCGGAGGTGCGTCCCAAATCATGAATTCAAGAATATCCTTTCTTTCTGCCATGACCAAGCCTGTGGAGGGCATTTTAGTGCTAAGAAAACAGCCGCTAAAATCCTCCAAAGCGGTTTTTATTGGCCCACTTTGTTCAAAGATGCTGCTGAATACTGTGCCGCGTGTAATAGGTGTCAACACTTAGGAAAGATCACTAGGAGAAATATGATGCCAATGAACCCCATCTTAATCATTGAGATTTTCGATGTATGGGGTATCGATTTTATGGGCCCCTTTCCTAGTTCCTTTGGCAACCTCTACATTCTGTTAGCGGTCGATTACGTGTCTAAGTGGGTGGAAGCCATTGCTACTAAGTCCAATGATAACAAGGTCGTTCTTAAATTCCTCAAAGAGAATATCTTTTCTCGTTTCGGTACACCTAGGGCTATCATTAGTGACCAAGGCAAGCACTTCAAGAATCGTCAATTTGAGTCTCTTTTGAAAAAGTACTCAATAACTCATCGGCTAGCCACCCCTTACCATCCTCAGACTAGTGGGCAAGTTGAAGTCTCGAATCGTCAAATTAAGCAAATTTTAGAAAAGACTGTCAACTCGAATAGGAAGGATTGGTCAACTAAGTTGATAGATGCCTTGTGGGCCTATCGGACCGCTTTCAAAACCATTTTAGGCATGTCCCCTTATCGGATTGTCTTTGGCAAAGCCTGTCACTTGCCCGTTGAGCTCGAACATAGGGCCATGTGGGCCATTCGAGAGTTGAATTTTGACTTACCGACCGCCGGTAGTCATAGGAAGTTGCAATTGTCTGAACTCGAGGAGTTGAGAAATGAAGCCTACGAGAACGCTAAAATCTATAAACAAAGAACTAAAATTTTTCATGATAAATCTATTTTGAGAAAATCTTTTTCTCCTGGTCAAAAAGTTCTTTTGTACAATTCTAGGCTTCATTTGTTTCCCGGGAAATTGAGATCCCGGTGGGAAGGTCCTTATGTTGTTAGGGTCGTTTTTCCTCACGGTGCTGTTGAAATTGAAAATCCTAAAAATGGTGATATATTTAAAGTTAATGGACAAAGACTCAAACCATTTTTAGAGCTGCCAATTGATCCCGAGGAAGAGGTTATCTACCTCATCGATCCATGAATCAAGTAAGTTTCTTCAGTAGGTAATTGTAAACTCTCTTTCATCCTTATCAGGTATTTTCTCATCATTCTCCCTTGTCATTTATCTTGCATTTTGCATACATTGAGGACAATGCATGATTTAGGTATGGGGGAGGGTTTTAGTGTAAATACATAAAATTGAAAAATCCAAAAAAAAAATTGAAAAATTTTAAAAATCCAAAAATAGAGTTATTTTAGCTTAGTTGTCCTTCCCACTCTTTAAAATTCTAGAACTAGTTGGTGTTGACAATTTTTTCGAAAATTATATGTATAATGCCTTTAGATAATTTGAACGTAGTCAAGTAAGGTTTTCCTCATGAAACTTGTGTCGAACAAATTTTTGCTTAAAAGTCCAAGACGACACATTTGCACAAGGCTTTTGATGGAAAAATTGTATAGGAATGTTATTCGATACCTGAGAGAGAACCCACATGTTAGAACAATGTCGAATCAAATCTTTGCGAAATTTGGTTCGTATAGTGTCAAAAAAAAAAAAAAAATTGAAAAAAAAAAAAGTCAATAAATATTTGTAGTTGTATAGTGCTAGTGTAATTTTGTAATAATAAATTCTTAGTAGGGAAATCGGCTAGGTTGGGCTCATTAATAACCCGAGTAAGTAAGTCCGAGGGGACTTTGTGCCTAGCAACCTAAGGTCCCTTGTGATCTGGGATTGTTGACCTAAAACTCGCTAAATGGGTATTGATGCAAAAGTCTTTTGGGACCTCAACCATTGCACGGTCGGTCTAACTACTAAGAACGTGAAGTTTGGCTAGATACTTGTTCTGATAGAGATTGGGTCAGTTCAATATTGGTTGAAAAAGAGAAAATGTTCGTATGCAGTTAATCCATCAAAGGCCTTAAATTCACTACACACCTTGGGATTTTGTGCAAATTTTTAGTCTAATCATGTGGATTGTGGGAACCTATAACTTGGCTATTATTAGAATAATCTTTCAGGCATATATTTTCCTACAAAATTGTTTTGTTGACACCAATGAAAGCTAGAGTAAAAGAGGAAAGTTGGATACTTGCTGACTTATCTCAAAGATTTTATGGGTATATCTTCTGTAAACCCTTAGGAGACAACACTCCTCCTGTAGAGATCGTCTATAGGTTTAACGGGTTGGTAAACCTAAAATTACCCGTGATTCCTACGACAGTGAGTATAGGTTTTTCATTCTGCATTTTTCTTTGTGTTTTACTCGAGGACGAGCAAAAGATAGGTATGGGGGCATTTGATTAGTGCATAATTTTGCATATTTTTATTGCCTTTTTATTGCCTGTGTTCGTATTTTAATAAATTAATTTGTTGCATTTCAGGAAAATTCGAGAAAACTGAAGAAATTGCAAAATAAAGAAAATAAAGGTCAAGGAAGAGAAAAAGAGGAAGAAGAAGGACCAAAACAAGAAGAAAATGAAAAGCTAGGAGTGGTGGTGCATTTTGTTATCAAACAAAATGGATGGCCAAGATTTAGCCAACACTAAACTAAATCAATGGTCAAGATTCAACCTCACCTACCAAAAACCCTAAATATTTCCTATAAATAGCCTCCTCATCTTCACTTGTAAAACACCAATTACCTTACATACTAGAATTATGTTGTATTAGTTCATCTCCAAAAATTTTAGTTGTAATTTTCTATTTTTCTTGTAAACACTCTTTATTTTTATGCAATTTCAAGTTTCATTTTAATTCTTGCACTTCTCTCTCATTTTATTTTTCTTATTCTTTATTTCGTTATTTTCGTAAATTCTCGGGTGGATAAAGTAGCAACGCTAACCACACGGGATTGAAAGTACCGATTTAAGAATTGGTTCCGTAGTTTTACTTTTCGTTTTAATATTAGTTACGCCCCTTTAAATTTCCATTTTATTGTGGGTTCTATTATTGTTAATTGTAGATTTAATATTTTTATCCTTTAAATATTAGTGTAATTTAAATAAAAAAAAAGAATCACAAAAATATTAATTTTAAGTTTTAGACTGTAATTTATGTCTCGTTTTGTTGATTAATTCCAAGCTCAATTAAACCTCTCCTGTGTTTATATTACCAGAAATCACATCTCTCCCAATCTCTGTCTATTTCTTTTATTCGACCAAAAATCTCTCCCCTGTCATATCCCTCCTCTTCTTCTCTTCGCACAACAGCCTCACCTCCCTCCCTCTCATTCTTTCCCCACAAATTCGAGTTATACACACAAAACAACCATTCCCATCCCCTGCTCTTCATTTTTAACCCGCCTCCGCCCCTGTTGTTTTCTTTCTAATCGAACCAATCTCCCTCATCTCCTTCTCCCCCTTCGATTTCCCCACAAACGCAGCCCCTCTTCCCCCTTAAGCTTTCTTTTCAATCGTTACTTTCCTTGTAGACCTTGCAGTCGCTGTTTTCGTCGAATTATTTATGGGTCGAATTTTATTTTTGTAATGAATATTAGTGAAATTGCCTTCGTTGTTTGCAGGATGGTCTATGAATTCTGCGATGTTTTTGCTGTCGTTGGTTGTAATGGTGGAGTCTTTGGTTGTTGAATTCATTGTTTTTGAATCAATCAAGTTGTTTGCCTTGAGTGTTGTTATTGTCGTTGGTTGTATTTGTTTAAACTTCTTGCGAGTCCTGCGTTTCTCCGAGTTTACCGGGTCATGCTGTTGTTGAATGGTACCGATTCGACTGGGTTATCACTGAGGTTGCAGTAGAGAAAGTTTGGAATTACGGGAATCTTTTCACAGAGCTTGGAATTAATCGGAATTTTTGGAAAGCGTGCTTCGGTAACCCGTATCTCACTCTTTTCGCATTTTTATTTTTAGAAAATCACAAAAATCACAAAAAAATTTGGAAATTGAAAAATCCAAAAAAATTAGTTGTAAATACATAATTGTTGCATCATGCATCTAATCACTTAAGGCACATTATCTAGATTTTTATTTTCTTGTTTTTAATTTTTCGTACCTTATAAATTGTGGTGATTGCTGGAGGACCCAAAGGTACGTTAAATTTCTTCTTTCTTTTAGTTAAAACACGTAGTGTAAGCATCCGTAATTGTTTACCGCTTTCGTATATATCTCATTGTTTGTTGCATTCATTCTAATAAATTTTAAGGGCAAAACCCATCAAAAGATAAGGGAAGGGATTTCATCACTCTTTCCTTGGCCCAAAAACAATTTAATCCATCATTTTGCATACCAAGCCTTTAATAAAATTAATTAGACGTTGGCCCCTAGAAATTTCGCGCTCAATTAGGAAGGTACCTAAGAAACGAAGTAATCATTAATTATTCCGACTCTTTGGTGTCGAGGCAAGCGAAAGCTTACCTGGCCAATTAAGATTTGGTGTCTAAGTGCCGAGTTTGGCCTCTTGGCAATGCCTGCTCTAATCTGGCCAAATCGGTCCGAATAAATTCTGATTTACCGAGTTTTTGGTGGTCCTTACAGTTAGGAGCAAGGTCTAGTTATTTTATTAGGGAACCTAGGTTTAGAATTTTTCTTTTGATTTTACACCCTTATTTTTTTTGTGTGTTTTAATCTTTCGTACTTACTTGCTACGTGTTTCCTTTCGTGGTTCATGCGCACTACTTGGGTTAGAGATAATTCTTCTAGGTTAGTGAGACCAATTGAGTGTTCATCCTCTTCGGAATCCGAACCCGTCGAAATTCTTGACCCCGTAGTAACCATGGCAGTTTCGTTAAAGGATCGTTGTTACCCCACCAGATCAGCCCAACCCTCTTGCATCACCCTACCTCCCATAAGTGCTAACAATTTCGAAATCAAAGGTCATCAAATTAGCATGTTACCTACTTTTCGCGGGAGTGACGGTGAGGATCCTTATCTTTTTCTACATGAATTCGAGGAAGTTTGCGCTTTACAAAAACTCCAACAACTTTCCGAGGACTCCATACGACTTAGACTAATCAACTTCGCTCTAAAAGATAATGCAAAAAAATGGTTGTATAGTCTACCTGTCAATTCGATTTCCACGTGGGAGGGTTTCGTAGTCATTTTTCTAAAAAAATTCTTTCCAAGCCATAAGACTACGAAACTCACTAATGAGATTAATCAATTCCGTCAAAAACTCAACGAACCCTTTTGGACGTGTTTTGACCGCTTTAAAAATCTTTTATCCCAATGTCCCCACCACGGAATCGAAAAATGGAGGCTCTGTAAGATTGTGTACGAGGCCTTAGATGGTTCAACAACCGCATTGTTGGAATCTATGTGCCAGGGGAAATTCATGGAAAAAGACGAGGACGAGGGATGGGACTTCTTCGAAGAGTTCGCGGAAAAGACTATGCTGTGGGAATCAACTAGGGAGCCCACTCGAGAGCCCGAGAAATCAAACGATTCAATAGCTACCATGCATCAAAGAGGGCTACATCAAGTTGGTAACTCTATCGCGACCGAGGCTAAATTAGCCACTCTTACTCGGCGTTTAGAAGCCTTAGAAACCAACGGGTCCCCTTCCCAAGTATCCATGTGCTCAAATTTTAACTCGACCAGTCAAGGGATACAAAATCCTCAAGACTTTCAACATGTCAATGCGATGTTCCAATCGGGTCCTCGAAATGATCCTTATGCTCCTACTTATAACCCCGGTTGGAAAAATCATCCGAACTTTTCTTGGAATCAAGGTCAACAATCTCACCCCGCACAATTCCAAAATCAACCTCCTTCGTTCCAAAACTTCCATTCTCAACCACCTGTTTTTCATAAACCTCACGCGAATTCTTTCTCCCCTCAAAATCATGCTCCTTATCCGACTCAAGCTCCTTCCCACCCTCCCGGTTTTTCTGAGTCGGATAAGCGACTTACATCGTTGGAGAAAAGTCTCGATGCGCTTCTCAAAACCACCACTAATTTGGCTCAATCGCAACAAACCTTCATGCAAACCATGACTCAAGATAGGCAGATCTTAAATGCTAGCACCCAAGCCATATCTAAGTTAGAGGTACAAGTGAGCCAATTAGCTAGCGCCATCCACGAGCGTGAGAAGAATAAGTTTCCAAGTCAGGCTGAGGTCAACCCTAAGTTTCCTATTAATCAAAGACCCCCTGACAATGTGCATGCTGTCATTTCCCTGAGATCCGGGAAACATGTTGATAATCGAGTAGGAGTCGAGTCCCCCGAAGAGGAAGAAGAAGAATCAAACGTTGCACCGACACCTATTCTCGATCATTCGGATCAAACTCCGATTCCTGTCTCTTCACCTCTTTCTAGTCAGTCATCTTCTTCGAGTGGAACAACCTCGGAGCCCGTTCCCGAAGAACAAGTCTATAAACCAAAGGCTCCTTACCCACAACGCCTCGTCTCTAATAAGCAAACTGCTCAATTAGACAAGATCTTAGAGGTGTTCAAGCAAGTTAAAGTCAATATTCCTCTTTTAGACGCGATTCAACAAATTCCTTCGTATGCGAAATGTCTAAAAGATTTGTGCACACATAAGCGAACTACTCACGTCCCTAAGAAGGCCTTTTTGACCTCTCAAGTGAGCTCAATTCTTTCTAACCAGATTCCCGTGAAATATAAGGACCCCGGTTGTCCCACAATTTCATGTGTCATAGGTAATTCTTTTGTGGACAAGGCGTTACTCGATTTAGGCGCCAGTGTGAACTTGCTTCCATATTCTGTCTACCAAACCCTAGGGTTAGGAGAACTTCAAAAGACGAACGTTACCCTCCAATTAGCAGATAGATCAATCAAAATTCCTAAGGGGATCATCGAGGACGTGCTAATTAAAGTTGGAGATTTTGTCTTTCCTGTTGACTTTGTGGTACTAGAAACCGAACCGGTTAGGAATCCGACATATCAAATTCCCGTCATTCTAGGACGTCCGTTTCTAGCCACTTCGAATGCTTTGATTAATTGTAGGAATGGATTGATGAAACTAACGTTCGAGAACATGACCATTGACCTCAATATCTTTCATGTTGGAAAACAACCCGATGATTTTCATGATCAACCTATGGATGTTAATTTAATTGATAAAATAGTTGATCAAAATTTCATGACCCCTAATGATGCTCTTGATTTTTGTTTAAACCACTTTGGTCAAAACTGGGATGTTTCCGAATATACAAATGAGGTCAACCAAATGTTAGAATCCACCATTTCTACAAATAATCATGATGTTGCACCATCTCCCCTGTCTCTTTTCGAAACTAGTGAACCCGTTGAGTCAAAGCCGCCCGATTTAGAACTCAAACCTCTTCCCGACACTCTTAAGTACGCCTTTTTAGGTCCTAACGAGTCTCTTCCCGTTATTATCACCTCTGATTTGACCGAGTCACAAGAGGATGAGCTTGTTAGGGTACTTAGAGAACATAAGGAGGCCATAGGTTGGAGTATCTCTGATATTAAAGGAATTAGCCCGGCCATTGTCCAACATCGAATTCACCTAGTTGATGATGCGAAACCCGTTCGAGACCCTCAACGGCGTTTGAACCCCACCCTGATGGAAGTTGTTCGAAAAGAAATTCTTAAGTGTCTTGATAATGGGATCATTTATCCCATTTCTGATAGCTCTTGGGTCAGCCCCATTCAAGTAGTTCCGAAGAAGTCTGGCATTACCGTTGTCACCAACGAGAATGACGAGCAGGTGCCCACCCGTGTTCAGAATGGGTGGAGGGTATGCATAGACTATAGGAAACTCAATTCTGCCACTAGAAAAGACCACTTTCCCTTGCCTTTTATCGATCAAATGTTGGAAAGGTTAGCCGGTCATTCGTTCTATTGTTTTCTAGATGGTTATTCTGGCTATTTTCAAATTCCCATTGCTCCCGAAGACCAAGAAAAGACCACTTTCACATGTCCCTTTGGAACTTTTGCCTATCGACGTTTAGCCTTTGGTCTAACCACTGCTCCAGCCACTTTCCAAAGGTGTATGATGAGCATCTTTTCTGACATGGTAGGGAATTTTCTCGAGATCTTTATCGATGACTTTTCCATCTTTGGTTCGTCTTTTCACCAGTGCCTAAACCATCTTGAGTTAGTTTTAAAACGGTGTAAAGAAACCAACCTCGTTCTCAACTGGGAGAAATGTCATTTCATGGTTAAGGAAGGAATCGTTCTTGGTCATAAAATTTCTGAAAAGGGGATAGAAGTCGATAAAGCCAAAGTTGACCTCATTGCAAATCTACCCCCACCCAAGACGGTCAAAGCCATTCGTTCCTTCCTAGGCCATGCGGGCTTTTATAGGCGTTTCATTAAGGATTTTAGCAAGAAGGCTAGACCCTTAACCAATCTTCTCGGGAAGGATGTCAAATTCGATTTTAATAGCGATTGTTTACAATCTTTTGAGCATCTTAAGAAAGAATTGACTTCTGCCCCAATCATTCGATCTCCCGATTGGAATCTTCCCTTCGAGCTGATGTGTGACGCTTCTGATTATGCGGTAGGAGCCGTTTTAGGGCAACGAATCGATAAGATGCCCCATGTCATTTACTACGCTAGCAAGACTTTGAATGATTCCCAACTTAACTATTCTACCACCGAAAAAGAACTTCTAGCCGTAGTCTTTGCTCTCGACAAGTTTCGGTCCTATCTTATCGGTTCGAAAATCATTGTCTACACCGATCATGCCGCTCTTCGTTATCTATTCTCTAAGAAAGACTCTAAAGCCCGATTGATTAGGTGGATTCTCTTGCTTCAAGAGTTTGACCTAGAAGTTAGGGATAAGAAGGGGTCTGAGAATGTTGTTGCCGATCATCTTTCTCGCTTGATAGTGGAGTCCACCATCGACTCCCCCGTAAACGAATCTTTTCCGGACGAGCAACTTCTGTCCATTTCCACTCCCCCTTGGTTCGCCGATATTGTCAACTATCTTGCAACCGGTGACATTCCCTCTCATTGGTCCTCTCAAGATAGATCGAAATTTTTCTCACAGGTCAAACACTTCTTTTGGGATGACCCGTATCTCTTTAAATACTGTCCCGACCAAATCATTCGGAGGTGCGTCCCAAATCATGAATTCAAGAATATCCTTTCTTTCTGCCATGACCAAGCCTGTGGAGGGCATTTTAGTGCTAAGAAAACAGCCGCTAAAATCCTCCAAAGCGGTTTTTATTGGCCCACTTTGTTCAAAGATGCTGCTGAATACTGTGCCGCGTGTAATAGGTGTCAACACTTAGGAAAGATCACTAGGAGAAATATGATGCCAATGAACCCCATCTTAATCATTGAGATTTTCGATGTATGGGGTATCGATTTTATGGGCCCCTTTCCTAGTTCCTTTGGCAACCTCTACATTCTGTTAGCGGTCGATTACGTGTCTAAGTGGGTGGAAGCCATTGCTACTAAGTCCAATGATAACAAGGTCGTTCTTAAATTCCTCAAAGAGAATATCTTTTCTCGTTTCGGTACACCTAGGGCTATCATTAGTGACCAAGGCAAGCACTTCAAGAATCGTCAATTTGAGTCTCTTTTGAAAAAGTACTCAATAACTCATCGGCTAGCCACCCCTTACCATCCTCAGACTAGTGGGCAAGTTGAAGTCTCGAATCGTCAAATTAAGCAAATTTTAGAAAAGACTGTCAACTCGAATAGGAAGGATTGGTCAACTAAGTTGATAGATGCCTTGTGGGCCTATCGGACCGCTTTCAAAACCATTTTAGGCATGTCCCCTTATCGGATTGTCTTTGGCAAAGCCTGTCACTTGCCCGTTGAGCTCGAACATAGGGCCATGTGGGCCATTCGAGAGTTGAATTTTGACTTACCGACCGCCGGTAGTCATAGGAAGTTGCAATTGTCTGAACTCGAGGAGTTGAGAAATGAAGCCTACGAGAACGCTAAAATCTATAAACAAAGAACTAAAATTTTTCATGATAAATCTATTTTGAGAAAATCTTTTTCTCCTGGTCAAAAAGTTCTTTTGTACAATTCTAGGCTTCATTTGTTTCCCGGGAAATTGAGATCCCGGTGGGAAGGTCCTTATGTTGTTAGGGTCGTTTTTCCTCACGGTGCTGTTGAAATTGAAAATCCTAAAAATGGTGATATATTTAAAGTTAATGGACAAAGACTCAAACCATTTTTAGAGCTGCCAATTGATCCCGAGGAAGAGGTTATCTACCTCATCGATCCATGAATCAAGTAAGTTTCTTCAGTAGGTAATTGTAAACTCTCTTTCATCCTTATCAGGTATTTTCTCATCATTCTCCCTTGTCATTTATCTTGCATTTTGCATACATTGAGGACAATGCATGATTTAGGTATGGGGGAGGGTTTTAGTGTAAATACATAAAATTGAAAAATCCAAAAAAAAAATTGAAAAATTTTAAAAATCCAAAAATAGAGTTATTTTAGCTTAGTTGTCCTTCCCACTCTTTAAAATTCTAGAACTAGTTGGTGTTGACAATTTTTTCAAAAATTATATGTATAATGCCTTTAGATAATTTGAACGTAGTCAAGTAAGGTTTTCCTCATGAAACTTGTGTCGAACAAATTTTTGCTTAAAAGTCCAAGACGACACATTTGCACAAGGCTTTTGATGGAAAAATTGTATAGGAATGTTATTCGATACCTGAGAGAGAACCCACATGTTAGAACAATGTCGAATCAAATCTTTGCGAAATTTGGTTCGTATAGTGTCAAAAAAAAAAAAAATTTGAAAAAAAAAAGAGTCAATAAATATTTGTAGTTGTATAGTGCTAGTGTAATTTTGTAATAATAAATTCTTAGTAGGGAAATCGGCTAGGTTGGGCTCATTAATAACCCGAGTAAGTAAGTCCGAGGGGACTTTGTGCCTAGCAACCTAAGGTCCCTTGTGATCTGGGATTGTTGACCTAAAACTCGCTAAATGGGTATTGATGCAAAAGTCTTTTGGGACCTCAACCATTGCACGGTCGGTCTAACTACTAAGAACGTGAAGTTTGGCTAGATACTTGTTCTGATAGAGATTGGGTCAGTTCAATATTGGTTGAAAAAGAGAAAATGTTCGTATGCAGTTAATCCATCAAAGGCCTTAAATTCACTACACACCTTGGGATTTTGTGCAAATTTTTAGTCTAATCATGTGGATTGTGGGAACCTATAACTTGGCTATTATTAGAATAATCTTTCAGGCATATATTTTCCTACAAAATTGTTTTGTTGACACCAATGAAAGCTAGAGTAAAAGAGGAAAGTTGGATACTTGCTGACTTATCTCAAAGATTTTATGGGTATATCTTCTGTAAACCCTTAGGAGACAACACTCCTCCTGTAGAGATCGTCTATAGGTTTAACGGGTTGGTAAACCTAAAATTACCCGTGATTCCTACGACAGTGAGTATAGGTTTTTCATTCTGCATTTTTCTTTGTGTTTTACTCGAGGACGAGCAAAAGATAGGTATGGGGGCATTTGATTAGTGCATAATTTTGCATATTTTTATTGCCTTTTTATTGCCTGTGTTCGTATTTTAATAAATTAATTTGTTGCATTTCAGGAAAATTCGAGAAAACTGAAGAAATTGCAAAATAAAGAAAATAAAGGTCAAGGAAGAGAAAAAGAGGAAGAAGAAGGACCAAAACAAGAAGAAAATGAAAAGCTAGGAGTGGTGGTGCATTTTGTTATCAAACAAAATGGATGGCCAAGATTTAGCCAACACTAAACTAAATCAATGGTCAAGATTCAACCTCACCTACCAAAAACCCTAAATATTTCCTATAAATAGCCTCCTCATCTTCACTTGTAAAACACCAATTACCTTACATACTAGAATTATGTTGTATTAGTTCATCTCCAAAAATTTTAGTTGTAATTTTCTATTTTTCTTGTAAACACTCTTTATTTTTATGCAATTTCAAGTTTCATTTTAATTCTTGCACTTCTCTCTCATTTTATTTTTCTTATTCTTTATTTCGTTATTTTCGTAAATTCTCGGGTGGATAAAGTAGCAACGCTAACCACACGGGATTGAAAGTACCGATTTAAGAATTGGTTCCGTAGTTTTACTTTTCGTTTTAATATTAGTTACGCCCCTTTAAATTTCCATTTTATTGTGGGTTCTATTATTGTTAATTGTAGATCATAATTTTTATGTTTTATGTATTAGTGCAACAAATAAAAGAAAAAAACCAAAAATATTAGTTTTTACAATTTTAGAAAATAATTTTATCTCCCTTTATTTGCTTAATTCGAAGTAATAAGTATCCTCCCCTATTTTTTATTCGATTAAACCAGTTTCCATCCTCTGTTTTTCCTATACGAACAAAACCCATTGCCTTATTAACGTTTCTGTAAATTACATACTCTAAACCCAGCTCTAAACCCATCTTCTTCTTTCCCCTTTCTTCGATCAAAGCACACAGACCCTTCTCCTCTTCCTTCTTTTCGTTCGAACAAATACACATTATCACACTCTTCCCTTTCTTTCTTCATTTTCTCTTCCCTGTCTCTCCTTCGAATTCCCCTTTCCCCTCTTCAACCTCTCATTCTTGTTTGTTAATCCCGGTTTCTTTCTTGCCAATTCTCCTTTCTTTTTCTTCAATAAATCAAAGCCCAGCATCCATCTCTTCTCTTTCTTTCAACTAACAAAAAACCTCCCCTGTCAATTCTCTTCCTCTTTCCCTCTCATCACCTCATCCCCCATTCCCATTTCTTTTTAATCGAAGCACTTGTTAATCGCATTTGTTGGGTCTGTTGTTCGAGTTACGAATTTGTAATCTAGTCTGCGTAATCAGTTCGTCTATTTTTGTTCTTGGTTCATGCTGTTGTTTAGAGTCAAGTTATCGAATTGTTGATTGCTGCCAGTTGTTGCAAATTACCAAGTCGCTGTCTTGTTTGTTGTTTGTATAATTGCTGTTCGAGTCTGTATTGTTGCCTGGTCGCTAATTTCCGTTCGAGTTGACATGGCTTCTTGATCTGTACACTTGAGTTTGGTTTGTTTTAGTTCTGGTCGAATGCAAGCCTGAGTAGAGTCTAGTAGATGGAGTCTGGTGTTTGCAAATCTTAGTTTATTTTCATTATTAAATCTGAGTTTTGAGTGGTTCAGTTTGTTCCGTTTTGTTTTTCTGTGAGTTGAGTCGTGTTGGTATTGCTGCGTTTGATTTTCGAGTTTCCAGTTGATCTTGTGTTACCGAGTTTTGTTGGTTTTTAAGTCTGCGTTTTGCGATAATCGAGTTCTGTGTTCTGGCTTCTAGTTCGCAAGTTTCGTCGCCGGATTTTGATGTTTGAGTTCTGTAGTTTTGTTTTTGTTCTATTTTCGATTGCAGATATCTGATTTCAAATTATTGTTGATTAGCGCTACTGGATTATTGGTATTGATTGAGTCGATGTTATTTCCAAGTTTCGAGTTTTCCAAGTTTCGAGTTTTGTTGAGTCAGTAACGTTTAGTCTAAATCCGTGGTCTTAATGCTGCGTTTCCAATTCGTTGGTTGATTTGTGGAATTAAGTTGTCTGTGCGGTCGAGTTCTGGTTTGTAGCTTTGTTCCGAGTTGGTTGTGTTTGAATCACTGTGCCGAGTCCTTTCTTAAAAAAAAAATTCTGTAAATAAAATGTTTTTAAATAATTTAGTCTAATTTTAAATAATTTAGAATAATTTTAGTTTTAATTAATTGTTTAAAAATTAGAATAAAGTGTAAGTTTCTTTTAGGAATTAAATAGTGCAAAACCGAATTTTCCAAAATCCCATTTTTAGAATAATTTAATTTTTGTTTCTTTTCATTTTTAATTAGTTAGTTTAAAATAGAATAAATTTAATTTCTTTAAAAAAAAAAAAGAGATAGTATTAGTAATTAATTAGTAAAATCGAAATTTTTCCAAATCCCAATTGTTCTAGTTCGATTAAATTAGAAATTAAGGATCGCGAAATAAAAAGTATTCCCTGTGGACCGAATCTAAAATATTAAAACGATGATCGTGCGCTTGCGATTTTAATTGTATCATTTCCGCCACATCAGCTAAGACAACATTATCATTTTTATGTTGTCTTAGGTAGCAAAAAATATGTTGCCATAGAATAAAGTGTTGGCATGTTGCTATAGGTATGAAATTGTGTTGCCATTATTTTGCAATGAACAAAATTTTACATTTTCTACTAATTAAAATAAAGATTTTAACCTTTTTTCACATGAAAATTAATTTATTTGAATAAAAATCATCAAAAAATTTGTATAAGGGTTAAAACATTTTAAGATGAATAATTTTATCTTTATGTTCATTAAATATTATTAAATAAAATTTTTAAAATGATTTTTTTCTATATTATATATTTTAATATATTATTAATTAAAATAAAAGTAGTTTCATATGTTATTAAAAATATTTGAATTATATTACTTGAAATTAGGTAAACGAATCATTTAGCAAAAAAAAAAATAAGAAATCGAATATTTATTAAAAACTATATTATTTTCCAAAATAAAAAAAATAAATAATTAAAAAAAGAATTTAGCAAAAGAAAAAAAAATGCAAGTTTGGCCTAAATATTGGTGAACGGCTAAAATACCGCCCAACCAAATTTTAGACCTCACGGTTCAGACCAAATATTGCTTTAAGTACACTTACCTCTTTCATTACTCACACTCTTCGCTCTCGCTCTCGCACTCTGGTCTCTCCTCTCTCCGCTCTCGCTCTCTGGTCTCTTCTCTCTCCGGTCACACACACTCCATACTCACAGAGTTCCACGCTCTCCTTTCTCTCTCTCCTCTCTCTCCTCTCTCTCTTCTCTCTCACATTCTTTGTTAATATTTACACATGCATCTGTCAATTGGGGCTTTAATCACTAATTGGGTTCTATTTGGGGCTTCAATTCACTAATTTGGGGTTTTTTTTTCGTTCTCAGGATTAATTTCGATCGGGTGATTTTGGGGCTTTGCAATTAGGGTTTCGATTTGGGAGTTCGAGTATAAGGTATTTCTATCTTTTATGTTTTCTTAGTATTTGGACTATGTTTGTGGTACTTGTTTATGTTTTCATCCTCTGTTAATAGTTACACATGCATCTGTCAATTGGGGTTTTAATCACTAATTGGGTTCTATTTGGGGCTTCATTTCACTAATTTGGGGTTTATGGTTTCTTAAAGTACTTGTTTATGTTTTGTGCGTATTTGTTGGACTTTAAGGAATTTATGTTTTATAAACCGCATAATTATATTTCTATATATTATAACTGTACTATATATAACTGCACCTTCCTGTAAAGCATGATGTAAGTCTAATGCATATGCTGTTCTTGTTTGCATAGACTGTATTTATATCTGTGATATTATTTTTATTCATTTATCTTATAATTGTATTCCTGGATTTTACTATACTCGTTTTACCTACGATGTAGTTACCTTTGTGAACGATACAGTAGTGTAGATTGTTCTGTACATATACTTTTTAACTAGTAATGAAGTATATGTGGCCCTCTCGTAAATGAAGTACATAGGGTGTGATACACTAACCTGACATGGCACGTCCGGTTAGTAGTATTGTATTTTTATTTCTATAATCGCCTTACGTTTGTGTATCGTTCCTTTTTAGTCCAAACTGATAGAGTGGGGTTTTTAGTCGAAACCCCTTCTATAAACACACACTGCTAGGTTTAATATTATAGGTGGTCTGGGCTTGCTTAGGTTTTAATTAGCAAACACACAGACATAATGATTGTTCATTATAATAGTTTTATGCTTCTCAATTGTAGTGATGGACAATGAGGAAAATGTTATTTGGATAAACCTACCAAAGTATAGTGAAGGATACATTAGTGGGGTAGAGGCATTTTTGCAAAATGCATTTCCCAAATTTGCCGTAGGTGATGAAATAACCTGCCCTTACAAGATTTGTAAAAATGGCAAGTGGCACCGTGCAAATCTGATCTACGACCATCTTATCTGCAATGGTCCATCTCCATTATATGTCAATTGAATTTATGAGGTTTCACTCCAGTCCTACAAAAATAGTGATGAGGATCGTATGGATTATGAAACCGTATTAAATTTTGGAGATAACCTAGATGAGATGCTTCATCATGCTAATGGACCAAATGGCGAAGTTAAAAATGTTAATCTCCATGTTGAAGAGGGAAAGCTGCCTTTATATCCAGGCTGTGCAAACTTTTCCTAAACCGCTGGTCCTAGACCTTTTTCACAACTAAAGCACAAAATGGTAAATTCCCACAGTCTTTTATTCTTTGTATATAAAGCATGCAATTAAAGATGAATTTAATTACAAGTATTTTGTTCATACATACTCTCTAACCTGATGTCTGTTAATTAATCAACGTATAAAAAATTTGAGAATAATCTTGATCGAGTTGATACTGTTGGTTACTTCCTCTAGAATCTTAAGATTTTTAATATCCGCAATATCTGACTTCTGTTATATCAGTCATACTGTTGCTAAAGTAGCAATTATATCAGTCATGTCTTGTTTGTTCACTTTTGTAGAAAAAAAAGAGGCCAAATGAGGGTGAAGTACTGTCAAGAGGAAGGATTTTATTAAAACTCCTAAGCGAAGAGAGGGGCGCACCTATAAGACTGATCCTGCAATAATGAATTACAGAATTGTAAGCATTTAAATCCTGAAATTAAATCACCTGTAATTGATAAATCATTTTATTTTCATAGTTGATGAATTGTTGATAAATCATTGTTGTATCTTAATTTTGTAGGATAATATTAAAAAGCATTTCAACACATCAGGAGAGGGATCAGGAGAGGGTGTTGATGAATTAATTACTGATGGAAAATCACACTGTTCGACATGGCTCATAGGGAGATCTACGAATCCATTAAAAATTCCTACTCAAGCTCCAAAAGAGACCTATGTACAGGACCTGACATGCAAGATAAAGGAAACTTTGGTTGAAGAAGTCGAGGTCAAAGTGAACATGAAACTGCAAGCAGAAATGGATGCACAGGTGAACAAAAAGGTACAAGAAAACTTGACATGGGTGCTTAAAAAATTGGGTGAGGCGAACCCAAACATGAAAGTTGATTTGGGCGAGCTTTGTGCGACCATCTCGAGTGACAATGAAGGTGGTACTCCAATGATTGGTGGCACCAGCTCTTAATGCCATATGTTATGTTTTACAACGTCTTTTGCTATTATGTTAGACTTCCGTACTTAGTAATTAAGATTGTAGTTTTATGACTGGTGGCACCGGATTTTATGCCTTTTGCTCTGAATTTTGTTGTTGGTTGACTGTAATATTGAATCTGTATGGATTATTATGATAGTAATGAATGTCTGTTGTGTTCATTTGGTTATGGGAATGAATATTTTCAAATTACCTATTTTTTGTTTAAAATAGAAAAGTGTTGCCATTGAGGCTATAAAATGTTGGCAAAAAGTAAAAATAATGTTAACAAATGTTGCTAGCAAAATGTTGCTGTAGCTAAAATTTGTGTTGCCATAAAAGTGGGCCCCACAGTGGTCCTTACAGTGGGCAGTCCCTGCAGTGGGCCCCACAATGGTCCCCATAGTAGACCCCACAGTCGGCCCCACTGGTGGGCCCCACTTTTTTGCAAAATATTTAAGCCAAAGGCAACATAATATAATGTTGCTAAAAACTGATATATTGTTGCCATAGCTAGTCTACGCCAACAGAAAACTGATGTTGCCTTAGAGGAGTAGAATGTTGCCTTTGACCCCAAAGGCAACGGCCAAAATAGCAACACAAGCAAAATGTTGCCTTTGGGGTTTTTGGTCCTAAGGCAACATATTTCGGGCCTACGGCAACATTTTTTTGGTGTTTCCGTAGGCCTTTTATGGTGTAGTGAAACAACAGCCACCATCCTCATTATCATTCCTTGACCAGACCTGCAATTCATCCCTCAATTCCCAGTTTCAATTAATTGCTACATCATACAATGATACTCAACAACAAAACCAGGGAAGTGAATCAAGTCTGAAGACTGAGGATGTTGATACAAATGGTTTGCCAGATAAACTTAAAAACTTAGAATTCAGGTGCAATTTTAAAACAGGTTTCCCAAACCTGAAAACTGTTGCGGCCAACTCTTTTAAAACATTAAATGTTAAGTAGAGGTCACTGAATGGATCATATACTATTAATGCAAACAGGTTTTTACCATAACTCTAATAATTTTAATTAAACCATTCTGCAGTGCTTGATTTACAATACTCCAAAAAATATACCGCATAAATATATACACAATATTTATCTGTCTTCAGCCGGCCACAAATAGAAAGGTCAGTCCTGCATTTGATATCTCTGAAGGCTCAGCCTCAAGAAAAATTATATAAAATCAACAGCATGGAAAATACATGGTATATAAACTATAGAGTGGGTGTCAACCAAAGTCCCACATCGATAAGATGAAGAAGAATTATCTTAAATATAAGTAGCCAAAAAAAAATCCACTAGTATGAGGCCTTTTGGGAGAAGCCCAAAAACAAATCCGTGCGGGCGTGACCACGGGCCCAGAGCGGACAATATCATACTAATGTGGAGTTAATGGGTGTTGCGCGGCCCAACAAGTGGTATCAGAGCTGATGGTTAAGAAGTTTATCATGGGGTTGCGTGGTTAAGAAGTTGACCCTGGGGTTGCGGACTTCAAGTTGTGTGGTGTTGAAGATCTGGACGGCTTGTGTCAAAAGTCTTCCTGATACTGAGGTGGTCGGGTGGCGTGTCCCGCAAGATGAGGAGCCACAGATGAATAGCGGCGGTTTAATGGTCACAAGATTGGTGGTTCTTGGATTGAGGGGAGATTGTAGAGTGGGTCCCAAGTCCCACATCGATAAACAAAGTATGAGGCCTTTTGGGAGAAGCCCAAAAACAAATCCCCAGTCGTAGCAGAGCGGACAATATCATATTAATACTAATGTAAAGTTAATGGATGTTGCACGGCCCAACTTAAACAAGCCTCCTCGAGGCCTGTTATTAAGGCCATTTGACATGACTTTCAAAATAATGATAAAAAAATCCTACAGATCGGAATTACATAGTAGTGAAGAGTTGTGAATCTTACAGTGTACAACTATATCCAATTTTTGTGTGAGATGACATAAGTAAACAAATTTTAAAAATTTATAATTAAAAAATTATAGAATCTTTTTTAGCTAGAGAGTGGCATATCATAGATTCTATTTTAAATTATATTGAAAAAATGCCCAAAATACCCACTTTTCCCCTACCCAGTGCCCAAAATAGATGTTTCTAAAAATACCGCCCAAAATACCCACGGGTCACGTCGTTTGAAACGGCGCAACCCCTCCCCACTGTAGCATGCCAGAAAACGCAATAATACACCGGAAAATTGAGAGCTCATTGCCGGCGATTTTGGTCGCGTCCTTCGATCTCTCTAACCACAGCACCTCCAATCCATTTGAACACACCAAAACAAACAACAAACCTTCCTCTTCCTTTTGCCCCAAATGATTTTGAAGAATATGGCCCCGCAGGGGCTCTACGAACTCATCGGAAAAACTGGAGAAACGATGGGTTCGATTTTCGGGGTTGAAAATCCGGCAAAATAAAAGTTATAAAAGTGGTATGGATGTGTAGATCGTCGAAAGACGAATCGATTGGTATATAATACGCTATTGGAAGATACCTGTAACTGACCATGGCTAGATTTCGACGTTTCCGGCAAAAATTGACTCAAAATCGACGGTGGGAGGAGCTCGTGTAGAATTTTAGAAAAAATGACGAGTGACGTCATCACGCAACTTCTAAATGCGTAACACCACTTACGCCGTATGTGAATGCGTATGTGCTGTAGATTCTGTCTACATCAGAGGCGTGACATTTGCTTGCCCCTATGTGAATGGCGTATGGCTTGAGCTTACGCCAATGTGAATGGCGCATCACCACTTACGCCCATGGCAGTGGCGTATGTGGTGGGCATTTAGGGCGGTACTCCCCGAATCTGGGCATTTTGGTGAGAGAAACTTAAAAAGTGGTAAAAAGGGCACTCACTGTTGTGGAATAAAAACTAGGTTACTAGTATTGCGGCTAGGGTTTGTGTATTTAATGCAAAGGTGTGTGAGCTTCGTGCTTTAATGGCTGCTCTTGTGCTCGTGGCTGACTCTGCCTTCACAAGATGCCTACGTACTTTGATGAATATCAAAGATCAAGCCAAAAAACGTAGTTCTGAATTGAGGGGTCTGGCCCTTTATATAGGCTGAGAAGCCTTGGAATTATGGTAGGAGTCAGAGACTTGGTGGACAAGTCTTTGAGGAAGGTTCTAGATCTATTCCTTGTAGGAATCAGTTTCCATATTGAATTGGATGCCTTGGTGGCTAAGTCTAATGGAGATAATATCCTTATCCAACTCTTATTGCTGAGCTGTTTATTTCCCCCAATATTAATTATGAAATTAATATTATAATTGGGGTTTTGGGTCCATCTGGTGGGCCCCACGCTTGGACCGTTTCTAGTCTATTTAATGTCACATTAGATGTGTCTTTAGGGCTTATTTTCGGCCCATATCATTTGCCCCCCAAATTCTAGGAAAACTGATCAGGTTTTCCTTGAAGTTTTTTAATGGTCTTTTCCGAGACTTGGGTCAGGGTTCATAATTGTACACTAGTATTTCACAAGTATCGTCTTAACGTAAAGAGTGGAGCGACTTACACATTTACGACGATTTGCCTTATTCGAGGCTAAACAATTATTTCCAAGTAACTTCTGTTATTGGATTTTTGTCTATTCAAGATGAAGGAATCATCCATAGTACTTCTCGTATCGTAAATATATATTAGAGTTATATAGTACCCACAGGTATTTCTTTCTTTAAAATTCCATGTCCACGAAGATTTAATGTCCAAAAATCAATTTTTCATAGCAATTTTCGAACAAAACTGGAGTTTTTCGACCAGGAATTTCGACCAGAAATTCGACCACAATTCTGGTCGAAATAAGGGCTTCAACTAATCCTGATCGAAGAGATTTTCGACCAGGATTCCTGGTCGTTTCGACCAGGATTCTGGTCGAAGTAATCATTCAAATTTTTCTGGTCGACAGCTTTTTCGACCAGGATTCCTGATCGTTTCGACCAGGATTCTGGTCGAATTAAGCGTCTAAATTTCCTTTGGTCGAACACTTTTTCGACCAAGATTCCTAGTCATTTCGACCAGGATTCTGGTCGAATTAAGCATCCAAATTTTCTCTAGTCGAACATTTTTTCGACCAAGATTCTTAGTCATTTCGACCAGGATTCTGGTCGAATTAAGCGTCCAAATTTTCTCTAGTCGAACATTTTTTCGACCAAGATTCTTAGTCATTTCGACCAGGATTCTGGTCGAATTAGACTCAAAATTTTTGGGCTTTTTCTTGATGGGCTTTTCTTCTTTTTGGGCCTTCGAGGCTTTACTTGTTTAAAGTGTGTATTTTTATGAAAATACCTTCTTTATTTGGGCCTGGCCCTATGGCCATAATGGGCCTGTCCAAATTCCGAATCTTTTGTTTGGGCTTGAGTTTGATATTTCTTCAAAATATCTCCGATATTTTTTCAAAATATCTTAAACATTTCTTCAAAATATCTTAGATATTTTTTTAAAATATCTTAAACATTTCTTCAAAATATCTTAGATATTTTTTCCAAGATATTTTTCTAGGAACGTTCCAGAATTGGGCTTCAATTTGGGCCGGTTTCATGGGCCTTCAGTAGGTCAATTTTGGAATTCTGACCGGTCATTGTAGGTTTTCTGACCGTTTGAGAGTATTTCAACCGGTTGCTCAATCCTATATAAGAGTGAGAGTTGAGAGTTCATTTCTCACACTCTCACTTTCACTTTCACTTTCACTTTGAGCTCTCAACTTTTAGCTAAGAAGTCTCTCTCTCAAATTCCGTTCGGAGTTTTTCTCGGCTAATTCCGGCCTTCGTCTCCGGTCATCTTCTTCGTTTTTCAAGACCTCAAGCTCTCATTAATGGCGGACAAAGCTCAAGCTCGCCTTCTGAAAATGAACTCAGCCTCCTCTAAAGGTATCATCCAAATTCGATTTCCTTACACCTTTCTTTTAGATATTTTAAATGAAAGAGCAGATGAATATCCTTCTTTAACTGAGTTAGATGCGTATGATTGCTGTAATACATATCATGATACAGATGAAATTGGTAGGTATAACAAGTTGTATAAAATTAAAAAACCTTATAAACTCGTTCCAGCTGGGCCAGGTGACAGGCCTTGTCATTGGAGGCCCAATGCCTTGTGTATCTATAGGGAATGTTTAGTAGCGGGCCTCCGTTTCCCTTTTCATGAATTTATCCCCCGCCTTTTAGCTAACATTCAGTGTAGCCCTTGCCAATACCCCCAAATGCGTGGAGAACAATTCTTTGTTTTGTGGTTTTGTGTCTAAGGCAAAACCTTCCTTTATCTGTTGCCCTTTTTCGCAAAAATTTTCAAGTTTACAACAACCCTGCTTCATATTCTGGCTGGGTATATATCAAACATCGCCCCAAAGTCCCTCCTATCTTCAATATTAAATCATTACCCGACAATAATCCTGGTTGGAAGAAAGAATTTGCCTATCTCGAATGGGAGGGTGGTGATTGGGGCACCCTCTTTAGGAAAACCTTTTCGAAGGTTTCAGATGGAAATGCTAAGGGAATCACCCTTAGCACAGAGGATCAAGCTGCTTTTGATATTTTGACGAGAGGTGATGGTATGTCTAAAACCTGCCAAAGCCTCATAAATGAAGAATCTCTGAGGGCAGTAGGCCTCTCACAAGTTTCAGAACGGGGTAAATTCCTTTCTTGCCTTTGTTTTTCTTTATTTTCATACTTGACTTATTCATTTGTGTTTCTATTTATACCATTTCAGTTGCTAAGATGCTCGTGGAAGCTTCCCAGGATCCAGACAATGAAACCTCGAGGATGGCCCGGGCAAAACGGAATGCTGATCCTCGAGAGAAATCAACTGAGCCTGCTTTCCTGCGTGCCCATAAGGTTCAAAAGGTGGACCTTAAATTTGGTGATATAGCAGACTTAGAGGGGAGCTCTCAGGTGAACGTCCAATCTTCCGTTTTTAGGCCATCCTGGGGCTTTAGGAAGTGGGACTCCGTTGTGGGTTCGACTAAGCATGCCATGGACTGGTCTCTTAACTCGATCACCCCTCCTGACTATAAAGATTTGGTTGTCAACGGAGGTATCGGGGAATCAGAGGCACTTGGTTCTCAGGCTTTAGCTGTGGTATGACTCAAACCTCGCATTCTTTAAACTTCGTACTTATTTACTTTATCCCATCATGATTATTGTTTCTGTTGAACAGGCCAACGTTCACTTCCAGAGTTCTCTCTACCAGGCCAAAGCTTGGAAGGAGAGGGCCAAGGGGTATGAGTCCGAATCTCAAAAGAAAACCCTCACTATCAACCAGCTAGAGGAGAAGCTCAAGGGTAAGGATGAGGAGCTGGTCAGTGCTCGGGCAGAGTTGGTAGCTTTGAAGGATGACAGGGAGAAGATCATCGATGACTATCTGGATTCTGATGAGTATAAGTCCCTCATGGATCAGCATGATGAGTTGTTATTTCCTGGCCAGTTTTCTGAGGGTTGGAACAAGGCCATTGAGGCAGTTCTGAGGAGCCATCCTGGCTTATTCCAGCCTTCGGACTTTGTGAGCCCTCATCTTCCTGCCCCGTTAGTAGTTAACGAGCCTGGATCAAGTGAAGAGCTATTCGGGGAGGATGATGCTTTGGTCAAAGAGCATGCTACCGCTACCACTTCAGCCCTGGATCCTAAGCTTCCTCTAGTTCGGTCTGGTGCTGCTAATTCTGCTGAGGATGGATCCACTACTGACACTAGCTCTGAGGATGATTCTCCTGCTAAGGAGGCCCCTAAGGCCCCTTAAGCTTTATTTATTTATCTTTTGTTTACCTGAACTCTTGGTTTCCGCCACTTGACTTGATAGCCTTCGGGCCTTTGTTTGTGTAACTTTTAACTTAACTATTTATGCAGTTAGTTTCTGTTGTTCATTTTTCTTGTTTTTGCTCATAGTTCGTTAAACTTTAGAATTTTTCGAGTACTTGGCCTCCTGGCTGGTACTAAACTCACAAGTTGGTTCAACATTCGTCTTTCGTTTGTTCTAACAAGGAAGAATAACTAATAGAGAAAACAGAATAAATTCCATTATGCTGTCAAAGGACATCAATAAGATGGGTTCAACCCTTACATAGATACTCTATCTCCTACTGGGAGCAACATGCTCTATAATGGTTTCATTCGAACCTTATTCCTAATAAATAGATAAAAGTCCAAGCCTTTGTCAAAAGAACTTAAACATAATAAACTTTGAGGTTCACAGCATGCCAAGTTCGGGGCACCTCAGTCCCATCCAAGGTTTCTAACTTGTAGGATCCTCGTCCTAACACCTTTCTGACTAGATACGGTCCTTCCCAGTTTGGTGCTAACTTTCCTTTCTGGCCAACTCCTGAGGCTTCAATCTTCCTTAGAACCATGTCGCCTTGTCGAAAGAATCTTTCCTTAACTCTCTGGTTGTAATGAAAAGAGGCTCTCTTCTGATATTCAGCATTCCTAGCATTAGCTTCATCTCTAACCTCGTCAATTAAGTTAAGGGCAAGTCTCATCCCTTCTTCATTAGTTTCTGGCTCATATGCCTCGACTCGAGGTGATGCTTGCATGATCTCTAATGGCACAACTGCCTCAGCTCCACAAGCCAGCAAAAATGGGGTTGCTCCAGTTGTTACCTTACAAGTGGTACGATATGCCCAAAGTATGGGCAGCAATTCATCTACCCAAGTGTTCCTAGAGCGTTCGACCCTCTTCTTCAGTCCATCAAGGATAATTCGATTAGATACCTCAGCTTGCCCATTGGCTTGTGGATGTGCCACGGAGGTAAAACGGAGCTCAATCCCATTCTCTTCAGAATACTTCTTGAACTCTTCATTATTGAACTGTGTCCCATTGTCTGTTACAAGGATTCGTGGGATTCCGTACCTGCAAATTATGTTCTCCCAAAAGAACTGGGAAACTTGTTTGGTGGTTATCTTGGCCAGAGGTTTAGCCTCAATCCACTTAGTGAAGTAATCAATGGCCACTATCAGGAATTTCCTTTGTGCTGAAGCCATGGGAAAAGGTCCAAGTATATCCATCCCCCACATCACAAATGGAATGGGAGAGTTAATTGAAGTTAACATCTCAGGCGGTTGCCTTACAATTGGAGCATGTTTCTGGCATCTCTCACATCTCTTGACATAGTTTTGTGCATCAGCCAACATCTCCGGCCAATAGAACCCTAAACGAATTATCTTGTGAGCTAGGGCTCTGCCCCCCAAGTGTTGCCCATAGACCCCTTCATGAACTTCCTCCAATGCTTCCCTTGCCTCTTGAGGCCTTAGACACTTCAAATATGGGATGACGAACGACCTCTTGTACAGAATGCCTTCAATCAAAGTGTATCTCAATGCTCTTACTGAAATTTTTCGTGCCTTCAAGGCATTGTCTGGGAGCCACCCGGTCTCAAGGTGTGCCTTGATAGGATCTATCCAAGAGCCCCCTATATCAATTGGTGCCACTAATTTTGAGTTAACGGTTGGGGCCTTCAAGACCTGAAAGTAGACACTCCCAGCATAATTTTCTATCTCGGAAGAAGCGAACTTAGACAAGGCATCGGCCTTAACGTTTTCTTCTCTCGGAATGTGCTCAATATAGCACTCCTCAAACTGAGACATAACAGCCTTTACTATTCTCAGGTATTTCGCCATAGTCTCGTCCTTAGCCTCGAATTCACCATTTACTTGTGATACCACAAGCCTTGAATCTCCACAAACTTTGAGATTTTTGACCTTCATGATTCTAGCCAAACCCAAACCAGCTATTAATGCCTCATACTCCGCCTCATTGTTGGTAGTAGGAAAATCCAACTTTAAAGCGTACTCAACTGTGAACCCATCGGGGCTTTGCAAAACCAAACCTGCACCACTAGATTTTGTTTTTGATGCTCCATCAAAATAGAGCACCCAATATTCCTTCAGATCAGGTGTAAATTCCTCTTCTTTTTTCTCTTGCCCAGGGGTAGTCATTATCTCTTGCCCCCCGACTTCTTGGTTGTTAATAGTACATTAAACCACGAAGTCAGCCAATGCCTAAGCCTTGATGACTGTCCGAGGCTTGTATGTGATATCAAACTCTCCTAACTCAATCGCCCATTTGATTAGCCTTCCACTGGCCTTAGGGCTATGCAATATGTTTCTCAACTGCTGGTTTGTCAGAACTTGAATCTTATGTGCCTGGAAGTAAGGCCGCAATTTCCTTGATGCAGTTATTAATGCCAAGGAAAACTTTTCTATGGGTGAGTAATTCAATTCAGCCCCACGCAACACTTTGCTCACATAGTAGATAGGTTTCTGGACTTTCTCCTCTTCCCGAATGAGGACAGCACTCAGGGCTTGTTCAGATACCGCCAGGTATAGACAAAGAGTCTCCCCAGGGCTTGGTTTGGTCAACAACGGGGCTTCAACCATGTACTTCTTCAGTTGCTCAAAGGCCTCTTGGCTCTCAAGTGTCCACTCAAAATTTTTCACCTTCTTTAATGCTTGAAAGAAGGGCAAGCATTTGTCACCAGACTTGGAGATGAATCTTCCTAAAGCTGCTACCCGGCCTGTCAACTTCTGCACATCTCTTATAGAGCGTGGGGGTTCCATATCTAAGATCGCCTTGATCTTGTCAGGGTTGGCCTCTATGCCTCTCTTGGAAACCATCAGACCCAAAAATTTGCCTGATCCAACGCCAAAGGCACACTTGGCTGGATTCAGCATCATTTTGTGGTGCCTCAGCACTTCAAATGCCTCTCTGAGGTGTTTAATATGGTCCGCTTTGACCAAGCTTTTAACCAGCATATCATCGACATAGACCTCCATTGTTTTTCCAATCAGATGGGCGAATATCTTATTCACCAATCGTTGGTAAGTAGCTCCTGCATTCTTTAGACCAAACGCCATAACAAGATAGCAGAAAACACCAAAGTCAGTTATGAAAGATACCTTTGGGATGTCATCCTTGTGCATCTTAATTTGATTGTAGCCACTGAACCCATCCATGAAGCTCAACATCTCATGTCCTGCTGTGGCATCTATTAACATGTCTATCCTTGGTAATCATTCAAGTCGGTGAAGTCTATACACATCCTCCACTTTCCGTTGGCTTTTTTGACCATCACAGGGTTAGCCAACCATTCCGGAAACTGAATCTCTTCAATAAACCCAGCCTCCAAGAGTTTGTCCACCTCTTGCTTAATGGCCTCTTGCCTTTCTGGAGCAAAATTCCTCTTCTTCTGCTGTATTATCTTCCGATTAGGGTCGACATTCAATCTATGAGTTATAAGTTGGGGATCAATCCTTGGCATATCAGCTGCTGTCCAGGCAAACACATCACTATTTTCTTGTAAGAATGCTATCAACTTGCCCTTCAGGGGTTCTTTCAAAGAGGCTCCTATATAAGTCACCTTCTCAGGGTCGCCTATGTCCAGAGGGATAGGTATTAAGTCCTCTGCTGGCTTTCCTCGGTGTTCATCATCACCACGGACATCCATGTCTTCAATCGGGAGTACCTGCCCCCCGTTTCCATCAGCTCTCAAAGCAGCCACATAGCAACTCCTGGCCATTTTCTGATCTCCTTTCTGTTCCCCAACACCATTCCTGGTTGGAAATTTGATCTTCATGTGATAGGTAGAGGCAATAGCCTTGAACGCATGAAGTCCGGTCCTCCCCAAGATTGCATTGTACGTCGAGGCAGCCTTAATCACTAGAAAATTCAACATCTGGGTGGCTTCCTTAGGTTCTTGCCCTATTGTCATGGGCAGCTGAATGGTCCCTTCAACCTTGGACTCAACTCCATTAAACCCGTAGATAGGCATGTTAGTCGGGGTCAATTGGGAGTCAGTATACCCCATTTTCACAAAAGCGTCATGAAACAAGATATCGACAGAAGCTCCATTGTCTATCAGGACCCGCTTTACTTCTGAGTTTCCAATTACAGGAGTTAATGACCAACGGGTCGTCATGGGGGAATTTCACCCCTTCAAGGTCTGAATCATCAAAACCAATCACTATCTCAGTCTTAGCACGCTTCGGGACTTCTCCTACGATGTGCATCACTTCTCTGGCATAGGCCTTTCGGGAGTTTCGGGTAGTGCCGGCCGCTGTTGGTCCTCCCCAAATCATATTGATTACTGGCCCTCGAGGCTGTGGGTTACGATCACAATCGTTATCCCTCCTATCATTGTCTCTTCTATCATAATCCCTTTTCTGGGCTCCACGATCTTTACCCTTGGTGAACTTGTTCAACTTTCCCTTCCGGATTAAAAATTCAATTTCATCCTTTAACTGTCTGCAGTCATCTGTATCATGTCCCACATCCCTGTGGAATCTACAATACAGATCTTTGTTTCTCTTTTCGGGGTCACCCCTGAGTGGCTTAGGCCAACGAAAGTCCTTATCCTTCTCAGTATCTAACAAAATTTGACTCCTAGGAGCGTTTAGCCTCGCGTAATCAGGAAACCTCGGTCCAAAACCCTTCTTGGGTGATGACTCGGAATCCTTGCCAGCCCGGGGATACTTGTCCCTAGTGTCGTACTCTTGCTCTGGCTTTCGCTTCTTTGAATCATTAGAACCCTTGCCATTGCCTCCCGTGGTTTCCTTCTTCATGCTGTCCTCAGCCTTGATATATTTATCGGCTCTTCTCTGGAGCTCGGCCATGTTTTCAGGAGGGTGTTTTGCCAAGGACCTTTTAAAGAAGAGGTCAGTGGTTCCGTGTTCCAGGGCTACCATGGCCACCTTATTTTCCAGATCAGTGATATTCAACGTCTCTTTGGTAAATCGCTTGAGATAATCCCTCAAGTTCTCATTCTTTCCCTGCACCACATACATAAGGGATGCAGAACTTTTCTCATGGATTCTCCCACTAATGAATTGGCTGATAAAGGCAGCGCTCAACTCCTTAAAAGAGCCAATTGAGTTTGCGGGTAGGCGGTTATACCATCTTTGAGCCATGCCCGACAGAGTTTGAGGGAACGCCCTACACTTTAAGGCGTCACTAGCGGGCTGCAGCAGCAGTGCGTTTGAGAATGTCCTGACATGGTTTGCGGGATCACCCGTTCCGTCATAGGCCTTAATAGTCGGCATCTTGAATTTCCTTGAGATGTGGGCATTCATCACCTCCTCAGTAAACAGAGGTGTGGGGTCGTCAGGGTCCCCAAGTGGCATCAGATCTTTGGGGTTGCTTCTGGGGGTCTCCACCCTTGTCGATTTTTCGGTTCGGGTATCAGCCCTCCTTTGCCTTCTTGAAGGCCTCTCCAAATTTATAATGGGAATCCTCTCTGCAGTTGGAGGAGGCTGAGTTTGATTCAATCTATCTTGTTCTCTTGCAATATCGTCCTTCAATTTTAAGATCTCTGCCTCATAAGCCTTGATTTTCTCAGCAGTTGTCAAGGGGAGTCCATCATGGATTCTTCGTGTCCTTCTTAGAGGTTCTTTGCTAGCACGTCGCCTCCTCGGGGCTTCATCTCGATCATCATCCTCAGATGATGATGAATCATCAGTATAGGGACCAGAGTAGTCATCATATTCTCGATCCCGGATCTGTAAGGCGTGACCGCTTGGTCCAGGTTCCCTTCGTCCAGGGGGGTAATTAGGCAGCCCATACATAGGGTTGGTGTTCAAAGGGAGATCCGTAGTATGGATCTGTACCCCTGTGCGATCAACGTTACCAAGAGAAGAAACCACCATCTGGAGAGGGTTAGTTTCTTGGCTTTGATGGACAATCACTGAGTGGGTCCCCTCTACATGGGGAGTCGTCCCTGGGGGCTGAGTGGGCAGAGGTTGAATGACCGCCCCTGTTGATGGGAGTATTTGTCCTTCCTCAGTGACGATGAGCGGATCAGAAGTGGCTGGTGGAGCAGAGTTAAGGGGCACGGCCTCGGTTGATGTTGTTCTTCGTGTTTGAACCATGGTTGATGTTGTCGTCCCACAGACGGTGCCAAATGTTGTGGAATAAAAACTAGGTTACTAGTATTGCGGCTAGGGTTTGTGTATTTAATGCAAAGGTGTGTGAGCTTCGTGCTTTAATGGCTGCTCTTGTGCTCGTGGCTGACTCTGCCTTCACAAGATGCCTACGTACTTTGATGAATATCAAAGATCAAGCCAAAAAACGTAGTTCTGAGTTGAGGGGTCTGGCCCTTTATATAGGCTGAGAAGCCTTGGAATTATGGTAGGAGTCAGAGACTTGGTGGACAAGTCTTTGAGGAAGGTTCTAGATCTATTCCTTGTAGGAATCAGTTTCCATATTGAATTGGATGCCTTGGTGGCTAAGTCTGATGGAGATAATAACCTTATCCAACTCTTATTGCTGAGCTGTTTATTTCCCCCAATATTAATTACGAAATTAATATTATAATTGGGGTTTTTGGTCCATCTGGTGGGCCCCACGTTTGGACCGTTCTTAGTCTATTTAATGTCACATTAGATGTGTCTTTAGGGCTTATTTTCGGCCCATATCACTCACCCAATTATATTGTATTCATATTTTTTCATTCAATTTATAGTTTTCAATTTTATTATTTTTATTTTATTTTTTCAATCTAAAATTGGTTTTAAAATTTTTCTACATTTTATTTTTGTTTTTTCGATAACTTCTAGATTTAAATTTTGAAAAATACCAAATGTAAGAGTTTGATCATGTTCTTTATCAAAAGAATAATATCAAATAACTTCTATATTACTTTTTTTTACTGAAATATGTATTGGTTGTGACCAATATATTGAAAAATTGTTTTAGGTGATTTTGGCCTTACCTATTATGGTTGGGGAGGACATTTGCTAGTTTTCTTTTGCTTTTAGTGGTTTTGTGGGGTGAAGTAGGGTTTTAGGTTATACTGATTTTTGAAGTTTTCAGTGAAATTTTGTGTTTCCCAAAAAAATGAAAGTTGATTTGGTTGCTACTATTTTTAATAATAATAATAATATTTTTTTGTTATAAATATCATAATTTACTTTCTTTACCTAGCAACAAATAAATTAATAATATTTCTTTACCTAGCAGTCTCAAATATTATATTTAGTATTTAAAATTGTTGGAAAAAGATTCAAATCTAGAAAATATAAGAAAATCAACTTTAATTCAAAATTAAAATTTACATTAATAAAATTTAGAATTATAAATTGTATGAAAAATAAATGAATACAATATGTAAATTGAAAGAAAATAAAAAAAATAAACAACTATAAATTAAATGAAAAAAAAGTGATGAATATATGTAATTAGGAAAATAGAAAATAAATCATAAAATAGAAAAATACATATTAAATAAAAAGTATGTGAGTGAAAAAAAATAAACCTTACGTACCGCTGTAAGTTTCGGTACTTTCCAAGTTTTTTTTAATCCTAACCATTCATTCCTTCATCTAACAATATTAAAATCGTTTGTTGGTTAAATCATCCCGACAAATGTATGACAGGACCGGGCTCCTATATAAATATATAATTGATTTAAAAACAAAGATAACTATATACACATATGCAGGTGAAAAAATCATGCATAAAATGATGAAAGTAGATTTGATAAATTTTCTAAAAGATAGAGAAAGAATGTCGGGTTTGCATCATTGCAGGTGAAAAAATGGCATTGTACTACACCAAATATGGCCTATTGCAATGCCAAAAAAGTGTATTATTAGGCCCCAAAAATGTTACATTAGATGTTTATGTAACGTTTTTGCCAAAACTCGGCGTTGCATTTGCCGGCGTTGCCTATGCCCTCTATAGCAACACTTTTCGAACTTATTGCAACACTTTTTGATGTATTACAATAAGAGTTTGTTGTAACACTTTTACATGTTTTAGCAACATTTTTAAGGTGTTACAACAGACTAATGCAACACTTTTTTTGCAACATTTATTGACTTAAAATGTTACAAAGTGAATTTATTTCAACATTTGAATGCAACATTTTGATGCCTTTTGCAATGTTTTTTGGTTATTTAGATTTTATTGGCAACATTTATTTGCAACACTTTTTATTAGTCCAAATTGCAATGACATATTAGAAAATTCAATATACCATGCACAAAAGCATATACCAAACCAAAAATCTCATTTCAAATTTCCCAAAATGGCAAAACCAACAAAACATTTGTCAATAAAGCCCAAAAATAGTAGGCTTTTATCACAATATCATCTTACATCTGGTACTTAAGTCTAAAGTCGAAAAACATGTCGACTTACACCATAATTCTACATTAAACTTAGTCTTTCATGTCAAAATAACAACTTATAACTATTTTCCTAATAGATTGTCCAAACACTTTGTCTTCCCTTGGAAACATCAGGAACTCTAAACTTGCAAATTCAACAAATTTTGGGGGAGACTTATCTTCACAGTCAACACAATGTTCAATCTCATTCGGTGTGAACTCACAAACCCTAAGAAGACCATGGCATGGTATGCACCTAAAGTAAGTTTAAACACCACCAAACGAAGTGCATGATATACATTACAAAGACACGCAATAAATATATCTAAAATGATCTCAGCTAATCATCATCGTCAAGAATGCTGCGGCTCCTCTGGATCTGATATAGAACAAAAACACATAACAAGTGAATAAACAGATAAAATCATGCAGTAAAGAAGCAAGCCAATTGATCAGAGTATTCTTTTAAGTCGTAGGTGGCTTACCGTGACTTTGGTTTGCTTGGTAGTTTAGGTATTGATTTGTTCCAGAAATAATATAAACCTCTCTTCAGAAACCTATGATTTATAATCAAGATTAGCAGTTGTATGCACTAGCTGCTACATATAATCACATATATAAATCGTAAATAAGAGTGTGCAGACATACTTTCTCAACGATCTGACCCATTTGGGCAGCTCTCAATATAACATCTTCATCTCATCTGGCCTTTTAGGCTTCACCAACGCAATTCGAGCAACTGCATATATGTCACGAGATGTTTAAAACAATATCTCATTAAACAGCACCGATATAAATTGTAAACGCTTCATCTTCTTGATTAAGCTAACCAAATATTATACTTAAGCTACCTAAACATAAATCCCAGCAATTTTTCTAGTACTCTCTCTTTCTTTATTTCCATAACCAAACTTTCATGTCTCTTATTTGAAGAGGTAAAATCTGTATCATGCCTATGTTAATGCTTACAAGTTAATTGACAATTTCTTTCCAATTAACAGGAAACCTTGATGTCTTGATAGCAGAGAGTAGAGACATAGCAAATAATAAAAATCATAAAGATTAAATCATGATGCCCTATCTACATTTATGATTTGAAAGTATGATAGACAGATCCAAAGCCTTAAAATGTTTTATTAAAGGCGATCTGTAATATATATAGACCAATGGCAATATACAAGAAAATATAGGATTGACACAACATATAGTTTGAAAAGGGTGGATGAAAACAAGAGTAAGTGATGATAGAAATTAGAACAGAACCTATCTGTTAGGTCCAATAAGATTGTAGAAGGGGGGGTTGAATACAATCTTTGTAATTTTCTCGAAATTTGTTCTTTGAATAAAATTTATCTTAAACAAATTTTGTGCGGAATAATATAACACAGAATTCAAGTTGAATATATCAATATATTAACTTGACGGGTGTTACAAATTAATACCAAGAGATTAATAATTAATTAGAAAATTCGACATGAACTTTTCTAATTTTGCTAATTAAAATCAAGATATCAAGATATAAACTAGGAAACTTAATTCGCTAGTAGTACAAGAGTAATCAATAAACAAGTTCCAGCGGATCAGATATCACAATAGGCTTGAACTGAATTTATTATGTGAATTAAAGCTTGAGCACTTGTGTGTAGAAGATGAGAGTGTTTTATGTTCTTGGTTCTCTTTTTTTCTTCTTGTTTTTTCCTGTCTGTTGCTTCTGTCCATGTGTTTGTTTTTATACAAAAACACAACACTTGCTTCTGTTGAACTGCTACACATTGACACGGTGATAGTATAGATGCCACGCTGATAGTATAACTGGCACGGTGATAGTATAGCAGCCTAGGGATAGTAGAACTCATTCCCTTAAAATAGTATGGATTTACTCAGAAATAATATACATTTACCTAGAAATAGTTTACTTAAAACTTCGGTAATAGTATAAATATTTCGGTCATAATATAACTGACAGAAATAGTATAGTTTAAATATTTCGGTAATAGTATAGTATATTATTACTTGATCAGTAATAATATCTATAATACTTCAGAAATAATATACTATTAATTCCAGAAATAATATGACTTCGGGAATAGTATAAATTCGGGGATAGTATAGTATACTATTACTAATGCAGTAATAGTATCTATATTATTCCAGAAATAGTATACCACTTATTTCAGAAATAGTATAACTGAATTTCCAGAAATAGTTCAACTGAAATTCAGAAATAGTATATCCAAAATTCTCCGAAATAGTATAATCCATATATTATTACTGATTGAATAAATTAGAGATTAATTAACTTAATTAATTAATTAAATAAATTAACTCGAATTGAATTAATTTGTTTAATTAAATTAATAATACAGTTAATTAATAATTGACTTACTCCTTGTGAATCACTGTAAACTTTGAGAAACTTCCACTGGATAATTGTTGACGTTCGATGTACTGTCTGGTTCATGAACGACTAACTCCAATATCTGTTCTTCAATTTGACTCTCAGATGTGATCCACATACTTTCTTAGCACTCTTTAATAACTCCTGTACTGATGCTGTCTCCACGGTAATCTCTGTCACTTTAAACGAATCCAATTTCTTCAATGCTGAACTGGGGCATGATCAGTAAACTGACTCTTCTTCCAGTGTAAAACATCAAAACTATAGATTGACTTTCTTCTTTCTTCTGGCATATAGTACTTTGTGAGATTCCTGAGACAGTGAGCATTAATTACTTATTACAATCTAATTTAAGTTGAGTCGAATCCTCGAAATACAAATAGGCTGTGTCATATGCCTTTCAATCTCCCCCTATTTGTTTTTTAAAAATTAACAAGCAAATTCCTAGAGGATAACTCAACTAACTTAACTTAAACTAGTAAAAGGTAAAACTGTAATTGCAAAGTAAATAATGAAAATGGTTCTGGTTTATATTTAACATTTCCAGATTCAAACATAAAAGATAAATACAAGATAGATGATCCTCTAGACTGATCATATTTCACATTAACCTATCTTGTTCTATCTAAGCTCTAAAGATATAACATGTAGAGCGATTCTTCACTTCGAGCTGTCTTCTCTCCTTATCTCTCCTTCTTCAGGTTCATCCAAGTCTGGAAGCATCTTGTGCAATTCTGCATCAGTAATTAATTCTCTTCTAGATGATGACACTGGATGAACTAGAGGTGTTCTAACTAGTGGTTTTTCAAGAGGTATTCCCAGCTTCTTTCTTAACTCACCTTGATAAAACTTGTACTTCTTCATGTTGTCTTGAGCATAAGACTTAATATGATCTGCAGCTTCACTTTTCAATGTAGTTGCAAAACCATGATTTCGTAGAGCATATTCAACATACACCAAGTGTCTGGCATGATGTTCACGGAGTTCCTTGGTCTGAAGATTAACAGTGTGAATGACATCTCCTATAAGAACTTTAACTTGAGGAGGATTACTAATTACTTCAGGACCTGCTTTTTCAGCGAAATCTAGGAATTTTTCATGAAGTAGTACACCAAGTTCATAAGAGGTTCTGACTTTTGGTCTCATTACCCAAAGTTCTGAAAGTGATCTATCATAGAAGAACTGAAGAGATACCTTTTGAGTTCCAAGCTTATGACAATGAACAAAGATTAGTAACTCTTCCATCCGATCACTTGCACAAGTTATGCTTAAAATTTCAGACTTCAAAGCTCTTAGATAATCGTCTTGGAAAGGGTTCTTCTCTTTAAACCTTTGAAACATATCACCTAACCGACGATCATCACAACCAGAAGTTTGTGGTGAATCTATGATTCTTTGAGCATGCTCCCACTTATCACCACTCTTGTACTTAATGTACATCCTTCTTGCTTGAAGCTTTTGAGAATGTTGCTGTTGAAGTGCTTCCTGTTCAGCATTTTGAAGCCTTTCATTATGAGCCATCTGTTCCATTGTTTTTCTGAGTCTTTCTTCTCTCATTGTCAGATTAGCTTCATTTTGTTCAAGTTCTTGATTGGCTTCAAAATTCATTCTTTGGAGTTCAGCAGGATCAGGAACTACAACTTCTTCATCCTCATCCCAGAAATTGAGATCTGGTTCTCCAAATGCTTCACCTTTATCTGAAAAGTCTAAATAAGCAAAAACATCAAGGTTATCAGGTTCACCTGAGTAGTAATAACCTTCTACAGTGTCATCCTTCGGTGCTGATTGAGCTTTCTTTCCCTTGTCACCTTTATCAAATTCTGCCCCTGTTGATTTGTCTTTGTCTCCCCCTTTAGTACCAGCTCCCCCTGTTGATTTCTCCCCCTTAGTTGAGGAATCCTCTACAGATTTATCAAATGCACCATCTTCAGGGTCTTGCTCATCACCATCTCCACCTTTTCCTTGAAAGAATTCTACCTCTTCTGTTGTGGGGATGATAGTGCGGCTAATCATGTTATATAATTGTTTTAGCCCTTGACTTTGATGTGCACTTTGGCTTTCAATCCGATTAAGACGACTTTCAGTAGATAACTGATTTTCATGTACTTCTGTTTGAATGTCTTCAACCTTATTTGAAAGAGCCGTAATAATTCTGTCTTGAGTAACTGTTATGTCCGAGGAGTCAGAGATTATCTGTTGTTGAGAGAGTTCAAGAGTATTGATCTTGGTGTTAAATGCAGTCTTCATTATTTGAATGTCATGTTTCACTCCCATAAGCTGACTGTTGACAGAGGTAGATGAAGAAGACGGTCCATCCACTTGTGCTCGAAGTAAATTTGCTTCAGCTTTAGTTGCCTCAAGTTCCTTTTCTAGAGCTTTAATCTTTTCTTTCAATGAACGAGTGTATGTGTCAGTGTGTGCACTCACCTGATTATCACTCTGAGTTTCACTCATCTGACGTGCATGTGTTTCACTCAATTTAGTGGTGATCCTCACATCACTCCTCACTATTTCCTTAGCTGCTCCAGAAAGTGTACCTGCAGGTAAAATCACCCTAGCCTCCTCTTGGAAGGTCAGTGGTGGTGCAATGGGAGTTCGCAAATCCCTATCCATAGTCATTTCTGTCATGCCAGTTGGAATTGAAGTCTGAATTGCTTCAGTGACAGAAAGACTGAGTTGCCTTCCACTTTCTCCAGTTGAAACTGCGAGTGGAAAATCCCTTGAGGGAGCCAGGAATGTTCCTCCTGGGAGGGGAGATGATGACTCTATTAATTTTGGCGGAGAGTCAAGATTTCCCTCATTAGCCTGTGAAGGCTCCTCTACCGTGACTATGGTAGGCACTGTTTCAGTTCCTAAGTGCTCTCCTCTCAATGTGTCCCTATTTTTATCCAGTTCTACATGTTCTCCCATTGTTAGTAATAACAGTGGGGTTGTGCTTGACATATTACAGGATGCCATGGCCGACTGGCGAAATTCAATGGACTCATCCTGTTGAGAGAATGGTTCCAGAAGCTGTTCATTTGCCATTTCAAAGTCCATATCCTTTTGGGAGGGTATGGATGAGCTTACAGTTGCCTCTGGTTCATTTCTACTCTTCTTTAGTAGAGGCAGAGCTGTGGGTTCACTCACTTCTTCACTACTCTTTCAGTTCTTTTAAGCTGAGATTTCTTCTTTCTGACTTGATAGACTTTATCTGTTTTTGACCTTGTGTTTGGCTCTTTGACCTGGGATAGAGATTGTGGTTCTACAATCCCTTGGTCAGTCCTAACAACCACTTGGGTTCCAGAAGAAGATTGAGAGATAGAAGTAGTTAAGGGATCAGAATGTAATACCTGGTCAGCAGATGAAGTGACATGAGCCTCTTGTGATTGAAATTCCGGCTCAGCTTGTTCAAGAGCAGGTGCATTTTGTTCTGGATGCACAATAGCAAGTGCTTGTTGTTCTATGATTGGTTCTGGTTGCTCAAGTACAGGTCCAGGAATAATTGGAAGATGTATGAATGTGGACATGTACTGAGTAACAAGCACTGGCACGTTGTTGTAGTCATTCTGTTGTGAGGCAGCTCTTGTATGAAATTTCTTATGAAAAGACTTTGAATCTTGAGCTTCCTCATCAACAAATGTATTCTGTAACTCCTCAGAAACCAAGTGATTAAAAATAAGAGTGAAAAATCTAGGATAATAGATCAACACCTTTTCACCTTGTCGAAAATTCTTTTTAGCATTTACTATTCTTCTAAACATCTTCTTCCAAAGAATTTTACCTATATCAATTCTTCGATTGTGAACAACTGAATAACCAATATACTGAATCAGAGAAGGAATATTTGAAAAAGAAGTGTTAGCACAGTTAGCAAACACTCGAATTAAAGTATCAAACAACAAGTACCATTCAGCTACCAAACCATTTTTCGGCAAGTTGCTCAATTTCAACTGTCCCTGATAATTAATATCAGTGAAAAACTGAGTCAATTCAGTGTTGGACGGATTATCAACAAAATCAGCAGTAGGAAGATTCAACACTGTCTTGAGTACTGATTCATTGACTCTGAACTGTGAGTTCCCAACCGTGAATGTAAAGGCATTGGTAGATATAATAGCTGTAGAACACATCAGTCGTAGAGGTTCCAATTTCATTGGAGCGTCAAGAGATAAAGCACTACTGACGATTGGTTGTTCATTCAAGAACCGAATCCAGGGCTTGAATCTGTCAACCATACATTCCTCCGGATCATAAAAACCAACCATGTTGTGCTTAACTAGTTCGAATTCAACAGCCATTTTAATACAGATTTTAAGCTTTTGAAATTTTTAATTTTTAGCACAAAATTCAATTAAACTTAATTAATTCGAATTAATAATAAATTAAAAATTCGAAAAATAAAAAAGTTCTTGAAAAATTCTCAAAATCTCAGTATATGATCTAAATACAATCACAAACAACCAGGTATTTTTAGTTTTCTGAAAATCGAACCCAATCTCTTGGAAAAACAGATTGAAATTTTCAATTTTTGAAAAATAAAATCATCAAGAACTCGACCAAATCGTGACTTTGAATGGTTAAAACAGAGTTTTTGATGCAAGAAATCAATAGATGTTCTTAGTTTGTGATTTGGTTGAGATTTTGAGTCGAAAATCCGGCAGCAATTCGACACCCGATTTGTGTATATCTTGTGTATCAGTATTGAGCAGTTCTCTGTGACTAAACACGAGAGATAGTATAACTAGAGATAGTATGACTAGAGATAGTATAGACTATATATACTCTACTGTGTATACTATCACCGGCAGTCCTATACTATTGCCGCGGCCTATACTATTTCTAAGATTAAATCTATACTATTTCTAGTGCCTTAGACTATTACCGAACACTTATATTATTTCTAAGATTAACTCTATTATTACAGATCGTTATATTATTACTAACAATAATTCTATATTATTTATAGACACTTATACTATTACCGAACACTGTATTATTAATAAGAAATTCTATACTATTTCTAAGATTCTAAACTATTTATAGAATTAACAACTATTTACAGATATAACAATTATTGCTAATAATCTATATTATTACTGAAAAATACATTAACAGATTTACACCAGATTACATTAAACAAGCTATGTACAAGTTATATACTCAGTAATTTACAGAACTTCGAAATCTTAATAAAATAATAATTTACAACAAATTATTTATTTACAACACAAAAATCAACATAGGTTAGCCCTTTTACGAAATCAAACAATAATAACAAAAGGACAAACACTACAAAACAAATAAAATTAAAATATTCACATAATTATATTATTTCTAATTTCATAATTGACCAAATAAAATATTAACATGATTGACAAGTGTTCGAAAATAAGCAAGTGGAATTAATTAATGATAAAATAATTACACAAGTGATTTTAAACAACAAATATTTACAAAATAATCACTTGTTAAATTATTAAAGAACAGACCTCAGATATTAACCAGATTAATTACTAGGACTATTTAACATACCCAATTCACCAACAATTCTGGTGAATGTGAATTCGTCAAGAGACTTAGTAAAAATATCTGCTGTTTGTTCTTCCGTGGGAACAAAATGTAACTCCACGGTACCATTCATGACATGCTCTCGAATAAAATGATACCTGATGTCAATATGCTTTGTTCTTGTGTGCTGCACAGGATTGTTGGAGATTGCTATGGCACTTGTATTGTCACACAAGATAGGAATCTTGTCAAGTACAAATCCATAATCCCGTAGCTGATTTCTGATCCACAAGATCTGAGCGCAACAGCTTCCAGCAGCTATGTATTCAGCTTCGGCTGTAGAGTTGGAAACTGTTTGCTGTTTCTTACTGTACCAAGAAACCAACCTACCACCTAGGAATTGACAACTCCCAGAGGTGCTTTTTCTATCTACAACACTTCCTGCATAATCTGAATCTATATATCCAACAAGATTAAAACCAGAATCTTTAGGGTACCAAATTCCCAAATTAGGAGTACCCTTAAGATATCTCAAGATTCGTTTTACAGCAATGAGATGCACATCTCTAGGATCCGCTTGGAACCTTGCACACAAGCATGTAGAATGCATAATATCAGGTCTACTTGTAGTGAGGTAAAGTAATGAGCCTATCATACCTCTGTAGCTTGTGATATCTACCTTGGCAGAATTTTCACATGCTCCAAACTTAACAGCTGTAGATGATGGTGTTCTTGCTGAAGAAGAGTCCTCCATTTGATACTTCTTGAGAAGCTCTTTGACATACTTGGATTGACAGATAAATATTCCATCTGTCCTTTGACTGATTTGCAATCCAAGAAAGAACTTCAGCTCACCCATCATGCTCATTTCAAATTTACCCTGCATTAACTTAGCAAATTTCTTGCACAAAAGATCATTAGTAGACCCAAATATTATATCATCCACATAGACTTGGACTAATATAGTATCATTTTTATGTTTCTTAGTGAAGAGAGTTTTGTCTATGACACCTCTAACAAAATCATTTTCAAGTAAAAATTCAGAGAGAGTGTCATACCATTTCCTTGGTGCTTGCTTAAGACCATAGACAGCTTTGAAAAGGAAGTAGACATAGTCAATTAGATCTGGATCTTCAAAGCCAGGGGGCTGTTCTACATAGACCTCTTCATCTAGCTTGCCATTTAAGAAAGCACTCTTGACATCCATTTGATAAACTTTAAAGTTTGAGAATGCAGCGAATGCCAAGAATATTCTTATGGCCTCAAGTCTAGCCACTGGAGCATAGGTCTCATCATAGTCGATGCCTTCAGATTGTGAATAACCTTTTGCTACCAGTCTTGCTTTATTTCTCGTCACTGTACCATCTTTATCAAGTTTGTTCCTGAATACCCACCTGGTGCCAACTACTGGTCTGTCTATAGGTCTGGGTACCAGCTTCCAAACTTCTGGTTGTTTAAATTGATTGAGTTCATCTTGCATTGCAATCACCCAATCAGGATCAGAGAGAGCTTCTTCAGTTTTCTTAGGTTCCATTTCAGACAGGAACCCTGAGTAATTACATTGATTCTGAAAAGCTCTTCTAGTCTTCACACCAACAACTGGATCACCAATGATTAGCTGAAAAGGATGAGCTCTATTCCAAACAGTCTGTCTGGGAAGATTAGATCTTGATAATTCACCTTGATTTTCATTGTGATGTTGTGTGTGACCAGTTGACCCTTGATTATCTCCCCCTGAGTTGTTGCTGGGTTGACTAGATGATTGTTTAGAGGAGTCAGGGGTATTTTGACTACTATCATTGCTTTCATCACCATCACCCTGATCATCATCATTGTTGTCATTAGCATCAGCAAAAATCTCAGGTGCATTGTCATCATCTGAATCTGTATCTGTCATGTCATCGAAAGATAGCTTTTCAGATGGATCCTTAGTTTGGATACTAGGGAGTTTAGTGTTATCAAATGTTACATTGACATTTTCCATCATCTTCTGTTCATCAATCACATACACCCTGTATGCTCTCATTGAATAACCAATAAAAATTGCTTCAAATGCTTTGGTATCGAATTTACCACCTTGATCATCACCTTCTTTAAGCACAAAGCACTTTGCCCCAAATACATGAAAGTGTTTGAGTGATGGTTTCTTATCAGCCATGATTTCATAGGGTGTCTTCATTTGATCTTTATTGATTAGAGTTCGATTCTGGGTATAGCACGCAGTGTTGACAGCTTCAGCCCAAAAGTACAATGGAAGCCTTAATTCACTTAGCATAGTGCGTGCAGCTTCAATCAAGGTTCTATTCTTTCTTTCCACTACCCCATTTTGCTGAGGAGTTCTTGGTGCTGAATATTGTCTGGTTATACCCTTCTCAGTGCAGAAGTCATTTAGAACTGCATTCTTGAATTCAGTTCCATTATCTGATCTTATAGCTCTCACTGGATACGTAGAATCTCGCTCAATTAATTTAATGTGATCAATCACCAGTTGTGGAGTCTCATCTTTAGAATTCAAAAACAGGACCCAAGTGTATTTTGAGAAATCATCAACTATCACAAGAGCATATCTCTTTCTTGACATGGACATCACATTAACTGGACCAAACAAATCCATATGAAGTAATTGTAATGGTTCAGTTATTGAAGATGTGTCAGTGCTCCTGTGACTTGCCCTTTTTAGCTTGCCCTTTTGACATGCATCACACAGTCCTTCTTGAGTGAATTCCATTGAAGGCAAACCTCTCACCAATTCTCTTTTGACCAGAGAATTCATTGTCTTAAAATTAAGATGAGAAAGTTTCTTGTGCCATAGCCAACTCTCATCATTAGATGCTTTAGTGTAGAAGCAAGTGACTTCTTCAGTGCTTCCTGAGTTCATATTGGCTACGTACAGATTGCCTTTTCTAACTCCTGTCAGTTGTGGCTTTTCATGTCTCTTGTGTGAAATTAGACAATTCTTCTTATTGAAATGAACTTCATAACCTTTATCACAGAATTGACTGACACTGAGCAAATTGTGCTCAAGTCCTTTCACAAAAGACACTTCATCAATGATAACATTTCCAGCTTCAAGTCTGCCATATCCATCAGTTCTACCTTTGCTGTTATCTCCAAAGGTAACTACTGGGCCGGCCTTCTCCACCACATTTGTCAGCAGGGTTCTATCTCCAGTCATATGCCTTGAACATCCACTGTCCAAGATCCAGGTTACTCGATCAACCTGTTCAATACCCTGCAATGACAAATGAGTTAAACCTTCTTCGGGACCCAAATTTGATTGGGTCCTGCGTATTTAAAGTATTGACCTTTATCAGGTAAAACAACATTCTTAAGTTTAACCTCTTTAGTCAATAAACATTTAACCTTATAAACAGATTTGAAAATCTTTTGTTTAATCTTGGGTATCCATGTTTTTCTCGCAGCAGTAACACTTATGTCATTGACTGGACATTTGACCTGGTAGACATTCTTGGTAATCTTTTGTTTAGTCTTAGGTGCAAATGTCTCTCTCCTAACTTGAGGAGGAAAAGCAGTCTTAGATCGAACATTATTGTTCCTGTTCATGTGCTGTCGAGGAGCATTCTGTTTAACACATGCATAATTACAATTAAAATAAGCACGCATATTGTTAAAAGCACAAGACATACAATTGATAATACCACATGCTTTATGATTAGAATCAATAGTAGACATGGTATTTTTCTGTTTCAACTTGTTACTACCTAATCCAGTCTTAGAAGAACTAGCTGATTCAACAACTTTGACTGGTACTTTAGGTACATCTTTCTTGGATGAAACATTTGTTGTGTTAACGTCCTCAACTGATTTAGCCTTAACAAAGACTGTGACATTTTTCTTGGATGACACATTCTTTGTATTATAGTTCTTAACAGTTTTATCCTTAACACATTTATTCTTAACAAGAACTGTGCCATTTGCACTATCCTCATTTCTCATTTCTTCTTGTATAACCATAGAACGAATATCTGGTGGGCCAGCATCAGATTTTGTAAACATTGGTTTTTCAACATTCTTGAGGATATGTGGTATACCTCTTTCTTTAGCTGGGATAGAATTAGGAGAATGATTACTCAAAGAACCAACAGCTTGACTGTAATCAAATCCTATTCCTACAGTTCGTTCTACTGCTTGTTTGTTGAAGAAATCTTTAGAAACCTTAACAGTATTATAACAAGCTCTAACCTGTGTTTCAAGTTCTCTAATCTTGGTTTCTTGTTCAGCAATCCTATCAACTTGTTTTACCATGTATTCTCCTAGACCCTTTTCTCTGTAGTTAAGTCGAGCTATTTCTTCTATATTCTTATCTTGATTAACCTGCACCTTTTTTAAATCTAACATTTGATTTTCAAGGTTAGTGTTAACAAGACTTATTCTCTCGTACCCTCTTTGTGCATTATTCAAGGAACTACGTAAACTATCAATTAACTGAGCATCAGTAAGAATTACCGGTGTGGTATAATAAGTTGAAGATTCAGCATTTGCCACCAACGTAAAGTTTCCATATTCTTCATCTTCGCTATCTGTGTCATCCCAGCTTTTACCAGCAGCCACATAAGCTCTTCCACTTTTCTTCTTTTCAGAAGCATAATCTTTCTTCTGTGCTTGCTTGGGTTTCTGACACTCAGTAGCAAAATGTCCCAACTCATTACAATTGAAACAACGGATTTTGCTTCTGTCAACAGTTCAAGTTTTATAACCTCCCCTGTTACTAGAGGATGAAGAACCTCCTCTCTGAAATCTGTTATTTGACTTAAACCTGAACTTTGGATTTCTTCTGAATCTGAAGTTACTAAATTGTCTCACCATCATTGCCATAGATTCATCTTCCAATTGATCCAGCTCTTCAAGTGAATAAAATTCTCCACCATCCTGAGTAGCTGGTGTTTGGCCAAGTTCTACTTCAGTTTGTTCCTTGTTGAAACTGTTAGGTTGAACAACTTTAGTTTCCACTTCCTTAGGAACCTCAACCACTAGAGCTGTAGAAGAATTTGCCATTCTGCCTTTGTCATAGAATTCCTTTTGCTGTACTTGTTCTAATTCATATGTTTTCAGAACACCAAACAGCCTTTCAAGAGCAACCTGAGTTAGATCTCTAGATTCTCTGATGGCAGTGATTCTATGCTCCAAGTGAGTAGGCATAGTTAGTAAAAACTTCATGTTGATCTCCTTCTGAGTATATTGCTTGCCATGAACTTGAAAGTTGTTGATTATCTTGTTATACCTTTCGAACACTTCCTGAATGCCTTCATTAGGGCCAGCTCTAAAGTGTTCATATTCAGAAGTTAGAATTTGTAGTCTATTTTCCTTGACTTCATCAGTCCCTTCATTAATGACCTCAATAGTTTCCCAGATGTGCTTAGCAGTTTTACAATTTCTCACATGGCTATACATTACAGCATCTAGGGAATCCAATAGAATGAGTCTCAAATTTTTATCCAATCCAACTTCCTCCTTATCTTCAGAGGTATAGTTCTTAGGGTCCTTTGGATAGGATTTGGCAGGGACTGTTACAGTTCCATTGACAACTGTTTCAGTATCATGTTGCATGGGAGTTACTGGTCCATTTTCCAAAACCCACAAAAATCTTGGGTTTGCTACATCAAGAAATAACTCCATTTTGTTTTTCCACATATCATAATTATCTTTATTAAAGATAGGAATTTTAACATTGCCTTTGGCTTACATGATGAATTTTTAAGAGAGTTAAAAATTCGAGGTTGATTTTTGATTGAGTAAAAATAGGATCTTGATTTGTATATCAATCAAATGGCTCGGATACCAATTGTTAGGTCCAATAAGATTGTAGAAGGGGGGGGTTGAATACAATCTTTGTAATTTTCTCGAAATTTGTTCTTTGAATAAAATTTATCTTAAACAAATTTTGTGCGGAATAATATAACACAGAATTCAAGTTGAATATATCAATATATTAACTTGACGGGTGTTACAAATTAATACCAAGAGATTAATAACTAATTAGAAAATTCGACATGAACTTTTCTAATTTTGCTAATTAAAATAAAGATACTAAGATATAAACTAGGAAACTTAATTCGCTAGTAGTACAAGAGTAATCAATAAACAAGTTCCAGCGGATCAGATATCACAATAGGCTTGAACTGAATTTATTGTGTGAATTAAAGCTTGAGCACTTGTGTGTAGAAGATGAGAGTGTTTTATGTTCTTGGTTCTCTTTTTTTCTTCTTGTTTTTTCCTGTCTGTTGCTTCTGTCCATGTGTTTGTTTTTATACAAAAACACAACACTTGCTTCTGTTGAACTGCTACACATTGACACGGTGATAGTATAGATGCCACGCTGATAGTATAACTGGCACGGTGATAGTATAGCAGCCTAGGGATAGTAGAACTCATTCCCTTAAAATAGTATGGATTTACTAAGAAATAATATACATTTACCTAGAAATAGTTTACTTAAAACTTCGGTAATAGTATAAATATTTCGGTCATAATATAACTGGTAGAAATAGTATAGTTTAAATATTTCGGTAATAGTATAGTATATTATTACTTGATCAGTAATAATATCTATAATACTTCAGAAATAATATACTATTAATTCCAGAAATAATATGACTTCGGGAATAGTATAAATTCGGGGATAGTATAGTATACTATTACTAATGCAGTAATAGTATCTATATTATTCCAGAAATAGTATACCACTTATTTCAGAAATAGTATAACTGAATTTCCAGAAATAGTTCAACTGAAATTCAGAAATAGTATATCCAAAATTCTCCGAAATAGTATAATCCATATATTATTACTGATTGAATAAATCAGAGATTAATTAACTTAATTAATTAATTAAATAAATTAACTCGAATTGAATTAATTTGTTTAATTAAATTAATAATACAGTTAATTAATAATTGACTTACTCCTTGTGAATCACTGTAAACTTTGAGAAACTTCCACTGGATAATTGTTGACGTTCGATGTACTGTCTGGTTCATGAACGACTAACTCCAATATATGTTCTTCAATTTGACTCTCAGATGTGATCCACATACTTTCTTAGCACTCTTTAATAACTCCTGTACTGATGCTGTCTCCACGGTAATCTCTGTCACTTTAAACGAATCCAATTTCTTCAATGCTGAACTAGGGCATGATCAGTAAACTGACTCTTCTTCCAGTGTAAAACATCAAAACTATAGATTGACTTTCTTCTTTCTTCTGGCATATAGTACTTTGTGAGATTCCTGAGACAGTGAGCATTAATTACTTATTACAATCTAATTTAAGTTGAGTCGAATCCTCGAACTACAAATAGGCTGTGTCATATGCCTTTCACTATCCCCAAAGAGAAACACTATAAACTCATATTTAAAACTGCTGCATAAAGTAATATTACAAATGAAATTGAAAGAAAGTACTGTGAAAGGCTGGAGCTACATATTAGCTTACTCGCATAAACTGTTGTGAAACGAAAGGTAATTCTTGAAAAGTAATTTCATGCCATGAAGTGCTCAAAGGCTCTCATGAGCCTTTCAAGCGGGTTGATGCGAGTGCTAGAAAGATACCACGAAGCGGATCATATCCTACACAGAACAAGTAATAACTCCAACACAAGAATTAGCAAAAAAAATTAACTCCAACACAAGTAATAATACAAAAACTGTTACGAATATGTTGTACTTGATGATAACTTTACAATCAATCAAATTGTATAAGGTTTTGTAGCTGTCAACGGATGAGGATTTATAACTCTATCCGTTGAAATGTAGCTCATCAACGGATGAGGTTTTGTAGCATACTGCAGTATCTCTATGTTATCAGTTGATAGTGTTTTTATCCACAGTCATGTTGACCATCAACGGATAGGCAGAATAGGCTAGCCAATTATAAATAAGCTATGCTATGTAATTCTGTCTAAGTGAAAGTGTATCAACAGATGAAGACAAACTCTATCAACGGATACAACTCAAATCCACTCTATCAACGGATACAGCTCAAGTCTAAATATCAATGGATACAGCTCAATACATCATCAACGGATGTCAGTGTACAATATCAACAGATAATCATTGACACTTTCTTCAATGCTAAGCTGGGGATTAGCAGTTGATAAGGACAGGTTTGACTAACAGATCACATGGGTTGATAGTAGATACAAAAAGCAGTATGGCAGCCATACTTTGGAAACACAGAAGAAAGAAGCATTTCGTTTACACTATGAATACAAGAAAGGTGCAGGAGACATGTCTGTTCACAAGGACAACCTTTCGGCTACATGTGTATTTGGAGTGTAGTAGCAAGTCAACTAGAATTAGATTAATATTATCTTATTCCAGTAGTACTTGTAAAACTTGGGATTTATAACCAAGTGTAGCAACTCTTTGTAAGCTAAGAAAACAGATACATTTGCTTAGGGTTTTTGTTGAATATCCTTAGAAAGCAAAGAGTTGTAAAACAGAAGCTGTGTACTTTTGTATCACAGAGTTTTCTTCAGGTGGTGCATTTAACCACCTGATTTTTATGCGTTTGTGCATTAATCTTTCTACAGCAATTATCTAAGTATAGATTTCTGGAGTTCTTTTCAGAGATTTATAAATATCAAGAATTGTATTCAACCCCCCCTTCTATAATTATACAAGTGTGTAATCTGGGAATAACAAAAACACCAACTCCAACACAGTATGCTAAAAGTAATAACTGAGGGTCCTCACAATGAACTTAGCCTGTACAACACATTAAAAACACCAACATTACTAAAAACCACATTAACCTTTGTCATAATTTTGTATGTTTTGTACCCATCCTATGGTACAAAAAGAGCAACAAGCACGAGAAATTATGAAAAAGAAGGTGGTAACAATGCTTGAGGAAGGTCATAGCAATGCGTAAATAAAATTTATGTGCATCTTATCATGAAACAGAAAATGAGTAATGTATAATTTCAATCAATATCTCGCATAATACATAAAAGAAATCACAAGATCGGGAAAAGCCATAATATTTCTTACATGCTAAAGTTTTCAGCACCGTCAAATTTCCCAAAACTAGCAACTGTAATCTCTAAAGGAGCCGATGATGGACGCTGTATGGATGTAGTTGCAACAAGATGGCTTCCACTCTTATTTCTGCCAGAAAAATCAGGGCTTAAGAGTGATATCAACGGGCGCTCAGATGATTCTGAAACAGCAACTTGACTTGATGCAGCTTCTAACCTTCTAGTATACTTACTTCCAAGAGTTTTGGCACTTGATCTTGGGACTTTGTTTGATTTGACTCCAAAATAATCAGGCGAGATGAATGACATATCATGCATCTTCTCTTCAAGATCACCAGAAGGCTGCTGCACCTGACATATGATAAAGATGAGAACTTTAACTATTAGTTACATACAACTTTGTACTTTCTATGACTCATTAAATTCTTGAACATCATGAAACTCAAATTCGAGTATTCATTCTAATTTGAAGCAATATATATACAAAATAAGCAGTATTGTGCCTTCTGAACGCATGACTAGCAAAAAAATAGTACTAGCATAGCAAGACTAATAATTATGATCTATTTCTTTAAACATTTTCTTGTAGAGTAAGAGTGATAACTGGCATAATTTTTTAAGGTATCTACTTTCCTTGTGTAACATAAGAAATAACTGTAACCAGAAGCACATAGTCTTCTGTGAGAAAAATTATTGGGAAAGTAGATCTAGAGATCAAAATAAAAAGTACTCACTGTTTGTGCAGCACCAGCAGTTCTACTCTCAGTTTTAGCGTTACAACTAATGTTCCCATCTTTATTTTTGTCAAATCGGCTGCTGCTATCAATCTCTTGAGCTATTACAGAGTACACACAAACCTATTTCAGCACGGACAAAATTAAAATTACAGAGTACTTTTTCTTTAAATTTACCACAAACATATCGATAAAATTATGAGCATATAATTAAAAATAATAATTAACACAAAATTGACACAACATTACAACAAGATTAATAGAAAATTCCCACAAATTTAACACAGAATTCCTACTAATTAACACCAAATCCTACTAATCAAACTCTTAATACCGGATTTAATCCAACATATAATTGAAAATTTTCACAAGCATGCATATATATATACATGTATAATCCAATATAATCAAAAAAGATGGTTACTTTACCTCTAATTGAAGTTTTAATCAATATTTACTCAAATCTTTTCTCTAATCAATTTGGGGTTTTAGGGTTTGCTCTAATCGATTTTAGGGACTTGAGACAGAGAGAGGAGCGAGAGAGATGAGTGAGAGAGATAAGTGAGTAAGAAAGATGGGAGAGAGAGGATCAACAGAGAGAGGTGAGGTCGTGAGAGAAGAGCGACCGAGAGAGATAAGTTTATGTTTTTGTGTTTATTTGTGTAAGAAATATTTGGGAACCTGGCCTTTTTTATCCCACCCAGCGAAAAAAGAAATTCCCACCTGCAATTTTGGAAAAATTGACTAAAAGTGTTTCGTCTATTGTAACGCTTTTGATAAAGTATTGCAATTGCTATAAAATTTCAAAATGATCATTTTGCTTGCAACACTTTTCGTATTTCTTGTAACATTTTTAAAAATGTTGCAATAGACTACAAAGTTTTGTCTTTATTGTAATACTTTTTGTAACACAAATATATATTGGTGTTGCAATAGGCCATATTTGGTGTACAGCTATTCTTGTCACTGCAAGAACTAAGTTAGAGCCCATTTAATGAAGATTTCATTTTTACATCTAATCATATACTGTATGTGACAGCTAGTATTCATGAACTTGTACTGTGGTGTTGGAGATGCTTAATTGCTAATGACATTGACCTGGATGCCAAACAGCTCTCCAGTGCAAGTAACAACCAGTCTTCCATTTTTAAGGTTTCAGATACTCTTTTTCTCTTGTTAATAAGGAGTTCAATGGTTCGAAGTTCTGTAATTGAGCTGATCTTCCATCGATCTGAATACATTGTATCGTATAAAATAGATGCAATATCACCAATTCACCACCAGTGACCCTCTCATTGATAAAGCTACCAAATAATTATAATGTTGAGAGTTCGTTGAACTAATTTCTTCTTTTGTTACCGATTCATGAAACATGAGCTGCAAGAATGTATAAAAATGTATGACACATGAGCAATGAATTTTAACTTTTAAGTCAAAAGAAAGTAGCAAAAAATTTAGTTAAACATACTCTTTTTGTCATTGGGTTATTTGGGCTTGCAGTGGATCAATGTGGTCTTCTTCAACTGTTGATCTAAATAGTTTGTTGAAAGGATCTGAGATAGATTTCTTGAAAATTTACATAATTTAACATTGGCAACAAGATCTGATTCTATTAATTTTAATATAGATAATTGATAATGTTTATCTAATTTTTTTTGTAGCATAAGGTTACAAATTTACATCACTGCTGTAACATCCCGACTTTTCGGACTATTAATTTGAAATTCAAAACTAAAATAAAATGAATTTTTTTTACTCAATAAATCCAAATTCCACAAAAGTCAAATCTAAACTCAATTTAATGAAAGTAAGCAATAAATTTCGAGGCGCAGCTCTACATATTCAATAATCAACATCTTGCAATTAACAAAATTCGTCTAACAGCATAATAAATCTTATCCAATATATTATATCAATCACGTAGCACGAAAGTCACAAGTTCACATCCACATTGATCTCAATTAGCTTCCACAATATACGAACCTGAAACATCATAAAAGAGTGAGCTACACAGCTCAACAAGTAACAGGTTAACTCACAAATATTCTCAAAATAAGTGGGCGTTTTAATAAAACATATTTTCTCAAAATAATAACATTAATTTTTGAAAACCTTTTTACGAAGAATTATTCAACCCAAAGTTTATATTTTATAAATCCAGAATTTGAAACAGAAAAATAGAACAAAAACAGAAACGAAATTCTTATAAATACCACAATCTTGACCTACGGCCACACTTTACCAGTGACCGGCATCTTATTCTTTTTCCTCATCTTTTATAACAAAATTCGTAGGTCTCTTTCATACATAATTCATCAGTATTGTAAAATTCGTAGAAAATTCATCGTAAGTCAGAATTCGTTGATTCTGGACTTTTAGGAAAGATGTTTTCGTCCTCTACAACTTTCATTCTTTGAGGTTTCGAAGAAAACAATGTTTAGAGGGTCAAAAAGGCTAAATACGGATCTGGTCAGGAGTGGTTACATGATTTGATTCTTGAGTTTCCACGTAGAGGTAAGTTTCTGATCGTTCTTTCTAGTGTGTTCAAGACTATGTGTTATGTGTGTATATTTGATTATTAAAACTTGGGCTAAGTGATAATTTATTTTGAATTGATATGTGTTATAGTATATGTGTTATGTGTAAGCAATAGTCTTGGAACTCTAATTTATACCATGGTTTGCGAAAATAAAGACTTAGGACCGAGTCACCGGGTTGTAGTGACAGTTTTATGAAAATTTAGGACCGTTATCACCGGGTTGTAGTGGTCGTGGTATAAATTGTGGGTTTCAAGTTATTGTTATTGTTTTTATGTGCTATCGAATTGTATCGAATAAGAAGAAGTACATTTTAAGTGATTATTTCGTATATCGTTATTGTATTGTATTGAATATTATACTATCTTTATATGTATACGTGTTACTTGTCCTAACTAGTTGAATCGATTGGTTACTTGCTGGGTTGTATAGCTCATTACTTACAATTTTCAGGTTCGTTGTACAATCGAGTTTCGTAGCGTTGGAGTTCGAGGACCATAGAATTGGGCTAGATTGACTTTTCGATAGATGTTAGCTGCGCTTTTGTAATAAGTACCTTTGTAATTGACTTTTGGTTTTATAAATTGTTATTTATGTTAGTTTTCAATTTAGAATTAATAGTCCGAAAAGTCGGGCTGTTACAGTTAATATCCCGTAATTTTAGACTAATAATAATAAAAGAATAATAGAAAAAAGGATTAAAATTAGATAATAAACGGGAATTAAAATTGAATTAAAAAAATGAGTCTAAAATATGGATGAGATTCTAAAATGAAGATAATTAGTAAAATAGGAATTAGAGTTTTAAATATTATATATTAGATTAACTTTTCTTTAAGAAGATTCTAGAATATTTATTATTTAGTACAGTTAATTAGAATAAGATAAGATTCATTATTAATAGAAAGAAGTGTGAAAATATTTTAGTGAATCGACATCTTTTTAATTATGTTAATTGTGTATGGTAGAATATTTTAATTTTAGGTATTACTTGGAGGTATTGCGAATATATTAATGGCATGTTTTAAATTTACCTAAATTATTTTAGGGTTTTTAGTCACATATAATAAACCCTTTGAATATGAATTGAGCTGTACAACAACTTGTTGAGCAGGTACGTTTTTTTCTTTTTAATTTATAAGCTTTCCTTGCGTGCTTTTATTTGCTAACTGAATAATTTGTGTGACTTGTTATTGGTATATAAAAATACATGTTATTGATTCTTGCTGGGCGCCTTTTGAGTTTATTGCTTATGGATGCATAACTCGAATTATATAATTTATACATGTGTGCAAGCCTTGTTCTCATGTCTTTTATTATATGTAATTAATCTCCATGAACAAATATTTTTTTGTTTATGCTAGTGCAATTTGAATTACTCTGTAATCAGGTTACGTAGACATGAACATTTTTAATCATAATTGAATTTAAGTTATTTGATTAATTGATTTATGTAGCATAAATTCAAAATAATTAAATATTGTTTAACTTGAATTCGACTACTTGTTAACATAATCGGATGGATGCATGTTTTTGTTAGTTACACTAATTATAAATATTAGCTTTGTCATTCACGTACGTTATATTTAAATATTTAATTTTGATTATTTGATAAATCATTGTCCAATTGTTAAATTGTGATCATTATATTAGTAAAACAAAAAAAATGTTAGTTCAATTAATTGTACATGCATGCGTAATGGTAAGTATTAAGAAAAGGAAAAAAAAAGTGTGTTCGACTTATTTGTACAGTTGCATGTTAAAACTATATAGGTTGAGTATTCACATATTAATTTGAATTTTTGATCGTTTATATGTCTGGCTGGATTTTAAGATCACTATGTTGTTTTATGTGATTTGTATGATTTAATTTAGGGCATGTTTGTGTTATAGTATAATAAGTTTTTTATTTGCTAAGCTTTGTTTGAATTAATTTTTAGGATTGTTTGGGCATTAATTTGGGGCTTTTTTCGAAAATCGGGTCGAGTCCCAATTCCGAATCCGAAATAAGTCAAAGTAAACTGGCCCAAATGCAACCAACTTGGGTAATCCACAAGCCCACCACAGGCCCCCAAAAGATCATGATTTGTTGGTGCACTTAGTAGTAGTACTTTGCCTTATAAACTAAACTAAAGTCCCAAATCTCCTCGATGTGGGACTGAGGTGTTACAAACTCCTCCACTTAAACTCCTGACGTTCTCGTCAGGCCTGAACGGATAGCCCATAGGTCCAAGATCATTCATCTCTAGTCATTGTGGGATAATACCAGCAGGCTTCGTGTCCCCACCTTCGACAAGCTTTCGAGAGTCGGCTCTGATACCCTTATGTGATAATCCGGGTCAAATCCCGAGTCTTTTTCGAAAATCTTAGTAGTAGTACTTTGCCTTAAAAACTAAACTAAAGGCCCAAATCTCCTCGATGTGGGACTGGGGTGTTACAAACTCCCCCATTTAAACTCCTTACGTCCTCGTCAAACCTGAACGGATAGCCCATAGGTCCAAGATCATTCCTCTCTAGTCATTGTGGGATAATACCATCTGGCTTCTTGTCCCCACCTCCGGCAACTTGACGAATCAAGCTTTCGAGAGTCGGCTCTGATGTGATAACCCGGGTCAAATCCCGAGTCTTTTTTTGAAAATCGGGTCGAGTCCCAATTCCGAATCCAAAATAAGTCAAAGTAAACTGACCCAAATGCAACCAACTTGGGTAATCCACAAGCCCACCATAGACCTCCAAAATATCATGATTTGTTGGTGCACTTAGTAATAGTACTTTGCCTTATAAACTAAACTAAAATCCCAAATCTGCTCGATGTGGGACTGGGCTGTTACAACTGCCTATTCTTTTCGTAGCATTGAACATTGTGTATATGTTAAGTGATTTTAATTAGCGTGGAGGTGTTTTTTCCTCCAAAAGCAAAGCAGGGTGCATTAGGCAGATTTTAACTTCTGCCCCAGATAGACGGGTTTATGGATTTAGAGTAAAACCATTTTAGTTCAGCAATTGATTTTGAGTTTCAATCTTAATTATTTGGGCGCTTTACATGCAGAAATTCTAAGCAGGTTTGTTATTTTCTTGATCAAATAAGTACATAGCTAATGATAAAGGATAACATACTGACGGTACTGTCAATATCGGTTCCTCACAACAAGCAATTTGCAAAAAATGCGATCATACTTTAGATAGAAACACTGTTAGGAATCCCCTTGCCAGTGAGACCAACTTCACTGCTAGGATAGAGCAAAGTGTATGGCATATTCACTGGTCCTACTCTGTTCCTCCATTTCCCATTAGTGTTCATTACTTCAAACTTGCTTTCGATTTCTTTCAACTTGCTTCCAAATTTCTCAAATGCCTTTTGTGGTTCTTCATCAGTAGTCCACTCTGGATAATCCCGCTGTCCGAGAAATACCTCATCTGCAGAATGCCTTGACAGTATCTCAACAAGGGATATTCCAAGAACACTCAGTAGCTGAGAAGTGATAGTCTTTAGAAACGCCTTTTCGGGATTTGATTCAAGCTCTTCATAATCACGTGTGCCAGGAACAGGAATGAAGCGCCTACTCATTGCTGGACGGTTAGGGAGGTAGCCTCCATATGGATATTGTCCAAAATTTACTGCTGCATGAAGAGCAGAAGCCAGCCATATGATGATGGTACATGACTCTATTAGCTCATTTCGAGTCTGCATTTTAGGCCACCAAGGTTCATCTTTCTTGTCACCATGACCCTTTTCCCGCACTTCGGTCCACCATGATTGAAGCTCATAGTCTTCTTGAATAATATCGTCTGTTGGGTAGTAGATTGAGCAATAATCTTTCACCCATGTTTTGATGGCTGACCAAATCTCAAGTCCATCAACAGCGAATGGATAGTCTTCGATAATTAGGCGCACCCCATGGGGAGATTGCGAGTCCTCCACTGCCATTCCTCTGAAAAAAGAAAATACCAATCAAATCGCACTAATTTTGACCACCAAATTTCAAGCCTTTAAAAATGAAAATGAAACATTTTAGCTGGAAGTGCCTTTAATACGTATAACTGTTCAGTGTTTTTTTTTTTTTTTTTTGCTAAGTGTTTTTTAAACTTAGTAAATAGTAAATAGTTTTACCTCCTGATGAGATCAGCAGGAAGTGCTTGCTCAGTAAAAACCCATTCCTTATACACGACAACAGACATATCCATAGAAAACTTTTCTGGAAAAACTGTTTTTTCAAGAAGTCCACCACCATTTATTAGAGTCTGTCGAGCTAGTGCATTTATGTTCATTGTATCTCGGAAATGAGGATGCAAAAGCTTATAAATTGGATGCATGGAGCTTAGCTGCCTATTTGTTGCTATGATAAATGGCTCCGTAGCTGCATGAGTATGCAACCTGCAACAACAATAAAACCCAAGTTACATTGCATGACATTTTAGTGAGTAAAGAAGCTTTGTTTGATGGACTTTTACCAGTGAGATATGAGTTGATGATAGCCAGAATCGTTTACTGCAACATAAGCTTTGGCCATCTGCCATATGGTTCCTTCAGCACCATGTTCTGCTGGCGTGTAAACTGTACTAAGATCTTCAAATTCATCCCCTTCTGGATGTGGCAAGCATAATTCTATTGCAACAGGTTTCAATGTTCCATCTTCTTTTAAAAAGAGGAGTGTCCTTGTGGCGTATGTCTTTGTCGCTGTTGTATTAATGCCCCTTAAAAATGGCATTACTACGTCATGGTGGTCTAATATGAATAGTCTGTCATTCTGGATTGCCTGTCAAACAATGCACTCTAATAATTTACTGCATATACAAGCTGTTACAAGGTCGTATGAGTTATGACAGTCCTTAAAGTTCACATGCTAGTGCAGAAAAAAGGAAATAGGAGGGAGGGGGTTATTACCTCATGCACGGTTAGTCCATCTAAATTGTACTCTTTGTGTCCTACCACTTCTGGATTCAACTTGCTTTTTTCAGGAAACTTCTGCACAGTGATAACATTTACAAGTTCAAGGAATATATGAAACAATGATGAATTTAAGCTCCTGAATGAGTTTGTCTAGAAAAGATGGAGTATTCAGAATGTTTGACAGAAAATCGTCCCACTTACTTGTAGACGGCGGATGACAACAGGATTTATTCCAGCCAACATTTCCCTTGCAAATTCTTCATCTGTCCTCCAAGCAGACTTGTCGGCTGCTCAAAGAATATAGGTGTTCAGTTTATCTTTAGGAACTAAATCATGTGATGTCAATAAAGTGAAGTTGGATCTTCTTCTAATACCTTTAATCACTTGCGGCATAGGGAATTTAAGTACTGGTTCTCCATCAGTTCGAAGTAGTTCCCTGAGCATTTCTGATGGTATACGATCTCGAACACTTGACAGTATAGGGGCATCAGATAGTTTGATGTCTCCTTCATATAGTTTTACTATTTCTTCAATTTTTTCAAACTCGTTAAAAGTTTTGTCGAACAGTGCCATAGCCCCAGGGACAAGGAACTGAATTATCAATTTTAGTCCATAGGCAGCTATATCAGACATCTTGAGCGGACTAAATCTTTCATCTCTGGGAACATAGATTTTCAAACTCTCAAGAATTGACAGCCTGCTCTCATGTCTAGGATCTGCCACAAATGATAAAATAAAACATAACATGATATTCTTAATAAAAGATTTGAACTAAATCAGGTAATGGTTTCACTCACACACAGGCTAGATCTTAAAAGGGTAAATCATTCTAGTACATTTAATTTTAGAGTTCGGTCGGTATGTTAAATATTAAAATCTAAAATTAAACTAATAATGGTCAAAACTTTTAAGTAGAGTCTAACCTGTCTTTGTTCGTGGCCTGCCTGTTCTTCCTCTTCGAGGGTAAGGATACTCGCTAGTTCCACCAAGAATATGTCGAGTATACTTCGCACCCTTATCGGGATTACTCAAATCATTGTAGGTATCATAATCATAAACACGGTCCCATTCCTCAAGTTTTCCTGTTCCGGTTCCTCTTAGGCTTTCCAGTTCTTCTTCCCGGTAGTACTTTAAAGCTGGTGGAGTTTTGCTTGGAATGTATGTCTGGTAAAAATAGTTCACATTCACACTTTAAAACACTATACCAACCCAGTTTTTTCCAAGAAAAAGAATCTATGTAAAATGATCTGGATGCCTTGAAATTTGTTTTGCAAAAAAATCAAAAATCATAAAAATGACCTGATTGCTGAAAAAAACCCGGTCTTTCTTGTAAAACTTGGCAGGGTACACCCAAGAATAGCAGATAAAATGGATGCGGCCATGGCCAGGAACATCTTCAAGTGTAAGGGTCTTAAGGTAGAATTCATGATGATGATTATTTTTAATGATGAATGCCCCTGGAACTCCAACATTCTCCTTGTCCCAGTCAAAACTAACATCGAATGTTGCATCGCTGGCTGTTTTAGGGGTTTTTGAAGTCCAGTTCTCCAAAATAGCCGGTTTGCCATGTTTCCCATGCACCTTATTGTCTATAAACACCAGATGTAGCAATAGTTTGCAACAAATACAGAAGAAGTGCCATCTTATCAAAGGCTTGCAGAATTTCAGTAACAAAAGAAAAAAAAAATGAACAACATGCACCCTTTGACTTGCATCAGTTATAGTAGATCTTTTGTCTGGTTGACTCAGATTTACCTTAAACAAATATTTCAGCACTTAATGAGATTGATATGTATCTGTACAAAAAATACACCTGATTTTCCAAAAAAAAAAAAAAAAAAATCTTTTTCCCCTGCCAAGTCCTTCATACACATTCAAATAAAGACAGATCAACTAATTATATGTTGAAGTTAAATTAAAACACAAACCACATGACATGGGTATAATGAAGTGGTAATGAAATAATAAACCTTAAATTAGATAAATCCATGTAAACAGAGTCATAAAAACAGAACAGTGGGAGTAGTATTAGATGCATATGCACATAGATAGAACTTTTATATGCAGAGATGCATGATGATACAACAATGGGGTAAAAGTACAATAAACATAAAAAAAAATGTGGTATACTTTTATTTTTATATCCGGAAAGAATAAATTAGCAGTAACATCCTACCGACACAGAGAATAATAAATGGCCCATCTCAGTGCCAGGGCTGCTTGAAAATTTATTCTTGAGCATCAACCACATATTATTCCTTCCATCATTGTCTAGTGCTAATTTTAATGATCCTGGTGATTCGAAAAGTATACAAGGTCTCCACTCCTCATTCCACAAATTTTGTTTCATCGAGGATTTGAGTCTCACTGAATATAAATTTCTCCACGGAACAAACACTAAATGATCTGCAACTTAGTTTAAGAAAAGAGAAAAAGTTGTGCAAAAACAGTGTAGGGTTCGACTCTCGCCAAAATAAAAATAAATGTATGCTTGAGTATTCAAATTTCTCGTAATTAAGCTTATCAGAAAAATACGCAACTCTCAAGACACGGAACAAAGACGAAAAGATCTGCAGCAAATAAGTGTACAAAAGAGAAGGGGGTGGTGCAAAAACAGTGTTTGTAAACGAATTGGAATGGAAAAACATACCATGTGTGTCGAGATGAACAGCACTGATGAGCTGCAAGGAGACCTTATGTCCTGAAATTTCATCAAGGCGATCATGAAACGAGGCTGTAACATCATTAAGCTCAAACAAGTTCTTCTTCATCAAAACAACAGTCCCTTTGATCTTCATGCTTTCTTGCATCTTAATCTCAAAACAACAAAGAACCAGAACACAAAAGAAACTTAACTTACGAGTATGAAGTTGTGTAAATGAGTTGGGAAATAGACTGGAGGAAGACTCTTTTATGGGGACTTGTGGGGAGAATAAAATTTGGTAATTGAGTAACCAAGAAGTCTGTTTTATATGCAGAGTTTGTAAAAGTCGTACTTAAGAAAGTAACTAAATATTCTAAATTAGTCTTTTGCAGGTGTGAACATGCCAACACATATTTTCTAGTGCTATTATTTTTCCTTATTTTATTTACATTACATGGGGAGGAACAAACTGAGAAGATTCTGCTCTGGTCGTAACTTATAAGATATGAAAAAGGTAGTATTTTGATTGGTTGATTTGGTCAAGATCAGTGAAACCAGTGAGGGAGGGATTAATTTAGGATGAAACACAGATTTTGATTGGTTGATTCAGATTTTATAAGGTCATAAAACATTGTTCCAGAAATTGCTAGGCCGCAGGATGGTTGGGTACCGCCTATCGCCTAATCGGGTAGGTGAGGATTAATCGGACAGATTAATCGGAGCATTAATGGGTTATATTTAAATATCATTTTTAATATTTTTATTTATTAAATATTTTTATTTATTAAATATTTTTGTCAAATACTTTTGCTGATTTTTGAATTTTTCAACGTATTTTGCTGATTTTTTCCGATTTTTGACCGCCTAGACCAATTTTTTGACCGCCTAAACCGATTTTTGACTGCCTAAACCGATTTTTTTATCGATTTTTGACCGATTTACACCAAAAACGTTTTTTTAACCATCTAGGCCCGAGTCGAGCCGTTTTGATGGCGCCCAGGCGCCGCGTAAACCGATTTTTACAACACTGTTATAAAATATCACAGATACATAAATTTATTGCAACTAATGTAATTGTTATTTTATGCATTTAATGTACTTTTATTTTAGTGAAATATGTTTTTTCATTATTATAAGTTTTATTCTAAACTGTAAATTTTATTAAATATTAATTACATTCTGTTATTAACTGAGTAATTAAAAATCATAAATCAATTTTAAATTAATAATAAAAATATTTAAATAATAATACCATTATTTTATTATTAAATTTTCTGTCCCAAATTTGAATATTTGAATCACTACTAGGTTTGACCTCTTTGATAAATTCTGGATCAACAAGAAATGAAATCTTACTTGAATTATGTTTAGCAAAGATTAATTGGAATAGTTAATTAGAATATTAGTTAAATGTATTAAATATTATATAAAATAATTTTGATGTTTAAAATATTATTTATACAAATCAAAGCCTAATTTCCTCAATTTTGTCAAAACAACGATGCATTTTTATCATTTTCATTTTTATACACATGGAGTGGCCACTGATAAATGATAATTTCATCTTCGTAGTCAAGTGGCTGGACTTCCATATGTTTGTGTAGGTGGTTGGATTACATTTTTAAATGGCATATTAATGCACTTCGTTAGTGTTACAACCAGAAATCTCTCTAATCTTGCTTCGGTTGGACCTGCAAGTGAGAAGAATGCGAAGGATTGTCCCCCCGATTCACCTCTGGTGTGAGAATAAGTTAACTGGTTTTTTGTAAGGTAATATTGAACGCAGAGAGTTTGTGTTTGTGTGTAATTGTGAATGAATGTGAGATTGAACATGTATATGACCTTATTCTCTTTTCCCGACGGTTACCGAATAGTGGGGCGAGATGGGAGAACGTGTCCCACTTCTTGAAGGACGCACAACCACAAGACTGTTGCATGCAAATGGACCTCATGTTATTGGGCTTCATTCGGATGAACGGAATTTGGCCTTCGGTCCAACCCATTGGGGAGATGAGCCTCTAACATGTCCCTGGGCTTAGTTCAGAGTTATCCTCAGGACGAAGACCAAAGTCTAAGCCCATCTTCGGAATCTACTCTTCGGACGTCTCCATCGGATAAGGATGAAAGCATGGTTCGACAAGACGGCTCTTGGGGAGTCGCGCCTCTTAAATGATGACAGCTGTCCAATCTCGAGACCCGCGCTTAAATCGTGTCCGTTGAATTCGAAACATTTCTTGTCCAAAGCCGTGTCCCTACGCTTAAAAACTCCAAAACCTTTTCATTTTCATTTTCACGCTTCAAATATTACTCCACCCACAGAGCAAAAACCCTTTCCTCAAGAACTTTCGTGAGCAACAATTGAAAATATCACATCAGTTCCGTCCATTCCCAGTTCTCCGATTTCGGTGGTAGTTCGTCTTCAAGAAGACTATCCTCAGGAACTCGATCTTATTACTTATTGGCAAATCAGTAAGTTTCCCCCTTCTCCATTTTGGTTATTAATATGAATATGATACGCTTGTTCATGCTTCTATTCATCACGACCCTGCATTTTATGTATGTATATACATGTATATGCGTGAATATCACTACCAGTGTGTTACCTTTAATTTCTGGATAGGTTGTATGCATGTAGGAGTTGCGTTTGACCATTAACTTTTAGGATTTCTATCTTTCTTCGTATTTTTCTGGGAATTCTGGGACTTATCTGGAAAATTTCCGGGCAAGAACATCCTTCGGGATCTTCGAACCTTTAGAATTCTCTTCAGGTTGTCCCAATTCCCTGTAGTTTTTAGGTCTTCAGCCTGCTTCGCCCTAGGTTTTAGGATGTCCCCGACCGATCCTGGCCCGCTGTACTCGGGCTTTTCCTTTTCCATTTCCTTTTTCTATTTTACCCGAGTACTAGGCTAACGTATCTTCATTTCTAAATGCAGGGACATGGATCGGCCAACCGAAGGTGCAAGTCCTTCAAAGGTTTCTCTCTTTAGTGACATTGAGCTGTATCCAGCCGAGAATCTTCGGTCGAAGCTGACCGAAGAGGATATTGAGCATTTCTCAACCGATTACATCATAGAGAAACACGTTTGGTACTTCTTTACTCCAAGGAAGAAGGATCGGATTTGGAAGAATCCCGAAATCCCTCCGATTTGCGGAGGAGGCCGAGCTACGGGCATATCCGAAGCTGCGTTCAAATGCGGCTTTCGGTTGCCCATGCTGCCTCTCCTCAAAAGTATACTGAAGCAAACGGGAATCGCCATTGGACAACTGGACCCAAACAGCTTCTTTCACATAAGTGCCTTTCAGGCCCGATGTCTAGCATTGGAAATGATCCCAAGGACGGTTCTATTCTGGCATCATTATGAGCTTCGTCGGAACCCGAAGAGCCGTGGTTTCTATTCCATCGCCCGTCGGAATGGTAGAACCGATTGGGCACAGACAAACTCGAGCAACAAGGGTGCCCACGCCAAGTGGGTATTCATTTCGGGCCCAATGATGGAAAAGTTCGGCACTTGGCGAGAGGTCGACCCATCGAGATTTATATATCCTGCACTCCTAACGACAGACAAACACGATTATCATCTTCTTTCCGAACTTAAGATGGATAGGGTACCTTTAACTGACAGTCGGGATAATGACTGGTTAATCGGCCTTTGGGGTAGTGGTAACAGCCTTTTGTTTTATCTCGTTAATTTTGCATTCTTGTACTGCATATCTTTCCTTGTGAAACATATTTGACTTGTCTTGTTTGATGCAGTGTCTTCTCATGCTGAAATCTTGGAGCGTAAATGGAGGAAAGCGGTCGTAGCTGCTGTTGCTGCCATGGCTGCTGCCGATGCCTCCGCTCAGGCAACCGATGAAGCGGAGAAGTCGGCTCCCGAATAGGGGAAGATGAGTTTGGTCATCACTCCACCTGCTTCTTCTCCTCCCCAGGAGTTGAAGTCAAGGGAAGCAGATTCGGTCACTCCGATCGGACCAAGGAAGAGAGTTCGGTCTGGTGAGATGGAGTTAAAAGTGTATTCTCCTCAATGGGGAGTTCTGGAGAGTGACAAAATTATTGTTCCAGCTCCGGCTTCGTCTACGATTGTAGGTCCCGATCTTTGCAGGGGTCTCTTTCTTCCAGCTGACCGGCCGATATTTGCCAAGGCGAACGACCTTGAGGCTTGTATTGAGATGTTGGCCCTCCTCTCTATGGTAAGCTTTCTTCTTCCGTACTATTTATTTATTTGCCTTCAACTTTTGACTTTTTCCCTTGTTTGTTTTCAGGGTGTCTCCTGGTCTACTATGGTCACCGAACGAGTGGAGGGGATGCAGGCCAAGCTGAAGGAAGTTGATCGGCTGGAGGTTCGGGCGGTCAAGGCCGAGGAGGACCTTCGGAACTCCGCTAATGAGCTGGAGAGGGTGACCGGTCAAGCTAATGCTTTGAAGACCGAGAATGACACCTTGAAGGCGAAGCTGGAGGAGTTGGATACCTTGAAGAAGCGTATCGATTGGAGAAATCAACAGCTTAAGGCTACAAGGAAGAATGTTCGGAAGCTAAGGAAGACCCTCGATCTGACCGAAGAGAGATACTACCAGATGGGGTATGATGATGCCATGCTGAAGGCACACTCCCTCGACTTCGATCACACTCAGTTGATTGATGCTGGGGCGGGTATGTCGGATCCGATCGATCGTGAAGATGCATGCGAAGCCCCGGTGGTCTCCTCGGGTGAAGAGGAGGAGCTTTCTGATTAGTTTCCTTGTATTTTTTATTCCTTCTATTTTGGTGGCCTTTGTGCCTTGTAATTCTTAACATTTACCTTCGGGCTTTAAATTTGTGCCTTCGGGCTTTGTAAACCTTAACTCTACCTTCGGGCTTGGTATTTTCGCCTTAGCAGAATTTATTTTTATTATCATGCATCTTCAGTATTCTTTACCTTAGCGTAATTCTGTTTGTTTTTATGCATCTTCGGTATTTCTTTACCTTAGCATAATTTCTGTTCGTCCTTGTGCATCTTCGACTTTAATTTGCCTTAACAAGATTCTTGTATTTTATGCTTCTTCGGTATTGTTTTACCTTGGCATAATTCTTGTTTATTTTTATGCGTCTTCGGTTCTTTTCTGCCTTCGCATAATTTTTGTTTCGTTCATGCATCTTTGGCCTTGGCCTAGCATGATGCATTTTTGGTCGTAACCTAGCTGTCCCCCAGTATTTAAGGGGTTTTCTAAATGATTAAGGTCCCATTCGGTCGGTGAAAATTATTTCTCCTCGGCCTTAATTAATGTCAAAGTAACTTAAATACTAAGACAGTTATAAGAAACAATATTTTATTCGGTCGGCCCCCAATATGGGTCCGTCTAGTCTCGGTGTGCTTAATACTAAAACAAGTAAAAAGGTGCATGTTTTATTCGATTGGCCCCAAACATGGGTCTACTTAGCTTAATTTCGTGTACTTAACCATTTGGTTATGGGTGTACTTAGCTAAAACAGCAGGTATAAAGATGGAGCAAGCAATATTTCATTAATCATGCAACAACTTATACATAGTTTTGGATTACAGATTGATGCTTAGGGAATTAAAAATCAACTTGCATAAAAAGGCAAAATGCTGAATTAAAAACGATAAAATGTGTCCAGTAGGCTTACTGGTAGAAACAGCAAAGGTGAGCGGCATGCCAGGTGTTCTTGATTGGGCTGCTATCCGGATGGGCTAATTTGTAGGTGCCCGGCCGAACCACTTCAATCACCACATAGGGACCTTCCCAGTTGGGCATAATTTTTCCCTATTTAGCCAGCAATTGAAGTAGCCAGTTCGCGAAGTACAAAGTCCCCAACTTGAAACGATCGCTTTTCCACGCCTGAATCATAGTATTGTGCCGCTTGAAGCTGGTACCTTAAATTTCTTTGATGAGCTGCCGCCCTTTCCTCCTCCAGTAAGTCAACGTTCGCCTGTAGTCCAAACTCGTTCATCTCCACATTAAACACTTGTGTTCGATAAGACTCTAAACCGACTTCAACTGGCAGAAGAGCATCTGTTCCAAAGGCTAACTTGAATGGTGTTTCCCTGGTCGAGGATCTTGCTGTCGTTCGGTATGCCCAAATAACCTAAGGTAACTCTTCGGCCCAAAGTCCTTTAGCTTCTCCCTGCCTTTTCTTGATCCCATGAAAAATAATTTTTTTGGCCGCTTCGATTGCCCCATTTCCTTGAGGATGCCCTACTGAACTAAATTTCTATTGAATTCCGAACTGGGCCAAAAACTTTCGGAAATTTCTTCCAATGAACTGGGTCCCATTATCGGATACACATACCATTGGAATGCCAAACCTTAAAATTACCTGTTCCAACATGAATTTCTTTGCTGCCTCTTCAATAATAGCTGAAAGTGGTCTAGCTTCTATCCACTTGGTCATGTAACCGATCGCCACAATACAGTACTTGACTTGTTTGGTACTGGTAGGCAAGATCCCTACGATGTCAACTGCCCACATAGAAAATGGAATGGGGCTAAGGACCGAGGATATCTCTTCGGGAGGTTGCTTCGGGATGGTACTGAATAGTTGGCACTGCTTACACTTCTTAGCATACTCAGTTGCATCTTCTTTCATTTTCGGCCAGAAAAACCCCTGCCTAAGAATCTTAAAGGCTAAGGATCTTCCTGCCAGGTGTTATCCATAAATCCCCTCATGAACTGTTTCGAGGGCTAACGGCTGTTCTTCTTTGTCTAAGCATCGAAGAAGTGGTTGGTTGCTAACCTTCTGAACAAATTGCCTCTAATCAAAGTGTAATTGGTCGACCGATGTTTCACCTTCTGTGCCTCCCTTCGTTCGAGCGGCAAAGTTTCCTTCTCCAAGAATGCCCTGATAGGGGTCATCCAGTTAACTCCTTGATGAATTTCCATGCACTATTTTTTGTCTATCGAAGGCGTCTTTGCTTTGGTCAGATAAATTGCCCTATTGAGACTTTGGGTTTCTGCCGAGGCTAGCCTAGATAGAGCGTCTGCTCGACTATTGTTTTCTCTTGCTACCTGGCTCAACTCGAATGACTCAAAAAACCGAATATTCTCACGTACCTTTAGGGCATAGGCTTTTGTTCGAGGGTCCTTCTGCCCATATTCTCCCGTAAACTGCTTTACTACCAACATTGTGTCACTGATTGCCCTGAGGTGCTTGACTTCCAAAGATTTTGCTAAGTCCAAACCTGCTAGTAGGGCTTCATACTCGGATTCATTGTTTGTTAGAGGGAAAGTAAACCTGATGGCTTCACATATTTCAAATCCCTCTGGACTTGTTAGAATCAACCCTACTCCACACTTTTCTTTGGCGACTGAACCATCGATGAACAATTCCCATTTTCCCGGTGCCTGAATCAACTTCTCTTCGGGAGCCAAATCTTTCGGTCCCGAGAATGAGCATTCCATCCTAAAATCTACGAGTGCTTGGGCTTTGATCGAAGTCCTTGACGTGTACTCCAAATCGTTTACCCCCAGTTCGATCGCCCAAGCTACTACTCTGCCTGATGCCTCTGGCCTTTACAAAATCTTCTTTAAAGGTTGGTCTGTTATAACATTGATCGTTCTTCCTTGGAAATAATGCCTCAATTTTCTGGCGACCATTACCAACCCATAGGCGAACTTCTCTGCATTCGGATATCTTGTTTCTGCATCTTTGAGAATATGAGAAACGTAGAATACCGGATGCTGGTTCCCTTCATGTTCTTTGACCAACACTGCTCCAAGTGTTCGGTCGCTCACAGCTAAATACAACTGCAAAGTATCTTTCGGATCAGGCCTCATCAAGAGCAGGGCCTTTACTAAGTATTCCTTGACCTCTTGAAATGCCTTCTGACAGTTTGACCCCCACTAAAAAAATTTTGACCCTCGAAGTACCTCAAAAAATGGTAAAGATTTTTCGACTGACTTGGAAATGAACCTCCTCAGGGCTGCTAACCGTCCGGTCAACTTCTGAATGTCCCTGATTATCTTCGGTGCTTTCATATCTATCATTGCCTTAATTTTCTCTGGATTAGCTTCAATCCCTCGGGCACTAACCATGTATCCCAGAAATTTTCCACTGTGCACCCCGAACGTGCATTTGTTCGGGTTGATTCGCATATTGTTCTTCCTGAGTGTTACGCAACATTCTCATAAGTCTTCTGCATGATCCCTGAAGAGGGACTTAACTATCATATCATCTACATAACATTCCATGTTTCGGCCAGTCTGCGCCTTTAATACTTTGTTGATCATCTTTTGGAAGGTTGCCCCCGCGTTCTTCAGTCCAAAGGGCATTTTAATGTAAGCATAGGTGCCGTTCGGTATGATGAATGTTGTCTTAGGTATGTCCTCGGCATTCATGGCAATTTGGTTGTATCCGGAGAAGGCATCCAGAAAACTGAGTATTTGATGCCCCGAAGTAGCATCTATCAGTTGGTCAATGTTCGGCAGCGGATAGTGGTCTTTCGGACAGTGTTTATTCAAGTCAGTATAATCCACACACATTCTCCACTTGCCATTTGCTTTTTTAACCACCACCACGTTCTCCAACCAGTCGGGGTAGTCAATCTCTTCATTGAACTTTGCTTCTAGCAGTTTCTCCACTTTAGCTTGAATAACCTTTTGTCTTTCCATAGTAAAATTTCTTTCTTTTTTTTTGTTTTACAGGTTTGGCTTCGGGAGCCACGTTCAAACAGTGCTTGGCTACCGAAGGATCCAAACCCGGCATATCTTCAGGGCCCCAGGCGAACACGTCGTGGAACTCCTAATGACTTTGATAACTTTTTCCTTCAACTTAGGCTCCATGTTCTTTCAAATTTGAATTATTTTCCCAGACTAGCCTACATACAGCTCCACCTCTTCGGTCTCGGCCGCTGGTTTGGCAATCGGGATTGACAGGTTGGCTCCAAATTCTTCCAACTCTATATTCAGCAGTTTATGACTGCCCCCAGCTTCGTTTTCACTTCTTTTCCTTTTACCGGATTCGGTCATCTTCACATCCTTATTTTTTTCCATATCTTCTAGCATAATGATACCTTCTAGTCACCTCTCATTTCACTAATTCCATGTTTGGTTGGAAATTTCAACTTCAAGTGCGGGATAGAAGACAGAGCCTGGAACAGAGATAGGGCTGGCCTTTCCAAGATTCCGTTGTATGGGCTGTTGACTCGAACCACGTAGAACTTCGTTTCTTTCGTCACAGTGTATGGCACTTTACCAAGTAAAACATTCAATGTAATGGTTCCTTCAATCGGTACTGGCTGATTATCGAAGCCATATAATGGTGCCTCATCGCACGGCTCCAGCTGTTCAGCTCCCAAGTTCATCTTAGAGTATGTTCGGTGATAAAGAATGTTGACCGAACTACCTTCATCGACCAGCACTTTCCAAATCTTATTCTCCCCAATCACCGGGTTTATGACAAGTGGATCTTCGTGCGGCCATATCACATCCTTAAAATCATCCTCTGTGAAAGAGATGGGCAATGGCTGCTTGGCTGCATTCGATTGGTATAGGCTGTATATTTGTCTGGCGTACTTCCTTCGGGCTGTCTTACTGTCCCGATCGAGTATAGTCCCCCCTCGGATATTGTTCTGACTTCACCTCTATACTTCTCTGACCCTTCTGCATCTCTGGCATCTTTCTTCCTCTCCGTGGATTCGAGTTTATCCCTAAAATCCCTAACAAATTATGTCAACTCTCCATCTTTGATCATTTTCTCAATCAGCTTTTTTAAGTGATAACATTCATCGGTATTATGACCCTTATCCTGATGGTAGTCGCAGTACTTATTTTCATTCCTTCTGTTTTCAGGGGTCTTTAGCCTGGCCGATCGAACGAACCCAGGCTTACCCTTTATCTCGTGGAGAGTTTTCGAGATACGTGTGTTAATGGGCGTGAACACGGTATTATCTCTATCTCTTCTTCGTTCGGCCCCCTTATCAGGCCTTGTATCATTCAGTCTACTTTTAACATCATCTCGACCCCTTTGGTCATCCCTTCTATCATTTCTTCTATCCTCTTTATCATGCTTGTTACTATCCTTATACCCCCGATAGATTCTAACTTTCTTCTAATATCCTCTCCTCGCAAATATATATCATTCAAAGATTTTGGAGGCATATCATAAAGAGAAGATCTAAGCTTCTTACCTTTAATGGGGTCTAGGCCGGCCGAGAGGAATCCAGCTGCCTTGACTTTGTCCAAGTTCGTCACCATTCCTGCTTCTTCCTTAAACCTTGCTAGATAATCCCCAAGTTCTTCGTTCGGCCTCTGTCTGCAGTGGATCAGGGCCTCCATATCCTTTTCTCGTCGGCACAAATGAGAATAGTGCCTAAAAAACTTCCTCTTGATTTGCTCATATGAGCCAATTGACCTGGGCCTTAGCGATCGATACCACATCGACGCATTTCCCTTCAGATAGGTCTTGAACATCTTACAAAGCTTAACATCACAGTGCCCCATACCAGTCATGAGTGATTCGTACTTCTCACAATGCTCTTTGGGGTCACCCTTCCCACCGAACTCGTGCATCTTCGGGAACTGTCTTCCCGGAGGTGGCCGAAATTGTTCAACATCTTCAGTTACCACTGGTTCATGGCTAATCCTTCTTTCTCCAAACATGACATTTTCGATCCTTCGGATACGGTCATCCATGTGAGGACCTTCGTATTCCAACTCGGAGGAGTAAACTACCTTCGATCGGGTTCTTCTAGAGAGCGATTCAGAGTTCCACGCTCATCTTCATCGTCCCTGATCCTCTTCTCCCTTCGCTCTTCATGCTCCATGTCTTCGGCCTCTAGGGCCTCGCAGAGTGCCTTCTCCTATAGTTTGATCTCTTCTCTCTTGAGCTTTAGGGCTTGTAACCTTAATCGATCGGCCTCCCTCTTCTTAGCCAATCTCTCTGTGTCCTTGTTGCTCTTTTCTCTATCAGCCTCCTTCCGTTTTCCTTTGGCTTTCTACTCCTCTCGCCATTTCAGAAGCATATGTTGTTGCTCTTCTGGAGGCGGCATGTCCCCTTCTTCTTCGAAATTCAGTAGCCTCGGGGCGATAGGAGGAGTCGTCCTCGGGATAACAGGAGTAGTGTGGCTATTTCCGGCCACGGTAATGTTGTCGGTTAAAGGTGTTCTTCAATCGCCATGGTCTTTAGTAAAATCTCAACAAACGTAACTCTGCGTTCCCACAGACGGCGCCAAATGTTACAACCAGAAGCCTTGCTTCGGTCGGACCTGCAAGTGAGAAGAATGCGAGGGATTGTCCCCCCAATTCACCTCTGGTGTGAGAATAAGTTAATTGGTTTTTTTTAAGGTAATATTGAACGTAGAGAGTTTGTGTTTGTGTGTAATTGTGAATGAATGAGAGATTGAACCTGTATCTGACCTTATTCTCTTTTCCCGACGGTTACCGAATATTGGGGCGAGATGGGAGAACGTGTCCCACTTCTTGAAGGACGCACAACCATAAGACCGTTGCATGCAAATGGACCTCATGTTATTGGGCTTCATTCGGATGAACGGCATTGGGCCTTCGGTCCAACCCATTGGGGAGATGGGCCTCCAACAGATAGTAATGTTAAGGGATCAATTAAGGATAATATACCTTCTTCATCACCTATAAAAGAAAGCGATGTTTTGTGCAAAAATTGATTGTCACGGGAACTCGGAAAAGTAACAAGAAGTTTCCATGCCGCCCCCCAAAAAAAAGAAAAAATCATGTATTCAGTAGGCCATTCCATTTTCTATTGAATATATTGATCTTCAATTGTGTTATAACATCAAAGTAGTGATTTATTGTGGTGTATGTGGATTATGATTTGAAGAATGTATTCAAAATTTTATTGCATTCATAGGTCTGGAGGCACTGATATTCATTTAAGGTCTTAATGTTTTTTTACTTTGAATTAGACATACGTTGAGTTCTGATATGAATTATGACTTATTTGTTACAGGGATTCTCAAGTATTTAATACTTGAACTCTGTGTGTTAACCATATGGTAACGGGAAGTGAACTTGTATGGTAGGCAAGTCAGAAAGTATCTTTAAAATTTAATTAGGATTTAGTAACACCTGCGATGATAAGAGGAAAATATATTTATGAACTCCTGAAGAATATAAATCCCAAATTACAACAATTTACTTTTGATAGTTTATCCGACCGAATTAAGACTATCATACAATACCAGTCTCTTTTGAGAGAATTTTTTTTCCCATAATACATATCCATTTTCAATATAAATTTATGATCATTTTCCCTAAGTTACCCTTCTTGAAAATTGTATAGCAATTAATGAAAAACTAGCATTCATGCCCGTGCTACGCACACGGGTCTTTTTTTTTTTTTTTCATTTTTTACTTTATTAATTAAACAATTAACCATCGACACGCGTCGACTATTATAATTACATGTTCATTACAAAACATTTGATGGATAGAAATAATCTTATTTCATAAAAAGAGATAATATTGCAACCATTACTAATTATTCAGTACTAATAAAGATCCATAAAAATCAGCAAAACAAATAATCGAAATATAATCCTCAAAGACGTAGATGGAGGAAGTTTTTGAATGTTTGCAGACTTAGTGGTTCATTCCGTTCATTCCTCAAAGAACGGAGGAGGCTGATATCCTTCATTAATCAACCTAAAAAACAACCAAGTGTTAATTTCTATCGTATATAAAAACAAAAGATAATTTACTACGTGTGTAAATCAAATATTTTTTTTTAAAAATAGCTCTGCTTGAAATAATAAACATTAGGATAGTCAAGGTTAATATAAATCCTCGAATAAGGGATATTGAAGCTCTGAAATTTATCTGCAAAATAAAGAGGTGTAAATTTGGTTAAATTTATAATTTAATACCAATTTAATAACATTTTTTTTCATCTCAATTATGGAATAACAAATATTTACCCTTATAGTTGGTAACTCTAGTCTCTAGTACTTGCCAATATCAAAATTATTGAGAGTTCCAAATTCAACTGATTATATAATGGCACTCTGTTTGAATCGAGGGGTCCAAAAAAAGAAACTGCGTGTGCTGCCCTGTTTTGAACAAAAAATAAAAAAAAAGTTACTGATTTGCAATTTATGAATAATATGAATGATAGAGATGGTGGAGTAATTTTTTTTATAAAGTAGGGTAAAATAACAATATGATTGCATAATATTCTATTAGTATTCTATTAGTTGATATGTAAAGTAAAATTGGAAGATAATATATTGATAAAGCTTAATTTATGCAAGTAATTGATTTTTGTGATTTTATTCACACAAATATGATATCATCAATTCAGTAGTATTACAATATTAAACATCTATTATATTCTCCCAATGATTACAAAATTAATGAGCATAACCATGTATATTTTATACATATTGTTACTATTTTTGAAATCTTTTAACTGGAAGATAAGATATTTATAGAGCTTAAATTATGCAAGTAACTGATTGTTGCAATTCTATTCACAAATTTGATATAATTAAATTTATTATAATATCCCACTGTTTGCAAAATTAATGAGCATAAACATACTTATCCTATATATATCGTTAACAATTTTTAAATCTTTTAAAAGGAAGATACGATATTTATATATAGTCTTTTTTGCCCGCGGTCTGCGGCGGGTGTTCATTATTTTTGAATGTTATAATTTTTTAAAGTTAAAATATTTTAAAATTTTGATTTCAATCTAACAAATATATATCATGATGCAATTTTTTTTAGAATGGAGGTATGCGCTTTAATTTAATTGTTTTTATAACCTTGTTCAACTCTCTTTTTTTTGTCCGCCCTCCACATACAGAAGTTGTTTTATTTTTGTACGCGCTGCACTTAATTGCTCAAAGTCATAGCTGCATCACGAACCAGCATGCAGTTGTCACTTAGGAAAGGCAACATCTGCACTTACACTACACATGTGTAATATCGGGGGAGTACATATATATATATATATATATATATATATATATATATATATATATATATATATATATATATATATATATATATATATATATATATATGATCTTTATTAATAAGCGGAAATTCATTTTAATTGTACATGATTTCATCTTTTTTCTGATTTTAATCATGGAATCCTATCTCCAATATAAATTTGTATTATTTATTTATCTCACCCCTAAAATTATACATCCCATACAATTTTAAGTATTTTTTTAAAAAATTATCTTTATAAATAAGCAAAAACCCTTTTTTAAATTTATTATTTTTATTTAATTTTGTTTCTGGTATTAAATCTCTCTTTTCTTTCCTGAGAGTTTTTTCATTCATGTATTTGAGTTTTATTGTTCATTTATTGTATTTGTGTTCTCTTCTTATATGGAAGCTTAGTACGAATTGATAAAAATTTGTATGGGGGTAGTATGTGCACATAGGGGTGAAAACAATTTAAGGAGACAATGACTCCAATTTCGCATCCTCCTTCATCGTTTAAATGTATTAGTTTTCCTTTCAAACAAATGTATTAGTTTTATTTTCAGTATATCCATTGTTTATTGGTCTTTTCGCACATAATAATATATTAAAAACTAAAATTTATTATGTATAGAATATGTTGTGATGGTGTTACATTAATAAATAAAAAAATATTTTATTTTCATTTTAATTAATGTTTAATAGTTGAAAAAAATTTCAAAATGAATATTTTTTTTATCAATATAACATATATTAAAAATAAATAAAAGTGTCTTACAGGTCCATGACTATAACCCTTAGGTTGCACTGACATTGCTTTGCCACACTATACAAAATCACAAATAGAGGATATTTTGCCAGTACACTATTTTCTTCTTCTTTTTTCGTCGTGGAACCTCGACATAGCAATCTCTACTTGTAATTATAAAAATATTGAGTGATCAAAATTTACAACTGAGACACCAATGATTCATGTTGACACCAAGAATCATAACAAAGCTAATGTACGTGTAATGCTGCAGATATGACAATTGTTTCTAAATTATGGTTAGTAATCTGCAGCCACTAAGCTGTTGTGTTTCAATTTCCGGTTGTTTCGATGCATTACTGGCTGCATTTTGTTGCTTAAGCAAAGTTGCAGCCTTCTTAGCAGCAGCAATTCTTTTGTAATGAGTTTCAAAGAAGGCTTTCTTTTGTGCAGCAGACGTTGGTTGTGCACATCTCTCGGCCTCCTCGGGGCTTATCAGGAAAAGAGAACCATTTTTCCTAAGCTAAAGATTCCGTCTTGAATCGCCCAAATGAAACAGACTCTCCAAGAACATTCACATGATTGCCCTATTAAGGTTCATCGGAAAAGGATATGTGTAAGAAAAAAGTAGTACATTATTTGCTAGTACATTAATTTTACTACTGCACTACACACTTAAATATGACTCGGGATCTTAAATCACTGCCCCCTGTTTAAACAATTAATACTTGGAAACCTTCAGAACTATGACCTAAAATATTTGGTGCTGGGCTATTTTAATTTTATAACTATTTTATATGTTAAAATAATAAATATTTCTTAATATAATAAATTATATTTTCAAGTACAATTATTAATTTTTTTGATTGTAATAATAACTCCTAATACTCTACTTCCTAGATGATGCGGAGCTAATACATGATATCCATTATTAAACGGTTTGTTGTTGGTGTTGACATATATATCAGCCGCAAATCAAAATAATTTTTTTCTTTTACATTCATAACTTTGTTTGTAATAATTTACTTGTTCAAAATTATTGATATAATCTTTTTCATAATTGAAAAGAAATTATTATAAATATATGTTGATAATTTGAAATTAAATAATAGTAATTTACATGGCATCTAAAAGTAAAATTTAAACATTGAAATTTGTTTGCTTATTTGTTTATCTATTTTAATATTTTAATTGATATTGATATTTTTACAATTAAAGTTAACAAAAATGATATTATCTTTTTTTTCTTAAGAAAACTCCTCGGCCCCGTCTCCGACGGCGCCTCAAACCCTGTTTACAAATAAATATAATCTAATCTAATACACAATTCAAAAAATAATTAGGTGTTGTAAAATTATAAATATATTTGCTAACTCTCCAATTTAGATAAATTTGGATTATGTTCATTATCTTATAATGTATGTCTCAGTTTACATTGACATTACTTTAGTGAATATATTATTTTGTTAGCCATTGTAACACTCCCTATTCTCTAGCAGTTGATACAATATTATTTTTAAGTGAAAAAGTTTGAATATTAATATATTTTCTTTAATATATGTTTGGTAATTCGAAAAATTTAATTCTGCACGGGCAGTCTATTAATTAAACTTAAACATTTTACTAATATGAAAAACAAAATTCCTCGATCCCGTCTCCAACGGCAACTTGATCCCTTTATATTTATAAATTAATACGTATTAGTTTTTATGAACAAAATCTAAAATCAATGTTAGGCCTTTTAAGTGTATTAAATTTGACCTAAAACAAAATGTAATGATTAAAATTTTAAACATGCTACGTGTTTTATGTAGATGAACTTAAAATAATTTATATGTGAATATTTTGATTCAACATGAAACAATTAAGTATTACACCTACACAACATACTAACACAGATTGAAAACTATACATGCATTGCTTTCAGATATAGAGTCCATTCTATAACCCATCAAAAGACTAAAGAAAAATACTAAATATAACTTTATAATGAATATAATTGTAGGCATTAAAATTACATGACTCACTAAATATACAGACATTACACCATATGGATTACTCCCCATATCTTGGTTACTTTCTGTCATACTTCTTGCAGTACCTGTAAAATGCCTCCTAGGTCGAATGCACTGTACTTTGTTAGAACGCATCAAGGAGTGACTGTGTTCCTTAACAAATTATGTCACAACCCACTCGCTATGATTCTTCGACTCTATTCTAAGTATTGCATCACAGGTCTCATCAGGTCTTCTTTTCAAGATATCTGGAGCACATCCAAACTCATAGACGGTCACTGTCCCCTCATATTTAGGTTGGCTATCACATGTATTGAAACCCACATTTCTAGCATAATCATCATAAAAGGTCTTAGCAGCATCCACAGAACAAAATTTCATACCCACACGCGGCCCAGCATCCCTATTAACATCCTCGTCAACAGATATTCTAGCATTATTCATTCCCCCATAGTCTTAATATTCAGTGTCTCTGCCAATTATCATGTTCCTCTGTTCCACTTCTACATCCAAAAAAAAGGTTAATTAAAGCATATTTATCGTATGGCAAAGTATAATAATTAAAAGTAATAATCACACGATTTTAATTAAAAAGCTTCTTGGGTACCGGAGCTGGAAACAAAGAGAGTAGAATCCTGGTAACATCATGCATTGTGGGTCGTTCAGAAGGGTGCTGTTTAGTGCACAACAGGGCAAGTTGGAAGCTCTTTCTAACATGAGAAATATCGATGCATGTCAGCATAACTTCAGGATCCACAGCATCCATTACTGTATCATTATTTGCCTTGGACAATATCTAAAACATGAAACAGATTTTAAAAGAATGAAAATTTAATTCGATGTACCAGCTCAAAACTATAATGTACTGTGTAGCCGCGTAGGTTGTTTTAGTGAACGAATTAAAGCATTTGCAAGTAGCTGCATAAGTTAATAGAAAGGAGAAGAATATATAATGACAGTGGAAGAATACCAGATGATGCAAATTAGCCTCATTGTCCACAACCTTCATTCCTGTCAGCAGCTCCAGAAGAACAATACCAAAGCTGTAAACATCCAATAGAATTCTCGTCCAACAGAATGTTTGAGGATTTCACATCCCTGTGCACAACCCTAGTATTTTAATATTTACCAACACATTCTTGCTCAATAAAAGCTAAACAGCTATGTGAAATATACAAACAGTTCATACTTTGTAGGGCTCAACACAACAGACCACTCAGGTGACTACTTTGTAGGGCTCAGTATTATAATTAAAAGTAATAATCACACGATTTTAGAATAACGTAATTATATTTAAAAATAAGATTTCATTGACATTACAAAAAACTTCTTGGTATCGCCTACAATTGTGTAGTAAGACTAAACCTAGCAACACTTTATCTTAAGGCTTATTTCAAGTTATTGTTCACCACCAACAGAAAGATCAGAAAATAACTATTTTCCTTCAGAACTTCACCCAAACTGTTTGTGGACATACAAAATCCTACAGCCAAGAGTTAGTACTGCTATTGTCGCGCGTCACAATCATTGGAGTTAAACCGCAAAAGTCTGTTGCATACCAGTTGTTACACCACTACAACGCCAATTCCAATCACCAGTCAGATACAACCACCAGATAAAAGGAAAAGTGAATAGAACAGATCTAGTAAAAAAAATAAGGAGAGAAGTCAGAAGCAGGCCTTAGTGATCCATTTTGGTTTTAATTCTCAATTTTTATACTTTACGTTGTACCTCTGAAATGTATTGGAAACTCTTTGTTTGTTTTCCATCACCATAAACAGTCAATGGCTCCTTTCTTAAGGCCTAGATAATGAAAATTCAGCTGCGTAGTTTACTACGTGTTTAAAATTGCTCGAACTTCTTTCATTATTCACTTTAGTAATAACAGTTTGAGATACAAATTATGATAATTCAAGTGAAGATAGTAAGAATACTTCAAAAATCTGAACTGGATAAATAATAAGAAAAAGAAGTGAAGATAGTATGATTTCACGGAATAAAAATGAACACCAATAAGAAATAAATAGTAACTTTTATACATACATAAATCAGAAACAATAAATAAAGGAAATAATCAATAATTTCACACCTTAAAACTTAAGCCTCATAACTGGTTGAATGTGTTTATCGATATCTCCTCATACCCAACCTATCAAGCAGTTTGTTCTTTTGCAATGAAAAACAAAAACAAATGAAATACATAATAGAGGGAAAAGAAGTCAGTAATCTATTCACTACTTTCGCTTTAAAAAAAAAATATTAAACTTGTTATTCCCAGATTACACACTTGTATAATTGTAGAAGGGGGGTTGAATACAATTCTTGATATTTATAAATTTCTGATAAGAACTCCAGAAATTTATGCAGAGATAATTGCAATGTAAGATTTAAACACAAACACATATAAAATCAGGTGGTTAATATGCACCACCTGAAGCTTTTATTTGAAGAAAACTCTGTGATACAAAATGTACACAGCTGCCGTTTTACAACTCTTTGCTTCTAAGGATATTCAAGAAACCCTAAGCAAATATGTCTGTTTTCTTAACCTACAAAGAGTTGCTACACTTGGTTATATATCCCAAGTTTTACAAGTACTACTGGAATAAGATAATACTAATCTAATTCTAGTTGACTTGCTACTACACTCCAAATACACATGTAGCCGAAAGGTTGTCCTTGTGTTCAGACATGTCTCCTGCACCTTTCTTGTATTCATAGTGTAAATAGAATGCTTCTTTCTTCTGTGTTTCCAAAGTATGGCTGCCATACTGCTTTTTGTATCTACTATCAACCCATGTGATCTGTCAGTCAAACATGTCCTTATCAACTGCTAATCCCCAGCTAATCATAGAAGACAGTGTAAATGATTATCCGTTGATGTTGTACACTGACATCCGTTGATGATGTATTGAGCGGTATCCGTTGATCTTGAGACTTGAGCTGTATCCGTTGATAGAGTGGATTTGAGTTGTATCCGTTGATAGAGTTTTGTCTTCATCTGTTGATACACTTTCACTTAGACAGAATTACATAGCATAGCTTATTTACAATTGGCTACCCTATTCTGTCTATCCGTTGATAGTCAACATGACTGTGGATAAAAACCCTATCAACTGATAACATAGAGATACTTGCAGTATGCTACAAAACCTCATCCGTTGATGAGCTACCTGTCAACGGATAGAGTTATAAATCCTCATCCGTTGACAGCTACAAACCTTATACAATTTGATTAATTTGTGAAGTTATCATCAAGTACAACATATTCCTAACAATCTCCCCCAATTTATACTTGATGGCAATAAAGCATAAATTCAGGACCTTGATGATAACAAAACATTCCTAAAGATATATAAAGGACAATGCATAAATTGTATTAAGCTACAAAAATTAAAAACTGAAAGTTTGAGAAATTTACAGAGAAGTGCTCCTCTAGACTGAGCAGATTAAGACTGTTTCTTTCCTCTTCTTGGCATCACCCTTGATTTTCCTTCTTTGGCAGAGTTGGACTCAATCTGTATTTGGAGTTGCCTATAGAAGGCATCTTCTTCATCTACCTTTGGATTTAGCTTTTGTTGTAGCCATCCCAGGTATTGAGAACTAGCCTTTGGTAGTTGGTCTTCTAACCTGAAGAATCTCCTGTTACCATCTTCATCCCTGAACTCCATCATCCAGAAGGGTTGAAGGTGGATTTTCTGTCCATTGTATGGGATCTTCATTTTCCTTGGTAGACTTGATGGTGAGTTCCATTCCCTCCTTATCTGTTCTATTCTGTCCAGTATCTCCCCTTTTGCTATCTTGGAGAACCCTGTGTATCTCTTGATTGTAGAGAACACTTTGGTTAAGGTATGATAATTTTCTCCAAGAACCCTTTGTAGTGGCCATGTCCTTTCCATTCCTCCCTTGTATACAAAGACCAATCTTTCAGGCAAATGTCTATATTTGTCAATTCCTCTTACTTTTGACAATTCATCCAGATAAAGATTCATGCCAGAGTATTCTTCAATATCTGCCTGATAGATAAAATCATCCTTGTTTTCCAAGATTGGCTGCCTGACAATAGCAGGTACCCTAGCAACTTGAATTGGTTCCTTTGAAGGTTGTTTCTTTGGTTTCCTTTTCTTCTGTATAGGCTTCTGTTGAGGCTTCAGCAAGAATGAAGGAACCTCAATGGAATCAAGATTCATTGGTTCCTTTTTAGGTACTATAGGCTCACCATGGAAATTCACAGATGGGTTGAATACTTTTACATCAATAGGTTGTGATGAACCAACTGTCTCCTTGTTTTCAATTTCTGGAGAGACAGGCCTCCTTGCCTTTGATTTTATTCTCTTAGATTTGGATTTGGGGACTGATTTCCCTTTCTTTTTGAATTTGGGGACTTCCTCAGGTTCCCTCAATTCATCCTCTACCTCATCCAATAACTCTTGAGCCAGCCTTGCTTGCTTCTCATCTGAGTTTTCATATTGATATTCAGTGCTTGGTTGAGATTCTCTTAGCAGCCTTGAAGTCTCTTCTCTCTTGGCTTCAACAAATCTAGGATGGCTGTTGGATATGTTTAGAACTTTTCCATTCCTTATGATTACAGCCATTCATTCTCTTACACAACTGTTAGTCTTCTCCTTGAATTCCTTGATTTGCTTACCCATCAGCTTCCCTTCATCATCCTTGGGAAATGGAAAGTCCAGTTGTAACTTGTTCTTCCCATTTGCTTTTGGTGGTGAGTAGGGTCTTGTTTTGATGTAGGGTTCAAATTCTTTAACATAAGAAGGCTCAGCATCATAGAATGTAGGAGCCACAATTGCTGGAGTGAGCACCTTCAGAATTGTGGTAGATATTGTTGGAGCTGAGGTTTGGCTAGAGAACAGAGTTGATGTAATAGATTGATTGATCAATCTTTCTGTCCTCATTATCCTTTCATAGTTTTCCTCTTTCATCTTTTGTAGAGCTTCAATTTTGGCTAGCTTTTCCTCTTCTGTCAAGTTTGAGAAATCAAACTCTTCAGATAGAGCTACTTGTTCAGGTTTGGAATTGCTGGGGGAGGCTGTGACAATGAAGTCCTGTGGATTGACCACTATGGTAGGCTGCTGCTCCCCTTCACTTGCTGCTTCCCTTCTTGGCTGCTCCCCCTCACTTGCTGCTTCCCTTCTTTCAGAAATTAAGATTTGACTTGTAGTTGCCACAGCCTCTTCCACTTTCTCCCCCTTTTTGTTAGCATCAAGGGTTTGACTAGAAGTGGGGGCTGCAACTAACTTTTCTAGCAGTTGGGTTTGCAGTTTCTGATGTTGAAGAAATTGCTCCATCTGGGATTCCATCTTTTTCACTCTTGAGTTGAGTAGTTGCACAGACTTTGCCAGGTTGTCTTCTTTGATGAACCTTTGTTGCAACACCCTCTGAGTGGCTGTAGGAGCTAGTTGCTCTAGCTTGGAATCCACAGAGATATTCACATCCTTGATTTCTTGTTTGACCTCCTCTAAGTTGGATCTCTGAATCACCATTTGCATCTTTTGTAACTTTAGGGAGTCAATTGCCTGTTGAAGAACAACCTTTCTCTGTGGATCTGCTTCTGGGTGCTCAGCCAGGGCAGATTTATATTGCCTTATAATTTCCATATCAAGTTGATGATAGGTGTAGTTGTGAGCAAATGCAAAATCATGAATACTGCTACCACCTTCATCTTCAAGGCTCTGGCTGTCTTCATCTTCAGAATCTTCAAATTCTTCACTCTCAGCAGTGGTTGGCAGAGCTGCTATAGATTCTTTAGCTCTAAGTAGAGACTGTGAGGTGTGCACTAGGTGCATTGCCTCCTCTGCTTCCACATTGCCCTGTTGTGCCAGAATTTGATAGGCAGGAACAGGGTGAGTAAAGGTTTCAGCATCCAAAGAAATGGAGTCAATCATGGACTGATATTCCCTTTGATATTCCATTTCCTTGGCTGCATCCTCAACCTCCATTGACTCACTAGCAATGGCTGCTTCTTCCATCCTTATTTCTCCTGTAGTCCCTTCTCTCCCCTCATCTTTCTTTTCTTGCATCAAGGGCTCCCCTTGGCTCACACCTCTCACACCCTCACCTTCACCTACTAAGGTGGAACTCTCAAACTCTCCTTTTGCCTGACCGAAAGAAATGGCCAGCCTCTCATTATTTACCTCTCCTTTTGCCTGCTCACAAGGCAGCCTCTCACTCCCTTCCCTCAATCCTAAAAGTGTTTCAACTACTGAGAACTCCTCCACACTTGACACAGGAATGTCAGATATAGCAGTGGTAGAGTGAGTTAACAACGGATAAGGAATATCCGTTGATGGTGTAGTTATAGCTGTCAACGGATGGCTAGATAGAGGCGCATCCGTTGATGGAGAAACACTTGTCAACGGATGAAGGATATCCGTTGAGGAAGGAATAATTTTATCCGTTGAAGAGAAAACCAACACTGAATCTGTGGAGATTGATTTTAAGTTCGAGGCCACAGTCTGTGTTGAGAATTCTGGAAGGGAAGATTGATGGTCCAACAAATCATCTAAAGGATGATGACCACCAATTGCAGAATGGGGCTTCTCCAAGAATCTTAAAGATGGAGAATCAGGAATTGATGTAGATATCATATCCACATCCAGAGATGGAGTTGGTGATGGTGGATTGTAATGTGTGTCGATTTGAAGATTAAGATCAAGGGGCTGTGACTCCACATTTATTGAAGCCACATCAAACTGAGTTTGAGAAGGTACAGTTTCCTGTACAGTGTGTGCACCCTGTGATTCCCCTGTGGTTTTAGATTTCACTCTTCTTCCATAGGTTTTGGAGATTGGGCTATATGTGTCTCTAACCCTCTTGTGCAGTGTTCCTTGTGGAGAACTTGATTCAGTAGTCACACTCTGTTGAGAGAGTGTAACTGGAATTTGGCTTGAAGTTACATTAGCAGTCTTTTGAGAGACTGAAATGGTGGTTGCACTCATCTCTCCTTCCTTATCCTTAGAGCTTCTTTGATGTTCACCCTGTCCCTCACCACTCACTACCACCTTCACACTCCCCTCAAGAGTTTTGGTAGGTTTTACAACAGGTGTCTTTTGAGAGACACTTGAGGTTTGCTTTTTAGACTGTGATTTTGGAACTCTGGATTTGGTCACTTTGGTAGGAGCCTATTTGGTCACAACTACAGACTCCATTGTGACACTAGAAGGCAAAGAAATTTGGGGGTTGGAGATAGGGGTTTCAGAGTTAGAGATAGTTACCTGAACAATTGGTAGATATACCAATTGTACTCCTGCATTGAGGTTCATTCGAATCAGGTCACTTAAGACTCTCTTCTCCTGAACAAAACATTGGAACTTGCTATCCGGGTTAGCAATGGATAGCTTATTCTCAGATACATGCAGTGCTAAGAGCATTAAAAATCTAGCAAAGTAGATATTCTTGCTCCTAGTTTCCTTTTTACCCAACTTTGCAGCTATCTCATACATAACTAATGTGCCAAAATTATAGAATTTATCATTTAAGAGGATACACATCATAGTTAGCATGGACTGGGTAACAGCATCAAAATTACTAATTTTTCCTGAAAAAGTTTTAATGAAGGCATCACAGAAATAGCTCCATTCTTTAACCATTGTTTTCCTAACAATTTTCCCTAAGTTTTCAGTACTAAGGGCATAATTAATAGAATTAAGCATGGCAACAATTTCAGCATCAGTGGGTACTTTCAGACAGTTATTCTCAGGCAATTTTAAACAAGCAGTTATTACATCAGAATTAACCACATAGTTTTTACCCTTTAAAGAAAAAGCAAGTGTACCGTCTGTGCCATTGTACTCAGCAGATGTCCACATTTCTTCAATTACCTCGTGGATTAAGGGAGTGGTGGCAGTCATAGCATATGACAGTTTGCATTTCTTCACGAAACTCATCAAAGTGTGGTAAGCTTCTGGAGCATTAACTGTGTCAACAAAGGCCGCGAAAATGTTCTTCTCATAGGTAAACCCAGTGGAGGACATCATCTTAACAATAGGCGCTATTGAAGTGATTGAACTTTGGTTACAGAGAGTTTTAGAGAAGAAGATGCAGTTAACTTTTGATATGCTTGAAAATGAATAAAAGTGAGATGTGAGAGTACAAGTCAGCCATTTATATTTTTCAAGAATTAAAAATGAAATAATTAAAAGTAATTACTCCATTGGTCAAAAGTAACTGTCAGATAATAAATAAAAAGAGAATAAGTACAGCCATGATTAGATATACACGTTTACCAACGGTTATAAAAAAAATGTATATCAACGGATATAGAATGAACGGTTGAGATACAGTTTATCCGTTGATGACGTGGATAGCCTGTTACCCGTTGACATGCGAAAATCTAGTAATGTGTTTATACTATCAACGGATAAAAGGATATCCGTTGATAAGCTAATTTTGCCTTAGACAAAATTTCTGCAGAAAATTTTTCTGAAAGTTTTAACTTTCAAGTAAATCAAAACACATTTCTAGCTTCAATGCAGTGAAGTCAAATATCACTAGGAATTATGACAAGTTAAGCATACCTAGATCACCTACCAATCTTGTGAATGTGGATTCATCAAGAGGCTTGGTGAAGATATCTGCAAGCTGCATTTCACTTGGCACAAAGTGCATTTCTACTGTACCATTCATCACATGTTCTCTAATGAAGTGGTATTTGATGTCAATGTGCTTGGTTCTCGAATGTTGCACTGGATTCCCTGTGATGGCAATAGCACTTGTGTTGTCACAGAAAATTGGAATCTTCTCAACTTTTAGACCATAGTCAATGAGTTGGTTTCTCATCCATAGAATCTGTGCACAACAGCTTCCAGCAGCAATGTACTCAGCTTCAGCTGTAGAAGTGGAGACTGAGTTTTGTTTCTTACTGAACCATGAAACAAGCCTGTTTCCTAGAAATTGACAGGAACCTGTAGTACTTTTCCTATCAACTCTGCAACCTGCATAATCTGCATCTGAATAGCCAGTTAGATCAAAACCAGATTCTCTTGGGTACCAAATGCCAAGGTTTGGTGTTCCCTTGAGATACCTGAAAATTCTTTTAATAACTATTAAGTGAGACTCTCTAGGGTCAGCTTGAAATCTAGCACAAAGACAAGTAGAAAACATTGTATCAGGTCTACTAGTTGTTAGGTATAGAAGTGAACCTACCATGCCTCTATAGCTTGAGATGTCCACAGACTTTTCCTTAGTATTCAACTCAAGCTTAGTTGCAGTGGCCATAGGTGTTTTAGCAGATGTACAATCCATTAAGTCAAATTTCTTTAAGAGATCATAAATATATTTTGTTTGACTTATGAAAATGCCCTCATTAACTTGCTTTACTTGTAGGCCAAGAAAGTAAGTTAATTCACCCATCATGCTCATTTCATACCTACTTTGCATAAGTTTGGCAAACTTTTTTCAAAGCTTCTCATCTGTAGACCCAAAAATAATATCATCTACATAGATTTGAACAAGAATTGAAGAGCCATTAATATCCCTATGAAATAAGGTTTTATCTACTGTACCTCTAGTGAAGTGGTTCTCCAAAAGAAATTGAGATAAAGTGTCATACCAGGCTCTTGGTGCTTGCTTCAAACCATAAAGTGCTTTCATGAGAAGATATACATATTCTGGAAATTCTGGATCCTCAAAACCAGGAGGTTGATGGACATAGACCTCTTCTTCCAGTTCCCCATTTAGAAAGGCACTTTGGACATCCATCTGATAGACTTTGAAATTGGCATGTGCTGCATAGGCTAGAAAGATTCTTATTTTCTCAAGTCTTGCCACTGGAGCAAAAGTTTCATCAAAATCTATTCCTTCTTCTTGAGAATAGCCCTTTGCCACTAATCTAGCTTTATTCCTCACAATTATGCCATTTTCATCTGTCTTATTCTTGAGAACCCATTTAGTACCTATGACACTTCTATCATCAGGTTTGGGCACAAGTTTCCATACTTTATTTCTTTCAAATTGGTTTAGTTCTTCTTGCATTGCTAACACCCAATCTGGATCTAGAAGGGCATCTTCCACTTTCTTAGGTTCCTCTTGAGAGAGGAAGCTACTGTATAGACATTCTCCTTGAGTGGCCCTTCTAGTTTGGACTCTTGAATTTGATTCACCAATGATTAACTCAAATGGATGATTTCTAGTCCATTTTCTTGCAGGTGGAAGGTTTGATCTTGATGAGGTTGCTTCATTTCCATGATCATGTTGATTTAGCATTGAATTTTGACCTTGAGAAACTCCCCCTGAGTTTGTTGTCCTTGCTGAATTATGAGGTTGACTGTCAATGGATGCATCATTTTGCCTGTCGACGGATGCTTTAGAATATCTGTCAACGGATGTATCTCTGATAGTGTCAACGGATGTTGCAGAATGACTGTCAACGGATGTTGCAGAATGACTGTCAACGGATGCTTCATTTCCGGTGTAAGCATCACTTCTAGTTGGTATAACAGCTCTAGGTGGATCTCTGTGGTCATGATCTTCATTTTCCTCATCATCATCATAGTAAATTCTTCCTTCACCTTCATTCTCAAATTCCAACTTGTCATGGTAACCTTCATCATTTAGGCCTAGAATCTTTTGATCATCAAACACAACATGTACAGATTCCATAACAATGTTGGTTCTTAGATTGTAGACCTTGTAGGCTTTCCCTGCTGCATATCCAACGAAAATAGCTTCATCTGCCTTTGCTTCAAATTTGCCCAAGTTATCTCCATGATTCCTTAGCACAAAACACTTACACCCAAAGACATGTAGGAAAGCTAAAGTTGGTTTCTTGTTGGTTAATAACTGATAAGGAGTCATTCCTCTAGCTTGATTGACCAAGGAAATATTCTGAGTAAAGCATGCAGTGTTGACAGCTTCAGCCCAGAAATATGTTGGTAACCTTGATTCACTTAACATTGTTCTAGCTGCTTCAATGAGAGTTCTGTTTTTCCATTCAACAACCCCATTTTGTTGAGGTGTTCTGGCAGCAGAAAACTCATGGACAATTCCATTCTCTTCACAGAAAATCTTCATTGTTGAAATACCATTGTCACTCCTGATTCTTTGTACTCTGTCTTCAGAACCATTGTTTAGCATTCTGAGATGATTGATGATGATTTCACTTGCACAATCCTTGGAGTGCAGGAAGAAGGTCCATGTGAACTTAGAAAAATCATCTACAATCACCAGACAGTATTTCTTCTTTGAAATAGACATGACATTTACTGGACCAAATAAATCCATATGCAGCAATTGAAGAGGCTTAACAATGGATGACTCTGTCTTGCTTTTGAAGGATGATTTCTTTTGTTTCCCTAATTGGCAGGCATCACACAGCCCATCTTTGACAAACTCCAATTGAGGGATTCCTCTAGCAAGATCTTTTCTTACCAAATCATTCATAACTTTAAAATTCAAATGTGACAGCTTCTTATGCCATAGCCAACTCTCATCCTTACTTGCTTTGCTGAAGAGACAAGTAATGAATTCTGAGCATGCTGAATTGAAGTCAGCTATGTAAACATTTCCTTTTCTAAAGCCTGTCAATACCACATTGTTGTCTTCCTTGGCAGAAACAACACAGGCTTCTTTTGTGAACTTTACTTCATAGTCTTTGTCACAAATCTGACTGATACTCAGCAAATTGTGCTTCAAACCTTCAACTAAAGCCACTTCTTCAATGATGACATTGTCTTTTGAAATCAGGCCATATCCCTTAGTATATCCTTTGCTGTCATCTCCAAAGGTAATTCTAGGGCCAGCTCCTTCCTTGAACTCTGTGAGCAGGGTTGAATCTCCTGTCATGTGCCTAGAGGATCCACTGTCTAGGTACCAGAGATTCCTTCTGTTTCCCTGCACACATTTCAAAAACAAATCAAGTTGATTTTTGTACCCAAGTTTCCTTGGGTCCTTTCTTGTTAGCCTTTGACTTTACACTCTTAGCATTCTTCAACTTAGGTGTAGATGCTTGAGTGATGGGGTTTGACAAATGCTCATTTGCATGAATATTGGATGCATGCATGTGTGGAAAATTGGCATACATATTATTCATGTTAGGTATGTTCCATGACATTTGTGGCACATTCATAGATTGAAAGTAAGGATTAGACATATATGGCATGTTCACATATGGATTTGAAAAACTAGCATTTTGATACAAACCAGGCATAACAGGCATTGCAGGCATACATGGCATTGGTTGAGGTACATGAACAGGAGCCTTGTTGACAATCTTGCAATTAGAAGATAGATGATTGACACTATTACAATTACTACAAGTTTTCCTAGGAGCAAACTTGTCAGGCGAGTAATTGTTTTTCTTGTTGATGCCTATCTTACCATTTCTGTTCTTTTTCTTTTTGCCCTCAATTTCTACCTTTTCATTGTCTGATTTACCAACAGCCTTTTTGTTGTGTAAATCACCTGTCTTAGCCTTCCCACTGGATTTGGTTTTGCTGCACTCACCACTAACAAAATTCTTGTTTACTGGACCATACTTGATATCCAGTTTCCTAAGTTCCTTCTTACTAACAGACTTTTTGTTAGTCGACGGATACCTCTCATCCGTTGACGGTTCATCTGTCAACGGATGATCACTATCCGTTGATTCACAAATAGTCTCTAGATCCTCAAGGCCAGGTTCTAGCTCCTTTTTCTTTTGAGTCCAGGTATCCTTCACAAATGATTCTATTCCCTGAACTTCTATTATGTTTTGTGAAATATTCCTATAACTTTGAAATTTAGCAATTATCCCCTGTTCTTTTTCAAGCTGGTCTTTTAAAATCAGTTCTCTTTTTAACACAGCTTCAAGTTCACTTTTAGCATTATTGCAATCAACTCTCATTTTCTCAAATTCTAGAAATTGAGTTTCTAGAGCAGCATTTCTATCACTTAAAAACAGATTAGACTCTTTAATTCTATTGTTCTCTTTAGTAAGTGATTTAAGAGTAACACTTAAGTGATATAGTTCAGTAGAAATTTCATCTATAACACTATTGCATTCCTCTTTGGTGAGCTCAGAGAGATTAGTAGAAAATACCTGATTGCTAGCTGAACTTGCTTCCTGCTCTCCAGAATCAGCCATTAAAGCAAGGTTGACTAACTCAACATCATCATCAGAATGATTGTCATCAACAGCCCAGTCATACTCTTGGGTCAAGAATGCCTTTCCTTTCTGCCTGAGAAGATCAAAATATTTCTTCTTATAGTCAACAGCCTCAGTTGGCTTTCCCTTGTTCTCAGATCTAGGTTTCCTGCATTCACTTATCATATGACCAGCAATTCCACAATTGTAGCATTTAATTTTGGATTTATCCACATAGTTGCTTGTGGAAAAATCCTTGTTAAATGGCTTGGCCACCCCAGAGTTTCTCTTGAATTTCAGCTTAGAGAATCTCCTAGATAGAAAAGCTAAGTGCTCATCTATCTCATCCAATTCATCCTGCTGAAGAGCATTCAATTCCTCAGACACCTTTTCCTTGCTCCTTCTTGATTCTGCTCTACCTTTACAAACCTCCCTGTTTGGTGTAGAACTAGCAGTTTCTGTCCTTTCCTCCTTTTGCTCCAAGTTGGCAACAAGTGCAACTGACCCACTTTTCTTTTGAGACTTCTCAATCTCTTCATCCTGCTCCATTTCCAGCTCATAGGTCTTTAAAGTTCCATGGAGCCTTTCAAGAGTAAATGTCTTGTACTCTTGAGTATTTCTTAGAGAAACAGTCATTGGCTTCCATTCCTTGGGCAGTGATCTCAGAAATTTGAGATTAGAATCTTTAACTTGATAGATTCTTCCATACAGTTTTAAACCATTTAGTAGCTTTTGAAATCTACTAAATGTATCATTCAATGTTTCTCCACTCTTAAAGTGAAAATGTTCATACTGTTGGATTAGTAGTTGCATCTTGTTTTCCCTTACATGTTCTGTTCCTTCACACAGGGTTTGAACAATGTCCCATACTTCCTTGGTGGTAGTACAGTTAATAACATTGTCAACCATGTCTATTTCTAGACCATTGAACAGAATATTCATGGCCTTTTTGTCTTTGTGGACTTCTGCAATATCTTCAAGACTCCACTCAGAAACAGGTTTGGGAATGAGAGTGTCAGGCACATCATCAGCCAAGCCAACTCTTGTTGCTGTCTTCATTGGAACGTGAGGACCCTTGTCAATGCAATCCACAAAACCCTCATCAATAGACGAGAGATGTAGACGCATTTTTACTTTCCAGTGAAAGTAATTTTCTCTATCCAGAACTGGAATCTTTACTCCATAATCCTTCTTAGACATGTTGGAAGTGTGTTGATCTTTAAACTTCAAATATGTTAGAAGCTTGCTCTGATACCAATTGTTATTCCCAGATTACACACTTGTATAATTGTAGAAGGGGGGGTTGAATACAATTCTTGATATTTATAAATTTCTGATAAGAACTCCAGAAATTTATGCAGAGATAATTGCAATGTAAGATTTAAACACAAACACATATAAAATCAGGTGGTTAATATGCACCACCTGAAGCTTTTATTTGAAGAAAACTTTGTGATACAAAATGTACACAGCTACCGTTTTACAACTCTTTGCTTCTAAGGATATTCAAGAAACCCTAAGCAAATATGTCTGTTTTCTTAACCTACAAAGAGTTGCTACACTTGGTTATATATCCCAAGTTTTACAAGTACTACTGGAATAAGATAATACTAATCTAATTCTAGTTGACTTGCTACTACACTCCAAATACACATGTAGCCGAAAGATTGTCCTTGTGTTCAGACATGTCTCCTGCACCTTTCTTGTATTCATAGTGTAAATAGAATGCTTCTTTCTTCTGTGTTTCCAAAGTATGGCTGCCATACTGCTTTTTGTATCTACTATCAACCCATGTGATCTGTCAGTCAAACATGTCCTTATCAACTGCTAATCCCCAGCTAATCATAGAAGACAGTGTAAATGATTATCCGTTGATGTTGTACACTGACATCCGTTGATGATGTATTGAGCGGTATCCGTTGATCTTGAGACTTGAGCTGTATCCGTTGATAGAGTGGATTTGAGTTGTATCCGTTGATAGAGTTTTGTCTTCATCTGTTGATACACTTTCACTTAGACAGAATTACATAGCATAGCTTATTTATAATTGGTTACCTTATTCTGTCTATCCGTTGATAGTCAACATGACTGTGGATAAAAACCCTATCAACTAATAACATAGAGATACTTGCAGTATGCTACAAAACCTCATCCGTTGATGAGCTACCTGTCAACGGATAGAGTTATAAATCCTCATCCGTTGACAGCTACAAACCTTATACAATTTGATTAATTTGTGAAGTTATCATCAAGTACAACATATTCCTAACAAAACTACACCATTATCTTACCAATTTTAGAAGAGTACAATAAACTGGATTAGGATAACACCAACATGAAATAAGATTAGTTCCAAACCTTGGGCTTTGCAGACCAGCTTGAAGGCTTAAACGTTGACAGTCATCTTAGCAAGTCATTCCTCTCCCAGGGTCTGCAGGATGGTTGTAAATATCCAATGGCTGAACCACCAGCAGTCGTACTTAATGAAGCCCGCACAGGCTATGAACTAATGTGTGACACTGAATCTGCTTTGGAACCCTGTCCATGGCCTAACCAGTCGCTACTTCCAGTATTAACAGGAATGACAGGAGAGGAAGCCCCTGCAGAATAGCACACGAAAGAACATATTTTCAATTAATTTAAAAAGCAGGAGATTAATCCCCATGTGCTTGATACAAAAGTATAAATTAATTTTATTTCTCAAAATGTGCGTAGATATTTGAACAGTGATCGAGCTACTGCAAACTCCTACACTTTCAATGTACAAAATTGGTGAACTTTAGTACTTCCATGAAGTTTTTCAAATAATATGTATACCATTGCACCAACAATCATTGCAATTGATGTTTACCACAAAACTAACAAAAGTAAAAAAATGAAACACAAAAGATAATGGATAATGTAGAAGGTTAAAAAATAATTGATACCAGCTCTTTCATATTCCTCTATCTCAATGAACAATCAGGTTGCAGATTCAGCCTTCCCAATGGCATAATAAATTTCAGCAACCTTTTTGAGATATTAGCTATTTCAGAATTTGGCTCCTTCATACGGGCAGTTGCTTGATTCAGAGAAGCCTCTGCCAATTTTCCCCAAAATGTGCCAACTGCCCTTTCAAAGCACATCCTGGCCATCTCATAGTTAAATGAACAATTTAAGTAACAAACTTTAAATGACATGAATAAAGGAAATAATCTCAAATGAAACATTTGCATTTAGACTAATATAGATACATAAGATACAAAATCAAGATTAATCAACCATTTGGACTACAAGAACTCAAAAGTATTGAGAAGTCATTCACCATTGCTTAACATATGAGAAATTAGAACAACTCTAACAATCAAACTCTCTACCTAGACAATCAGTAAACACAAATTAACATTAAACATTTAGCATTTTAAAACCATGAATCAGAAAATCGTCTCCATTTCGAAGTGCTCATGAAACATCCTTCACACTTAAGAAAAAATTGAAAAACTCTCTTAGAGCTCCAATCAAGCACTTGGGCTGCAAGAATTCAAATTAGTCAGATATATAAAAATTGAAGGAGAATGCTTGAAAAACAACCATTCATATAAACACAAAACAAATCACCAAAAAAATAGATACCGATTTACCAACCCTCTTATTTGTGTATGCTTTGATTTAGGAGGCGGGTAACCTAATTTCTCACAATTTCAAATCACCACAAAACAAATTAAGGTCTATATATAAAGGTCTATATATAAAATACATACATATACATTGCAGTATATAACAATTACGAATAAAAAGAAAAATATACATTGATTGAAATAAAAAGAGTAAGAGAATCAATTAAAAGATAGAGAATGAGATGAGTGATGAAATTGATATCTGATTTTAGATGTCCATTCCTTGAGGAATGAAATCTGTATTTTTTCATTATTCTAAATTGAGACTGATTCTTATTGCATCCATGTATCTGTAAGAACCTGCAAACACAATTACAGGAGAAATGGCAAAAATAATGAATCGATTAATACAAAATAACCTAGAGATTTTCATCCATGGATGCTTAAGGATTTCAACCACGTTATATACCAACAATATCCTATATAGTAGAACATTAGATAACCCAACAATCTAAACCTGAATTGTGCATCTCAGTGAGAATAAATGAACACAAATTACTACCACTTTGTTGATAATCACCAAATTTATTATAAATTGTTAGAAGTGAAGAAATTTGAATAGATTTAAAAAGAGTGAACAACAATATATGTATTAAATAAAAAATAGAAATGTAGTTGGTACCTTGTCATTCTCCAGGGTTTGTTAATTCACTTCTCTGTTAGGTTTGTAATGCCCCGCAGTAGCTTCTTTTGTAGTGCAGCTACTAATTATAATCAGAGGCGTTAAAATATGCATCAAATTTAAATAAAATAGTGGATATATGTTACACGTAAGATAGCTTCCATACTGTTTGTAAGATTAGAGTGATTGACACTTGCAGACTCCTTCATTGATAGAACCTACAAAATATACATGCCTCACCTGCATATAACTATGGCTGGGTTCAGGTGATATGTATAAACCTGGATAATTCGTGGCCTATTTTCATCCGGTATCGAACAAAAGCTGCAGCTATTTCAATCATCCGGAACACCTACAAAACATCCATACCTACAATTCTGACAAATTGTGCATAACCTCCATCAATACCTACAAATCATTCAACCAGAAAAAAATTTAAAACCAGGCACGGAAAAAATACAACCCATCCACTTGTATTCATTCAATCAATTGAAGCGATGAGGTCAAGCACGGAAAAATAATAGATAATTCTCTCAGAACTTATATCAAACTGTAGGAATACAAAATCAAAATGACAACTATCAATCAAACAATTATAGAAGAATCACCTATACATTAGTAATGATATAAAATGAAGAAGGAGATAGAGGACCCAAAGGCATGCGCTTACAACCCGTGTGTGAATAAAACGAAGCTTAAAACTATGATATTCTACAAAGAAAATCTTCCGATAACTGAAACACCAACCATACATACCTTTCTTTTCAACAGGTTGTTGGATATGAATACAGATCACAGAAGAGTTAGAAGAATACAGAGAGAGTAGATCACAGCTTTTGTCCGAACAATCCAAGAGGAATTCTTTTTCGACCTGTTGAAAGCAGGGTTACGATCATATTTGAGAAATCAAATCGATAGATATGAAGATCATGTACTAACCTGTATTTTTCATGCCAAATCAACGATGTCGCAATATAGTTTAGCTTAAAATTTTGAAATCAAACTCCGTTTAAGATTTGAATGATTATAGCATAGTTTTGGTCGATGTCAAAATATGAGATGTGAATTTTAATTTTGAAACAAAATGAGTCGTGCTGGGTAAGATTATAAAGATATGAAAAGATTTGATATTAATTGATTGGGTTTTAGAATATGGAGCCGGGTCAAATAATAGCCATAAAACATACTAAAACACATTAAAATGAGATGGGTAATATCCATGAGAAAATGGGTAATCAAAGTTGGGTTGAAAAAAGTGGAGCCGGGTCAAGTATTGTAAAAAAATAAAGGAAAACCCATTGAATAGTATCCATGGGAAATGGAGAAATTTTGGAATTAAGATATATAGATGACCAAGATTTTAAAATAGCTTATGTTTTTAAAAAGTCCAATGCATTTATAATGGGTATAAAAAAAATGTATTATCTAACTAATGTTTTCTTAAAATGCTTATTTTTTTTCAAAAAAGACTTTTGTGGGACCGATGGAGTAAGATGCATTGAGTTCTGCATACATGTCTGAAATTGCTTACAAAAGATTTCTTTTGCATGAGGCCTCTTAGTAACTCTCAAAACTTGAGATTTCTCACCATTAAATTTAACTTTTCTGAAGCCTTTTTATAATTAGTTCTGAAAATGTGATTTCGAGATTTATTTGTACATCAATCTATACAAAAGAGACGGTGCATTGTCTTGAATGTAGGAGTGAGAACAACATTTTTCAAACCAAATTGTTTCCATACCGACGTTACAGCCTTTACAAATTCGAACCTCCTCCACTATGGAAAAATAGAATGAGTGTCATCTCAAAGAAAGACATTTATCTAATTAAAGTATTATCCTTTGAAACTTTCTATGAAAAAATAAAGATTTTACAAGTTGGGAAAGAGTGAGTGATGAAATAGAAGCAGAAACTATAGAGTTAAGACAATGGTTCATATAAAGAAGGAACACGGGCTGAAAGAGCTGGAATGTGATGCCCCCTGAGTTGACCCCTGACTGTGAGCTTGATGAGGGCTACACAAAACCATATATAAACTATAACTTACTGCAACTTCATCTCTTTAATATATATCACCCATTTCAAAAGCGATTCAGTTGAAACACTAATTTAAAAATTTTGACATTTATCAATAACTAAGTTGATATAAATTTTAAATTTTCTAATAATTAAATTAATACCAAATTTTAAATTTGTGACAAAATTGAGTCTATTTTGAAATTAGAGTTTCATTTGATATATTTGAAGGAAATGAATGATGACTTTGATAATTCTCCCGATGTACTTAATATGATTGAAGGAATACTTATTTTACTATATTACTAATCATTTCTCAATCTTATTTACTTTCAGGGAGTATCTCATGCTTCATCATTGAAGTAACCTTGTAAACAGTCAAAATCATAAACATAGGATCAAGCTATTGCTGGTTGTGTAAAGAGAAAGACATAAATAAAGAACACAAGGAGAATGATTGGAAGAGATTGAAGTTATCTTATTGATCATATCATTCTGAGCCACATTACTACACTTCTTGTCCCTATATATGGGACTAACAATAATAGAGGATAGACAAAACATAGTACAATCTCAGTCCAACAAACTTTGTCTTGCATTGAGTTAGACAGGTGGATAGATGCTAGGTGTGAAAAGACATGTTGCTCCTCTATACGCCCCCTCAAGCTGGAGAGGGAGGTGGAACCGAAGCACCCAGCTTGCCAAGAAGGTATTGATGCTGGTTCACAGGGAGGATTTTTGTGAGGATGTCAGCAACTTGCTCAGTATAGGGCACATAGGTTGTCTGAATTGCACCATGGTTGATGTGATCTCGAAGGAAATGGCAGTCCACTTCAATGTGTTTGGTTCTCTCGTGCAGGACAGGGTTGGCTGCAATGGCCAATGCAGCTTGATTGTCACATTTGAGCTCGGTTGTTGGCAAGGCTTTGATGCCCAGGTCCTTGAGAAGAGTAGTCAGCTAAAGTACCTCGCAAGCTGTCATGACCATGGCGCGGTACTCATCTTCGGCTGAGGAACGAGCTACAACATTTTGCTTCTTAGCTTTCCACGAGATAGGCGAGTCACCAAGCAAAATACAGTACCCAGTGGTTGATTTTCTTGATATTGGACAGCTTGCCCAATCGCTGTCACAATATGCTTGGAGGGCAGCTACACTAGATGAGGCCAATAGAATCCCTTGTGGGACAGTGCCTGTCAAGTATCGAAGTAGGCGTTTAGCAGCTTGCATATGAACTGAGGTGGGTTGATTCATGAATTGGCTCAAATTTTGAACGGTGAACGATATATCAGGCCGAGTAATTGTGAGATAGATGAGCTGTCCCATGAGACGTTGGTAAGGTGCAGGGGAAGGCAAGACATCACCTTTGTCCAGTGTAAGTTTGAGGTTGGGATCTATAGGTAGCTGAACTGGTTTGGCTTGAGACATGTTGTGCTCCTTAATAATGTCAAGGACATATTTCCTCTGTGAAATGAAGAAACCAGTAGGAGATCTATCTACTTCCAAGCCCAAGAAGTATCTCAAGGGCCCGAGATCCTTCATATGAAAGGTAGAGGAGAGCATGTACTTGAGGTTATCCACATCAGCCATGGAGTCTCCACAGATCAAGAGATCGTCTACATAAATTAGCACAATGAGTGTGTGAGAATTTTGGTTTTTGATGAACAGACTATAGTCTGATTTCAGCTGTGTGTAGCCCATATTCAGGAGAGTCATTGAGAGCTTTGAAAACCACAATCTTGGGGCTTGTTTGAGGCCGTAAAGGGATTCTTTGAGTTTACATACAAGTCGAGGTGACTTGTTGTGTGAAGGTATAACTCCACGACTAACTCTGCAACCATAATGTGTGTAGCCCTGAGGCAAAGCCATGTAGACATCTTCAAATAAGTCACCATGTAGAAAGGCATTTGACACGTCCATGTGAATGGTGACCCAGTTCTTAATTGCTGCCACTGCAAGGAGAGTTCGTACTGTAGTCATCTTGGCTACTGGTGCGAAGGTCTCCGTGTAGTCTATTCCGAATTTCTGATGACAACCCAGAATAACTAGTCGTGCCTTATGCTTGTCTATGCTGCCGTCTGGAAGGAATTTGGTCTTAAACAGCCATTTAGATGCTATAGCAGTCTTGTCAAGAGGCAGTTCAGTAATGATCCATGTATCATTAAGCTCAAAGGCATCAAGTTCATTGTTCATAGCAGTGACCCAGTGCTCGTGTTGGATGGCCTCTTTGAAGTAGATAGGGTCGTTGTTCTTGACCAGTGATGTCATAAAATAGTTGAAAGTAGGATCGATTTTTGTTGAGGTGAGGTTTTGTATGTGAACAGCATTGTTGGTGACACAGTCCTGATGCCAACGAGGTTGAGTGTGGTGTCTAGAGGATCGTCTGAGAGATGCAGAGTTGGTATCATGATCTGTAGGTGGTGCCTCAGGTGCCTCATTATCATCACCATTCAAGTTCCCTTCATCTATGAGTGGAGGCTGTGGTGTAGATTGAAGAGTAGGCATTTCTGGGAGGAATTCATCAGATGCAGGTTGAGTGTCGAGATGTTGTAGTGAGATAGGAATTGGAGAGAGATATTGAGTGACAGATTCTTCTTGGAAAGGGAACACATCCTCGACAAACTGCACGTCTCTGGACACAAAGTCTTGCATAGTTTGTAGATTTAACAATCTATATCCTTTCTTTGCAGGTGGATATCCCAGTAGAACACATGGTACACCTCGAGGGTGAAACTTGTCACTTGAGAAGCTGGGATTTGTTGCAAAGGCCAAGCAACCAAAGACCTTGAGAACATAATAGTCAGGGGGTGAGCCATACAGGGCCTCATAAGGAGTAGTCGACTTGAGGATACTATTTGGGAGACGATTAATCAGATGGGCTGCAGTCAATACGCAATCCCCCCAGTAATTCAGTGGGAGATTAAACTGAAACCTCAGAGCTCGAGCAGTTTCCAAGATATACCGATGCTTCTTCTCGACCCTGGCGTTTTGCTGGGGTCTTCGAACACAGGAGGTTTGGTGCAATATCCGTTTGGAAGAATAGAATTGTTGACATTCAGCTGTTTTGAATTCCAATGCATTATCGGACCGGATTGTTTTGACTGAGGTCTGGAAGTGATTAAGCACAAAGTTGTAAAAGCTTTGGATGATATGAAGGTAATCACTCTTCATTTTAAGCAAGTACAACCAAGTATACCGTGTGTTGTCATCCACAATGGTCAAAAAGAACCTATATTGACCTTTAGTAGGTGTTTTATAGGGGCCCCAAAGGTCCACATGAACCAAGTCAAATGGATGAATGGCATGTGAATCACTTGGGGGTAAAGGCAACTTAGTAAAGCGAGCCAGGGGACAGGTCAAGCAGACTTTACTGAATGGTTTGTTTGAGGTTGGTAGATTTGGGATCAATTTGAGTTTACGCAGTGGTGTGTGTCCAAGTCTCATGTGCCAAACATCCAAATTTGGATGATTTTCACTTTTGAAAGCTTGCAAAGAGTTTTTCGTAGGAAAGTCAAGGTAGTATAGACCATTAGAGGCAGTGCCTGTGCCCACAACCTTTTTTGAAGTTGCATCCACGATTTGACAACAATCAGGGAAGAAAAGGACTTGACAATTATTGCTTTTGCACAGAGAGAAGATTATGTTGGAAATGTGGTACACAAAGCACGTTATTGAGTAAGAGATTAGGTAGATGGAGTTTATCTATATGTGAGATTGCAGCTTTATCTCCATTAAGCAGATTGATTTTGGTTGGCAAGGTTGAGGGGACTGCATCATTCAAGAGAGACAAGTCAGGTGTCATATGGTCCGAGGCTCCAGAATCAAGAATCCATTGTTGTGTTGAGGAAGAGGATGAGTGACATGACAGCATCCCTGAGAAGTGAAAATCAAAGTCCTCTGTTTTTGAAGAGTTGTCGAGGCATTAGTTGGGCTAGCTGCTCCAACTGTTGAGGTGTGAAGAGGATGCCAGAGGCTTGAGCTGTTGCAGCTGTTTTTGAAGGTAGATGCCTTGTGTTGGATGACCATCTAGGATCATTGTTGGGTCTGTTGAATCTGTTGTTGTTGTTGTTAGGAGTGAAAGAAGGATTGAAGGAAGGGTTTTTTTGGATGCTATTTGGGGTATCCAATGACAGTCCAGCATCTGTCATGGGTGTGACCTTTTACTTTGCAAGCACTACATGTTGCTCCTCTGTTCTCAGCATTTTTGCTGTACATGGCCATCACGTCTGGGTTAACGGCAGAGTTCTGCAGCAACTCTCTCTGGGCTTCCTCCTGTTGGAGTGTGGCTGATGCCATTTCAACAGATGGCAAAGGGTTTAGCATCAACATTTGGCTTCGAAGTGGCCCATAAATATCATCTATGCCATTGAGAAATTGGAACAACCTGGCCTCTTTTTTCTAGATCTCAATAGTGTCCAATAATTTCTGCACTTCTTCAGAGGGTTTAGAAATAACAGGAAGCTTGTTCATAGCATCTAGTTCCTCCCACAAGGTTCTCATAGAGGTGTAATACTCATTCACAGTGGATGAGTTTTGTTTTATCTCATATAAATCTTTACTTATCTTGTATTTTCTAGAGCCATTAGTTAGAGCAAAGTGTTTTTCAAGATGTTTCCAGATTTCTCTAGCATTTGTCATATACATAATAGATTTTCTAATAGTAGAAGAGACATTAGAAGTGAGCCAGACGATTACCATGTGGTTGCAGGTTTCCCACATTTCTGCCTTTGTGTCATCATCTGTGGGCTTGAGGATGGTGCCAGTGACAAAGCCCAGTTTTCTCTTCGAGGCTAGTTGGATTTCCATTGACCTGGCCCAAGATCTGTAGTCAGCTGAGCCTTGCAGCTTTTCCACTTGAACAGAGTTTGCATTCTCAGATGGGTGTAAGAAGAGAGAGTTCAACATTTCTTGGCATGTGGTTTTTTCAGGTGTTGTCGTAGCTGTGTTTATTGCAGGTGTAGCCATTGCTTAAGATTAGAAGAAGAGGTGTAGAGTGAAGATATGAGAGTAAAGAGAGGAGACAGGTGTTTGGTGAGAAAGGGGTAAAGAAACAGATCTATTGGTTTATAAGAAGCAAAGAAAAGAATGGTTCCTCCTCTTTACACGTCCAGCTCTGATACCATGTCAGTCACAATCATAAACATAGGATCAAGCTATTGCTGGTTGTGTAAAGAGAAAGACATAAATAAAGAACACAGTAGAAAGAGAATGATTGGAAGAGATTGAAGTTATCTTATTGATCATATCATTCTGAGCCACATTACTACACTTCTTGTCCCTATATATGGGACAAACAATAATAGAGGATAGACAAAACATAGTACAATCTCAGTCCAACAAACTTTGTCTTGCATTGAGTTAGATAGGTGGATAGATGCTAGGCGTGAAAAGACATGTTGCTCCTCTATAAACCTTGGAAACTGGCACAGAGTTCTTCTCCATGGTAAGGCTGGTACTCGAATTTATAACTCATCTCATGAAGATCCACGAGATTCTCTTCTAACAGAGGCTAATATCGTCAACTTCGGAAGTACAGAACATGTTATTTCTAATTATTGAAAATGTGTACAGATTGAGTTCTTAATTCCCCATTTGCAGTATCTTGATGATGAAGGTGCTCAAGTAGAACTTTGGCTATGTCGAGGATCTTCGTAGGCACTCTTATGGAGGATACAGTTGTCTGGTTGGATAAAGAATTTATTTAGTTACAACATTTGATTTGAAACTTCTCGCTCTTCCAAGCTATTTATTTTGGGATTTTTCAATTAGTTTTTTTTACTGTCTAGCTAGAGTAGCCGTCTAGGAATAATTCGAATAAGAGCAGTCCAGACTCTGATAACTCTAAAACTTGATCGGGTACTTCCTCGCCAACTCCTGCCTCGGAAGTGGTGTGATTGTTGTGGGGTGTCTGCAAAACAACACCGGAGGGTTTGGCCCCGAGGTGTCTCCAGCTTGAGAATAATAGTTGGCTTTGGAAGGTAATAATCAAGCGAGTATCACAAAAGTAATAAATGTGTGTGGGTGTGTAATAATGTCTGAACCCTAAACCCCATTTTATAGGGGTATTTATTGCCCTAGGCCCAGGGTTTAGGGGTAGGTTACCTCTGCTACTGATCGTTGGATCTGGGAGACCAGCCGCTGAATTCCAGGGATGCGGGACACGTGCCCCCACTTGTGAGGGTCGTTGACTCGAGTGTGCTAGTGTTGTGGCAGACATGATTGATACATGTCAATCATTGGCATTTAATGTTGGTCAGCGCCAGGTGTGGGAATGTCGGCTGAGCTGGAGCGCCACGTGTGCTGGCCTGGGGTCCCCTAGTCTGGGGAGGGGTCCTCGCCACGTAGCACTAGCACAAGTCTGGGTTGCGCTTCTCTTATTCTCATGAGCTAGATTTGTTTATAATTATGAGCTCAAGCTTGGGCTTTATTGGGTCTGGGCTATTTCTAGCCTATGAGACTCCAGTACATGCAATTACACAGTGGTTATACTCCGCTTGTTTCTTTAAAGTTCTTTTGTTGTTTTTTTTAACTATGACCATTCTAAGGTTTGTGTACGAAACATTACTCAACTCTATCCAATTTAAAGAACCTTTTTTCAAACTAGTTCTATTTCATGTATCCTTCATGTCAAAATTCCAACAAATTCATTTGTTATTGAGCTCTTAAACATCCTTTTTTGGTGCTTTTCAGATCCTGGAAAGTGTTTTATGATGACAAGGATCGTTTTTGTCATTAATTGCTAGTGAAAGAGCTCAGAGGATTTGGTGGTTGGTTGCTTTTACGGAGTTAGGAGTTAGTTATCTCCAGTAACTATAGATTGACCTGATTTTTTTTCCTTTTGCCACAGTGATTCTATTATCTTAGTATCTGTTCTGATATATGCGGTAGGGGAGAATCGATGGTTCGATAAGGCATAGTTCTCATTTACCACATAAGCTACACCATCACCCCTTACATTGACCTGATTTAAGTACGCTGAAATCTGTGCCTCTATTATTTACGAAAGTAGTCCTCATTTATCTTGTTAAAGGTGTTACATGCAAGTTAAATTATAGAGTATAAAATAAAGTGCAGCAGAATGGTCTTATCCGGAAGCAAAGGCCCTTTCCATTCTCTTTCTTGCAGTGGAACATAACTAATCAAAAGAATGGCTGTCATAAAATACTTATAAGTTTCTAATAGCTGATGTTAGATTTATCTTGTAAAAATTTGCCGATAATATTTGAAGATATGGAAAGAGAAGTCAGAGGAGGGGCATTCATTGATGATTCATTGCTGATAATTGTACTTAATTTAGTAAACTATAATTCACAAAAAACCTTAATATAATGCACATAGAACAATGTAAACTAAAAAAACATAAGAAATATAACAATTTATTTTTAAAAAATCTAACTAATGTAACACATTATCATAAACATATGCCAAAAATATATAAATAAACAAAAACAAAAGAAATTAATATTCAAATAAATAAATAAATAATTCATACTACACATATTTTCGAAAGAGTTGAAAAATATTGAGAAAAAATAAACCTACACATGAAAAAATACGATAACAAAAGCTTTAAATAATTTTAGAAAACATGTAAGGCTAAACTTTATAATATAATTTATAAAAATAACAATGACCACATAAAAGTACTTTAATAAAAATATTATTTTAATATTTTACTTATAAATTAAAAGTTTACTTATAAGGTTTACAACAAACGCGTTTTTTAAATTTATACTAAAAAATGAACACAAAATAACAGAAAAAATGAAGTTTTATTGAAAAAACAATATTTTCATATCTTCATATAATTATTTTGCAAAAATTGTAGATGCAGTACTACAACAATGGTAAATAAATTAAAAAGAAAATTTGAAAAAATATATTAATATATATATATATATATATTTATATTCAAATAAAAATAATTGGATGATTTTAATATTTATATTTAAAACAGAAAATGTCCAAAAAGCCGACCTCCTAGCTTCTAAGGCCCGACATGCTGATTTCCAAAAACATGGCCCTATATACCCACGGTTCACGCATTCTGCAGAAACGTGTTCTGGGATACGCATTCAGAGAATGCGTATCCGGGGTAACGCATTTTGTGAATGCGTGATGACGTCATCTGTGTCATTCTTACACAAACGCAGCCGGAATGCACTGGAGCTCAAAGTCGCCGTTCTGTAGCCACCCCTTCGTTCTCCATACTCCGTCAGTATCCACTTCATCTGAGTTTATCAAAATAAAGCCCACACCTTGATCTCCATTTTAACCCGTTCGGTTGTAGCGTTTCAGCCCCGTCGGGGCGTACACAACCCAATCGAGAATCTTATCGGAAAATTAGCTTCGAAATGGGGCTTTTAAATCTGGCAAAAAAAATGGAAATCTACAATTATAGGGTTGTAAAGGGAGATAATACGAGCAATTTGGTATATAGTATGGTAGTGGAAGATGCCGAAAGAAGATAGACTGATTGGTCAAATGTTTGATCGGAAATTTCAAGTCAGCCAGAGGTCGAGGACGATGAACAGTGTTCGAATACACCCATGTTGTACATGCGTGTCTGGTGATACGCAATCTCACAATGCGTGTCCCAAACTCTGTTCATGCGTACAGATTTGAGTTTTGTGAAGAATGCTCTTTTGTGAGATGCGTGTCCGGACACGCCTTTTCCAAATGCGTGTCCCGTGAATATTTAAGATCAAGCTCGGCGCGTGTAGGCATATCGGGCTAACAGTTCTCAAAATTCGGTACAAAGGGCCATCACCCTATTTAAAACACATTTTATAAACAATCACCTTCTTTATTACGCAATTCACCAAGTAATTAAACAGTGTTTTTACTAATGATGATCAGATAGATTTGTAACAATGATTGGATATTGGATAGTTACTATATATACTCTTATAGATGTTGTTTGGTTAAAATCTCACTGTAATGTGGTTTCCATATAACTGTAAACTGGGATAACCAAGCTTGTGATAATGGGGATGTTTGCGGGACTTATTTTCAGAATAAGTCAAATTATTTTAAGATAAAGTTAGAGATTTCTAACTTTTTTTTTGAAAAAGTTAACTTTTTTTTTTTGCAACTTATTGAATCTCAAACATACATTTAATACTTATATAAAAAGAAATTATTAAAATATGAAATTTTTATCCCAAAATAAGTTCATAAGAACTTAAAATAAGTCTAGCCAAACAAGCACGATATTATTAAGAATGGATTTTTTTATCACTCAGTAGTTCTAGAAAGTAACCACTAAACACCAAATGATTAATTATAACCAAAAATAATACATTTATTTTTGTTTTTAATCATCCCGTTAAATTTGTCGTTAAAATAATGTTAATGTGGATGTTAATGCTGAATAAATCGATGATTTGGCATAATTATTAGAACTTAGACACCAAAATATTTTACCATTTAAAATATATCATCATAGTAATTTTCTCCACAAAGTTTATTGTTTATTCAAAAATTAATACATTATTATTCAAAATATTTTACTTGTTATAAACGGTAGTTGACAAAAATTTATCACGATAAATGTAAAATTAATGAAATTATATACCTTTATTGAATAAAAAAACATTAATTTATATAAAAAATGTTATAGATTCATATGATTGATTTTAATAAATTAATAAATCAAATTTAAACACAAAAATAAGATCCAATCTTTGAATCAATTTTTTGGATTGATATCCAAAAGTTTGGATTAAAAAAATAGATACAAGAGCGCGATGAGAGCTCTTATAAGGACATATAAACCTAATTATTAAAAAACAATAGATACAAAATTGAAATTTTAAAATATCAAATCAGGGAAGAAGAATTAGTTTAAAGATAATAGAAATCGTTTGAAAAACAATGATAATGACATTTTTAATTTTTTCTATATTCAATAATAAGTTTTAAATTTTTGTTTATTATGTCATGCTAAATGATAACTGCCATGTCGATACTAAAAACAAAAACATTTAATTATGAGAAAAAGGAATCTGAGAGGTAACTTTCCTGAGATACTATCCTATTTTTAAATATTTTTAAAGCAGGAGTAGGCTACGGGCATCAAGATTTTTTATTTGATTCTACTCAATATCTCAGGAAAATTACCTTAATTATTTGGAAGCTCAATGGCTACTTTCTAATAGCAAAAGTTGAGTGGTAAAATAATCTATTTTTCCAATAGCTAAATTAATCTATTACGATGCTTAATAAAATGTATTATGTATTTTTCTAGAAAATTATTAAAAAATATTTATTTTAACTAATTTCTGAAAATACAGTGAGTATTATAAGGAATTTTAAAAATACATTAAAAAAAGGAAAATATAACGAAATGGAGTATAAAAAAGTAAAAAATTTGAGTTTAAGATTTTTATCCTAGTTAGACCTGAACAAATTCATATTTAATTCGATTCGATTCGATCCGATCTTATTTCCAAATATAAAGAAATTACTTGGTCAAAAAGTTGATCAGATCCAAAATTTATAAATATGTTCATCTATACAAACCGTCTTAAGGGTAAATATATATTAGACATTTTAATAATTAAATAATAAGACACCCGAAAAAAAATGTAATACTTAAAAACATGTAAGCTAAACTTTATATTATAATTTATAAAAATAACAAGAGGATTTATCAAAAATACCACTTTTTCTAAATCTTTTTGCAATTTTACCAATTTCTCAAAATATTTGCAAAAACATATTTTTCAAAAAAAAAAATAATTTGCAAAAATACCATCTTATTTGCAAAAATACGATCTGTAACTAGATGCAACCAGATGCAAGCAACCAGATGCAACGTTGTATCTGGTTGCATATATGGATGCGTTGCAGGTTGCATTTGTGGTTGCAGACCGTATTTTTGAAAATTTTGCAAATAAGATGGTATTTTTTGCAAATAAGATGATATTTTTGTAAATTATTTTTTTAAAAAAAAATTGTGCAAAAAAAAATTATGGATTTGGGTATTTATGAAAAAGTCCAAATAACAATTACCACATAAAAGTGCATTAATAAAAATATTAATTTAATATTTTACTTATAAATAAAAAAGTTTACTTATAAGTTTTACAACAAACGTGTTTTTTAAATTTATACTAAAAAAGTGAACATAAAATAACAGAAAAATGAATTTTTATTGAAAAACAATATTTTCATTACTTCATATAATTAATTTGCGAAAATTGCAGATGCAATACAACAGCTGTAAATAAATTAAAAAGAAAATTTGAAAAAATATATTAATATATATATAGGGTTTTGCTCAGGTGAGAACCCCCTATTATGATGAGAACTGAGATCTTATTTCAGACCCACAATATTTAAACAACTTTAAAATCCCAGCCAGATATTTAATTTAACTAAAAAAATAAAACATTTATGTGCACACACATGTAGATACACCGGTGTCACCGGCTCTGTTCATTCCGCCCCCAATCCCCACCCTTCCACCACGCAACCACCATCGGAAAACACAAAATCACCGCCCCCACCACGTACTGCACTCACAATCGATACATACAACCTATACTTACAACCCACCCATACTCCTACCCCACCGCACTACCGTCGCCGCCCCACCCTCACCCTACCGCCGAAGTCATTACACCGCCAACAATCAGTATGCGCAAAGAAATCACACGCGCTGCCACATTATCAGTCTCGGTCAACACACCTATTATCTCCGAGTCAAAAATCGTTATTTGTAACTTGTTGACTGAGTTGGATCATGAAAACTCGGAGGGAACTTGAATTTTTGTGAGTTCTGGAACTCCGACTTGAATCCAACCACCTCCGACCACTTCTTACACGACAAGAACGACTTGAATCCGATGACTTTTGAGGAGAACAAATAAGAGCATTAAATACATCAAGCGATGTTGATTTGTGTGGCTGCTGTTGTGGATTTTGCGACGATTTTTGGGCTGTCGGTGGTTAGTTTTGGTGGTGGTCGGAGGTGGTAGCTGATAATTGGATTTTATATCCACTTGGAATGCTTCGTATCGGCTTAAATTGATTAACTTGACCTCACTATGTGATGTTTTTGATGTGTTTGCATTGAGTTTTGCAGAAATAATAGTTGGAGGCATTGGTAGTGTGTAATGACATAATTGTGGTGGAATTTAGCTCGGGAGTAGGAGGCAAGAAGCAGGCCAGAGATACGTCAAGAAAAGAAGTATCAAGGAAATATAATAAAGGAGGGCTTGGAGTTTAAATAGCAAGAGATGGAGGCTAATTTGATTAAAGAGATATTCCAAATGGTACCACTGTACAATTGGCTTTTCCATTTGGTACCATCCAACATTTTTGACTTCCAAGTGGCACCACTGTACTTTTGGCTTCATCCATTTTATACCATTCTGTCAAGCAAACGTTAGTCAGACGTTAAATTATTCTTAATGGTACCACTATACAATTGACTTTTTCATACGGTGCCATCCAATATTTTTGACTTCTACATGGTACCATTTTTCTCTCAATAAAATCAAATTTTTCTTGGAATTTTCACAACTTATCTATATGCTTTGTCTGTAATAAGTCATTGATTCTCTAATTATCACTATTTCTGATAAGCAATCAAGTCATTCATTAGACTTGGATCCAATTGTCCAATCATAATAAACTTTGATCAATAGTTCAAAATATTAAATTAATACATAATAGATAGAATCAACCCGTATGAACATATACATATATAATGTGTGCTCGGATCTGTCCAGGAGCTTCCGGAGGATTAACTTCCGGGTAGGTTGCGCAGTCTTCACTGTTTTGGCCATATCTGAAGTTCTACAAGTCCGATTCTGACGATCTTACAGCTCACGCGAAGACAATGAAATTTTCTACAATCCTGGACAGAAGGTTTGAGCGCGGGCGTGCGACAACAGGGCACGGCGGCGCGGTCTTCGGCTGGTAGAAATCCTGATTCAACTAAAAAACGGTTTTTTAGGTATTTTCTTGGAGGACAAGACGCTGGGAGATGAGAGGGAGACTTGGAGAAGGATTCGCACACACCCACGTTTCTGTTCATGTATTGTTAGTATACAGGGACTTAGTCGAGCCTTGTTTGGACTTATTACATTCTTTGAGATATTTGCATGCTGATTGGTTTTGGTTAGTTTAAGGGGATCGTTGCATTTCATATTAGTTGCATTCATGCAATGCATTGCATTAGGTAGTATTGAGTCTGTTTATGCTTGAGGACAAGCATCAGTTTAAGTTTGGGGGTGTGATAAGTGGATTTTATATCCACTTGGAACGCTTCGAATCGGCTTAAATTGATTAACTTGGCCTCAAGTATGTTCTGTTTTTGATTCGTTTTAGCGAGAATTGTGCAGGGTTATTATCTAAGGGTTGGAGGATACAAATTGCATATATTATGGTGGATTGAAGTTGAAGAAGCAAGGAGTGGTAGTTCGCAAAAGAAACGAAGGCAATTGGATGAAAAATGAAGAAATGACAGCAAAAGCAGGTTCTGGCAGATTCAGAGAGTTCAGCTATGCTTGTTAGCAGCGCAGGAGCGCGTGGGGATGTCCTGGAGAGTGCAGGGGTGCTTGTGGAGAGCGCAGAGGTGCTAGGTGCCGCTGGACAGATTTCTACTTTGACTAGAATTATGTTTTTGGGACGTTTCTTGGGAAAAAGAATTCTGAGGCCTATATAAACACACTTTAACTTCAGAGACTGTACCAACATGCTAGATAAACACACAGAGAGAGCCAAAGCTAGAGATTCAAACTTGGAGATGGATTCCCGGAAGGACGTGACAGCATTCGGAGAGCTAGATCTACTTTTGTATTCTTCTTAATTAGGCGATACTTTTGGATGCTCATTTTGGATTTGTTTTCTAAACCTTATTACTCGAGCACTATTATTTTTATTCAGGTCTTGTTTTATATAATGTTATCACTAGATCCCATGATGACAAGCCGTTCGATTATGAATTAATCATTGTCATAGGATTCTAACGGATTTATCTATGTAGTTTAGTAGTTTGTTTGCTTTAAAGATTTGTGTGTGATGAATTCTTGATATCCTTGTATGGTTGTGCTTATTCTTCTTGGATGCGTAGCTAACATCTAAGTTTTATTGTTAATCTCTATTGAAGTGACAGTGGATATAGAGATTTAGAACTTGCCATGCTAGCATAGGTTTATGAATGTTTTGACATCGTGATTTGTAACCTAATTTTAACCATCTTATGCTGCCCTATGTGATCTCAATGGATAACTTGTGCTTAAACCGTTATGTTCTAAAATCTTATAGACATATAGGGTCTAAACATAATTGGTGTCTACCCAACCTTTATCTCTTTTGTGGATGTTTGAGTAGTTTGGTATTCGTATACTGACAGGTAGCCTATACTTGTTTCGTGTTGTCCGATCAGTTATCATAACCATCACATACATTGATTAAAGGCATCAACTCTAATCCAAGTATTTAATGAAGTTAGGATCCCATGTTATTCTCTCATAAGTAAATCAGTTTTAAGTTACGTTAGTTAATTAGTTCTTAGTATTGTTAATTTGCTTCTTAGTTTAATTAGTTAATCAAAACTCAAATTTGATATTTTTCTTAGCAGTGAATAAAGATCATACATTGTTGCATAGGTGCATATTCTAAAATTTACCAGTCTCTGTGGGAACGAACTCAACTTTATTCTATATTACGTGTGACCGCGTACGCTTGCGTGATTTTGTGTGAACAAGTTCTTGGCGCCGCTTTCGGGGACTCGGTTTTATTTATAGTTTATGTGCTTGTCTTCAGTGGTCATTAAAGTTCACTGACTCCGATTATTTTCTTATTTAGTTTATTGTTTTCTGTGTTTTTCAGGTACTTGAACGTGTATGCGAACACGTTCTCAATTTCGTAAATTGGCAGAAGAAGAACTTGCGGCAAATAAAGAGATGGGAGAACCAGCAGCAGCAATGAAGGCTTTAAAGGACTATTCTCAGCCGAAAATCAATGACATTCAATCTAGCATTGTCAGACCAGCCATTGTAGCTAATACTTTTGAGATCAATCCTGGCACGATTCAGATGGTACAGAATTCAGTTCAGTTTGGGGGTGCTCCAACGGAAGATCCTAATATGCACATCCGGAACTTCATCGAGATCTGTGACACTTTTATGTTCAATGGTGTGTCGGAAGATGCTGTCAAATTGAGACTTTTCCCATTCTCTTTGAGGGATAAGGCTAAAGGTTGGTTGTACTCTCTACCAGGAGGTTCTATTACAACATGGGAGGATCGTGCTCAGAAATTTCTCACTAAATTCTTCCCCATGGCTAAAATAGCAGCAATCAGGAATGCTCTTACTCAATTTGCACAATAATCTGGAGAATCTTTATGTGAAGCTTGGGAACGCTACAAGGAGATGCTTAGGAAGTGTCCTCATCAAAATATGCCAGACTGGATGGTTATCAATGGTTTCTATAATGGGTTGGGAGCAAAATATAGACCATTGTTAGATGCAGCATCAGGTGGAGCTTTATGGGCGAAGAGCTACGAGGAAGCTTTTGAGCTAATTGAGATGATGGCTGCTAATGAATATCAGAATCCAACTTAGAGACTATCTCAAGGCAAGGTAGCAGGAATTCTGGAAGTTGACACAGCTATAGCCATAGCAGCTCAGTTGAAGGCTTTGACAATGAAGGTGGATTCTTTGACTAACTATGGAGTTCAGCAGGTGGCTAGTGTTTGTGAGCTATGTGCGGGCGCATATGAGACGAGTCAATGTGCCATATCTAGTGAATCGGCGCTGTTCGTGAGTAACCACAGCAACCAGCTCCAGCCGTCTATCACCCCAACAACAGAAATAATCCCAACTTCAGCTGGAGCAACAATCAGGGTGGTATGCAGCAACCACAGCAACCTTATCAACAGTTTCAGGGTCAGCAGAATGGAGCTAAGCCATTCAATCCTTCTGGTTATCAGCAGCAATATGCTCCAAGGCAACAATTTTAGCCTCCAGGATTTCAGCAGCAGCTTCATGCTAATGCGGGGCAATCTTCAAATGAAAAATCTGAACTGGAGGAATTGAGGCTGATGTGCAAGAGCCAAGCAGTTTCGATAAAGACCTTGGAGAACCAGATTGGGCAGATTGCTAATGCGTTGTTCAATAGACCGCAAGGAACTCTTCCTAGTGATACTGAGGCTAATCCAGGCAAGAGGGAAGTCAAGGAACAGGTGAAGGCAGTTACTTTGAGATTTGGAAAGGTTACAATCGATCAAAAATCTGTAGCTAAGGAAGATGAAGAAGTGCAGAATCAACTGGTTGAAAAATCTGCAGTACTAGAAATTGAAAAATCTGACTTCGTGGCTGATCAGTTGGACGGTAACGTGGAAAAGAGCAAGAAATCTGTTGAAAAGTCTATTCCGGAGCAATCTATAAAGAATAATCAGATCTATCCTCCTCCTCCCTTTCCTAAAAGACTCCAGAAGCAGAAGTTAGACAAGCAGTTTGCCAAGTTTCTTAAGGTGTTCAAAAAGTTTCATATCAACATACCTTTTGCAGAAGCTCTAGAACAGATGTCGAGCTATGCAAAGTTCATAAAGGGTATTCTATCAAAGAAGATGAAGCTCAAGGAATTGGAAACTGTGGCTTTGATCGAAGAGTGCAGTGCTGTGCTGCAACAAAAGTTGCCACCTAAAATTAAAGATCCGGGAAGTTTCACCATCCAGTGCACTATTGGCAACTTATCTTTCGACAAGTGTTTGTGTGACTTTAGAGCTAGTATCAATCTCAGGCCTCTGTCTGTCTTCATGCAACTTGGTCTACCAGACCCGAAACCTACAAACATCTCTCTACAGTTGGCTGATCGGTCGATCACGTATCCTAGAGGTATAGTGGAGGATGTCTTCGTGAAAGTGGACAAACTCATCTTTCTTGCTGATTTTGTGATTCTAGATTTCGAGGAGGACAAGAAGATTCCTATCATCTTGGGAAGACCATTCTTGGCTACAGGTCAAACCTTGATAGATGTGTAGAAAGGGGAGCTCACCATGAGGGTGCAAGACCAGAATGTCACTTGTAACGTGTTCAATGCAATGAAGTTTCCAACAGATGAAGAGGAATGTTTTAAGGTGGATTTGGTTGATTCTGCAGTTACTACGGAGATTGAGCAGTTGCTTCAGTCTGATTCTTTGGAGAGAGTTTTAGTTGGGGATTCTGATTTTGAAGATGAAGAAGGAGCCGAGCAGCTTTAGCAGTTGAATGCAGCTCCTTGGAAGAGGAGTTTTGATGCAATTTGAATCTCTTGGGTTAGGAGAGTTGAAAAATTCTCAAGAGCGTCTTAAACCATCTATTGAAGAAGCTCCTACTCTTGAACTTAAACCACTACCGGAACACTTGAGGTATGCTTTTCTAGGTGATGCATCTACATTACCTGTTATTATTGCTTCTAACCTTTCAGGTAGTGAGGAAGAAAAGCTTTTGTGAATTTTGAGAGAGTTCAAGTTAGCCATTAGTTGGACCATAGCAGATATCAAGGGAATCAACCCTTTTATTGCATGAATAAAATTCTGCTTGAGGAAGGAAGTAAGCCTACTGTTGAACATCAGCGAAGACTTAATCCTATCATGAAAGAGGTGGTGAAGAAGGAAATTATTAAGTGGCTATACGCAGGTATCATCTATCCTATCTCAGACAGTTCTTGGGTGAGCCCGATGCAGTGTGTGCCTAAGAAAGGAAGCATGACAGTTGTTGCTAATGAGAAGAATGAGCTCATCTCTACTCGGACAGTCACGGGGTGGAGAGTTTGCATGGATTATCGAAAGTTGAACAAGGCCACTAGAAAAGATCACTTCCCGCTTCCGTTCATGGATCAGATGTTAGACAGGTTGGCTGGCCATAAGTATTATTGCCTTCTTGACGGTTATTCGAGCTATAATCAGATTTGCATCACTCCGGAGGATCAAGAGAATACCACATTCACATGTCCTTTTGCCACTTTTGCTTTCCGACGGGTTTCTTTCGGACTATGTGGTGCTCCTGTAACTTTTCAAAGATGTATGATGGCTATTTTCTCAGACATGATTGGTATAAATGTGGAGGTCTTCATGGATGATTTCTCAGTCTTTGGTACTTCATATGATGAATGTTTGCATAATCTTGGCATGGTATTGAAGCGGTGTGTGGAGACTAATTTGGTGCTTAATTGGGAAAAATGTCACTTCATGGTACAAGAAGAGATCATTCTTGGGCACAAGGTATCCAGGAAAGGGCTTGAAGTGGAAAAGGCTAAGGTGGAGAATATTGAGAATCTTCCTCCACCTATTTCAGTTAAGGGAATTCGTAGTTTTCTTGGGCACGCGGGTTTTTACAGGTGATTCATTCAAGACTTCTCAAAAATTTCTAAACCCTTATGTAATCTGTTGGAGAAAGTTGTTCCTTTCAAGTTTGATGAAGATTGTTTAGCTGCTTTCGAGCTTTTGAAGAAGAAGTTGACTACCGCACCTATTATTACCGCGCCTAATTGGGAGGATCCTTTTGAGTTGATGTGTGTTGCTAGTGACTATGCTGTAGGAGCTGTGCTTGGGCAAAGGAAGAACAATGTTTTTTATGTGGTTTACTATGCTAGTAAAACCCTCAATGATGCATAGATGAACTACACCACTACGGAGAGGGAGCTATTGGCAGTTGTCTGTGCTTTTGAGATGTTCAGATCTTATTTGCTTGGGACGAAGGTGACAGTTTATACAGATCATGCAGCCATTAGATATCTGATTTCGAAGAAAGATTCAAAGCCTCGGTTGATTCATTGGGTTCTTTTGCTTCAAGAGTTTGATTTGGAGATCAAGGATCGGAAAGGTACAAAAAACCAGGTGGCGGATCATCTATCACGTTTGGATGACCACGATAAGGATTCACGGGATAACACTCTTATTAATGAATCTTTTCCCGTTGAGCAGCTTTTTGGGGTGCAAGATGAAGAACCATGGTCTGTAGATATTGTGAACTATCTTGTGAGTAATGTCATCCCATCAAAATTCTCTTATGCTCAAAGGAAGAAGTTTCTACATGATGTGAAGTGGTACCATTGGGACGAGCCATTCTTGTTCAAGCTTGGTGCGGATCAGTTAATAAGGAGATGCATTCCTTATAGTGAGACGGAAGGGGTTTTGCATGATTGCCATTCTACCACATATGGAGGCCATTATCGTGGTGAGAAGATAGCTCAGAAAGTACTTCAGGCGGGGTTCTATTGGCCAACTCTATTTAAAGATGCTCATCAGTTTGTGTTGAGATGTGATCGATGCCAAAGGGTTGGTAATATCTCTAGGAAGAACGAGATGCCTCTTAATATGTTGCTTGAAGTGGAGATTTTTTATGTGTAGGGGATCGATTTCATGGGTCCGTTTGTTTCATCTTGCAATAATCAGTATATTCTCTTGGCAGTGGATTCCGTATCTAAATGGGTCGAGGTGAAGGCTTTACCGACCAATGATGCTAAGGTGGTGCTGAATTTTCGTCACAAGCAAATCTTCACACGTTTTGGGACTCCACGAGCTATAATCAGTGATGAGAGGACACACTTTTGCAATTGTCAATTTACTGCTTTGATGGCGAAGTATAATGTGACGCATAGTGTTACCACTGCTTATCATCCCCAAACTAATGGTCAAGCGGAGGTTTCGAATAGGGAAATAAAGAGGATCTGGGAGAAAGTGGTTAATTTGTCAAGGAAGGATTGGTCTTTGAAGTTAGACGAAACGGTATGGGCATACAAAACTGCTTATAAGACACCCTTACGTATGTCTCCTTATCAGTTGGTATTTGGTAAGGCTTGCCATTTGCCGGCCGAGCTAGAGCACAAGGCTTATTGGGCGTTGAAGAAATTAAACTTGGATATTCAGGCTGCGGGTGAGAAACGTCTACTTCAGTTGAATGAGCTTGAGGAATTTCGTTCACAAGCATACGAGAACAACAAGATGTATAAGGAAAAGGTTAAGAGGTGGCATGATAGGAAATTGATGCACAAGACTTTTGTGCCGGGTCAAAAGGTTTTGTTATTCAATTCTCACCTCAAGCTTTTTCCTGGTAAACTCAAGTCAAGGTGGTCGGGTCCATTTACAGTCTAAACAGTGTTTCTACATGGAGCAGTGGAGATATTTGATAGGTCTTCTGATCATGCTTTCAAAGTGAATGGCCAACGACTCATGCTTTATTATGGAGGAATGGTGAATCATGAGAAAGTTTCCGTCGTCCTGCGACTACGTGATTTCTTGGAAAGGATGCTATTGACATTAAAAGAGCACTTCGTGGGAGGCAACCCACGCATTTTGTAAACTTTTAGTATTGTATTCATTCAAAAAAAATTGATAGAAGTTACCAGCGCAGCTGCGCCCAGTACCGCGCAGAAGCGCTCCAGCCATCTGCCCAGCCCGAATTTTTGTTTTAAAATCCCCTATTCTCTTATTTCTTTTACTTAAATCTCTATCTCTATCTCCAATTTCATCTCAATTTCGAACCCTAAATCCTTCCTTCCCTCTATCACTAACCAAACTTTTTATATCTCATATACATACATCCCTATATATACACACAAACCTAATCTCTTTCAAATCTTTTAAACTTCCATTCCATTAAAGCTTCAAGGAGAGTTACATTCAAGTTTGCGGGATTTTTATTGCAAGCATCACCTCTTGGATTCGTATGTGGTATAATCTTCCTTCTTTTAATCTCGATTAGTGTAAATTTTGTTCTTGCAAATTGGGATATTGTTGTGTTCTTGGTGTTTGGGGTATTGTGAGAATTTCTTGGATACTTGTGGTTTGTTTTGTATTGATTATTGTTGATTGTGATGGCTCCAAAGAGACAAAGAGTTGTGGGTAGTAGTAGTACACACCCATCTTCGGATGAAGATTCCAGCTTGGGGCTGATGTTGAGAAATTTTCAACTCCGGAGGCTCAAGCGGAGTTTGATCGATTGATGACGAAATCGGTGATTAAGGAAAGAGGATTCGTACCGATTCATTCGGGGGAGTTGGTGGAGATGATTAGAGAGTTAGGTTGGGAGCCCTTCTGTGAGGCTCCGTCTGTGGTTCCTTTGAGTATAGTCTGGGAGTTCTGTGCTAATGCTAAGAAGGATAAGGATGGCTATTATGTGCTTTGGGGAATGTTTGTGGACTACACTCCTCCTGCTATTAGGAGAGTTTTGGAGCAGCCTAGGAAGCCTAGGGGAGCTGAGGATTGGGTTCGTAAGACTAGGGTAGATGTGGATTTGGATGCTATTGTTGTTGAGCTATGTGTGTCAGGCACAGTTTGGAAGTGTAGGGCGGGCACTTCTAAGCAGGTTACTTTTCCGGTGTCTTCCATGAATAGGTTTGCACGGGCGTGGCACTTGTTTATCTGTGCTAACATCATGCCTTCTTCACATACGGGTGATGTTACTGTTGAGAGAGCTAATATCCTTTGGGGAATTCTGAAGGGCAAATACATTGATCTTGGCTATTTTATTAATTAGAGTATGCTCAGATTCTTGGGAGGTGGTACGACGGGGGCTATTCCTCATGCTTCTGTTGTAGCTGCGTTGTGCATGACGGTAGGTGTTCGCTGAGCTGAGGATGAGCCGGTGTAGATGCCCGGTGCCCCTATTGATGATTATACGATTGAGAGGATGGTGGAATGGCCGAGCGACATTCCCCATGTTAGAGGTTTGGGCAACATTCTTCCTGGTGCGGAGGGAGGTGGCGCTCCACCACATGTGCCGCAGGTTCGTAGGGTTGCTAGAGCAGGTCCTTCCCGTGGAGATGCCGATAGGACGGGTTTTAGTGATGCTCAGTTCAGACGGTTGACTAGACGGATTGATGCCATGCATGACATCAACCACCGGTATGCTGATGATATGACACAAGCTTTGAGCGTTGCTTTCCAGTCTACGGGTATTAAGGTCCAGTGGCCAGTTTTTGAAGCTCATGCTGGGTACCCGCCACCAGATTCCCCACCCGATGAGGGTGATCCTGCTGATGATTAGGTATGTTCCCTATTATCCCTTGTATTACCTTCAATGGGAACATTGAATATTTTAAGTTTGGGGGTGATTTGGGGATAAGTAGTTAGTAGAGTCATTGTTCATATAAGAATCATATTGCATGTGTAGTAGTAGTTGATGCCATCCATGACATCAACCACCGGTATGCTGATGATATGACACAAGCTTTGAGCGTTGCTTTCCAGTCTACGGGTATTAAGGTCCAGTGGCCAGTTTTTGGAGCTCATGCTGTGTACCCGCCACCAGATTCCCCACCCGATGAGGGTGATCCTGCTGATGATTAGGTATGTTCCCTACTATCCCTTGTATTACCTTCAATGGGAACATTGAATATTTTAAGTTTGGGGGTGATTTGGGGATAAGTAGTTAGTAGAGTCATTGTTCATGTAAGAATCATATTGCATGTGTAGTAGTAGTTTCATTCATATTATTGCATGACTTCTTCATGTAGAGCATATTTGTTTAAATAGTTTATTTATTCTATGTGAGTCCATTTGGTTGCATTTGCATAGCATATTTCATGATCCCGTAGGATTTGGCTATTTCCGTTTGGTAGGTCGATGTTGATTTGAGTGTGGTAATGATGAATAGAGGGTTGATTTAAGTGCCTAGGAATTGACTTGAATGTTTCAAAAACACAATTTTTACACAGTCTCATTGTTTTCTTTTGGGCTAGGTTGAGTCATACTTTGTTTGGTTGTTGAGATTTAATCACTTGTTTATATTTAGAATTTTCGTTATTCCCTTAATAGCGTAGGAGCACTAAAATATAAGTTTGGGGGAAACCAGGGATTTCATGCTAGTTGTGAATAAAAGTTGGTGGCGTCAAAAGGATAGTAGCCGCTCATAATTATGAGTAGTCTAGGGTTGGATGAGATGGAGTGAAACACACTCATTCCAAGTTAGTTGTGTGTGAAAAAAAAGAAAAAAAAGTCGGAAAAAAAATCAGGAAAAAAAATATGAATAGTGTTATGTAAATTTGAAATTGCAGAATTAACTAGGGTGGGCTCTTTAATACTCGAGCAATTAATATCCAGGGGACTTTGTGCCTAGTGACCTAAGGCTTTTATAGTCTGGGATCCACTAACCTAACGCACGCTACATAGGTATTATTGTATAAGCCTTTAGGGATCTCATCCATTGCACGGTTAAATAGGCATGCGTTGTTGTGTATAGTATTATGGGTCGTAGTTGTTAGTAATAAAGCATGAATTCCTGTCTAACTCAAATGATTATGGAGGTGTTTTTAAGTTATGAAGTGTTTACCGTTCATTCTATTTATAAACCTGTGATTGACTTGGCCAAGAATAGGTATGATTTTGATTTAGTGTTAGAAGTATATCTGATGAGCATCGCACACACCCACGTTTCTGTTCATGTATTGTTAGTATACGGGGACTTAGTCGAGCTCTGTTTGGACTTATTACATTCTTTGAGATATTTGAATGCTGATTGGTTTTGGTTAGTTTGAGGGGATCGTTGTGATAAGTTGATTTTATATCCACTTGGATCGCTTCAATTCGGCTTAAATTGATTGTCTTGGACTCAAGTTTGTTGTAGTTTTGATGTGTTTTGCTTAGTTGTGCAGACTTACAAGAATGTCGATTATGGGTGATGCTTCTATCGTGTTTGGAGGATTAATTTATTAAAATTCGGATTTTCCGGGAAGGTTGCGCAGTCTACACTGTTTTGGCCATATCTGGAGTTCTAGAAGTCCGTATTCAGCGATCTTATAGCTCACGCGAAGCTTGAGAGATTTTCTACAACCTGGGATAGATAGCAGGTGCAAGGAGCGTGTAGTTAAAATTCGCGCACGTGTTCTTTGAGAAGCAAGGCTGAAAGATTACTATTTTGCCCTTTTTCTAATTCTAATTATATTTTGGGCAGGTTTTAGTACCTTAATCGAATTCTAATTGTAATGGAAGGTAATTTCCTGCTGGGCAAGAAATCTATAGCCTATTTAAACACAACTTAGCATTGTAATTAAGAGAGTTATTATTATTGTAACATAGCTTAGATCTGCAAGGGAGAAAAGTGGAGAAGGATTCAACGCTCGTGACAAGCAACGGATCTAGATCTACTTCATCTTTTGTGTTATTCTGGATTCTAGATTTGTTTTCTTAACTCTTCGTTAATTAATATAATTACTTCTTTTATTCATATCTTGTTTTATATCATGTTTTCATCAAATCCCATGACGATGAACGGTTCAATTATGAGTTAATCGTTGTCATGGGATTCTAACGGAGTTATCTATGTAGCTAAGTAGTTTGTATGCTTTAAAGATTTATGGGTGATGAATTCTTGATATCCTCGTATGGTTGTGTTTCATGTATTTAGATGCGTCGCGAACATCTAATTTGTTAATCTCTTGCTAAACGAGAGTGGATCTTGAGATTTAGAACTTGCCATGCTAGCATAGGATAGGTTGATGTTTTAACATCATGATTTGTGGCGTAAATAGAGATATTATGCTGCCCTATGTGATCTATGTGGATAACTTGTGCTTAAACCTTTATGTTTTCAAATTCTATAGAGATATAGGGTCTAAACATATTTGGTGTCTACCCATCTTCTATCTCTTTTGTGGATTCATGCGTAGTTTGGTATTAGTATACCGAGAGGTAGCTTTTACTTGTTTCGTGTTATCCGATCTGATTTCAAAACCATCACATGTATTGATTAAAGGTTGCGACTCTAAGTGAAGTAGATAATGAAGTTAGGATTCCATGTTTATTCTCATATATGTAAATCAGTTTTAGATCTCAATAGATAGTTAATTCTTAATTCCTTAATTCGCATCTTAGTTTAATTTAGTTAATTAAAACCTCAATTTATTAATTGTCTTAGCAGTGAATTAAGATCATACATTGTTGAATAGGCACATTAGCTGAAAAGAACCATAACCTGATCCCTGTGGGAACGAATTTGGACTTAACCTTATATATTACTTGTGACCACGTACGCTAGCGTGATATTGTGTAAACAAGTCTTTGGCGCCGCTGCCGGGGATCATCTGTGTTTAATTTAGTTTATGTGCTTGTCATCAGTGGTCGTTAGCGTTCACTGACTCGGATTTCTTATTTAGTTTGTTTGTTTCGTGGTGTTTTTAGGTACTTGAACGTGTATGCGAACACGTTTGCAGGCTCGTAAGGAAAAACTGGCAGATGAAAAACTTGTAGCAGTAAAAGAGATGGCAGACTTACCAGCAGCAGTCAAGGCTTTGAAGGACTATTCACAGCCAAAGATCAATGACATACAATCTAGTATTGTCAGGCCAGCTATTGCAGCGAACAACTTTGAGATCAAGCCGAGCATAATTCAGATGGTACAGAATTCGGTTCAGTTTGGGGGTGTTTCGACAGAGGATCCTAACATGCACATCCGGGACTTTATAGAGTTCTACGACACTTTCAAATTTAATGGTGTGTCGGATGATGCTATCAAGTTGAGGCTTTTCCCATTCTCTCTGAGGGATAAGGCTAAGGGTTGGTTTCACTCTCTACCAGCTGGTTCCATTACTACATGGGAGGATCTTGCTCAGAAGTTTCTTACTAAATTCTTCCCTATGGCGAAAACTGCAGCAATAAGGACCCAGTTAACTCAATTTCAACAGCAATCTGGCGAGTCCTTGTGTGAGGCTTGGGAACGCTATAAGGAGATGCTTCGTAGGTGTCCACATCATGGCATGCCTGATTGGATGGTTATCAATGGTTTCTACAATGGGTTGGGAGCACAGTTTAGACCTTTGCTAGATGCAGCATCAGGTGGAGCTCTGTGGGCTAAGAGCTACGAGGAAGCATATGATCTTATTGAGACGATGGCTGCTAATGAATATCAAAATCCAACCCAGAGGCTTTCTCAAGGCAAGGTAGCAGGTGTTCTTGATGTTAATGCAGTCTCAGCTCTAGCAACTCAGCTAGAGGCAATGAATAGGAAAATAAATTCTTTGGCAAATCATGGGATTCAGCATGTTGCTAGTATTTGTGAGTTATGTGCGGGCGCACATGAGACGAATCAGTGTGCTATCTCTTCTAAATCAGCACAGTTTTTGAGTAACTTTCAGCGACCTCCTCAACCAGTTCCAGCCACTTATCATCCTAATAATCGGAATCATCCCAATTTCAGCTGGAGCAATAATCAAGGTGTTCAGCAACCTTATCAGCAACAGTTTCAAGGACAGCAAGCGAAGCCATTCAATCAAGGCTATCAACAGCCTTATGCTCCAAGGCCACCATATCAACCTCCGGGATTTCAGCAGCAACAGCCCCAGGCTCATGCGGGGCAATCATCTAATGAAAAATCAGAAGTGGATGATTTGAGGATGATGATCAGGAACCTGCAAGCTTCTGAAAAGGTCTTGGAAAACCAAATAGGACAGATTGTTAGTGCTTTACATAGTAGGCCACAAGGAACTCTGCCTAGTGATACGGAAGCTAATCCAGGTAGAAGGGAAAGCAAAGAACAGGTCAATTCAGTTACTTTGAGATCTGGAAAAGTCACGAGGGATCCTAAATCAGCAGCTAAGGAAGATGAAGATGTTCAGAATCAGCAGGTTGAAAAATCTGCAGTGCCAGAAATTGAGAAATCTGATTTAGTGGCTGATCCGCTTGATGGTGAGAAGAGCAAGAAACCTGTTGAACAGTCTACTTCGGAGCAATCTTCAAGGAATAATCAGATCTATCCTCCTCCTCTATTTCCTCGACGCGTGCAGAAAAGTCAAGAAATTCAGTTTCAGAAGTTTATGGATGTCTTCAAGAAATTGTCTATTAACATTCCTTTTGTTGAAGCATTAGAGCAGATGCCGAGGTATGCAAAGTTCATGAAGGATATTTTGTCACGAAAGAGAAGGTTGGAAGAATTTGAAACAGTGGCATTAACGGAGGAGTGTAGTGCAGTTCTGCAGCAGAAGTTGCCACCCAAACTTAAAGATCCGGGAAGTTTCACCATCCCTTGCACTATTGGCAACCTTTCTTTTAGCAAGTGCTTGTGTGACTTAGGAGCTAGCATCAATCTCATGCCTTTATCTGTGTTCAAGCAACTTGGTCTGCCGGAGCCAAAGCCAACCAATATCTCTTTACAGTTGGCTAATTAATCTATCACATATCCAAGGGGCATAGTGGAGGACGTTTTGGTGAAAGTTGATAAACTTATCTTCCCAGCTGATTTTGTTATCTTGGATTTTGAAGAAGACAAGAAGATTCCCATAATCTTGGGAAGGCCTTTTCCAGCTACAGGCCATACTTTGATTGATGTGCAAAAAGGAGAGCTTACAATGAGGGTGCAAGATCAGAATGTCACCTTTAATGTTTTCAAGGCCATGAAATTTCCGACCGAGGATGAAGAGTGTTGCAGTGTGGAAATAGTTGATACGGGTCAGAGAAAGAAGTTTGATCAGTTAGTGAGCGAAAAATCGGACACACACGTGCTACAGCATCACATCAGTGATTTCATTGACAGTTCTTCAATTCGAAATCTTTCGAATGTAAAGCTTGGGAAACTTCCACCACATTTGAGGTATGTCCTTTTGAATAATGAGCTAGTGATTTTTGAAAAGTGGCATGATAACGTGTTGCGAAGGTGGAAAGCCGACGATAAGGAAGAAAAAAGTTTTGTTCAGCCGTTCGAGTCGGAAAAGCACATTAGAGGTGTGAAGAAGAAAAAGAAGAAGATTAAGCTGTTGGATAGTAAAATTAGGTTGAAGTCTGACGTGAGAGATTTGTGGAAAGCAAGCAAACAAGAGGTCAATGTTCGTATGAATGGTCTTTCTGTTGAAAACGGTTCAGTTATTCTTTTGAAACCGCCATGAGTTGAGGAAGTAATGTCAAGCTATTGACGTTAAAGAAGCGCTTCGTGGGAGGCAACCCATGCATTAGTGTAGAGAGAAGAAAAAAAGAGTGTTCTTTCAAAAAAAAATTGTTGTGAAAAAAAAAATAATTGAGTGTTGTATTCAAAAAAAAAAAAAGAACAGGTCGCGCAGGTTGCGCCTGCGTCGCGCAGGTTGCGCCTACGTCACGCAGACTGCGCCTGCGTTACTGACTAACGCGCAGGCTGCGCCTGCGTTACTGTAAGTGGCGCAGGTTGCCCCTGTTGTGCGCAGCTTGCTGTTGTTGTTTATAAAAAAAAAAATTCAAAACTCCAAATTCTTTTCCAATTTTATTCTATAACCCCCAAATTTTATCCTAATCCTATATCAATTCCAAAAACCCCATCTTCTATTCAAATCTCTAATCCTATATCTATTCTAATTCTTTTTCTCTAAATTATTAATTCCTTTTTCTATTTTACATCAAATTTCATACCCACCCAAAAATTTTTCCTTTTCACATTAAAATTTTTATATTCATCATATCACTCCATTATATATATACACCTATTCATACAAACCCAATTCATTCTCTAAACCTCTACATCTCTAAAAAAAATTCGAGTTCAAGAAGGATTCAAATTTGGGGGAAGTTTAATTGCAAGTTCACCTCTTCGATTCGTATTGGGTAAATCTTTTTCTCTAATCTTATTTTTATTACGAATTTGTGTTCTTGTAACTAGGGTTTTGTAGTATTCTTGTTATTTGGGAACTGGCTAGTCTATGGAGCTCGTACGCATTATCCTCCACCAGATTCATCCGAGGAGGGTGATGACTCAGCTGGTTAGGTATGTTTTCTACTTTCCCTCGTATTTACTTCCATTCAATGCGGACATTGAATATTTTAAGTTTGGGGGTGGTTTGAGGGATTAGTAGTTGTTGTTGTATTATTTGTTCATGTAGGATTTCATGTTTTGCATATTAGTAGTAGTAAATCATGCATGTATGTTCATAATAATTATGTTTGTTTCTTGTAGGGCATTCTATTTTTTTTGTTTTGTATACCATGTGAGTTCATATTAGTTGCATTTCATGGCATGCATATTTCATGATCCCTTAGAGCGAGCTAATTCTGAATGGTAGGTATGTGTCTAATTGAGTGTGGTAATGATGAATAGAGGGTTGACTTATAGTTTCTATGAAATTGACTTATGTGTTTCAGATACAAAACTAATTACACAGTCTCATTGGGTGCTTTTGGGCTAGGTTAGGGTCATGCTTGTTTGGATGTTTTGAGATTTAATCACTTGTTTATATTTAGAATTTTCTTTATTCCCTTAATGGCCTAGAACACTTAAGTCTAAGTTTGGGGGAAAACAAGGATTTCATGCATAAATTGTAAATAATTGTCAATAATGGCTAGGTGTCAAATGGCTAGTAGCCGGCTCATATTTATATGAGTAGTCTAGGGTTGGAATTGAGAATTCTCATTCCAGATTGCATAGAAAAGAAAAAGAAAAAGAAAAAAAAAAGAAAAGCAGAAAAAAAAAGAAAAAAAAAGTTATGTGAATTGTTAAATGCAAAATTAACCAGGGTGAGCTCTTTAATACTCGAGCTATTAAGTTTGCAGGGACTTTGTGACTAGTGACCTAAGGCTTTTATAGTCTGGGATCCACTAACCCAACGCTCGCTACATGGGTATTATTGTATAAGCTTTTAGGGGTCTCATCCATTGCACGGTTAAATAAGCATGATTGTATATATGTGTCGTAGTAGTTAGTAATAAAACATGAATTTCTGTCTACCTTGGATAAGGATGGAGGTGTTTCTTAGGTTATGAAGTGTTTACAGTCTATTCTATTTCTAAACCTGTGATTGTCTTGGCGAAGAGCATGTATGATCTTTGACCTAGTGTTGGGAGTATTTCTGATGAGCATTGCACACACGCACGTTTCTGTTCATGTAATGTTAGTATACGGGAACTTGGTCGAGCTCTATTTGGATTTAGTTGCATTCTTTGAGATATTTGCTTGTTAGTTGGTTTTGGTTAGTTTGAAGGGGATCGTTGCATTTTCATTCTAGTTGCATTCATGCATTGCATTGCATTACGTTAAATGGATTTTGTGGGTACATTCACTATAGGCCCTCACGAGACCTTACTCGTCCACTGGGGCTCCCTAGGGGTTTAAAGGGCTTGTTGCATATGCCAAATGCAACCATGATCACCTACGGAAGTGGTACTAGTTAGTTAGTTAGTTGTAATTGTTTATGCTTGAGGACAAGCATCGGTTTAAGTTTGGGGGTGTGATAAGTGGATTTTATATCCACTTGGATCGCTTCAATTCGGCTTAAATTGATTGTCTTGGACTCAAGTTTGTTATAGTTTTGATGTGTTTTGCTTAGTTGTGCAGACTTACAAGAATGTCGATTATGGGTGATGCTTCTATCGTGTTTGGAGGATTAATTGATTAAAATTCGGATTTTCCGGGAAGGTTGCGCAGTCTACACTGTTTTGGCCATATCTGGAGTTCTAGAAGTCCGTTTTCACCGATCTTATAGCTCACGCGAAGCTTGAGAGATTTTATACAACCTGGGATAGATAGCAGGTTCAAGGAGCGTGTAGTTAAAATTCGCGCACGTGTTCTTTGAGAAGCAAGGTTGAAAGATTACTGTTTTGCCCTTTTTCTAATTCTAATTATATTTTGGGCAGGTTTTAGTACCTTAATCGAATTCTAATTGTAATAGAAGGTAATTTCCTGCTGGGCAAGAAATCTAGAGCCTATTTAAACACAATTTAGCATTGTAATTAAGAGAGTTATTATTATTGTAACATAGCTTAGATCTGCAAGGGAGAAAAGTGGAGAAGGATTCAAGGCTCGTGACAAGCAACGGATCTAGATCTACTTCATCTTTTATGTTATTCTGGATTCTAGATTTGTTTTCTTAACTCTTTGTCTATTAATATAATTACTTCTTTTATTCATATCTTGTTTTATATCATGTTTTCATCAAATCCCATGACGATGAACGGTTCAATTATGAGTTAATCGTTGTCATGGGATTCTAACGGAGTTATCTATGTAGCTTAGTAGTTTGTATGCTTTAAAGATTTATGTGTGATGAATTCTTGATATCCTCGTATGGTTGTGTTTCATGTATTTAGATGCGTCGCGAACATCTAATTTGTTAATCTCTTGCTAAACGAGAGTGGATCTTGAGATTTAGAACTTGCCATGCTAGCATAGGATAGGTTGATGTTTTAACATCATGATTTGTGGCGTAAATGGAGATATTATGCTGCCCTATGTGATCTATGTGGATAACTTGTGCTTAAACCTTTATGTTTTCAAATTCTATAGAGATATAGGGTCTAAACATATTTGGTGTCTACCCATCTTCTATCTCTTTTGTGGATGCGTGCGTAGTTTGGTATTAGTATACCGAGAGGTAGCTTTTACTTGTTTCGTGTAATCCGATCAGATATCAAAACCATCACATGTATTGATTAAAGGCTGCGACTCTAAGTGAAGTAGATAATGAAGTTAGGATTCCACGTTTATTCTCATATAAGTAAATCAGTTTTAGATCTCAATAGCTAGTTAATTCTTAATTCCTTAATTCGCATCTTAGTTTAATTTAGTTAATTAAAACCTCAATTTATTAATTGTCTTAGCAGTGAATTAAGATCATACATTGTTGAATAGGCACATTAGCTGAAAAGAACCATAACCTGATCCCTATGGGAACGAATTTGGACTTAACCTTATATATTACTTGTGACCACGTACGCTTGCGTGATATTGTGTAAACACGTTGCATTTCTTATTAGTTGCATTCATACAATGCATTGTATTAGGTAGTATTGAGTCTGTTTATGCTTAAGGACAAGCATCAGTTTAAGTTTGGGGGTGTGATAAGTGGATTTTATATCCACTTGGAACGCCTTGAATCGGCTTAAATTGATTAACTTGGCCTCAAGTATGTTGTGTTTTTGATTCGTTTTAGCGAGAATTGCACAGGTTATTATCTAAGGGTTGGAGGATACAAATTGCATATGTTATGGTGGATTGAAGTTGAAGAAGCAAGGAGTGGTAGTTCGCAAAAGAAACGAAGGTAATTGGATGAAAAATGAAGAAATGACAGCAAAAGCAGGTTCTGGAAGATTCAGAGAGCGAAACTACGCTTGTTAGCAGTGCAGGAGCGCGTGGGGATGTCCTGGAGAGCGCAGGGGCACTTGTGGAGAGCTCAGAGGCGCTTGGTGCCACTGGATAGATTTCTACTTTGACTAGAATTGTGTTTTTGGGACGTTTCTTGGGGAAAAAGAATTCTGAGGCCTATACAAACACACTTTAACTTCAGAGAACGTACTAACACGCTAGATAAAACACAGAGAGAGCCAAAGCTAGAGATTCAGACTTGGAGACGGATTCCCGGAAGGACGTGACAGCATTCGGAGATCCAGATCTACTTTTGTATTCTTCTAAATTAGGCGATACTTTTGGATGCTCATTTTGGATTTGTTTTCTAAACCTTATTACTATAGCACTATTGTTTTTATTCAGACCTTATTTTTTATCATGTTATCACTAGATCCCATGATGACGAGCCGTTCGATTATGAACTAATCGTTGTCATGGGATTCTAACGGATTTATCTATGTAGTTTAGTAGTTTGTTTGCTTTAAAAATTTGTGTGTGATGAACTCTTGAATTAATGAGACTTAGAGAGAAAGGCAGTTGAGCCCGAGACTTATTAGGCCACCTAAGAGTTTAAAAGTGTTCGGAAGGTGGCATTCGAGCCAATTTTACCCCCAAATCTTATAGCATGGTAGTAACGTGTTTCATGTGGCAAAGCTACACCAGTAAAATGCAGATGCTCAACAGATGATAAGAGTGCGAGCAGGTAGGTGTACGACCTGGTCTGACTTACGAAAGACAACCTGTGGAAAACCGTGGGTAGAAAAGAATAAGTGATGAGAAACAAGTTGACAGAAGTAGATTATATTGGATCTAAGCTAAAGAAATCGGCCAGATTCATTTCGGAGGTTTATAATTGGAATAATGTGATGATTATAGAGTAAATGTGACGGGATACCAATAAGGAGGTGCCAAGTGCAAAGGATGTCTCAATAAAGAGATGAAGGTGGAAGTAAATAACAGAAGTAAATAAGAATCAGATAATAAGAAGGATGTGATTGATAAAGAAAAGACTGGGAAAGCAACTATGGAATGTGAAGCAAGGAATGTTATGAATGGAATAATAAATGGGTTTTCTGATGAATTCTCGGGATGACAACCTGATAGTGTTAATATTATAGATATGAAAAAGCTAGTAGCGTGACATGGAATGTCAGTAACCATGATGTCAAGCGAGAAACCTAAGATTTAACTTAAAAGGTTGAAGGAATTTTCTGGAGTGAGCGTTGCTAAGGTTGAACCAGAGTATATGTCCATAGAATAGTGGACAAAGCAGCAAGATGTGTTGACACATGAGATTGCGATCAAATAGTATTGGATATAATTATGATTAATTTCTTCTTTGATAAACCTCTATAGTTCAGAGGTAAATTCTGAGAATGATATTTTACAATCATGAAAACTTTCTATAATCCTTTAGAATTCTTTTCTTTTCTTCTCTTTTATTCATCTTCTTTATGAATTGAGAAGAACAACCCTTTAAGGAGGGGAGGTACTGCTCGTAACTATCTGTCTATGTGATAGAAGTCCAAGTAGAATACCATAACTTGTTTAATTACTTGTCAAGTACTAAAGGCTGGCCCCCTTCTGTACTAACTATGCAATATAACAAATGTTCAATTGATCATAGTGATCTCTCAATAAATCTTTCCACTTCTCTATATTGATCGAGATTGTGAAGATTAAAGCGATCAGAAAATGCATAATTACGAGTGAGGTTATCTCCGAATTCGTAACGCGATAGTGATACCGAAGTCACCACAGATACCAATAAGGAAAATAGTATATGACTGGGTAAGAGCATAACCTGAATAGTGTGTTGTACGAAAAGTAGCAGAGATTAATGAAAAAGGATAAAAGGATGTATTGTAGCACTAGTAAGATGTGCTGAAAAAGGATTGAAATTGATTAAGGATTGACTGGGAAACTGGGAAGTGAAATAACCAACAAGTACTCAATAGTCTTCTACATGATTCCGGGACGGAATCCTTTGAAGGAGGGGAGACTGTAAGAACCCAAATTTTGGGTAGAATTAAAACTTTTATTTATTTAATGATGTAAGAATGAATAGTGGCTACGGCTACAATGTAATAGTTGATATTTTAAAAGAATGAATGGAATTCGACTTTATTATTTCTATGTCTTGAAGAATGCTAAAGGGTGACAACATAGGTAAAAATAATCTATCTCCTAAGGGAATAAGATATGGCAATTCCAAGCAGGAGAATATTATCATGTCATCCAGATCGATAGCGATTAATCCAGTGGTTCCGTAAAAAGGTTAAGGAACGATCGAAAGAGAATACGGACAATTGTACAACCCTAGATGAATAAGTAAAGAATAAGGATGAATAGTGATTTTGGTGTAATTGAGAATATTATTAGACGACACTATATAGAAGTATTCGGAACGAATTTCCGAGTTCGTATTAGTGATCCAGGGGGAAAATAAGTGTATGTAAACGACATCGGATTCAGAAAAATAGCACTTTTATTTTCTCCGAGATTTCCCTGGACACTGCAAGACTTGAGGATTTATTTAAGGGATTTAAGGAATTTAAATTCGAGAAGTATTAAGAAAGATGGAGAATGGTATTATAATTGTTAAGAAGGTTTTCGGTAAAACCCTAACTAGAAACCTTTGAGATATTCATATGAACGATCAAATGAAATTGAGCAATAACCGGACAAAAAGACAAGCAGAGAACCAAGGGGTGTGATGAGCTAGTGGAAGGTCACATAGTCACTTTAAGCAAGATAAGATCAAAGTAACCAAGCTAGTTACAATACCAACTAGCAAGATTAGAAAGCTAACTAGTACTTAGCAACACTTTATCATCTTACCACCAAATCATCAACACTTGTCTCTCCAAACACCTCATCCATTGCATCACCACTTTAATAAAGGCAATTTATACAAGATATTATCACAATAATTCATTTGGATGAGATCAAACCAAGGCAACCAAGCAAATACTCTTTCTCCCCCATTTCCATCAGTTTGGTTTTCCAGGACAGGGGGATCTTTACGATTTTTTTTCGCCCAGTTCTACTCATTTAAAAATTATGAAAAAATTCACGAAGCTTCTACACATCAAGATGAAGTTGTTTATTTAATTTCATAATTTTTGAAGATCGTTTGAGTGGTCAAATAAATTCGACAAAATCGCTCTGTTTTTCCCCTTGAAAAACCCACTTTGAATTTTTGAAGTTTTGAGATTTCAAAATCCAACTTCCAACCATTGTTAGATCTCCAAATTTTTATGGTGAGTATTACATTTCATAAAAATGATGTCCTAAAAATATTAGCTTCAAACTCCCTTGTTTCCATTTTCAAATAAATCATCCAAGATGAGGGTGAATAGTGTTCTTCATGAACTAATCTTGTTTTCTTTGATTTCTTTGGTTGATCTAGCAAGCTTAAACACTCCTAAGGACTATACCAAGCTTTTTAAGGCTAGTTCATACTCCCAAGAAGGTATAACAACTTGAAACCCTAGATCTTGTTTTGAGTTTAAGCATGTTCTTGATGGATCATGAGTTTTAAGTGAGTTTTAGTGATATTATGCATGTATGTTACCTTAGAGACATGATTGGGCTTTGTTAAATGTTAAAATGTTTTAGATGAACGGAAAGGCATTGTTTGGCCTTAGTTCATGGTTGAATAACATGTATATGTTGTTTGGGGTGGAAACTATGATTATTGGAAAGTTTGGAATTTGGAAATATTCGATTTATAGCCGTCGTAATGCCCGATTTTCGTTAAACCTTGAAAACCGTGCATCACAGTAGCTTTAGCTCATGGCCTAGCTTTATATTCTTCCATGTTAAGGTAGATGATGTTATAAGCTTCGATTTGATATAAAGATCATGTGAAATGGACTTACGGTTTAGGAATTATAGCCGATTTACTAAAAGTGGTTCGAAACCGTAATTGCAAGTTCGTAACTGAAATTGGATTCCTTTAATACTACGAAATCAGTGGCGAATCTTAATAATTAAATATTAGAGGTAAAAAGGAAGGTGTGAGAGAAAACCACATATCGAAGGGATCGTTTTCCGATTTTATAAAAATGTTCGAATCAAGGTTAAACGCGAGCGAACCCCTAAAAGCATACTTGGTTATAAACTTGGTTAAGTACTTAGAAAACGGGCGATAAATCTCGAGGTATACTCTTGGTTCGTAAATGATCGACCTTAAAACTTACATGACTTCAGTATATACCAAGTGTAAGTACAGTGACATGTCGTATTAACGAACGAATGTCGGGTCGGATCGATGATAAAAGAAATCCACTAAAAGGGGTATAACGAGATAACTCGAGAACGAGTTTCGATTTAAGTATAACTTAACCTTTAAAGTTTTAAGTGATTAATCCCGAATGTCTTGGCTATTTATAGATCACCAAGCTGACCCGGGACCCGCTACCACTACCCCTTATCGTACTCGACTACCAGGCAAGTTTCAATTCCCTTCTTTTAGGCTGTTGTTGTGATTGAATATATATATATATATATATATATATATATATATATATATATATATATATATATATATATATGTTTTCTGTTATACATATGCCATAGCATGCATGCCTACTCTCAAGTTATATCGTTATGATTGTTCCCTGATTGTTTATTGGCTTATAAATTAGATAACTAACGTATCAATTATAAGCCGGTTATTGTAAGACCCTCATAGAAGGGCGTATACATCTTATTCGTCAAATATAGACCGGGAGTCAATATTTCTTGATATATCGAGATCACCTCGGAGGAAAATATTTAAGTAAATATTTTCCATTATTTGGGCGACGAATATTATTTGAATATTCGTTCGAGATTATTTATTTAACGATCCTTACTTCAAATAATTATTTGAACGTAACCATTCGACGAATAATATTTTTCAATATTCATTCAAAGTCGAATAGATTATCGATTATTATTCCGAATATTCTTCTAAAGATTGGACTACTAAATGAATATTATTTGAATATCCATTTAGAATATTATTTTATTAAATGAATATTACTTTTGAATATTCATTTAAGATATTAATTACTTGATGAATATTATTCTAATATTCATCTGAAGCTTGATTTATTTATCGAATATTATCTCGAATATTCCTTTAAAGCTTGGATTACTAAATGAATATTACTTGATATTCATTTAGAATATTATTCATTAAATGAATATTACTTTTTGAATATTCATTTAAATTCCTTATTAATTAATGAATATTATTTTGAATATTCATTTAAATATTTATTTATTCAATAAATATTCTCTTGATGTTTCTTCAAGGATTATTTGGAGAAATACTCTGATTAATGATATTCTTTCATATTCCTAAATATTCTTTAAATATTTTAATTCAATAAATATTCTCTGAATATTTATTCCATACTTAGGATAACCTCAATAAGGTTTATCTTCTTCGATTATTACGGAAAATATCTCGGAGTCATATTATTATTAATCTTATATCAAGAAAGGTTCTCAGACATCATTCTTCTTTGATTCTACCTCCCTAATAATAAGGGAACCTTACTTGGAAAATGTTATTTTTCTTGTCGACTTCCCGGTCATAAATTATTCTCTTCACTCGCAATGCGGGTGCTATTGACTTATTAAGTCGTTGTGTACCTTCTCATCTTTCGAGGGGTAAGATTGTTGGAACAAGTTGATATTCGTTACCAAGCAATAGCTTGGAAGTTATTGGTGAATTTTCCTTTCCAACTAGATACGACTACTTTGTCGAGTCTTATCAACAAGTATTATACTTGGGGAAAGGGGGACGAACGTTACATTCAGAATCATGAATTCTAATTGAACTAGGAGTCGTGTAAGAGGCCGAGTAGCGCCGGTCCATCCCCTTTGGCCCAACCGTTGGCCGGGGAGAGTTAGTAAGGCGGTAGACAAGTAAAGCCGTCAGTTCTTCCTTCTACCGGTAGTAAATCTAATTTGAGCTGTACGATCTCGACTGATCATCAAGATTGGAACAGCGGGCGCGGTGAATACTCCATCATTGGTTCATCATCCAAACTTATTTATTTCCTGCAACATGATTACTGTTGGCAGAGCTGGAAAAGTGTTCATAACTGGAATTGCAATCTTTTCATGCAAGTTCCTCTTTTTAATGACAATGAGAATATCTCGCTTACTTTTGATGTAGCAGATATTTCTACAAACAAATACTTTAAGTTACCTTGTAACTTCATCGTTCATATTATACCGGCATCATTTCCGTAAATGCATGGCATATGGTTTGAAAGATATTTTTGAACTGTTATATATTATCGTTCATTTATATATTATTGTTGGTGGGCTATTGCTCACCCTTGCTTTATTATTATATCACAACAACAGCTCGACCAGATGACTCGCACAAGGCGCACTCGACGCAGGCGAGGACGATGAGACTACCAGAGCTAAAGAAGAAGCTATTGGTATGATAGATTTATTCTTTCAGTTCCAAGTATATGGTCTAGTATGACTTATGTAAATGGATGGCAAAGAGTATGTATTTATATTGAAATTCTTTCGGATTGTAAGAACTCATAATGTGATTAATAAAAATTTGGTTGTTACTCTGATTTCATCTCTGGGACTATAACGGGTGTGTTTTATATTGTTGTGTTGGGTCATAGAGATGTAATTTATTTTATGTTAAGGAAAGTTCAATTGTTGTGGACAGAATTGGAAACCGTAACCACCGGATCCCGGACCCCGGATCTGGGGGTGTTACACTATTCGTGTTGTAAATTCAAGATTCCTTCAGAGTGGTTATGGTCATATATGATGCACTTTTGAATATTAAGTTGGTGAAATGGTAATATATACAACGTTAAATTCATTACCAATTAAGTTGATAAAGGAAAAAGATTTTTGATTGATGTATTGAAGAAAAAAATTATTAAATGCATTTTTATTGAATGCGACTTGTGTGTTTTTCCCAAGTATTAATTTCCAGGGTCTACATTTGCTTCACAGGATTCGAGAAACTGATCTTATATAAGAATCGACCCCTTCTAGAAAGGCCATATGAGGAAAACTATATTGTACTTTTAAATGTATGGACAATGATATAATATATATTTTAATTATCATGCAGGTAAGTTATGAATGATGACATTGGCAACCCAATACTGTAAAAAAACATTTATCTATTGGCACGCCTAATAAAGTAAAGAAATCGGTGTAATGTGGTAATGATTGTTGCCTACAATTCAGTAAGTCGCAAAAATCTTAGAGCTGACCACTTAATATTCTAATGGGAAGCAACTTTGAGGATATGGATTTTATCCAAGTTATTTTAAATCTGATTGAAATCCGATTTTGTAGTGTTAGCTTACATGCATTAATTAATTAATTTATTAAAAAAATATGAAATAAAAACATTTTTGAGCTTTTAAAAAAAATCGGGTCTTTGAAGGTATGAATTTTATCCAAGTTATTTAAAATCTTTTTTGAAATCCGATTTTTTCAAATTTCTAGTTGTGTTAGATTATAATTATTTAAAATCAATTTTAATTGTACAATATATATTATGAAAATCAATTTATAATATATGATAATATGATTGTGATTGACTTTTAATATGGGCTAAAAGTAAGCCCTAAAGTCACATTTAATGTGGCATTAATTAGGCCAAGAATGGTCCAAACGTGGGGCCCACCAGCATGGGCCCAAAACCCTAATTATAATATTAATTTCGTAATTAGTATTAAGGGTAATAAACAGCTCAGCAAATAAGAGTCAAACAAGGATATTACTCTTGCCTGACTTATCCTCCAAGATGCACAATTCAATATGGAAACTGATTCCTACAAGGAATAGATCTAGAACCTTCCTCAAAGACTTGCCCACCAAGTCCCCAAATCCTACCATAATTCTAAGGCTTCTCAGCCTATATAAAGGGCCTGACCCCTCATTCTCAGAACTACGTTGGCTTGATTCTCAATACGAGATACGTAGGCACTCTGTGAGGACCGATTATAGTCTCGAACGCAGAAACAACCATTAAAGCGCGAAGCTCAACCACCCTAGCAATAATAACAAATCGTAATCGAGATTTAGATCCACAACATTTGGCGCCGTCTGTGGGAAGACAACATCAACCATGGTTCAAACACGGAGGACAACATCAACTGAGGCCGTGCCTCTTAACTCTGCTCCACCAGCCACTTCTGATCCGCTTATCGTCGCTGAAGAAGGACAAATACTCCCATCGACAGGGGCGGTCATTCAACCTCTACCCACTCAGCCCCCAGGGACGACTCCCCAAGTAGAGGGGACCCACTCTGTGATTGTCCATCAAAGCCAAGAAACCAATCCTCTCCAGATGGTGGTTTCTCCCCTTGGTAACGTTGATCGCACGGGGGTACAGATCCATACTACGGATCTCCCTTTGAACACCAATCCTATGTATGGGTTGCCTAATTATCCCCCTCGGCGAAGAGAACCTGGACCAAGCGGTCATGCCTTACAGATCCGGGATCGAGAGTATGATGACTACTCTGGCCCCTATACTGATGATTCGTCATCTGAGGATGATGATCGAGATGAAGCCCCGAGGAGGCGACGTGCCAGCAAAGAACCTCAAAGAAGGACACGAAGAATCCCTGATGGACTCCCCTTGACAACTGCTGAGAAAATCAAGGCTTATGAGGCAGAGATCTTAAAGTTGAAGGACGATATTGCAAGAGAACAAGATAGATTGAATCAAGCTCAGCCACCTCCAACTGCGGAGAGGATTCCAATTATAAATTTGGAGAGGCCTTTAAGAAGGCAAAGGAGGGTCGAGGCCCCAACTGAAAAATCAACAAGGGTGGAGACCCCCAGAAGCAACCCTAAGGATCTGATGCCACTTGGGGATCCTGATGATCCTACACCCCCGTTTACGGAGGAGGTGATGAATGCTCGCATCTCAAAGAAGATCAAGATGCCAACAATCAAGGCCTATGATGGAACGGACGATCCCGCAAATCATGTTAGGACGTTCTCGAATGCACTGCTGTTGCAGCCTGCGAGCGACGCCTTAAAGTGTAGGGCGTTCCCTCAAACCTTGTCTGGCATGGCTCAAAGGTGGTACAGCCGCTTACCTGCAAACTCGATTGGCTCTTTCAAAGGTTGAGCGTTGCCTTTGTGAGTCAATTCATCAGCGGAAGAGTTCATGAGAAAAGTTCTGCATCCCTCATGTATGTGGTGCAGGGGAAGAATGAGAATCTGAGAGATTACCTCAAGCGGTTCACCAAAGAGACGCTGAACATCACTGATCTGGAAAATAAGGTGGCCATGGTAGCCCTGGAACATGGAACCACTGACCTCTTTTTCAAAAGGTCTTTGGCAAAACATCCTCCTGAAAATATGGCCGAGCTTCAACGGAGAGCCGACAAATATATCATGGCTGAGGACAGCATGAAGAAGGAAGCCACATGAGGCAATGGCAAGGGTTCTACTGACTCGAAGAAACGAAAGCAAGAGCAAGAATACGATGCTAGGGACAAGTATCCCCGGACTAGCAAGGATTCTGATTCACCACCGAAGAAAGGTTTGGGACCGAGGTTCTCTGATTATGCAAGGTTGAACGCTCCTAGGAGTCAGATCTTGCTAGATATTGAGAAGGACAAAGACTTCCGATGGCCGAAGCCACTTAGGGGTGACCCCGCGAAAAGGAACAAAGATCAATACTGTAGGTACCACCGTGATGTGGGTCATGATACAGATGATTGTAGACAGCTGAAAGATGAGATTGAGTTTTTGATCCGGAAAGGAAAGCTAGGCAGGTTCACGAAGAATGATGATCGCGGTACCCAAAGAAGGGACTATGACAGAAGAGACAATGACAAAAGAGACGGCAATCGTGATCGTGATCGTAATACACAGCCCCGAGGGCCAGTAATCAATATGATTTGGGGAGGACCGACAGCAGCCGGCACTACCCGGAACTCCCGAAAGGCCTATGCTAGAGAAGTGATGCACATAGTAGGAGAAGCCCCGAAGCGTGCCAAGACTGAGATAGTGATTGGTTTTGATGATTCAGACCTTGAAGGGGTGAAATTCCCCCATGACGACCCGTTGGTCATAACTCCTGTAATTGGAAACTCGGAGGTGAAACGAGTCTTGATAGACAATGGAGCTTCTGTTGATATCTTGTTTCACGATGCATTTTTGAAAATGGGATACACCGATTCCCAGTTGACCCCCACCAACATGCCAATCTACGGATTTAATGGAGTTGAATCCAAGGTTGAAGGCACTATTCAGTTGCCCATGACCATTGGACAGGAACCTAAGGAAGCTACTCAGATGCTGAATTTCCTTGTGATCAAGGCATCCTCAACTTATAATGCAATCCTAGGAAGGACTGGACTTCATGCTTTCAAGGCTGTGGCCTCCACATATCATATGAAGATTAAGTTTCCAACCCGGAATGGTGTTGGAGAACAAAAGGGTGATCAGAAGATGGCGAGAAGTTGTTATGTATCCGCACTAAGGGCTGATGGAATCGGGGGGCAGGTACTTCCGATCGAAGACATGGATGTCCGTGGCGATGATGAACACCGAGGAAAGCCAGCAGAGGATTTAATACCTATTCCTCTGGAGCTAGGTGATCCTGAGAAGGTGACTTACATTGGAGCCTCTTTGAAGGAACCCCTGAAGGGCGAGTTGATAGCATTCTTGCAAGAGAATGGCGATGTGTTTGCTTGGACAGCGGCTGATATGCCAGGGATTGATCCCCAACTCATAACTCATAGGTTGAATGTTGATCCCAATCGGAAGATAATACAGCAAAAGAAAAGGAACTTTGCACCTGAAAGGCAAGAGGCCATAAAGCAGGAAGTTGACAAGCTCTTAGAAGCTGGGTTTATCGAAGAGATTCAGTTCCCGGAATGGTTGGCTAACCCTGTGATGGTCAAGAAAGCCAACGGTAAGTGGAGGATGTGTATAGACTTCACCGACTTGAATGACACATGCCCTAAGGATTGTTTTCCTCTACCAAGGATAGACATGTTAATAGATGCCACAGCTGGACATGAGATGCTAAGCTTCATGGATGGTTTTAGCGGCTACAATCAGATTAAGATGCACAAGGATGACGTCCCTAAGGTATCTTTCATAACTGACTTCGGTGTTTTCTGCTACCTTGTTATGGCTTTCGGTCTAAAAAATGCAGGAGCTACTTACCAACGACTGGTGAATAAGATATTCGCCCATCTGATTGGAAAAACCATGGAGGTCTATGTTGATGACATGCTAGTCAAGAGCCTGTTCAAGGCAGACCACATTAAGCACCTCAGAGAGGCATTCGAAGTGCTGAGGCACCATAAAATGATGTTGAATCCAGCTAAGTGTGCCTTTGGCGTTGGATCAGGCAAATTCTTGAGTCTTATGGTTTCAAAGCGAGGCATAGAAGCCAATCCTGACAAGATCAAGGCGATCTTAGACATGGAGCCACCACACTCTATAAGAGATGTGCAGAAGTTGACAGGCCGAGTAGCGGCTTTAGGAAGATTCATCTCCAAGTCTGGTGACAAATGCCTGCCTTTCTTTCAAGCATTAAAGAAGGTGAAAGATTTTGAGTGGACTCGTGAGAGCCAAGAGGCCTTTGAACAACTGAAGAAGTACATGACTGAAGCCCCGTTGTTGGCCAAACCTAGTCCCGGAGAGACTCTTTATATATACCTGGCGGTATCCGAGCAAGCGTTGAGCGCCGTTCTCATCCGAGAAGAGAAGAAGGTCCAGAAACCTATCTATTATGTGAGCAAGGTGTTGCACGGGGCGGAGCTGAATTACTCTCCCGTCGAGAAATTCGCATTGGCATTGGTAACAGCCTCGAGGAAGTTACGCCCGTACTTCCAGGCACACAAGATTGAGGTCCTGACGGACCAACAGTTGAGAAACATTTTGCATAGCCCAAAGGCTAGTGGGAGGCTAATCAAGTGGGCGATTGAACTTGGAGAATTTGACATCACATATAAGCCTCGAACAGCCATTAAGGCTCAGGCATTGGCTGACTTCGTGGTTGAATGCACCATTAGCAACCAAGAAGTCGGGGGGCAGGAAATGATAACAACCCCTAAGAAGCAAGATAGAGATGGAGAACTTGAACCTGATCAGAAGGAATACTGGGTGCTCTATTTTGATGGAGCATCAAAAACAAAATCTAGTGGCGCAGGCTTAGTACTGCAAAGCCCCGATGGGTTCACAGTCGAATATGCTTTAAAGTTGGATTTCCAGACAACCAACAATGAAGCTGAGTATGAGGCCTTGATAGCTGGTCTAGGCTTGGCCAGAATCATGAGAGTCAAGAACCTCAAAGTGTGTGGAGATTCAAGATTAGTAGTCTCTCAAGTAAATGGTGAATTTGAGGCCAAGGATGAAACTATGGCAAAGTATCTGCGAGTTGTAAAAGCTGTCATGACTCAGTTTGACGAGTGTTATGTAGAACACATCCCGAGAGAAGAGAACGTTAAGGCCGATGCCCTATCTAAGTTTGCTTCTTCTGAGATAGAAAACTATGAAGGGAGTGTTTACTTCCAGGTCTTGAAGGCCCCGACCATCAACTCAAAATTAGTGGCACCAATTGATGTGGGAAGTTCTTGGATAGATCCCATCAAGGCACACCTTGAGACCGGATGGCTCCCAGATGATGCCTTGGAGGCACGAAAACTTTCAGTAAGATCATTGAGATACACCTTGATTGAGGGCATTCTGTATAAGAGATCATTTGTCATCCCGTACTTGAAGTGCTTGAGGCCTCAAGAGGCAAGGGAGGCTTTGGAAGAAGTTCATGAAGGAATCTGTGGGCAGCACCTGGGGGGCAGGGCCCTCGCTCACAAGATAACCCGCTTGGGATTCTACTGGCCAGAGATGCTGGCTGATGCACAGGATTATGTCAAGAGGTGTGACAGGTGCCAGAAGCATGCTCCGATTGTCAGGCAACCGCCTGAGATGTTAACATCAGTCAATTCCCCCATTCCATTTGCTATGTGGGGGATGGACATTCTTGGGCCTTTCCCTATGGCATCAGCACAGAGGAAGTTTCTGATTGTCGCCATTGACTACTTCACCAAGTGGATCGAGGCTAAGCCTTTAGCCAAAATAACCACCAAGCAAGTTTCCCAGTTCTTTTGGGAGAACATAATCTGCAGGTATGGCATCCCGCGAATCCTTGTGACGGATAATGGGACACAGTTCAATAATGAAGAATTCAAGAAGTATTGCGAGGAGAATGCTATTGAGCTTCGTTTTACCTCGGTAGCACATCCGCAAGCAAATGGACAAGCCGAGGTGGCCAATCGGATCATCCTTGATGGACTTAAGAAAAGGGTTGAACGCTCAAGGAGCACCTGGGTAGACGAGTTACTGCCTATACTCTGGGCTTATCGCACTACTTGCAAGGTGACCACAGGAGCAACCCCGTTTCTGCTAGCTTATGGAGCTGAGGCAGTTGTGCCACTGGAGATTATGCATGCATCACCTCGAGTGGAGGCATTTGAACCTGAGACAAATGAAGAAGGTATGAAGCTCGCCCTGGATCTGATTGATGAAGTCAGAGACGAGGCAAACGCCAGAAATGTGGAGCATCAAAAGAAAGCATCCTTCTATTACAACCACAGGGTTAAGGAGAGATTCTTTCAACAAGGTGATTTGGTTCTGAGGAAGATCGAGGCTTCTGGAGTTGGCCAGAAAGGAAAACTAGCCCCAAATTGGGAAGGGCCGTATCGAGTCAGGAAGACGTTGGGACGAGGATCATACAAGTTGGAGACCTTGGACGGGATTGAGGTGCCCCGTACTTGGCATGCCTTGAACCTCAAGATTTATTATGTTTAAGTTGCCTCTGCGAGGATGTAGCTTTTTATTTATCTAGTAGGAGAAGTAGAAATAAGGTTCCATGAAACCATCCCAGGGTTTTGATGCCCCGAGTAGGACAATAATGAGTTATGTAAGGGTTTATCCCCTTTTTGAGTTATTAATGCAAACTTGTTTTCCATTCTATGATTCTATGTTCTGTTTACGTACCAAGCACCTGTTGAGTGTGAGTCTAGGGAGACCAAGTACCGAAAATAAATGAACATACGAATAAAACAAACAAGTGCATAAATAAAGACCCCGAAGGGCCAACAGTTAGGGTTACATCATTTAGACCGAATAAAAGTTTAATCACGAAGCACCGTGATTGAAATACTAGAAATAAAAGCCACATACGGCTAAGTTAGGCCATGCAAGGCCCGAAGCAATCCCAGCTACTAATCCGAGGAATCCTCCTCGCCATTCTCCTCCTCGTCATTCTCCTCCTCATCAGTCTCTTCCTCGCTACTCCCCTCATCACTCTCTTCCTCAGAGCTGTCCTCATCATGGCCCTTACCCGGTTCGGCTACCGCGACTGGTGGAGCTGTCACTTCCATTGCCTCAACCTCTTCCTCTTCGGAAGAGGAGCTATCTGCAACTACCTTCTTCGAGGGGACTGTTGGACGAACCACTCTCCCTTTCTGCACGGTCATAGGCCTTTTCCCTCGAGGATCTGAGGAAACTGAGCCATCCACAGCTGCTCGGACACCCCTCGAGCCGGAACCAGAACGACGATGACTTCCCCTAGAGCCGGAGCCCGAAGCCTGAGCTACCGGCATGGCCTCGGCGCCCGAAGCAACTTGACAATACGGACTTGGAAAGTCCCTCGGGAAAACCACAGCAGGATGCCTCTTACTCACAGCATTGATGGCTCGATCCCAGCCAACAGACATGATACCCGGGCGTACTTCATCGTCATGCTTATCTATAAGCTCAAAGAAATCCTCAGACTCCTGGTAAGCTTTCACCACTTGCTTGCAGTCTATTGCCCTCTTGTTATACAGGGAATCATACTGTCTCTGGATAGAATGAGCATCAGCTTCAGCCCGGATGGCCCTGGACTCCAAGTCTTGATATTTCTCATCAAGAGTTGCTTTCTCCTTCTTCAAAGCCACATTCTCATCTCGGTATGCACGGCCTAGCCGAGTGCTAGCTTGGAACTGGGCATTCGCCTGGAACAAAGAACCAATAAGTCAGTTATAATCACAAGTTAAGTAAAAACACTATGTCTAGGAAGGAAGGTGGGAAACCTGATATAGAGCTTGAGCCCCGAGTTTCTCCGCCTCGTCAAATTTGTCCCCGGCTGTCACAGTCAGAAGGTCGGGGGGAGTGATGCTGAACTTGGACCAATCCAAGGCAGACTCTGGGCATCCCAAGACAGAATCTTGCTCACAAATTCCCCAACCAGGGATGAAGGGGGTCTTGACTCTCCCGTCAGCATTCCGTGATCTCTTCGAAGAGCATCGCAGGAACTGAGGGATCTTCGGCCCGGGTTGAATGCAAGCCGCCTCGGCTCTCTTGATCATCCTCCTAGTAACTTTCGGCTGGTTTTCGGGCCGATTGTCGATCTCCTCAGCAACTGAAAAGACAACAGAAAAGATATCGGAATAAGAACAAACAGGGTTCATAATATGAAGGTAAAAAATTACCATCAGTAGAAAGTAAGCTAAGTCCAGCTTCTACAAGTCTCTTCTCGGGTAAGAAAACTTTGTAGTGAGTACGGCCGTCGTCAGCAAGTAGTCGATCACGATCAAAAAGCACCTCCTCATCAAGATCACATACAAAATGTGTAGCATCATGCACTTCCCCAAACTTAGATATAAAGAATTGGCCCCAATCGCCACCACGCCATACCAGAGTCACGAATTCTCTGTCCCAGTAGTGATGGGAATCTGGGAATGAAAAAGCATTCACAATATGTGGAACATTGGATCTATGCTGAATAGTGACCCAACCCTTCTGAGCCTCAGAAGAATTCTTGGCGGCGAATATGCTCCTGAACATGGTAGTAGTAGGCTCGATACCTAGATCTCGACATCTCAGCATAAAGATGATAATCAACCGCCATGCATTAGGATACAATTGGCAGGGATGAACCTGAAGCTCCGCCAAGAGCCTTATTATGAACTGGTCTACCGGGAATCTCAGACCTGCTTCTAGGGCACCTTTGTAGACACATAGCTTCTATGGGTGCCAATTACAGGTTCTGTCAGCTAAGCCAGGGAGACAAACCTTGATCACATCCGGAAAGCCATATAACTTCTTAATATTTTCGACATCTTGCTTGTCGAACTTGGACGGACTATGATACGCAGCTAACTCAGAATTGTTGGGAAATGCATCCCTCATAGTACTTAACAAGTCAATTAAAGAATCAAATCGACGATCAATATATCTAGGGGGATTCAGTCGAAGATTACCTCGCAATGTTTTGGCCAAGGCTCTCTTGGCCATCGCCTCCGACATAGAGAATGACGAAGCTGGAGCGCGGTCGCCATCTGCCATCTTGAGCTTGAACTTGAAGCTAGAGCTTGAGAGCTTTAGAACTTGAGAACTTCAGAGAGAATTTTAGAAGTAAGAAGAAGTGAAGTGAATGAAAATGAAGGCTCCCCCCCACTCTTTTATAGAAGATGGATGACCTTCTATATCAGGTTGAAACACAGCTTGGTTCGTGTTTGCAGGTCATCTATCGTTCATCTACAGAAAGATGGATTTTCATCTGCTATATCCGCCAATAATTATACCGGTATATATGATTCCGGGAAAGAAAAGAAGGATTTACGTAAAGATATAGTAATAAGCTGTGCCAAGGCACTCATCTGAGCTTAAGGAGCTAATTACGTTTAAGGAAGGTAGAACACAATCAGTTAGTCTTTGCTATTAAAGAGACTAATTATGCTCTGAAAGGAGGTGTATAACATCCATGATCAAGGACGTGATTCTAAAACGAGACTCCAGGCATTGCGAAAAGCTCCGAGAGGCACGACATAGCAACAATGGAGCACCTGTCGGGCGATCAAGAAGCACCCGGCAGGCAACTTGGCTCTCCTGGCAGCCGACCAGGTGCATCAAGGAAAGGTCTGGCTGACCTGGCTCTCCTGGCAGCCGACCAGGTGCATCAAGGAAGGGTCTGGCCGACCTGGCTCTCCTGGCAGCCGACCAGGTGCATCAAGGAAAGGTCTGGCCGACCTGGCTCTCCTGGCAGCCGACCAGGTGCATCAAGGAAGGGTCTGGCCGACCTGGCTCTCCTGGCAGCCGACCAGGTGCATCAAGGAAGGGTCTGGCCGACCTGGATCTCCCGGCAGCCGACCTCATGAATCCCTAGGATCAAGATCGAGATCGAGATTGAGGTTCTGGATCCCTAAGATAGAGATTGAGGTTCTGAATCCTTGAAAGTCACGGGTGACCAATATACTAAATTAGAGATCAAGATCGAGATCGAGATTGAGGTTCTGGATCCCTAAGATCGAGATTGAGGTTCTGAATCCTTGAAAGTCACGGGTGACCAATATACTAAATTAGAGATCAAGATCGAGATCGAGATTGAGGTTCTGGATCCCTAAGATCGAGATTGAGGTTCTGAATCCTTGAAAGTCACGGGTGACCAATATACTAAATTAGAGATCAAGATCGAGATCGAGATTGAGGTTCTGGATCCCTAAGATCGAGATTGAGGTTCTGAATCCTTGAAAGTCACGGGTGACCAATATACTAAATTAAAGATCAAGATCGAGATCGAGATTGAGGTTCTGGATCCCTAAGATCGAGATTGAGGTTCTGAATCCTTGAAAGTCACGGGTGACCAATATACTAAATCGAAGATCAAGATCGAGATCGAGATCGAGATTTTGGATCCTTGAAAGTCATAGGTGACCAAAACACTTCCAAACAACTTGAGGCACCTGTCGAGCGATCAAGAAGCACCCGACAGGCAACCAGAAGCACCCGGCAGGCAACCAGGATCTCCTGGCAGCCGACCAGGTGCATCAAGGAAGGGTCAGCCGACCAGGATCTCCTGGCAGCCGACCAGGATCTCCCGGCAGGCAACCAGGATCTCCTGGCAGCCGACCAGGTGCATCAGGGAAGGGTCAGCCGACCAGGATCTCCTGGCCGCCGACCAGGATCTCCTGGCCGCCGACCAGGAGCATCTGGCAGCTGACCGGGAGCCACAAAGAGGCTCAATCTGACTTCCCGATACTCATTTTGGCACCCCCTATCGTTTGATTGAATCGTTTGATGGTTTTGCTGAAGGTTTCTCACTTTCCGTGACAAACATCGACCTTCGAATTAGCACCGTTTAGTGCCGTTTTATGCCATTTAACGTCGTTTACTCAGACATTGAAACGTCGATTAAGCATCGTGTGACATTATTAATGTCAACATGGATTTCCCGTCAACATGTCAGACGATCGAGAAGCACATGTCAGACGATCGAGAAGCACATGTCAGACGATCGAGAAGCACATGTCAGACGATCGAGAAGCACGTGTCAGACGATCGAGAAGCACGTGTCAGACGATCGAGAAGCACCCGGCAGGCAACCAGGATCTCCTGGCAGCCGACCAGGTGCATCAAGGAAGGGTCAGCCGACCAGGATCTCCTGGCAGCCGACCAGGATCTCCTGGCAGCCGACCAGGAGCACCTGGCAGCTGACCGGGACCCTTGTCGGCTGCCTCGTTGCCCGGAAGAGGTTAAAATTTTCCCGAATCTCCTCCGTTTAGCTTCGTTTAGCGCTGATTAGTGCCGATTAACACCGATTAGTGTCGTTTAAGCACTGATTAGTGCCGATTAACATCGATTAGTGTCGTTTAAGCACTGATTAGTGCCGATTAACACCGATTAGTGTCGTTTAAGCACTGATTAGTGCCGATTAACACCGATTAGTATCGTTTAAGCACCGTGAGTGCCAATTTATCCTTTCAACATTGTTTAACACTGTTTAAGCATTGTTTAAGGCCGTTTAGCGCTGTTTAGTGCCGTTTTATGCTGCTTAACGTTGTTTAAACATTGTTTAAGCATCGTTAAGACTGATTAGTGCCGTTTAGCATCGAATTAACATTGTCGTGAACGCGTCGGTCGCTCCACGCTTCACATAAAGACAATACTCGTGAAACACTAGTGTACAAAGATAAACCCTGACCCGAGTCTCGAGTTAGACAAGTTAAACTTCAAGGAAAGCCTGATCAGCTTTCCTAGAAGTTGGGGGGCAAATGATATGGGCTAAAAGTAAGCCCTAAAGTCACATTTAATGTGCCATTAATTAGGCCAAGAATGGTCCAAACGTGGGGCCCACCAGCATGGGCCCAAAACCCTAATTATAATATTAATTTCGTAATTAGTATTAAGGGTAATAAACAGCTCAGCAAATAAGAGTCAAACAAGGATATTACTCTTGCCTGACTTATCCTCCAAGATGCACAATTCAATATGGAAACTGATTCCTACAAGGAATAGATCTAGAACCTTCCTCAAAGACTTGCCCACCAAGTCTCCAAATCCTACCATAATTCTAAGGCTTCTCAGCCTATATAAAGGGCCTGACCCCTCATTCTCAGAACTACGTTGGCTTGATTCTCAATACGAGATACGTAGGCACTCTGTGAGGACCGATTATAGTCTCGAACGCAGAAACAGCCATTAAAGCGCGAAGCTCAACCACCCTAGCAATAATAACAAATCGTAATCGAGATTTAGATCCACAACAACTTTATATTAAAATAGTGGTTGATTAATGAATGATCAATTATGAAATTTATTGAAAATATGTAATAGAATATCATGATTGATTTCAAATTAAAATTTTGATTTTTTAGTAAATATTTTTTGATTTAAAAAATATGTATTTGTGGATATGTTAAATACAATTATTATTGTATTTAAAATAGAAGTGTTAACTAACCATAGTTAATGAGCTAGGATGAAAATAAAAATAAGGAAAATTTTTAATATAACATGATTGGTCTAAAATTTAGGAATTATCTCTAATTGGTCCTAAAATAATTCTCCTTTTCTGATTGGTTAACCACATATGTATATAAGAAAAACTTTTAATATAAATGATTGGTCTAGAATTTAGGAATTAGCTCTGATTGGTCCTAAAATAATTGCTCTTCTGATTGGTTAACTGCATACTGTTGTAGACTCAGGTATTATAATAAATAATTTGTGTTTATTTGAAATATTTAAAGTTTCAAAGATTGATTTTTGTAAATATTAATTTCTTTAATTTTATATGCACACTTAATGGTTTCTTTGAATATATAACTAAATACATATTTTTCAAAATCCGACTCTTTGTTTCTCGAAGATGTCAACCAATTTTATTGAGTTGTTAGTATTTTTTTTTTAAACTTTTGATTTTGATCTCACTTATTTTGGACTCTCATATTTGTTTCGGGAAAACAATTATTGTATTCAATCTTGAAAATGAAGATGAAGCACATATAATTATAAAGAACAATTTATATTTACATACAAATATTACAGTAAAATATAGTAATAACACGTGCCTTCATTCAATAAAATAGTAACCATAGTATTGCTTATGAGTAGTAACCCTTTTAATATTTTCATCGACTTTTGTGAAAATAATCAAGTTATTGTATAAATACAATTTATGAGATTAAATGTTTAACAATATAAAAATACAAGTAAGTTGAGTTGCACAATTTTAGAATTCTAGTGCTTGGCTTTAAAATTCGGATGCATAACTTCTAAGTTCAGTTATAGAACATTAAATTTATGGCATAAATAAAAGATGAGATAATAATGTTTAACAGCGGAATATTGTTAAAAAATTAAGTTCAGCTGTAGAATTTTGTTAAAAAATTAAGTTCAGTTGTAAAACTTTTAAGCTCGTGTGCACAAATTTGAAATTTAGTAGCAAAATATCATATTTTTACTACGAAATAAAATAGGTTCTGTAGTAGAACCCTATTATTTTCGGGATTATTTTTTGTAAAATAAGTTTAATAATATAAATTAAAATTTTGAAGGAAAAAAGATTGAAAAAATTGAAAACAATCAGTCAAAAGTTATGTGAGATAAATAATATTAATAAAAATAAAAGAGTTTAATAAATGAGCCATTAATTAAATTTTATTATTTTAATTAATTGAACTAATATTGTAGTTTTTATTTTCAACAATATCCTTACAAAAATTATTTAAAAATGAACTGTATCTAGGCAGTTGATTTAGAAGTAATACAACGACTAAAAACGGTTTTTCAGTTCTCCTTTAGTGTTTGGTTCTTTCTTGATCTAGACCCTATAAATATTATTGATAATTAAATTATAGCCAAGAGACACATGGATTTTTTTAAAAAATATTAGTATCAAAGTAAGTAAATGTCGTTAAAATATTTAATCAAAATAATATGATAAATAGTTTTATTTAAAAATTTAAAATAATTGATCACGATCCGTGCTTCGCAAGGGTTATCAGCTAGTATAATAAAACAATGATTTCTATTGATTTAAGGATTTCATTTGTCGATGAACTCCAACAATCATCCCTATATTCATTTCTTACTATTATTAAAATAATAAATTTAAGTGTAAGAGAAAAAATAGAAGCACAAAATTGGAGGAAAGTGAATTTTAATTGATATTAAAATATGTATAAAGAATTTGGTGCCCTCCAACTCTTTAAATTTTTTTTATTTTAATCATACTATATATATGTTTGCATAAAAATTTTGATACCCCTTGCTGAGGTGGTGCCCTAGGCGTTCGCCTTGGTCACCTTACCCTAGGACCGGCCCTGAACGCGCATATTTCACGATATAAGATTATATATAGTTAAAAAATTAAAAATTACTCATTCAGTAATCTTCTTTTAAAATATACACCTTATACATTTATTTAAACATTTATTTTGGTAAGCAAATATGTATTAATAAATTCATTTTAAGTAATTTTACTTTTATTTTGCCCACTCTTGATAGGTTAAAATAAATTTTCTCGCTCACAATCAAATAATAAAAAAATGTCAAATAAAATGTCAAGGATCTATTATGTAACTCTATAAAATTTATTATGAGTTTTTATTTTTAAAGTAGATAATTTTAGATAGGTTTATATCACATCATTTTATTTATTGTATTGATTTTAATCATTAATTTAATATTGAGATTAGGGAGCCTAAAAGGTAAGTTCCATACCTATATTTTGTATGTATCTTAAGAAAAGTTCCATGAGATCTATCTCATATTTTTTATGTACCTATATTTTGTATGTACCTATATTTTGTATGATCTCATATTGTCATGGTCTTTTTTTTCTTTAATATTTCTAAAAAAAATTAGGCCTCATTTTTATGTTCGCCTACCTCTCACGTAGCCTCGAACCGGCCATTGTACTCTAAACTAAGACATTACTTCAACTCACCAATTGTTAATTTGAGAACATAAATTAGGATTCAGAAATTTCTGCAACAATCAGAAGAAAACAAGTCTTAAATTACAACAATACTTCTAGTAGCGTATTTAATCGAACTGAGACTATTAGTCCCATCCGCTCGATTGATCCTGCTGCTCAAAATTTCTCTTGTACTGTATCAGATGCATCAAGTTCTGCATACATGTCTGAAATTGCTTTGGAAAAGTATTCCTTTGCTTGAGGTCTCTTGATCTACAAACAACAAGATGAGAATAGTCAAAACTGTATTTTTTCATGACTGAATGTTACTTTTAACCTTGTCATAATTTGTTCTGAAAAAAGTAATATTGAGATTTATATGTATGTTGTAATGTACAAAAATAGATTGTGCATCACCTTGAATGTTGGAGTGAGAAGACCGTTTTCCAAAGTAAATGGTTCTAGTACCAATGTTACAGCCTTCGCAAATTCGAACTTCCTCAACTGTAGCAAAATAGAATGAGTGCGAACTTAATGATGGGTTCCTGCCTGTAAGGTAATTTGATGAATATAAAAATTCAGTTCTTCAGATACAATACCTGAGCTTCCTGTGCGACAACATCCATTTCAGCCAAAACTGCAGTCCTTGCTCTTGGGTCCTTGCATAATTGTCCCATATCTTCACACTGAATTTACTTATTTCTCAATACTAATAAAACTAGTTCACAGAGAGAGACATATATTCTATAAAAATAATTACATCTTACAGATACACTTGACCTCCGCATTCCTTTATAAGTATTTACATTATAACTATTTATTAAGAAATATAGGTTTTATATGTAGGAAATGTAGAGTGGGTGTCAACCCAAGTCCCACATCGATAAGATAAAGAAGAATTATCTTAAATATAAGCAGTCAAAACAACTCCATTAGTATGAAGCCTTTTGGGAGGAGCCCAAAAACAAATCCGTGCGCCACAGTTCAGAGCGGACAATATCATACTAATGTGGAGTTAATGGGTGTTTCGCGGCCCAACAAGTGGTATCAGAGCCGATGGTTAAGAAGTTTATCCTTGGGTTGCGGGCTGCAAGTTGTGTGGTGTGGGAGGCTCTCCAGAACTGCGGTTGGGAGATCTTGGACGGCTTGTGTTGAAAGTCTTCCTGACACTGAGGTGGTCGGGCGGCGTGTCCCGTAAGATGAGGAGCCATAAATGAGTAGCAGCGGTATAAGAGTCACAAGATTGGTGGTTCTTGGATTGAGGGGAGATTGTAGAGTGGGTGTCAACCCTAATCCCACATCGATAAGATAAAGAAGAATTATCTTAAATATAAGCAGCCAAAATAACTCCATTAGTATGAGGCCTTTTTGGAGGAGCCCAAAAACAAATCTGTGCGGGCGTGGCCACAGCCCAGAGCGGACAATATCATACTAATGTGGAGTTAATGGGTGTTCCGCGACCCAACAGGAAAGGGAATAATGACTACTGAAAGAGCTGCAATGCTATGCTTCCTTGGTATAACCCCTGACTATAATTTAATGAGAGCTTAAAAACACCATATATATCCATTTTTACTCATCGCAACTTAATTTCTATTATACCTCAAACTACTATGAAGCACTTGGTGAACAACAATGTAATGATAGGAGATAAAGACAAGAGGAAGGTGTTGATACAAGCAGAATTTACATGTATATTGAATTTCTCTGCTATGGATTTAAACAAAGAAACATATTTGGCAGTACGAACTCTTAGACACATTCTGACCCCGGTATTTTAGATCTTCATAAAAGAAAAAGAACAAATACGTTACCAATATGCTTGCAGACATAGCCCAATACTTCAGCACATCTAGCTCCACTGAGACAACAACTACTAAATTGGAGTTCAGACTGTCACCTAACGAGCACTATAAAAGTTAGCTAGGATACATGTAGCAATTTAAATAAAAAAGTTGTTTGGGGTCCTTACCAGATATAAAAGATTGGGCAATAAATTTTCACTTCGCATAAACATTCTCAATCTTTTCTGGTGCTATATATTCGCCCTGCGCCAAATTAAATATGTTCTTTTTCCTGTCATTATTCAACACAAATTTACTTCAACGGCACTTATTTCAGTGAGATCAATACATGATGTTGACAATTTTTCAATATGCAAAGAGATCTGGAGGAGATCAAAATAAGCAATATAATAATAGACAATAAAGGGCTTGCCTATCAATAATCTTAAGCCGACCTTCAGGTAATTTCTGGTAATCTATCTTCCTTAAGCGTAATTAGCTCTTAAAGCTCAGTTAAGTGTTCTGGCGTAACTTGGCGCTGTATATTCGTTTAAATCCTTCTTTTCCATTTCGGAATCGTATGAATTTGTTACGATTCTTTTCATATATAACAGATGAATTTCATCTTTTTCGTTCATAAACTATAGATGACGTGCAAATGCGAACCGAGCTGTGTTTCAACCTGGTATAGGAGGTCACCCATCTTCTATAAAAGAGTAGGACGAGTCCTTATTTCCATTCACTTATCTTCTTTTCACTTCTTGTTTTCAAGCTCTCAAGTTATCAAGGTTTCAGGTTGAAGTTCAACCTTCAAGCATGTCAGACAACATCCGTGCAACTGCTCCTCCAGTTTCCATGGCCGAGGAAATGGCCAAAAGAAGCAAGGCTAGATCTCTTAGAGGTAAAACTAGACTGAGACCTCCTTCATACATTGATCATCGTTTTGATTCTCTTTTAGACTTTTTAACACCCGCAGATCCGGGGTCGGGGATCGGGTCGTTACGGTCTCGTATTCCATACATAACGCTTGACTTGAGTCCAAAATAAATAAGTAACATGCTATGACCCCGCAATAATATCCACTCACACATTACAGTTATAGTCCCAGAGATGAAATTGAAATAAGTCTCACATTAAAGGATTCACGAATAAAAGTTATTACAATCTAAAAGGAGTAACAACGTAAGTTTAAAGTTCTTGCCGTTGATTACATTAGTCATACATATAATTAAGATTGAAAACAAAAGCTACCAGTCTAGTCTACCTCAGCAATGGCAGCTAGCATATCAGCGGGTAGTCCTACGGGTGCGGTCACCTGCTTGCGCCGGGTGCGCCTGGTGCGGGCCATCTGACCTAACTGTTGTTGTGATATAAATAATAAAGCAAGGGTGAGCAATAGCCCACCAACAATAATATATATGACAGAACAACAAAGATAAATATAACAATTTCAGGAAAAGAATCTTTGAACCCATGTTTACATAAAATCACGCAAGTGCACGTGATCACAAGTAATATTCGATAAGTTAAGTTCGTTCCCACGGAGACTAGCTATTTCTATGTAAATATGCTTAAGCAACAATGTATGATCAATTTCAATTGCTTAGAAAAGTAACAAATTTGGGTTTGTAATTATCTAAATTAACTAAGAAACAAATTAACAAACTAAGAATTAATTAACTAACAAGAATTGGAATCGAATTACTTCTACAAGAGTAACATAGGATCCTAACTTCATTAAATACTTCGCTTAGATCTGACGCCTTTAATCACTATATGCAATGGTTATGATATCTGATCGGATAACACGAAACAAGTATACGCTATTTCTCAGTATACGAATACCAAACTAAACATACATCCACAAAAGAGATAGAAGATGAATAGACACCAATTATGCTTAGACCCTATATGTCTATAGAATTTGAAAACATAACGGTTGAAGAGTAAGTTATCCATAAAGATCACACAGGGCAATATAAGTATTTTCATCTCATACTACGAATCATGTTGATAAACAATCATGAACCTATGCTAGAATGGCAAGTTCTAAATCTCAAGATCCACTTTCACTTCACAAGAGATTAACAAATTAGATGTTAGCTACGCATCTAACTATTAAGCATAACCATACGAGGATATCAGATATACATCACACACAGATCTTTAAAGTAATCAAAATACTAAAGCTCCATAAATAAATCAGTTAGAATCCTATGACAACGATTAGTTCATAATCGAACCTCTCGTTATCATGGGATCTAATGAAACCATGATAAAAACAAAGTATGAAAAGATTCAAATAAACTTTTATAATTGATATGTAATGGTGATCCAAATTACAATGGTAGGATGTGTTTAAATAGGCTCTAGAAGTCTTGCCCTGCAAGAAAACTACCAAATCAGAATTAAAATAGAATACGTTTCCTAAACTGATTCTGTTTTTAAGGAAAATTCGTAGCTGACTTTTCTTCATTCTTTCCGGGCCGTTCCATTCATAATTGGACCTCTGAACCACTTTAGAATGATAGAGAATCTCGTTATCTTTGCGTGGACAGTAAGATCGTCCAAAACGGACTTGTAGAACTCAAGATATGGCCAAAACTGTAATTTTTCAGCAACGCGCGCGCAACTTGCCCCTCAGGCGCGCAGCCCGCGCCTCTCCTACTGCATTCTGCGCAGCCTGCACCTGTAATCTGTCGAATGTTGTAGAAATTCTCCCAGGCTTCGCGTGAGCTGTAAGATCACTGAAAACGGACTTCTAGAACCCCAGATATGGCCGAAACAGTGAAGATTGCGCAACCTATCCAGAAAATTCGAATTTACACAAATTTGCTCCTTTCTCCTCCGTTTCTTTTGCATTAGCTAACATCTTCAATACCATGACACATGTAACTCCTTGGTAGCATAACACAAGTGTCCAATCTTCATTCCAATGCTTAATTCCACTCTAATATCGATTAGAAACACCAACACTAACCAATAGCTACAACCCTGTACAACTACACAAAACACATCAAAACTACAATAAACTTGAGTCTAAGTCAAACAATTTAAGCCGATACGGAACGCTCCAAGTGGATATAAAATCCACTTATCACACCCCCAAACTTAAACCGATGCTTGTCCTCAAGCATAAACAACTAAACACTAACTAACTAACTAACTAGTACCACTTCCGTAAGTGATCACAGTTGCATTTGGCATATGCAACAAGCCCTTTAAACCCCTAGGCAGCCCTAGTGAACGAGTAAGGTCTCGTGAGGGCCTATAGTGAATGTACCCACAAAATCCAATGCAATGTAATGCATGAATGTAACTAATATGAAAATGCAAAGATCCCCTTCAAACTAACCAAAACCAACTAGCAAGCACATATCTCAAAGAATGCAAATAACTCCAAGTAGAGCTCGACTAAGTCCCCGTATACTAACAATACATGAACAGAACGTGCGTTTGTGCGATGCTCATTAGAAATACTTCCAAAACTAGATCAAAATCATACCTCTTCTTTGCCAAGACAATCACAAGTTTATAAATAGAATAGACTCTAAACACTTCATAACTTAAGAACACCTCCATCATGATTCAAGTTAGACAAGAATTCATGATTTACTACTATGACACATAATAATATACACAACAACGCATGTTTATTTAACCGTGCAATGGATGAGACCCCGAAAGTCTTATATAATAATACCCATGTAGCGAGCGTTGGGTTAGTGGATCCCAGACTATAAAAGCCTTAGGTCACTAGGCACAAAGTCCCCGCGAACTTAATATCTCGAGTATTAAAGAGCTCACCCTGGTTAATTTTGCATTTAAACATTTGAAACTTTTGACTTTTTTTTTCTCTATTTTTTTTTTATATATATGCAATCTGGAATGAGCCTTTCTCATTTCCAACCCTAGACTACTCATATAAATATAAGCCGGCTACTAGCCATTTGACACCTAGCCATTATTGACAATTATTTACAATTAAGCATGAAATCTCTGTTTTCCCCCAAACTTAGACTTTAGTGCTCCTACGCCATTAAGGGAATAACAAAAATTCTAAATATAAACAAGTGATTAAATCTCAAACAACCAAACAAGCATAACCTCAACCTAGCCCAAAAGCAAACGATGAGACTGTGTAAAAGTTTTGTTTCTGAAGCATGCAAGTCAATTTCCTAGGAACTATAAATCAACCATCTACTCATCATTACCACACTCAATTAGACATCGACCTACCAATCAGAATTAGCTCATCCTAAGGGATCATGAAATATGCATGCTATGAAATGCAACTAATATGAACTCACATGGTATACGAAAAACAAAAAAATAATAGAATGTCCTAAATGAAACAAACATGCAATAATACGAACAAAACATGAATGAATTACTACTAAGCATGCAAAACATGATATCTAAATGAACACAATGACACAAACAACTACCACATACTACTTATCCCCAAACCACCCCCAAAATTAAAATATTCAATGTCCCCATTGAATGGAAGGTAATATAAGGAAAAGTAGAAAAACATACCTACTTGTCGGAATATGCAAAACAAAATGCAAGACAAATGCGCGGGTTGCCTCCCACGAAGCGCTTGCTTAGAGTCAATTAGCTTGACTACGCCATGCTTCCATTAAGGATGATAATAGTTGGCCTGGTCTTCTCTTCGTGAGACTTCATCATCATCACGGCGGCACACTTTCTGCCCCTTCTCCTTGCTTGGCCTATTATAACAACTATATCCCGTTCCAATGCCTTCCTCGGTTGACCCAAAATCTTTCAATTTATAGAACAACACACATTCGCGAGCTTCGCTTGAATATAATGGAGGAGGGTAAATGTAAGTTGCTGAAGCCTTTGGTTCCTCAACGAGAACTTCCTCCATTGGCTCTAATGCGCTACCTCCATCTTTATAATCTGAGACAAGTAGAAGACCTGAATCTTTCCCATGGTCATCAGCCTCTTGGTATGCACATACCAATTATCGAAATTTGTGTAGCTCACCAGTGTGTCCCAAATAGTGCCCTTTCCAAAGCATCCACCTCACCAGCATGATCAAATTCCTCGCATGGGTTGCGAATGCTCACCTCTCCTTGGAAATTGTCTTCCTCGGAATTTGTCTTCCTCAATAATGCATGTAGTGCCTTGCTCCAATTCACCATTATTTTCTGGAATTGCCTCTGGTATGAATTGCTGATTCTCTTGTTCCAAGGCACTCCTAACTTGAGCAAATATTGTTTCCAAAGATTTGATAGATGCCTCGTTACTCTTTACACGCATCCTAATCTCCTCCAGAGTCTCTTGTTCCAATGATCTCATAGCTTAAGCAACTAGTGTCTCTAAAGATTTTAAAGACTCCTCGTTACTCTTTACAAGACTCCTAAGCTCCTCCATAGCATCAACCTCATCTGATTGAAAAGTAGGAGTAGGTTGCTGATGTTGAAACTCTTCACTACCCAAAAAATATGACATATTTGGAACATCTTGCTGGTACTGTTGAGGATGGTACTGAAAATATGGTTGTTCCTCATAAATGACATATGGATCAACTCCTTCGTAGTAACAATATTGTGAGGTCTCATGAACGCCCGAACATAGCACACATTGCTGAGGCATGGATGTCCTCGAATATGCCCACCATGGCAACTCCTCGCATGCCATCTTCAAACACTCAAGTACCTGAACACACCGAACTAAACAAGATAGGTAAGAAAAAATCTGTGTTAGTGAACTCTAACGACCACTATTGACAAGCACATAAACCAAAAATAAAACACCGATGATCCCTGGCAGCGGCGCCAAAAACTTGTTTGCACAAAATCACGCAAGTTCACGTGGTCACAAGTAATATTCGATAAGTTAATTTCGTTCCCACAGAGACTGGCTATTTCTATGTAAATATGCTCAAGCAACAATGTATGATCAATTTCAATTGCTTAGACAAGTAACAAATTTGGGTTTGTAATTATCTAAATTAACTAAGAAACAAATTAACAAACTAAGAATTAATTAACTAACAAGAATTGGAATCGAATTACTTCTACAAGAGTAACATGGGATCTTAACTTCATTAAATACTTCGCTTAGATCTGACGCCTTTAATCACTATATGCAATGGTTATGATATCTGATCGGATAACACGAAACAAGTATACGCTACTTCTCAGTATACGAATACCAAACTAAACATACATCCACAAAAGAGATAGAAGATGAATAGACACCAATTATGCTTAGACCCTATATGTCTATAGAATTTGAAAACATAACGGTTGAAGAGCAAGTTATCCATAAAGATCACACAGGGCAATATAAGTATTTTCATCTCATACTACGAATCATGTTGATAAATAATCATGAACCTATGCTAGCATATATGCATGGCAAGTTCTAAATCTCAAGATCCACTATCACTTCACAAGATTAAGAAATTAGATGTTAGCTACGCATCTAACAATTAAGCATAACCATACGAGGATATCAGATATACATCACACACAGATCTTTAAAGTAATCAAAATACTAAAGCTCCATAAATAAATCAGTTAGAATCCCATGACAACGATTAGTTCATAATCGAACCTCTCGTCATCATGGGATCTGATGAAACCATGATAAAAACAAAGTATGAAAAAATACAAATAAACCTAAGTAATTGATATGTAATGGTGATCCAAATTACAATGGTAGGATGTGTTTAAATAGGCTCTAGAAGTCTTGCCCAGCAAGGAAACTACCAAATCAGAATTAAAATAGAATACGTTTCCTAAACTGATTCTGTTATTAAGGAAAAATCGTAGCTGACTTTTCTTCATTATTTTTGGGCCGTTCCAGTCATAATTGGACCTCTGAACCACTTTAGAATGATAGAGAATCTCGTTATCGTTACGTGGACAGTAAGATCGTCCAAAACGGACTTGTAGAACTCAAGATATGGCCAAAACTGTAATTTTTCAGCAACGCGCGCGCGCAACTTGCCCCTCAGGCGCGCAGCCTGCGCCTCTCCTACTGCATTCCAAGCAGCCTGCGCCTGTAATCTGTCCAATGTTGTAGAAAATCTCCCAGGCTTCGCTTGAGCTGTAAGATCACTGAAAACGGACTTCAAGAACTCCAGATATGGCCAAAACAGTGAAGATTGCGTAACTTATCCTGAAAATCCGAATTTTACACAAATTTGCTCCTTTCTCCTCCGTTTCTTTTGCATTAGCTAACATCTTCAATACCATGACACATGTAACTCCTTGGTAGCATAACACAAGTGTCCAATCTTCATTCCAATGCTTAATTCCACTCTAATATCGATTAGAAACACCAACACTAACCAATAGCTACAACCCTGCACAACTACACAAAGCGCATCAAAACTACAACAAACTTGAGTCCAAGTCAATCAATTTAAGCCGATACGGAACGCTCCAAGTGGATATAAAATCCACTTATCAACCCATATGCCATGCATCAACGAACATAAAGCCAATATAATATAAAGGATGAAGTTACAAGGTAACTCGAATTATATCTTTCGTAAGAGTATCTTCTATGCAAAGATAAGAGCCAAACATCATCAGTTTTTCTTAAAAAGGAAATTGCAGGAAAAATATGCAATTCCAGTTTTGAACAATTTTCAGCCCTGCCAATACTGATAATTGTGCAGAAAATAAATAGATTCTTGATAGTGAACCAATACTGGAGTATTTCACGCCAGATGACACTGCCTTACGATGATCAGTCGCAGGTTGTGTATCTCAAGATTTGTTTTACTACCGGTAGAAGGAAGAACATATGGACACCACCATACGCCGGATCTCCATTGCCAACGGTTGGGCAAAGTTGGGAACGGCGCCACTCGGACCCTATTTCAAGGATGGACTGTCCCACAGCCTCTTACACTAGTTTTAATGATGGACTATCCCACAGCCTCCTACACAAATACTCCTAGTTCGAATAATTCCAAGATTCTGAAACGTAAAGCTCGTCCCCCTTTCCCCAAGTATAATAGTTGTTGATAAGACTCCACAAAGTAGTCGTATCTAGTTGGAAAGGAAAATTCACTGATATTTCCCAAGCTGATGCTTGTTACTGGATATTAACTTGTCCCAATAATCTTTACCCCTCGGATGATGAGGAAGTAACAGACAGACTCAATTAGATGGCTAGCAACAAAGTTGCATGTGCAAGGAATAGTTTAACAAGTGTATGACCGGGTAGTCAAAGAAATAACAGCTCTCAAGTAAGGTTCCCTTATATTTTAGAAGATAGATTCGAATGAAGAATGGAGTTTTGGAGAACCTCCCTTGATATAATAATAATAATAATAATAATAATAATAATAAGGCTTAGAATAGTTTACAGAATATCTGAAGCTCGAAGATAATATTTGAACGAAGTAATATATTTTAAAGCTTAGTTAGCAAGAATTCAATGAATATTCAAAGAATATTTATTAAGTCATAATTATTGAAGAATATTGCTCGGAATGATTCTTGAATAAATATTCATAATAATATTCATTGAACGAGTAGTGAATATTCAAAGAATAATAATGCATGTGGAAGAAATAATTATCAAAGGGATATTTAGAGATAATATTTATTGAATAAACAGAAGTCCAAAAGAATGTTCGAGTTGGTATTTATAAGATAAATAATGATTAATTGAATATTCGAAATTAATATTAAATAATTCGAATGAAGGTTCGAAATAATATTCGATAAATAAATCAACTCTAGATGAATATTAAAGAAATATTCATCACATAAATAAAGGTCGAATGAATATTCGAAATAATAATCATTAAGTAAATACTCTCGAATGAATATTCAAAATAATGCTCCTTAAATAAATAAAGCTCCAATGAATATTCAAAGTAATATTCATTAAATAAATAAACTCAATTGAATATTCCAAATAATATTCAATAAATAAGTAATGGAAAATATCTACTTAAATATTTTCCTCCGAAAATAACCATGATATATCAAGAAATACCGACTTCCGGTCTACATTCGAAAAATGAGATTCGTATGCCCTTCGCTAAGGGTCTTAGTAATATCCGGCTTATAATCGATATATCATTTATCTATCTTATAAGCCAATATTAAATCAGGAACAAGTATAACAATATAACTTGAAAGTAGGCAAGCATGCTATGGCATATGTATAACAGAAGCATATATATATTCACAACAACAGCCTTTAAAAAGGATTTGAAACTTGCCTGGTAATAGGGTGTGGGTAGAGGCAGCGTGTCCCGGGTCAGCTCGGTGATCTATAAACAATCAGAATATTCGAGATTAATCACCTAACACTTCTTTAGAAGGTTACGTATAAATTTTACTTAAGTCGAAACACGCTTTCTAGTTATCTCGTTATGCACCCTTTTGTATAACTCTTTTTATTACCGATACGATCCGACTTTTGTTCGTTATTAAGACATGTCATTATACTTACACTTGACATGTACTTAAGCCGGGTAAGTTCTAAGGTCGGTCACTTACGAGCCAAGATTATACCTCGAGTTTTATCGCTCATTTTCTAAGTGGTTTTCCAAAGTTATAACCAATTTTCCTTTTTAGGGTTCGTTCGCGTTTAACCTTGATTCGTACATTTTATAAAATGGGAAAACAATCCGTTTGACATGTGGTTTTCTCTCACACCTTCCTTTTTATCTCTAGTATTTAATTACCAAGATTCGCCACCGAATTACCTATTTTACAAGGGTTCAATTTCAGTTACGAACTCTCGTTTACGGTTTATAACTACTTTTAGTAAATCTGCAATAAATCCTAAACCGTAAGTTTGTTTGATTCGATTCTTTTTCTAAAATGATCTACGACTCGAGATCTACAAGGACATGTTACATTATTATCCAGTTGAGACAATTGGAGCTATTGTGATGCACGGTTCTTAAGATCTAACGAAAATCGGGCATTACGACGGCTATAAATCGAACGTTCTAAAAATCATATCATCAATAACAAGCCACACCGGGCATCCATGCAAGTTATACACATATTTCTCATCTTCAACTGTCAAAATTCATCTACTAGATCATACTTAGATCCACTAATAAATCCATATTCATGCTTATAATCATGCTTATAACTTCACTTATGCTAAAACCATCAAGATCATGCAAAATCTCAAAGTAAGATCTAGGGTTTCAAGAGATGATTACCTTTCTTGGAGTGTGCTAGCGCCTTACTAAGCCTTGATCTAGTCCTTGTGTGGCCTAAGCTAGCTAGATCAACCAAAAGAAATTAAGAAATCCATGTTAGTTCATACGAATCACTATTCATCCTCCTCTTTGGTGATTTTTTTGAAAATGGAAAAAGAGGAGATTGAAGCTAGGATTTTGAGGAAATTACTTTCATGAATTATGAGACTCAGCATAAAAATTAGACGATAAAATGATGGTGGAAAGTGGGATTTTGGTTCTTGATTTAGGGTTTGGGCCGAGAGCTCTTCCAAGGGGGGGGGGAGTATTTGCTTGGTTGATTTTTCAATAATGCATAAGGTGATGTTTCTAAGATAATATCTTATCTAAAAGCCACTTTAATAAAGTGATGAGGTAATGGATGATGAAAATGGAAGGATAAGTATTGGTTTCTTGGTAGGATTTGTATGAAATGGCTAAGTACTTGGTTGATCCTCCAAGGATACTAGTTTGTTTATGTAACTACTTAGTTACTAGATATTTCCACTAGCTCATACATGTATCTTGGTCCTTTGCTTGTTTCCTTGCCCGGTTATTGCTCAATTCATTGATCGTTCGAAAGAATATCTCAAGGATTCCTAGTTAGGGTTTCACCGGAAACCTTCTTAATATTTATAATAATATTCTCCATCATTCTTAATAATTCTCGAATACATATTCCTTAAATCCATTTAATAATCTCTTAGGTCTTTCAGCGTCCAGGGAAATCTCGGGGAAAATAAAAGTGCTATTTTTCAGAATTCGACAGCATTTACATACGCTCTTTTCCCCCTAGATCACTAATACGAACTCAGAATTTCGTTCCGGGTATTTCTATATAGCGTCGTCTAATAATATTCCTAATCCACCAAAATCACTATTCACCACTTATTCTTTATTTATTCTTTTAGGGTTATATAGATGTCCCGATTCTCTTTCGATCGTTCCTTAAGCCTTTTACGGAACCACTGGACTGATAACAGATATCGATTTGGATGACATAAGAATAACATTTCCCTTCGGAATTATCAAATCTTAATTTCCTAGGAGATAGATAATTCTTATCTAGATTGTAAACCAATAGAATTCTTCATGACATATAAATATTTGAATCCAAATCCATTCCATTCATTCATTAGAACATTCGTTACATCGTAGTCGTACCCACTATTTACTAATACATCCATACATAATAAAAAGTTTTAATTCTATCCAAAATCTGGGTTCTTACAGTCTCCCCTCCTTAAAAGGATTCCGTCCCGGAATCAGTTTGAAAATAAATGGGGGTACTTTTCTTGCATCGCGCTTTCCAGCTCCGAAGTTGATTCTTCCACATTGTGGTTCTGCCACATAACTCTGACTAATTTGATAACCTTATTCTGGAGCACTTGTTCTTTTCGGTCTATGATTTCCACAGGCTGCTCTACATAGGTCAAGTCTGGTTGCATGTCCACTTGCTCATATTCTACAACATGCTTGGCATCCGGATTATATTTCCTCAACATCGAAACATGGAACACATTGTGCACTTGCTGCAGATTTTGGGGTAAGGCTAGTTCGTAAGCTAGTTCCCCAATACGTCTTAAGATCTCAAACGGTCCAATATACCTAGGGCTCAGCTTTCCTTTCTTCCCAAACCTCATTAAGCCTTTCCAAGGTGATACCTTTAAGAACACTAGGTCTCCCACTTCGTATTCTTTGCCTTTCCGAGCTAAGTCGGCATATTTCTTTTGTCGATCCTGGGCTGCTACCAGTCGTCCTCTAATTAGATCTACTGCATATTTAGTTCGTTGGACCACTTCGGGCCCGAGCATCTTTCGCTCTCCAACTTCATCCCGATACAAGGGAGATCGGCATTTGCTTCCATAAAGGGCCTCATAAGGTGGCATTCCTATGCTTGAATGGAAACTATTATTGTAGGAGAACTCAATCAATGGCAAATGATCATCCCAGTTTCCTTTAAAGTCTATAGCACAGACTCTCAACATATCCTCTAGTGTTTGGATGGTCCTTTCACTTTGCCCATCTATCTAGGGGTGATAAGCCGTACTCATGTTTAACCTGGTTCCTACACATTCTTGAAAGCTTCTCCAAGATCTGGAGTTAAATCTGGGATCTCGATCAGATACTATGGCGACTGGGACTCCATGTCGTGCCACTATCTCCTTTAGGTAGATATCCACTAGTCTGTCAACAGTGTATCTCTCATTGATAGGGAGAAAGTGAGCTGACTTCGTCAGTCGATCTACAATTACACATATGGCATCATGATTAGCCTTGGTCCTTGGTAAACCTACTACAAAATCCATGGCTATATGTTCCCATTTCCATTCGAGAATCTCTAAGGGGTGTAGAAGTCCACTGGGTCTCTGATGCTCTGCTTTCATTTGCTGGCAGGTCAAACATCTGCTTACCCACTCTGCTACGTCCTTTTTCATATTGGGCCACCAGTAATACTCTTTCAAATCCCTATACATCTTGGTACCACCGGGATTCACCGAGTACCTGGAGTTGTGTGCTTCATATAAGATCTCATTCTTGAGTTCCTGAACGTTTGGAATCCATATCCTGTATGTGTACCTCATGATTCCTTCTTTGTCTCTTTCACACTTAATTTCTTCTCTGATCATTATCTCTGCCGTGGAGTTCTCTTCTTCCTCCATTATCCGTTCTTGACATAGTACAATTTTTTCTAACAATGGAGGTTGGATTTGAATTTCCATCAACTTCTCTTGGCCTTCTTCGGGTAGCTTAATCTCAATTTCCAACTTCTCAAAATCTTTCACTAACTCTTCCTCTGAAGTTATCATCTTGAGCTTCTCCTTCCTACTAAGGGCGTTGGCCACCACATTGGCTTTGCCCGGGTGATAACGAATCTCGCAGTCATAATCCTTGATTAGCTCTAGCCATCTTCTCTGGCGCATGTTAAGCTCTTTCTGAGCAATAATGTACTTGAGGCTCTTATGGTCAGTGTAGATCTCACACCTTTCTCCATACAGATAGTGCCTCCAAATCTTTAAGGCAAAGATAATTGCTACTAGTTCCAGATCATGGGTGGGGTATCGTATTTCATAATCCTTCAATTGCCTTGACGCACATGCTATTACCTTACCGTGCTGCATAAGCACGTACCCTAATCCTTTATGCGAAGCATCACTATAAATTACGAAATCTCCTTTTCCATCAGGAAATGCCAACACTGGGGCCATCACCAACCTCTTCTTTAGCTCTTGGAAACTCTTATCGCACTTTTCAGTCCATTCGAATTTCTCAGTTTTACGGGTAAGTCGAGTTAACGGGGCTGCGATCTTTGCAAAATCTTGAACAAATCATCTATAATATCCTGCCAGTCCGATGAAACTCCTTACATCGGTTGGGGTGGTTGGTCGTTCCCAATTTGAGACTGCCTCTATCTTGGAGGGGTCAACCAACACTCTTTCTCTATTGATTACGTGCCCTAAGAATTGCACCTCGTTTTTCCAGAACTCACACTTCGAGAATTCGGCATATAGCTGCTCTTTCCTGAGTATCTCTAAAGTTATTCTCAACTGTTCGGCGTGTTCTTCTTCTGTCTTTAAGTAGATAAGAATATCGTCAATGAAAACTATCACAAACTTATCCAAATATTCCTTGAACACCCTATTCATCAAATCCATGAAAGCTGCTGGAGCATTGGTCAATCCAAATGGCATCACCAAGAACTCATAATGTCCATATCTGGTACGGAATGCAGTCTTCGGGATATCTTCAAGTTTAATCTTCAGTTGGTGATATCCAGTTCTCAAGTCAATCTTAGAGAAATACACAGCTCCTCTTAGCTGGTCAAAAAAGTCGTCAATTCTGGGTAACGGGTACTTATTCTTTATGGTTAGCTTGTTCAACTCTCTGAAGTCGATGCATAACCTCATACTCCCGTCTTTTTTCTTAACAAACAACACTGGTGCACCCCAAGGCGATACACTGGGTCTTATCATACCCTTATCCAACAATTCCTGTAACTGCTTAGCTAGCTCTTTCATTTCCACTGGGGCTAATCGGTATGGGGCCTTTGAAACTGGCGCCGTCCCTGGGGCTAACTCGATAGCAAACTCAACCACTCTATCCGGCGGTAATCCGGGAAGATCTTATGGAAACACATCTTCGAATTCATTAACTACCGGAATGTCTTGTATCTTGGGCGCTTCCACCTGGGTGTTGATAACGTAAGCTAAATAAGCCTCGTTTCCTTTTCATAGCAATCTCTTGGTCTGCGCCATGGTTAGAATTGTCTGGGTCTGTCGCATCCCTTTAAACACTACTTCCTTCTTTCCCGGGGTTTTCAACTTAACCTTTTCAAGAACCCCAAATTTTCGATATAATTAAAACTTTTTATTATGTATGGATGTAATAGTGAATAGTGGGTACGGCTATGATGTAACGAATGTTCTAATGAATGAATGGAATGGATTTGGATTCAAATACTTATCTGTCATGAAGAATGGTAATGGTTGACAACTTAGGTAAGAATAATCTATCTCCTAGGGGAATAAGTTATGGCAATTCCAAGAAGGAGAATATGCTCATGTCATTTAGATCGATAACGATTAGTCCAGTGGTTCCGTGAAAGGGTTAAGGAACGCCCGAGAAAGAACAAGGACATTGTCATAAATATAGGGAATAAAGGAAGAATAAAGAATGAATAGTATTTTTGGTGGAAGTAAGAATATTATGAGACGACACTATATAGAAGTATTCGGAACGGATTTCCGAGTTCGTATTAGTAATCCAGGGGGAAAATAAGTGTATGTAAAAGCTGTCGGATTCTGAAAAACCGAATTTTTATTTTCTCCGAGAGTTCCCTGGACACTGATAGACTTAAGGATTGAACGAAGGGATTTAAGGAATTTAAATTCGAAAGTTAGTAAGAAAGATGGAGAATGATAGTATTAATATTAAGAGGTTTTTGGTAAAACCCTAACTAGAAACGAATGAGTTATTTCCTCGAACGATCAATGAATTGAGCAATAAACGGACACAGAATCAAGCAGAGGAAGAAAGATACATGCATATGCAAGTGATAAATATCTAGTAACTAGCAAGGAACTAGATCAATTAGAATGCAACCAAGTACTTAGCACACAAACCACTTGGTTAGCCTTAAACCACCAAAATATCAACACTTGTCTTGCCAAAATACATCATTTCATGCATCATCACTTTATTAAAGCCACTTTAACCAAGATATTATCCAAGGCCTTCACTTTATTCAATTATTTTCCAAGAAGCCATGCAAAACTCTCCCCCCCCCCCCTTTGTTCATCCATTCGACCTTGCTCTTAATTCCAAATCCAAAGTCCAAGCTCCCACCATCATTTGATCTTGTAATTTTTAAGGTATGTCCTATATTTCAAGAAAGTAATCTCCTCAAAATATTAGCTTCAAATTCCTTAGTTTCCATTTTCAAAAAAATCATGAAAGACGAGGATGAATAGTAACCTTCTTGAACTAACTTTGTTTATCTTGATTTCCATGATGATCTAAGGTTTGTTAAGGTTAGGAAAGGCACATACAAGGCTTATTAAGGCTAGGACATATCCCAAGGAAGGTAATCCACTTGAAACCCTAGCTTTGTTTTGAAGATTTAAGCATGTTCTTGATGATATAAGATTAGTTTAGTATTGGCATGATTATAAGCATGATTATGGATTTTGTTTGTGGATCTAAACATGGTTATGATATGATGTTAGTAGATGATTTTGGACAGATTGAGGATGAGAAATATGTGTATGAGTTGTTTGGATGCCCGGTGTGGCTTGGTTGAATTGTTATGATTTTTAGAACGTTCGATATATAGCCGTCGTAATGCTGAATTTTTGTTAACACTTAGAAACCGAGCATGACAGTAAATATAATTTCCTGACCTTGATAATATTATGACTGGTCCTTGTAGATCTCGAGCCATAGATCGTTTTGGGGCAAGAATCGAAACATTCCGACTGACGGTTTAGGAGTTATAATCAAATTACTAAAACTGGTTCGGAACCGTAAGTAAAAGTTCGTAACTTCAATTGAACCCTCGTAATACATGTTACTCAATGGCGAATCTTGGTAAATAAATACTAGGGGTCATAAGGAAGATGTGAGAGGAAACCACATGTCAAACGAATCGTTTTCCGATTTTACAAAAATGTTTGAATCAAAGTTAAACGCGAACGAACCCCTAAAAACCCGCATGGTTATAACTTTGGTAAAATACTTAGAAAATGAACGATAAAACTCGAGGTATAATCTCGGCTCGTAATCGATCGACTTTAGAACTTATACGACTTAAGTATATACCAAGTTTGGGTATGATGACATGTCTCAATAACGAACAAATGCCAGATCGTATCGGTGATAAAAAGAGTTACACTAAAAGGTGTATAACGAGATAATTTGAAAACGTGTTTCGACTTAAGTGAAGTTTATACTTATACTTTTAAAAGGTGTTAATTGGTTAATCTCGAATGTTCAGATTGTTTATAGATCATCGAGCAGACCCAGGACACGCTATCTCTACCCACACCCGATTACCAGGCAAGTGTTCAAAACTTTGAACCTGTTGTGATAATATATATATATATATATATATATATATATATATATATATATATATATATATATATATATATGATTGCCATTTTACATATGCCATAGCATGAATGCCTATTGTCAAATTATATTATGATACCCGTTCCCTGATTTCATATTGGCTTATAGACTAGATACGAATTATCAGTTATAAGCCGGATTGTTTTGATAAGACCCTTAGCGAAGGGCATATGATATTCATTCTTAAATATAGACCGGGAATCGGTATTTTGAGATATATATAGTCATGGAAACCAGGAGGGATTCCAACGGCAGATTATTATTTATCTTGAGGAATGTTATTATTAAACATTATTTATATTTCCATAAAGTATCAATTACTTGGAAATATTCGAGTATTATCTTAGTCAAGAGATATTAAATGAATGTTATTTTCGAGTATTCATTTAGAGTTGATTAATTAATGAATATTATTTTGATATTCATTAGAATGTTATTTATTAAATGAATATTACTTTCGAATATTCATTGGAAGTTCTATTTACATAAAGAATATTATTTCGATTATTCCTTTAAAGTTTTGATTACTAAATGAATATTATTTGGATATTCATTTTGAAGATTATTTATTAAATGAATATTATTTTCAAATATTCATTTAAGGTTTGACTTATTTATTGAATATTATTTTAAATATTTATTGGAGTTTAATTATTTAATGAATATTATTTCGAATATTCATTTAAAGTGGGATTTATTTAGTAAATAATTCCATATATTCATTCAAGGATTACTTACGAGCAATATTATGAGTTAATAATATTCCGCAATTATTATTGAGTTAATAAATATTCTTGGAATATTTATTTAATTCTTTTAAATTCTTTTTAAAATGATTTATATTATTCGGAGATTATCTTTCACCTCCAGATATTATGTAAAATATTTCGGAGTCTTTTTACGACTATTTTGTCAAGAAAAGGTTCCCAACTCTTTATTTTTCATTTAAATCTATCTTAAAAGGATTTAAATGCTCGCTCAAACTTCCATATTATAGGGGAACCTACTTGAGCAATGTTATTTATCTTGTTGACTTCCCGGTCATAAATCTTGTAAAACTATTCGTTTCACTCGCAACTTGGTTGCTGTTTATCAATTGAATCTTTGAGTAACTTTCTCATCATTCGAGGGGTAAGATTATTGGAACAAGATGGTATCCTCTCACAAGCAGCAACTTGAGAGATATGATGTTGAATTTTCCTTTCCAACTAGATACGACTACTTTGTGGAGTCTTACCAACAAGTATCATACATGGGGAAAGGGGGCGAACTTTACGTTCCGAGTCAAGAACTTCTTTTCGAACTTGGAGTCGTGTAAGAGGCCGAGTAGCGCCGGTCCATCCCAATTGGCCCAACCGTTGGCCGGGGAGATCTAACAGGGCGGTAGACAAGTAAATTCGTCAGCTCTTCATTCTACCAGTTGTAAATGTAAATTGAGCTGTACAATCTGCGACTGATCATCGTAAGGATTGGATAGTGGGCGCGGTGAATACTCCAGCATAAGTTCATCATTCAAATTCTTTTATTTTCTGCAACATTATCATTGTTGGCAGTATTGGAAAAGTATTCATAGTTGAAATTGCAATATTTTCCCTGTAAGTTCTTCTTTTATGATAAATGATGATATCTGGCTTATCTTTGACATAGCAGATATTCCCACCTATATATTCATTTTTGAGTTACCTTGTAACTTCATCGTTTATGTAATACATCATTTCCGTAAATGCATGGCATATGGTTTGAAAGAAACTTTTGAACTGTTATATATTATCGTTCAGTTATATATTATCGTTGGTGGGCTATTGCTCACCCTTGCTTTATTATTATTATATCACAACAACAGATAGACCAGATGACTCGCACAAGGTGCACTCGACGCTGACGAGGACGATGAGACTACCAGAGCTGAAGAAGAAGCTAGTGGTAGGATAGATTCATTCTTTCAGTACCAAGTATATGGGCTGGTATGACTTATGAAAATGGATGGCAAAGAGTATGTATTCATATTGAAATTCTTTTGGATTGTAAGAACTTATAATGTGATTAATAAAATTTGGTAGTTACTCTGATTTCATCTCTGGGACTATAACGGGTGTGTTTTATATTATTGTGTTGGGTCTTAAAGATGTAATTTATTTTATGTTGAAGTAAGTTCAAGTATTGTGGACAGAATGGAGACCGTAACGACCGGATCCCGGACCCTGGATCTGGGGGTGTTACAGAAGTGGTATCAAAGCGTACGTTATAAACCCCAGAGATGAGGCGACGTTAAAACAATAAATTCACTAAGATAATAAGAACTCTTGCCAAGTTCATAGTCGGACTACTTAATGTAGTGATGACATATAAAACCCTTATGGGAACTCTTAAGTATCATGATAGTAACTTAGCTCGATATCGTATCGACGAGTAAGGCGACAGACCTTGAGGCATATGAGCAGCAGCGCGATGATGCTTTATATGCCGAAGATCAGTGGGTAAATTCGATGGAGTACCCTACTGGAGACCCGGAAGAGGTTCCAGCAGATAAGGAAAATCCTGTTAGGATAAGGAGCTTACCCTTGAGGAATGAGGGCTGCAGCCAGAAAGACTGTGATGATTAAGGTATGGTGCTCAGAAAAGTGAGCATAAAGAACTGATCTATTAGCAAGAGAACTGAAGATTCATGTTGATTCGTAGCCGGACTACTAGATATAGTACCAGCAAGTAAGACGGATTGAAATGATCACTTGAGATCTTATACGGGAATAGACGGGAATCCTTAGAGACTTTCATATTAACGAAGAAAGAGCTAGAGGGATGTATGATTCAAAGACATCAATATAGGGCGAGGAGCAGAGTCCCTAGGGATAGTTGAGAAGGAGGCAGTAAGTGCCACATCATTTGATAAATGAATTAGTATGAATATGGTCAGTAATAATTCGCCATAAAAAGGCAGATGTCATAGGTTATAATTTATGAAACCAAATGGAGGTTAATGAAGTGGTTTTATTAAGGAAAATGTTCATTTTATGAATGAATCAGTTAGAAAGTAAAGGCATTGGGGAGTGACAGCATGATTTGATAAAGTTATATAAGGAAGTAGTACGCAAGATAATGATCTCAGAACCTACCAGAAGATGAGACCAGTGAGTCAAGATGAACTCGTAATGAGGCTACTGTCAGAGACTGAGTATAGGGTTATTTCAACCCAGTGAAATGATGAACCAGAAACGTTAGATGCATGTGATTCAGAGGAATATTAAATTCTTCTTTTCCTTGAATGGATTATAGTAGTTACCTTAAGTTTACTCCGATGCGGAGTTATAATGGATCAAGTAATACGATCAGCAGTTAAAAAGAAAAATGTGAGAAAATCTTCCTAGAGCTAAAAGATGAAATTGGTAATGACCAAAAGTTGGCATTGCTTAATGAAAAAAAAAGATACTTTGTACTTCCAATGACGCTTCGCATAAAGGATTAGGATGTGTGCTTGCGCAGCACGACAAAGTACTTGCGAATGCATTCGGACAGCACGGTCCACCAGATCGGATGGCCTTAGTAGTGCCAATTTTGTGGAACAACCAACTCCGACGGTAATGTTCCTTCTGAGACTAGTAGTTAGGTAGACTGACATCTGGTAATATTGAATATTAGGACGTATAGGTATCAGGATGTTGTGGCAGGTTTCAGTTTGAAACTGTTGATTCCCTTCTAAGGGATGTATATAATTGGTTCCTCTCCAGTGGTTAAACTTCCAATCTGATGACAACTATTTCGTTAACTATGACTGCTTATGGTTCTACCTGTTTGGTGGTTCATAGGATTATTCTTCAGGTTTCGAAACTGGTCTCCCTGATGTTACCAGTAGGTGGATAGATTGACCAAAATTTCCCTAATTCTGGAAAGGAATTCGGCGAATTCTGGCAAACCTTGTCTTTCTGATTATCAGAGAACATCATTGAAGAGAATGGGAACTGGGGCGAACACCATGAATTGGGTAAGGTAGCCGCTATATGGATTGGTGGACAGACCCCGATTATCGCGATTGATTGTAGAAATATAATGAAGTGAGATTGGACGAAAACAGGAAATGTAAGTAAGAAACCAGCCGGACTGAGAAACTCCGGGATTGACTTAAGTGAAAAGGCTGTTATGCCAGGAATGGTAAGCTTGCGTGGCACGCGGGATTGATAAGAATAGTTGAAAGATAAAAGTAGAGGAAATGTGGTCGGAGACGGTGCCGAGTAGTCGATTAAGACTTATATGAAGTAAAGGTTTGGAAAGGTAGAAAGGTATCAGAGAAGAAGGCACTATGCCGGCAATTGCTAGAAAAGTAATGCTATTATCCAACCCCTAAAATCATATATAATTTTAGTATGGCCAGTTGAGGCCAAGACACAAAGGATTATCAAGTGACTAGACCAGCAATGATAGGACAAACAGGGTTGCTTCTAAGTAAGCACCGACTGCAAGGGCTTCTGATATAAAGGAAACATTAATGAGATCGTAGGAATCTTCTACTGAACCCTTGCAACCCATGTTTTGATTAGGAATATACTAGAACTTTTTGGAATGGGGTCACCCGTACTAAAGTGATTCATGTATATACGATTGTCCAAGATTTCGAGTAAAAATAGAAGTATAGTGACTTGAGATGTATGATGTTAGGGTATTATGAATACCATGAATATATTATGACTAAGGAAAGCAAACAATGAAGGTTTATGAAGAGAGTATAGAAATGGTCAGAGATTGATCAGTATGCTGTAGAAATTTTGTCTAAGGTAAGTACCTTTGAGAAGAGCGATAAGCACTAAGAGTTTCACGTTGAACTCGACCAATATCTTCCAGAACATCCTTGCTACCATTGCCAAGTTCTCTTAGAAAGAAGATGGACATAAGTTGTCTTTTGGAAGGTCAAATAGGCTGACAACTATCAGAAAGAAGAGGTTAGCATTAAGCCACCTACTGATTATCAAATGAGAATGATTGAAAAGAGACCCTTATTAAGGGATACATGATTTCATTGCCAAATATAGGATTCAGGAATTCCTTGGCAGTTGAATTAAGGATAGGACATCCACAAATTAAGACAAACCCTGGGGAATGCAAAAGGGATGGCATTAACCCTAATAAAGACATTGTGAATTCAGATGATAAGAGTTGGATTTTCTAAGGCAACAATGACCGTAAGGATTATTAAAAAGAGTTCTGGAAAGAACATAGATAGAATTATTAGATTATTGATCAATGACGTCTTGCTATACCCTATACCTAGAAAATACAGGAGGAATGATGAGGACGACCTAAGAAACCTTACAAGGAAAAAGTTAATATTCTGAGTTTCCAACTAGAAGTTTGGAAGATAATGTAAGACACAATAACAATAATTCCAGATGAGGCATGTATGAAACCATGATGAGGTATGGATAGAACCAAAGAAGGTTGAGATTATCCTAGAACAGGAAAGAACTAAGAGAACAAATATCCTAGATATGATTGAGGGTAACTTTGATAAAGTTCCAACAGGAAGGTGGAAGCAATGACCTATGGAAAAAGACTGATAGTTATATTTTTTCTCCTTCAGCAGAGATTAAGGGAGAATGCATTCACCCAACAGTGATGAGAATGAGGTAGAAAAATTTGAGTTGGAATGTATCCAGAGAACATGGATTACAAGAAATTATTATTACTAGGAAAGGCCAATGAGGTGGCCGACAGTCTAAGTATAGAGGAATAATTACAAATGTTCATACCAAAGAAACAGAATGATATTTGGAAGGACCTTGAAGGTCATGTCGGAGTGGAAGAAATTACATTCCTTCTGATGACTGTGCAAGAATCGACGGTAATAATAGTTTAAGTAAAGATTCGATTTCCGATATCGTCTTAAGTGAACTACACCTTAGAAAGTCCCGTTTTGAGGCAAACCAGGACCATGATACAAAATTGACAAAGTAAACCATTAAGTTTCCAGTCTTTTATGGAAGATGCATGAGTGATAGTTTCATCAACCGGACATAGCTGCGATGCTTGAAGCTCTTCTGCAATTTTATCTACTTCATGTGATATCTACATCAAGTTCAGGAAGTGCTCCTTATGGAAAAGGAATAGTGATTACTCTGTCTTCCTAAAGGATTTGAAACTCGTATGGTTAGCTATTAACGCACTATTTAAACAACAAGCGATAGCGATTCTTCTAAGAAAGTAGATGACAACGTAAAGATAAAGAAATTGCTGTTATTGATAAGCTAAATGGCATGTTGATGAATGACAAGCAAGTTTGTGTTAGTGTACTTCTGCGCAAACAAGATAGAGAATATGAGGTTGACGATTCATGATGCTAAATGTATTCCCTTAGAAAGAATTAAGGGCAGTTGAGCCCGAGATTTGTTGGGCCATCTGAGAGTTTAAAAGTGTTCGGAAGGTGGCATTCGAGGCAGCACTACCCCCAAAACTTATAGCATGATCGTAACGTATTTCATGTGGCAAGGCTACGCCAGTAAAATGCAGATGCTCGATAGATGATATGAGTATGAGCAGGTAGATGTACGACCTGGTCTGACTTACGAAGAACAACTTGTGGAAAATCACGGATAGAAAAGAACAAGTGATGAGAAACAAGGTTGGTAGAAGTAGATTATATTGAATCTAAGTTAAAGGGATCGGCCAGATTCATTTCGGAGAGTTTAAATAGGAATAACGTGATGATTATCGAGTAAATGTGATGGAATACCGATAAGGAGGTACCAAGTGCAAAAGGTGCCTCAATAAAGAGATGAAGGTGGAAGTAAATAACAGCAGCAAATAAGAATCAGATAATAAGAAGGATGTGATTGATAAAGATGGGGAAGATAATTGTGGAATGTGAAGCAAGGAATGTTATGAATGGATTAATGAATGGGTTTTCTAACAAACCTTTGGGATGACCACCTGATAGTGTTACTGTTATGAATATGAAATAGCTAGTAACATGATATGGAATGTCAGTAACAATGATGTCAAGCGAGAAACCTAAGATTTAACCTAAAAGTTTGAAGGAATTTTCTGAAATGAGCATTGCTAAGATTAAACAAGAGTATAGGTCCATAGAATAATGGACAAAGCAGCAAGATATGTTAATACATGAGATTGCGATCAAATAGTATTGGATATAATGATGATTATTTTCTTCTTTGAGGAACCTCTATAGTTCAGAGGTAAATTCCAAGTATGATATTTTACAATCATGAAAACTTCTATAATCCTTTAGAACTCTTTTCTTTTCTTCTCTCTTATTCATCTTCTTTATGAATTGAGAAGAACAACCCTTTAAGGAGGGGAGGTACTGCTACGTGACTATTTGTCTATGTGATAGAAGTCTAAGTGGAGTACAATAACTTGTTTAATTTCTTGTCAAGTACTAAAGGCTGGCCCCCTTATGTACTAATTATGCAATATAACAAATGTTCATTGATCATAGTGATCTCTCAATAAATCTTTCCATTTCTCTGAACGGATCGAGATTGCGAAGATTAAAGCAATCAGAAAATGCATAGTGCGAGTAAGGTTATCTCCGAATTCGCAGCACGATAGTGATATCGAAGTCACTGTAGATACCAATAAGGATAATAATATATGACTGGGTAAGAGCATAACCCGGATAATGTGTTATACGAAAAGTAGCAAAGTTGATGGAAAAAGGATAAAGTACGTATTGTAGCACCAGTAGATGTGTTGAGAAAGGGCCGAACGACTAAGAATTGACCCGGAAGCTGAAAGGTGAAACGACAGACAAACGACTCTTTGCTTCCTACATGATTCCGGGATGGAATCCTTTTAAGAAGGGGAGACTGTAAGAACCCCAAATTTTGGATATAATTAAAACTTTTTATTATGTATGGATGTACTAGTGAATAGTGGGTACGACTATGATGTAACGAATGTTCTAATGAATGAATGAAATGGATTTGGATTCAAATACTTATATGTCATGAAGAATGCAATTGGTTGACAACTTAGGTAAGAATAATCTATCTCCTAGGGGAATAAGTTATGACAATTCCAAGAAGGAGAATATGCTCATGTCATCTAGATCGATAACGATTAGTCCAGTGGTTCCGTGAAAGGGTTAAGGAACGCCCGAGAAAGAACAAGGACATTGTCATAAATATAGGGAATAAAGGAAGAATAAAGAATGAATAATGTTTTTGGTGGAAGTAAGAATATTTTGAGACGACACTATATAGAAGTATTCGGAATGGATTTCCGAGTTCGTATTAGTGATCCAGGGGGAAAATAAGTGTATGTAAAAGCTGTCGGATTCTGAAAAACCGCACTTTTATTTTCTCCAAGAGTTCCCTGGACACTGATAGACTTAAGGATTGAACGAAGGGATTTAAGGAATTTAAATTCGAAAGTTAGTAAGAAAGATGGAGAATGATAGTATTAATATTAAGAAGGTTTTCGGTAAAACCCTAACTAGAAACGAATGAGTTATTTCCTCGAATGATCAATGAATTGAGCAATAAACGGACACAGAATCAAGCAGAGGAAGCAAGATACATGCATGTTCAAGTGATAAATATCTAGTAACTAGCAAGGAACTAGATGAATTAGAATGCAACCAAGTACTTAGCACACAAACCACTTGGTTAGCCTTAAACCACCAAAATATCAACACTTGTCTTGCCAAAATACATCATTGCATGCATCATCACTTTATTAAAGCCACTTTAACCAAGATATTATCCAAGGCCTTCACTTTATGCAATTATTTTCCAAGAAGCCAAGCAAAACTCTCCCCCCATTGTTCATCCATTCGACCTTGCTCTTAATTCCAAAGTCCAAGCTCCCACCATCATTTGATCTTGTAATTTTTAAGGTAAGTCCTATATTTCAAGAAAGTAATTTCCTCAAAATTTTAGCTTCAAAGTCCTTAGTTTCCATTTTCAAAAAAATCATGAAATAGGAGGATGAATAGTAACCTTCTTGAATTAACTTGGTTTATCTTGATTTCCATGATGATCTAAGGTTTGTTAAGGCTAGGAAAGGCACACACAAGGCTTATTAAGGCTAGGACATATCCCAAGGAAGGTAATCCACTTGAAACCCTAGCTTTGTTTTGAAGATTTAAGCATGTTCTTGATGATATAAGATTAGTTATAGTATAGCATGATTATAAGCATGATTATGGATTTTGTTAGTGGATCTAAACATGGTTATGATATGATGTTAGTAGATGATTTTGGGCAGATTGAGGATGAGAAATATGTGTATGAGTTGTTTGGATGTCCGGTGTGGCTTGGTTGAATTGTTATGATTTTTAGAACGTTCGATATATAGCCATCGTAATGCCAAATTTTTGTTAACACTTAGAAACCGAGCATGACAGTAAATATAATTTCCTGACCTTGATAATATTATGACTGGTCCTTGTAGATCTCGAGCCATAGATCGTTTTGGGGCAAGAATCGGAACATTCCGACTTACAGTTTAGGAGTTATAATCAAATTACTAAAATTGGTTCGGAACGGTAAGTAACAGTTCGTAACTTCAATTGAATCCTCGTAATACATGTTACTCAATGGCAAATCTTGGTAAATAAATACTAGGGGTCATAAGGAAGATGTGAGAGGAAACCACATGTCAAACGAATCGTTTTCCGATTTTATAAAAATGTTTGAATCAAAGTTAAACGCGAACGAACCCCTAAAAACTCGCTTGGTTATAACTTTGGTAAAATACTTAGAAAACGTACGATAAAACTCGAGGTATAATCTCGGCTCGTAATCGATCGACTTTAGAACTTATACGACTTAAGTATATACCAAGTGTGGGTATGATGACATGTCTCAATAACGAACAAATGCCAGATCGTATCGGTGATAAAAAGAGTTACACTAAAAGGTGTATAGCGAGATAATTCGAAAACGTGTTTCGACTTAAGTGAAGTTTATACTTAGACTTTTAAAAGGTGTTAAGTGGTTAATCTCAAATGTTCTGATTGTTTATAGATCATCGAGCAGACCCTAGACACGCTATCTCTACCCACACCCGATTACCAGGCAAGTGTTCAAAACTTTGAACCTGTTGTTTTGATAATATATATATGTGATTGCCATTTTACATATGCCATAGCATGCATGCCTATTGTCAAATTATATTATGATACCTGTTCCCTGATTTCATATTGGCTTATAGACTAGATACGAATTATCAGTTATGAGCCGGATTGTTTTGATAAGACCCTTAGAGAAGGGCATATGATATTCATTCTTAAATATAGACTGGGAATCGGTATTTTGAGATATAGATAGTCGTGGAAACCCGGAGGGATTCCAACGGCAGATTATTATTTATCTTGAGGAATGTTATTATTAAACATTATTTATATTTCCATAAAGTATCAATTACTTGGAAGTATTTTGAGGAATGTTATTCGAGTATTATCTCAGTCAAGAGATATTAAATGAATGTTAGTTTCGAATATTCATTTAGAGTTGATTATTTAATGAATATTATTTTGATATTCATTAGAATGTTATTTATTAAATGAATATTACTTTCGAATATTTATTTAAGGTTTTATGTACTTGATGAATATTATTTTAAAACATTCATTGGAAGTTCTATTTACTTAAAGAATATTATTTCGATTATTACTTTAAAGTTTTGATTTTACTAAATGAATATTATTTGGATATTCATTTAGAAGATTATTTATTAAATGAATATTATTTTCAAATATTCATTTAAGGTTTGACTTATTTATTGAATATTATTTTAAATATTTATTGGAGTTTAATTATTTAATGAATATTATTTCGAATACTCATTTAAAGAGGGATTTATTTAGTAAATAATTCCATATATTCATTCAAGGATTACTTACGAGCAATATTATGAGTTAATAATATTCCGCAATTATTATTGAGTTAATAAATATTCTTGGAATATTTATTTAATTCTTTTAAATTCTTTTTAAAATGATTTATATTATTCGGAGATTATCTTTCACCTCCAGATATTATGTAAAATATTTCGGAGTTTTTTTACGACTATTTTATCAAGGAAAGGTTCCCAACTCTTTATTTTTCATTTAAATCTATCTTAAAAGGATTTAAATGCTCGCTCAAACTTCCATATTATAGGGGAACCTATTTGAGCAATGTTATTTATCTTGTTGACTTCCCGGTCATAAATCTTGTAAAACTATTCATTTCACTCGCAACTTGGTTGCTGTTTATCAATTGAATCTTTGAGTAACCTTCTCATCATTCGAGGGTTAAGATTATTGGAACAAGATGGCATCCTCTCACAAGCAGCAGCTTGAGAGATATGATGTTGAATTTTCCTTTCCAACTAGATACGACTACTTTGTGGAGTCTTACCAACAAGTATCATACTTGGGGAAAGGGGGCGAACTTTACGTTCAGAGTCAAGAACTTCTTTTCGAACTTGGAGTCGTGTAAGAGGCCGAGTAGCGCCGGTCCATCCCAATTAGCCCAACCGTTGGCCGGGGAGATCTAACAGGGCGGTAGACAAGTAAATCTTCAGCTCTTCCTTCTACCGGTAGTAAATCTAAATTGAGCTGTACAATCTGCGACTGATCATCATAAGGATTGGACAGTGGGCGCGGTGAATACTCCAGCATAAGTTCATCATTCAAATTCTTTTATTTTCTGCAACATTATCATTGTTGGCAGTATTGGAAAAGTATTCATAGTTGAAATTGCAATATTTTCCCTGTAAATTCTTCTTTTATGATAAATGATGATATCTGGCTTATCTTTGACATAGCAGATATTCCCACCTATATATTCATTTTTGAGTTACCTTGTAACTTCATCGTTTATGTAATACATCATTTCCGTAAAATGCATGGCATATGGTTTGAAAGAAACTTTTGAACTGTTATATATTATCGTTCAGTTATATATTATCGTTGGTGGGCTATTGCTCACCCTTGCTTTATTATTATTATATCACAACAACAAATAGACCAGATGACTCGCACAAGGTGCACTCGACGCTGACGAGGACGATGAGACTACCAGAGCTGAAGAAGAAGCTAGTGGTAGGATAGATTCATTCTTTCAGTACCAAGTATATGGGCTGGTATGACTTATGAAAATGGATGGCAAAGAGTATGTATTCATATTGAAATTCTTTTGGATTGTAAGAACTCATAATGTGATTAATAAAATTTGGTAATTACTTTGATTTCATCTCTGGGACTATAACGAGTGTGTTTTTTATTATTATGTTGGGTCTTAAAGATGTAATTTATTTTATGTTGAAGTAAGTTCAAGTATTGTGGACAGAATGAAGACCTTCTTTCCTTTACAATCTATCTGCGCGTTATTGTGAGACAACCAATCCATTCCCAAAATGACATCAAATTCCCCTAGCTTAAAAGGAATCAAATCGACACAGAAAGATCGTCCTCCTATCTCTAATTTGTAATCGGGGTGAATCTGATTAACTGGAACGACTTCCTAATTAGCTATCTCTACTTGTAAGGAATCCCTTAGTGATTGGGTCTTAAGTTTCAAATTACGCGCAAAATCTCTAGATATAAAAGACTTAGTTACCCCAGAATCAAACAAAACATTTAAGCTAGCTGAATTGAGAGAAAAGGTACCTGCTATCATGTCCGTGTCCCTCACGACATCATGCACTGTCATTTTAAAATTCCTAGCAGTTGGTGGCCTATTGGAGGTAGCCTTGCTTGCCCCTGATGCTGCTGGCTTGTTCATCGGGGAATCCTTCTTCATGTGACCTCGACGTCCGCACTGGAAACAAATGGTACCTTGGTTGGGATTAGGAATGACTGTGGTACAAGAGGTAGCATAATGACCTGCTCGTCCACACTTAAAACAAGTTACTGGTTTCTCATTGCACACTCCAGGATGTCTTTTCCCGCAAGTGGCACATATAGGTAATGGAGGTCTGGAAAGGTGGGAACGGGACACTCCTGCTTGCTTTCTTTTCCTCCGTATCCACAAATTCCGGCACAAACCTTGATAACTCAGTAAACTTGGCCTCATAGTCAGCCATTGACATATTGTTTTGTTTCAGCTCTAAAAACTTAAGTTCCATCTGGGTCTTCATGAACCTCGGGAAGTACTTCGCCAGAAATAATTGCCTGAACCTCTCCCAAGTTACTATAGCGTCGGTTTCCATGTTCTTTTTGGCCTACCACCAATAATTGGCCTCTCCCTTTAGAAGGTAGGTGGCAAAAACAGTCTTTTGTGCCTCGTCGATACTTAGAATTTCGAAGGACTTTTCCATTTCCTTAATCCAAGCTCTCGCCTCAACGAGATCAGCTGATCCGTGGAATTCTGGGGGCTTAAGGGACTTAAAGGCCCTGAAAGAGTTTGCCACGGTGCTGTTGTTTCCCTGGGGTGGTTGGGGGTAACGGTTCAAATTTTGCATAAGTAGATCCATAAACTGACCCATGGGGTCTCTGTCTTGGTTTTCCCCGTGTTGCTCCACTTCCGTCTCTCCCTCTTCTACTTCTTCTTCAAAATTTGTAGTATAAAAAGTTTCATCCTCTGCCCCATACTGGGAATCTTCTTGCTTATTATAATCTTGATCCTTCTCTTCATCCTATTCAGGGTTTTCCTCATGTTGGTTGTGACTCTCTTGATCTGTGGATTCACGGGGGTTAGCCCTAGTACTCATTCTTCTCGGAGGCATTTTACTGAAAATTTGGACAATTATACATTAGGTTTATTCACCTATTTCAAAGGATTTCTCCTCACAATATCGATGCATAAATGGATTTAGGATCCCACAGTTCTATATCTCATGGAAACTTTAATTGAAAGCAGTACGTGCAGATGTAATGTAACAAACTAGTGATCGTGTCATAAAGAAACTGAAATAACTGAAAGGGAATTGAATATATACATGATACTGAAAAGGTACATCTTCTAGGTCGCATCGAATGTTTTAAAAGTATAACCATCCGAATAACAACTAGTAAAAAGTGAAATATGTTGTCTATCTGTCTAGTCTGCATCAGGGAAACTAAATACACTCAGACTATCCCACCAAAAATCAGCACTACTATGTCCGTACAAGACTAGACAACTAGACCAATACATCACTATCCCTGCAGTCAGCCACGACGGCGGATCAAAGCTAGAACCCTCCTCATGGCAATATAGAAGATCTCCTCTGCGTCTGCCCTAGATACCATACCATGCCATGTCCATCACTGGGCAACTGTCGCACCCTCACTCGAGCCCTGGCACGTCTCCCACCCTGGTGTCTCAATCGGGCATCTCTCTCCGCTGCTAGCTCTCTACGGGACTCTGCCAACCTGGCCTCAGCCACGGCTACCTCTGTAGAAAGTCTGGCCACAACATAGTTGTGCACGCCCAATGGGATCCCCTCTACCGGGATGTGGGGTGAAGTAGATGGCTCTGCTGGAGGTGCGGCCTCTGCCTGCTGCGGCTCTGGTGTCAGCTCCTCAAACTCATCGGAAAATGGGCTCAAAGGTAGTGGTGGTGGTGAAGGGGCTCTCTCAATAGAGAGGGGTGGCACACGAAGTCCGGAACTCCCTACAGCATCATCCATTGGCTCATCCTCATCTACAGCCTGTCCAACAACAGCAGCCATAACCTTCTCAGTGGTCATGTCAGTGTCCTCCTCCATGACCCTAACATCAGCTATAAGCTGGGTCTCCTCTGGATCCTCCTCATCAACATCCTGAAACTTAATAACATCAGTATCAGCATCAACCTGGACCTCCTCAGGGTCCTCCTCCTCAGACTCAATAACATCAGTGTCCTCATCAAGCAAGTGCTCTTAATATGGGTCTCTGGTCCGAAACATGTCCTCATCATACTGTCTCGCAGCTGCCTCCATGGCATACATGTCGCTCGCCTACACAAGACGAACTATCTTACTATCATGATACTTAAAAAGTTCCCGCAAGGGTTTTAAGTGAACTAGGAAAGAGTTCTTATTATATTAGTGAATTTATTATTATATAACGTCGCATCATCTCTTGGGATATATAACTCTCGCTCCGATACCATCTCTGTAACACCCCCAGATCCGGGGTCGGGGATCGGGTCGTTACAATCTCATATTCCATACATAACACTTGACTTGAGTCCAAAATAAATAAGTAACATGCTGTGACCCCGCAGTAATATCCACTCACACAATAACAGTTATAGACCCAGAGATGAAATTGAAATAAGTCTCACATTAAAGGATTCACGAATAAAAGTTATTACAATCCAAGAGGAGTAACAACATAAGTTTAAAGTTCTTGCCATTGATTACATTATACATTATACATATAATTAAGACTAAAAACAAAAGATACCAGTCTAGTCTACCTCAGCAATGGTAGCGAGCATATCGGCGGGTAGTCCTACGGGTGCGGTCACCTGCTTGCGCCGGGTGCGTGGTGCGGGCCATCTGACCTAGCTGTTGTTGTGATATAAATAATAAAGCAAGGGTAATCAATAACCCACCAACAATAATATATATTACAGAACAACAAAGATAAATATAACAATTTCGGGAAAAGAATCTTTGAACCCATATGCCATGCATCAACGAACATAAAGCTAGTATAATATAAAGGATGAAGTTACAAGGTAACTCGAATTATATCTTTCGTAAGAGTATCTGCTATGCCAAGATAAGAGCCAAACATCATCAGTTTTTCTTAAAAAGGAAATTGCAGGAAAAATATGCAATTCCAGTTTTGAACAATTTTCAGTCCTGCCAACATTGATAATGTTGCAAAAAATAAATAGATTCTGGATAGTGAACCAATACGGGAGTACGTCGCGCCAGATGACACCGCCTTACGATGATCAATCGCAGGTTGTGTATCTCAAGATTTGTTTTACTACCAGTAGAAGGAAGAACATATGGACACCACCATACGCCGGATCTCCCTAGCCAACGATTGGGCATAGTTGGGACCGGCACCACTCGGACCCTATTTCAAGGATGGACTGTGCCACAGCCTCTTACACCAGTTTTAATGATGGACTGTCCCACAGCCTCTTACACAAATACTCCTAGTTTGAATAATTCCAAGATTCTGAAACGTAAAGCTCGTCCCCCTTTCCCCAAGTATAATACTTGTTGATAAGACTCCACGAAGTAGTCGTATCTAGTTGGAAAGGAAAATTAACTGATATTTACAAAGCTGATGCTTGTTACTGGATATTAACTTGTCCCAATAATCTTTACCCCTCGGATGATGAGGAAGTAACAAACAAACTCAATTTGATGGCTAGCAACAAAGTTGCATGTGAAAAGAATAGTTTAACAAGTGTAAGACCGGGTAGTCAAAGAAATAACAACTCTCAAGTAATGTTCCTTTATATTTTAGAAGATAGATTCGAATGAAGAATGGAGTTTTGGAGAAACTCCCTTGATAAAATAATAATAATAATAAGGCTCAGAATAGTTTACATAATATCTGAAGATCGAAGATAATATTTGAACGAAGCAATATATTTTAAAGCTTAGTTAGCAAGAATTCAATGAATATTCAAATAATATTTATTAAGTCCTAATTATTGAAGAATATTGCTCGGAATGATCCTTGAATAAATATTCATAATAATATTCATTAAACGAGTAATAAATATTAAAAGAATAATAATGCTTGTGGAAGAAATAATTATCAAAGGGATATTTAGAGATAATATTTATTGAATAAACAGAAGTCCAAAAGAATGTTTGAGATGGTATTTATTAGATAAATAATGATTAATTGAATATTCGAAATTAATATTAAATAATTCGAATGAAGGTTCGAAATAATATTCGATAAATAAATCAACTCTAGATGAATACTAAAGATAATATTCATCACATAAATAAAGGTCGAATGAATATTCGAAATAATAATCATTAAGTAAATACTCTCGAATGAATATTCAAAATAATGCTCCTTAAATAAATAAAGCTCCAATGAAAATTCAAAGTAATATTCATTAAATAATTAAACTCAATTGAATATTCCAAATAATATTCAATAAATAAGTAATGGAAAATATCTACTTAAATATTTTCCTCCAAAAATAACCATGATATATCAAGAAATACCGACTCCCGGTCTACATTCGAAAAATGAGATTCGTATACCCTTCGCTAAGGGTCTTAGTAATATCCGGCTTATAATCGATATATTATTTATCTGTCTTATAATCCAACATTAAATCAGGAACAAGTATAACAATATAACTTGAAAGTAGGCATGCATGCTATGGCATATGTATAACAGAAGCATATATATATTCACAACAACAGCCTTTAAAAAGGATTTGAAACTTGCCTGGTAATCGGGTGTGGGTAGAGGCAGCGTGTCCCGAGTCAGCTCGGTGATCTATAAACAATCAGAATATTTGAGATTAATCACCTAACACTTCTTTAGAAGGCTACGTATAAACTTTACTTAAGTTGAAACAAGCTTTCTAGTTATCTCGTTATGCACCCTTTTGTATAACTTTTGTTCGTTTTTAAGACATGTCATTATACTTACACTTGACATATACTTAAGCCGGATAAGTTCTAAGGTCAGTCATTTATGAACCAAGATTATACCTCGAGTTTTATCGCCCGTTTTCTGAGTGGTTTTCCAAAGTTATAACCAATTGTCCTTTTTAGGGTTCATTCGCGTTTAGCCTTGATTCGTACATTTTATAAAATCGGAAAACGATCCGTTTGACATGTGATTTTCTCTTACACCTTCCTTTTTATCTCTAGTATTTAATTATCAAGATTCGCCACCGACTTACCTATTTTACGAGAGTTCAATTTCAGTTACGAACTCTCGTTTACGATTTCGAACTACTTTTAGTAAATCGGCCATAAATCCTAAACCGTAAGTCTGTTTGATTCGATTCTTTTTCTAAAATGATCTACGACTCGAGATCTACAAGGACATTTTACAATATTAGCCAGTTGAGACAATTGGAGCTACTGTGATGCACGGTTCTTAAGATCTAACGAAAATCGGGCATTACGACAGCAATAAATCGAACGTTCTAAAAATCATATCATCAATAACAAGCCACACCGGGTACCCATGCAACTTATACACATATTTATCATCTTCAACTGTCAAAATTCATCTACTATAACATCATATCATAATCATACTTAGATCCACTAATAAATCCATATTCATGGTTATAATCATGCTTATAACATCACTTATGCTAAAACCATCAAGATCATGCAATATTTCAAAGTAAGATCTAGGGTTTCAAGAGATGATTAACTTCCTTGGAGTTTGCTAGAGCCTTACTAAGCCTTGATCTAGTCGTTGTGTGGCCTAAGCTAGCTAGATCAACCAAAAAAAATCAAGAAATCCATGTTAGTTCATAAGAATCAATATTCATCCTCCTCTTTGGTATTTTTTTGAAAATGGAAAAAAAAGAGATTGATGCTAGGATTTTGAGGAGATTAATTTCATGAATTATGAGACTCACCATAAAAATTAGAAGATCAAATGCTAGTGGAAAGTGGGATTTTGGTTCTTGATTTAGGGTTTGGGCCGAGAGCTCTTCCAAGGTGGGAGGGGGGAGAGTATTTGCTTGGTTGATTTTTCAATAATGCATAAAGTGATATTTCTAAGATAATATCTTATCTAAAACCCACTTTAATAAAGTGATGAGGTAATGGATGATGAAAATGGAAGGATAAGTATTGGTTCTTGGTTGGATTTGTATGAAATGGCTAAGTACTTGGTTGATCCTCCAAGGATACCAGTTTGTTTATGTAACTATTTAGTTACTAGATATTTCCACTAGCTCATGCATGTATCTTGGTCCTTTGCTTGTTTCCTTGCCTGGTTATAGGTCAATTCATTGATCGTTCGAAAGAATATCTCAAGGATTCCTAGTTAGGGTTTTACCGGAAACCTTCTTAATATTTATAATAATATTCTCCATCATTCTTAATAATTCTCGAATCCATATTCCTTTAATCCCTTTAATAATCTCTTAGGTCTTTCAGCATCCAGGGAAATCTTGGGGAAAATAAAAGTGCTATTTTTCAGAATCTGACAGCATTTACGTACACTCTTTTTCCCCCTGGATCACTAATACGAACTCAGAATTTCGTTCCGGGTATTTCTATATAATATTCCTAATCCACCAAAATCACTATTCACCACTTATTCTTTATTTATTCTTTTAGGGTTATATAGATGTCCCGGTTCTCTTTCGATCGTTCCTTAACCCTTTTACGGAACCACTGGACTGATAACAGATATCGATTTGGATGACATAAGAATAACCTTTCCCATCGGAATTATCAAAGCTTAATTTCCTAGGAGATAGATAATTCTTATCTAGATTGTCAACCAATAGCATTCTTCATGACATATAAATATTTAAATCCAAATCCATTCCATTCATTCATTATAACATTCGTTACATCGTAGTCGTACCCACTATCTACTATTACATCCATACATAATAAAAAGTTTTAATTCTATCCAAAATCTGGGTTCTTACAGACTTGCTATGTACTATGAGGGAAGCGTTCCATAATAGCTCAGAACTTGATTCATATCATAGTCCGTGTAAGTTGAGCAAGCTTGAAGTTGAGCAAATTGCCAACACTTACAGCTTTCCAGATGCGATTAAGGTTTGTACTCCGGGCTTGGCTGATAGAACTTGTAATTAGCACCCGGAGAGGTTGTGCATCACTAAAGGTGCTCTCGATGCGGGTTTGAGGTTTCCCGTTGACCCGTTCATCATCAGGATACTAGCTGAACTACAAGTTCACCCTTGCCAACTGTATCCAAATGCTTGGATATTTGTCATAATCTTCATAATAAGGTGCCGGGATCTGGGCATTCCCTTGAGCACTACCATGTTCCGGAGTATATTTACAGTGAAGAATTCTTCTGACACTAAGAAAGGATGGATCAGCATTTAACATAGAACTAGAATTCCTCCAAATAGTGAACACTCTTTCCGTCCCGGATTCCCACCACTTTTGGCCATGAGAGTTTGTAGTTCTCAAGTGGAAAGGGGGCGACTGGAGCCAATTCTTTGTGACAAAATTTGGAGATGTGAAAGATAGTTCACACTTCATATGTGATCTAAATGAGGAAGAGCTCCTAAACCGAGATAGACTACTGGCAGACATTGGTCATACTCATTACAAAATTTTCTTGAACGAGAGAAAGCTTATTGAAGCTTGCCTCAGCTTTCTTTCACTTGAGGGTAATTTATCTTTGTGTCCGTTATGAACTTCGTTTTTTCTTATTCCGATATTTTTTCATTTCTTTGTTTCAGCTGCTAAAGAGATTGACAACCGTTCTGAGAATCAGCCGATCCCTACTAAGAGATGATTAAAAAGGCAGAAGCATTGGCAAGTCCTGCTGATGTGCAAATTCCTCAGTTATTAGCCGGATATTCTCAAAAGAGGTCTAGGAATGCCGAAGGTGACATGATATCGCCCTTCACCCCTACTTGGGGTATCTACGAACAAGTCTCTGTCTTGGGATGCCCTACTTTGGCCTTGGATTGGTCCCAATGCTCCATCACCCCTACTGACTTAGCAACGGTGTGTGCCGGGGACAAGACAGAAGATATGAGCGCTTTGGGGCACAGATCTCTATCAGGTATAACATTCGTATCCTCAAGCTTGATGTCTTTATTTATGTTGATGCTATAAATGCCTTACCAATTTTCTTGTTTCAGGCCAATGCCTATTTTCAATCTGCTACCCGTCAGGGGCGAGCTTTCAGGGATGACAATATAGCCTTAAAACAAGAGAAATCGAGGTGGCAAGAGGAGAAGCTAGACTTGGAGTCTAAGGCCATCCGGGCTGAGGCAGCTGCTCAATCTTATCAGAAGCAGTACAACACTTTGCACAGAAAGAAAACTGCCGAGTTCAACAAGGTAGTTGAAGCATATCATCAATCTAATGCCTTTCTAAACTTCATTGAACACCATGATGATGAAGTGCGCCCCGTGAACATGTCCATTGGCTGGGAGAAAGCTATCAAGGCTGTAAGCAGCAAGTATCCATCTATAATCGACCCGAGAAACTTCCCTTGCCCAAACTGGGCTGCTTCCGTCTCTGGGGTCCCAATTGTTTCTCAGCCATCAGGCTCTGGTTCCAAGAAGGCTATTCTAGTTGCTAGTCGTGACTCAGGCTCCTCGGGCTCTCATGGGAAGAAGACCATGCCTGTGAGAAGAGATGGAATGATTCGACATCCGATACCTGGAAAGAGGTTGATCCGGAATGAAGACAGCTCCTCCTCATGCTCTTCCTCTGACGCAGAAGAGGTAGAGAGGACTGAGGAACAGGTGACAACCGAAGATGGTAGCGGCTCTGACGAGGATGATCCAGATGAGGAGGAGTCTGGCGAGGAAGAAAGTTTTGATGAAGCTCCACAGGAGTAGGTGGCCTTGCATGGCCTCGTTAGCCGCTTGTGGCTGTGTTTATTTTTATTCGGGGTCCTTCATGGACTTAGACTTTTATTTGATAATGTCTGTAACTTAAACCTTGGCCCTCCATGGAATCTTATATATGCAGTTGTTTTCCTTTACTCGTATGTTCTTTATTTTCGGTACTTGGTCATTCGAGACTTACACTCGACAGGTGCTTGGTACATAATTAAAATCACAGAATCATAGAATGGAAAACAAACTTGCATTAATAATTCGGAATGGGTTCAACCCTTACATAGATGGCTACTGTCCTACTCGAGGCGATAAGCCCTGGGATGGTTTCATTGAACCTTATTTCTACTTTTCCTAATAGATAGATAAAAAGCTAAGTTTTTACAAGAATAGCTTAAGCATAATAAACCTTCAGGTTCGAAGCGTGCCAAGGACAAGGCACCTCGTTTCCTCAACCCGAGGTGATGCATGCATAATCTCCAAGGGCAAAACTTCCTCGGCTCCGTAAGCTAGCAAGAATGGGGTTGCTCCAGTTGTCACTTTACAAGTGGTGCGATACGCCCAAAGTATAGGCAGCAACTCGTCTACCCAAGTGTTCCTAGAACGTTCGACCCTCTTCTTCAGTCCATCAAGGATAACTCGATTGGCTACCTCTGCCTGTCCATTAGCTTGCGGGTGTGCTACTGAAGTAAATCGAAGCTCAATAGCATTTTCCTCACAGTACTTCTTGAACTCTTCGTTGTTGAATTGTGTCCCGTTATCCGTCACAAGGATTCGTGGGATTCCATACCTGCAAATTATGTTCTCCTAAAAGAACTGGGCGATTTGTTTGGTGGTTATCTTGGCTAAAGGTTTAGCCTCAACCCACTTAGTGATGTAGTCGATGGCCACTATCAGGAACTTCCTTTGTGCTGAAGCTACGGGGAAAGGTCCAAGTATATCAATTCCCCACATTGTGAAAGGGATAGGAGAGTTAATCGAGGTTAACATTTCAGGTGTCTACCTTACAATCGGAGCGTGCTTCTGGCACCTGTCACACCTCTTAACATAATTCTATGTATCGGCCAACATTTCAGGCCAATAGAATCCCAAACGAGTGATCTTATGAGCTAGGGCTCTGCCCCCAAGTGCTGCCCACAGATCCCTTCGTGAACTTCCTCTAATGCTTCCTTTACCTCCTGGGGCCTCAAACATCTTAGATATGGGAAGACGAAAGACCTCTTGTAAAGAATGCCTTCAATCAAGGCATATCTCAACGCCCTTACTGACAGCTTTCGTGCCTCCTGGGCATCGTCAGGGAGCCATCCAGTTTCTAAGTGAGCTTTGATCGGATCTATCTAATATCTCCCTACATCAATTGGTTTCACCAATTTCGAGTTGATGGCCAGGGCCTTCAAGACCTGGAAGTAAACACTCCGTACATAGTTCTCTATCTCCGAAGAAGCGAACTTGGACAGGGCATCAGCCTTAACGTTCTCTTCTCTCGGAATGTGCTCCACATAGCACTCGTCAAACTGAGTTATAATAGCTTTCACAACTCTCAAATATTTTGCCATAGTTTCATCATTGGCTTCAAATTCACCATTCACTTGCGAGACTACCAGTCTTGAGTCTCCACAGATTTTAAAGTTCTACACCCTCAAGATTCTGGCCAAGCCCAATCCGGCTATCAAGGCTTCATACTCAGCTTCGGTGTTGGTTGTTAAGAAGTCCAACTTCAAAGCATACTCAACTGTGAACCCATCGGGGATTTGCAAAACCACTCCTGCACCACTAGATTTTGTTTTTTATGCCCCATCAAAATAGAGCACCCCATATTCCTTCGGATCTGGCAATAGCTCTTCATCTTTATCCTAACCTTGAGGGGTGGGTACTATCTCCTGCCCCCTGACTTCTTGGTTGCCAATGGTACATTCAATCATGAAGTCAACCAATGCCTGAGCTTTGATGGCTGTTCGAGGCTTGTGTGTGATGTCAATTTCTCTGAGTTCGATCGACCACTTAATCAGCCTTCCACTTGCTTTTGGGCTGTGCAAAATGTTTCTCAGCTACTGGTCCGTCAGGACTTCAATCTTGCGTGCCTGAAAGTATGGGCGTAGCTTCCTCGAGGCTATCACCAATGCCAAAGTAAATTTTTCAATGGGAGAGTAATTCAACTCAGCTCCATGCAAGACCTTGCTCACGTATTAGATAGATTTCTGAACCTTGCTTTCTTCTCGGATGAGGACGACACTCAACGCTTGTTCAGATACCGCCAAGTATAAATACAATGTCTCTCCGGGACTAGGTTTGGCAAACAACGGGGCCTCAGTCATGTACTTCTTTAACTGTTCAAGGGCCTCTTGGCGTTCAGGCATCCACTCATAGTTTTTCACCTTCTTCAATGCTTGAAAGAAAGGCAAGCACTTATCACCAGATTTGGAGATGAATCTCCTTAAGGCTGCAACTCGGCATGTTAATTTCTACATATCTCTTACAGAGCGTGGTGGTTCCATATCCAGAATCGCCTTAATTTTATCAAGGTTGGCCTCTATGCCTCACTTTGAAACCATCAGACCCGAAAACTTTCCTGATCCAACGCCAAAGGCACACTTGGCTGGATTTAACATCATCTTATGGTGCCTCAATACTTCAAATACCTCTCTAAGGTGCTTAATGTGGTCTGCCTTGATTAGGCTCTTGACTAACATGTCATCAACATAGACCTCCATGGTTTTCCCAATTAGATGAACGAATATCTTATTCACCAATCGTTGGTAAGTAGCTCCTGCATTTTTTAGTCCAAAAGCCATTACAAGATAACAGAAAACACCAAAGTCAGTTATGAAAGATACCTTTTGGTTGTCATCCTTATGCATCTTAATCTGGTTGTAGCCACTGAAACCATCCATGAAACTCAACATCTCATGCCCAGTAGTTGCATCTATTATCATGTCAATACTTGGTAGAGGGAAACAATCCTTTGGACATGCATCATTCAGATCAGTGAAGTCTATACACATCCTCCACTTTTCCATTTGCCTTCTTAACCATCACAGGGTTAGCCAACCATTCGGGAAACTGAATCTCTTCAATAAACCCAGCCTCTAAGAGCTTGTCAACTTTTTGCTTAATGGCCTCTTGCCTTTCAGGAGCAAAATTCCTCTTCTTCTGCTTTATTGTCTTCCGCTTTGGATCGTCATTCAGCTTGTGAGTTATGAGTTGGGGATCAATCCTTGGCATGTCGGCCGCTGTCCAAGTAAACACATCACTATTTTCTTGTAAAAAAGTCATCAACCTGCCCTTCAAGGGTTCCTTCAAAGAAGCTCCAATATACGTAACCTTTTCGGGGTCTCCGAGGTCTAGAGGTATAGGAACCAAATCTTCTGCCGGCCTCCCTCGGTGTTCATCATCTCCTCGGACATCCATGTCTTCAATCGGAAGGACCTGCCCCCCGACTCCATCGGCTCTTAAAGTAGCTACATAGCAACTTCTAGCCATTTTCTGATCTCCTCTATGTTCTCCAATACCATTGCGAGTTGGAAACTTAACCTTCATGTGATAGGTAGAGGCCACAGCCTTAAACGCATGAAGCCCAGTCCTTCCCAGGATCGCATTATATGTCGAGGCTGCCTTGATTACTAAGAAATTCAACATTTGAGTCGCATCTTTAGGTTCCCGCCCAATAGTCACAGGCAGCTAAATGGTTCCTTCAACCTTGGATTCAACTCCATTAAATCCATAGATAGGCATGTTGGTCGGGGTCAACTGAGAGCCAGTGTACCCCATATTGACAAACGCGTCCTGAAACAGAATGTCAACCGAAGCTCTATTGTCTATCAGGACTCACTTTACTTCCTAGTTTCCAATTACAGGGGTTATGACCAATGGGTCGTCGTGGGGGAACTTCACCCCTTCGAGGTCTGAATCATCAAAACCAATCACTATTTTAGTCTTAGCACGTTTCAGGGCCTCTCCCACGATGTGCATCACTTCTCTGGCATATGCCTTTCGAGAGTTTCGAGTTGTGCCGGCCGCTGTTGGGCCTCCCCGGATCATATTGATAACTGGCCCTCGGGGCTATGGGTTACGATCACGGTCGTTGTCCCTACGATCATTATTCTTCCTGTCATAATCCCTTTTTTGATTTCCACGATCTTCACCCTTCATGAACTGTCTTAGCTTCCCTCTTTGGATCAAGAATTCAATCTCGTCCTTGAGTTGCCTACAATCATCAGTGTCATGTCCCACATCCTTATGGTACCTACAGTACTGATCCTTGTTTCACTTTGCTGGGTCTTCCTTAAGTGGCTTCGGCCATCGAAAGTCCTTATCTTTCTCAATGTCCAACAAGATCTGACTCCTAGGAGCATTCAACCTTGCATAGTCAGAAAATCTTGGTCCAAAACTCTTCTTCGGTGGCGGTGAGTAAGAGTCCTTGCTAGTTCGGGGATACTTGTCCCTAGGATCGTACTCTTGCTCTTGCTTTCGCTTCTTTAAATCATTGTTACCTTTTCCATTACCTACTGCGGCCTCTTTCTTCATGCTATCCTCAGCTTTAATGTACTTATCATCCTTTCGTTGGAGCTCAGCCATATTTTCAGGGGGGTGTTTCGCCAATGACCTTTTAAAGAAGAGATCAGTGGTTCCATGTTCGAGGGCTACCATGGCTACCTTGTTCTCCAAATCAGTGATATTCAATGTCTCCTTATTGAATCTCTTGAGGTAATCCCTCAAATTTTCATTCTTTCCTTGTACCACATACATAAGAGATGTAGAGCTTTTCTCGTGAACTCTTCCACTAATGAACTGACTAATAAAAGCAACACTCAACTCCCGACAGGGTATACCATCTTTGAGCCATGCCCGACGGGGTTTTAGGGAATGCCCTACACTTTAAAGCATCACTTGCAGGCTGTAACAGCAGTGCATTTGAGAACGTCCTGACGTGATTTGCGGGAGCTCCCGTTCCATCATAATCCTTGATTGTCGGCATCTTGAACTTCTTTGAAATACGAGCATTCATCACCTCTTCAGTAAACGGGGGTGTGGGATCATCAGGATCTCCTAGTGGCATCAGATCTTTGGGGTTACCCTTGGGGGTTTCCACCCTTGTTGTTCTTCCAGTTGGGGCATCAGCCCTTTTCTGTCTCCTTGAAGACCTCTCTAAGTCGATAATGGGAATCCTCCCTGTGGTTGGAGGAGGCTGAGTTTGATTCAATCTAGCTTGTTCTCTCGCTATATCGTCCTTCAACTTTAAGATCTCGGCCTCATGAGCCTTGATCCTCTCAGCAGTTGTCAAGGGGGGTCCATCATGGAAACTTCGTGTCCTCCTTAGAGGTTCTCTGCTAGCACGTCGCCTCCTCGGGGCTTCATCACGATCATTGTCCTCAGATGATGATAATGAATCGTCAGTATAAGGACCAGAGTAGTCATCATACTCTCGATCTCGGATCTGTAAGGCATAACCGCTTGGTCCAGGTTCCCTTTGTTGAGGGGGATAATTATGTAGCCCATACATCGGGTTGGTATTCATGGGGAGATCCGTAGTGTGGATCTGTACTCCCGGTGGTAGCGGATGAGTAGAATTAACAAGAGGAGAGACCACCATCTGAAGAGGGTTGATTTCTTGACCTGGATGGACGACCACAGGTAACGTACTCTCAGCATGGGGAATCGTCCCTATAAGTTGAGAAACTTGAGGTTGGGTGATCGCCCCTATTGTTGGGGGCACTTGTTTAGTGACGGGCGAAGCAGAGCTGAAGGGTATGGCCTTGGTAGAGGTCGGTGCTGTTCTTCGTGTTTGAACCATGGTTGATGTTGTCTTCCCACAGACGGCGCCAAATGTTGTGGAATAAAACTAGTGTTGGTGTGTAATTAATGCTAGGGTTGTTGAGCTTCGAGCTTTAATGGTTGTTTCCATGTTTCGAGACTGATCGGTCCTCACAGAGTGCCTACGTATCTCGTTATTGAGAATCAAGCCAAGACGTAGTTCTAAGAATGAGGGGTCAGGCCCTTTATATAGGCTAAGAAACCTTAGAATTATGGTAGGATTTGGAGACTTGGTGGGCAAGCCACCTCCTTGAGGAAGGTTCTAGACTTCTTTCTTGTGGGAATCAGTTTCCATGTTGAATTGGATGCCTTGGAGGCTAAGTCTAGCAGGAGTAGTATCCTTATATGACTCTTATTTGCTGAGCTGTCTATTACCCTTAATATTAATTACGAAATTAATATTTAATTAGGGTTTTGGGCCTCGTAAATGGGGCCCACGTTTGGATCACATTAGTTCTAATTAATGCAACATTAAATTTGCATGTCTTTTATGGCTTATTTTAGCCCATATCAGTCTTGTAACGGTTACTTTATTGACAGTAGAGCTAAATTTATTGCATACCTATGTTTTTGTTTATATATTTGTATAATTTAATATATATTATAAAAAATATAATATTAAAATACGTTCGATTTTATTCCGATTTAACATTCTGATAAATCCCCGATTTCCGATAAATCGCAAATTGATAGTTCAACCGATTTAGTCCGATTAGCGATTTCTGTAACATTGATATATATATATATATATATATATATATATATATATATATATATATATATATAGAGAGAGAGAGAGAGAGAGAGATAGTTAAGTTCTAGTGGAGACCGGAGACCATATATCAATCAAAACATTGCAAAAACCTATTCATTGAAATCATGTTCTATGAAAATCACTACTGCATTTACTTCATTGAAAATCTTGAAAATCATATATGTTTTACATGCAAATTTCATTAAAAATCTTTAAAATCATGTATGTTCTGCAAACAAAATATTGCAGAACGTATTGTTCATCAAAACATATTACGCTAGCAAATCATATATGATTTTTAAGATTTTGAATAAAATAATAATGTTCATTGAACATTCTTTGCAAATATATATGTTTTGCAATATTTTGAGTGCATAATGTGTATGGTCTCCACGGTCTCCACTCAAATGTTGGTCTCCATAGAACTTAACTCTCTATATATATATATATAGGGAGCTAGTGTAGTGAGAACTTTTAGAATGAGAACTTAGTCCCTAAAGCAAATCACCAAAATCCAGCAGAATCACCAAATCACAAAAAAATATTATTTTCCAATGCCACGTCACTGCTGACATCGGGATGATGACGTGGCAGCGGGGCCCACAAAAATTTTTTTTGGGCAAAATTTTTTTTTGCGGGGGGGGGGGGGCGGGGAAATTGGCGGAAAATTTTTCCAAATCATCAAATTTTTGGCGGGAAAATTTTCCAAATCACCAATTTTTTGGCGGGAAAATTTGCTAAATCACCATTTTTGGCAGAAAAATTTGCCAAATCACCATTTTTTGGCGAGAAATTTTTAAAATTCAAATTTTGTTTTTTGCCAAGTCCGGCGCCTGATTTTTAAAAAATCGGGGCCAGCCCAGATTTTTTAAAAATCAGGATAAGTTAGGGTTTAAGGTTGTAAACAACCTAAACCCTAAGTCCGTATACGGTTTATTTGTCATTCTGAATATTTCTAAAACCCAAAATGAAACTGTTTTAACTCTAAAGGTTAACTGTTGTGTTTAGGGAAACGCTAATCTAAGTGATTTGTGGATCACCATTTGTTGGCGGGAAAACCTGCAAAATCACCATTTTTTTGGTAGAAAAAAACGTGCCCAAAACTTTTTTTTTAATTTTTTTGGTAGGAATTTTTTTTTTTGGGAAGAATTTTTTGGCGGGAAAACATTTTGGCGGGAAAATTTCTGTCATGTCAGCATGCCGATGTCAGCAGTGACGTCATCATGTTGATGTAAGCACTGACTTTTTTTTTAATATTTTTTTTGTTAATTTTAACAATTTGATGATTCTACTGGATTTTGATGATATGCTTTGGGGACTTATTTCTCATTTTAAGAGTGATTCTCATTTGAGCATTTGCCTATATATATAATCAAATAAAAATAATTGGACGATTAATATTTATACTTAAAAACACATTTTAAGTATAAATAAAAATAATGTAACGAACACATGATTTAATGCTCCAAAATAATCGGGCGATTAACATAGCTGTCCATAAGCAATAAGCTTCTTTTTCACGCACTGCACCAAGTAATTAAACAGTGTTTTTACGAATGATCAGATAGATTTGTTTGGATTGCAAGTAACTCAGGGATTCGAACTGGATTGCAAGTAACTAGGGATCCGATTGGATTGGATATCGTTACTATATATACTCTTATATATATGCGGGTTGTGTGCCAATTGTATTTCATAAAATCTCTTACACAATTACACACATAATATAAACAATTTAGAGAACTCAGAGAAAGAGAAACAAACATGGATGGCGATGGTAATGACTTAATGTGGAATGGACTCGCTTGTCCTCCTCTCGAAGATTACGCTTTCAACTTTGATGCTAGTTTCACACCCGATGATTTGCTTGATGATTTACTGCTAGAAGTCGAAAAAGAAGTTATTGATGAAGACATGGTAGCAAGGTATGTTAAAGAAGACGAAGCACTGAACAAGACGGTGGCTGCGTGTGTGGCAAATCCTCCGACACCACCATCTCGTTACGTTCATGAAAAGCCCGTGGCTAGCAACAAGTCTGCTGAAAATAGATGGAAACCTACTATTCGTACTCGTCCTTGTGGAAAAGGGAAAGAAATAAAGATCTTGGGACAAGTACTCGAAACTGTGACGCATAGCAAAACCTTTTACGGTTTCCACCCAAAGCACCAGCCTGTCAAAGTTGTTGCGGTAGATAACAAGATCAGGGAAATGGATCGTGATTTCAGATCATTGGAAGGCAGGGAGGCAAAGAAGCCTGTTCAAGGTAGAGGAGCAAAGGTTAATGATCAGCCTAATCATCCTCCTCATCGTCATGGGAGTCACGGAAAACAGAAGGTGTTCAATACTGCAATTCAAGCAGTGAATTTGAGTAAACCGAAGGTAAAAGCCTTTTTTGGAGAAACAGAAGTTGTTGTGGAGAAAAAAGACAACAAGAGAAAATTCATGGATTGTCGTTCGGGATTGGATCAAAGGAATCAATGTGCTGTGGTAGATAAAAACACGATGATGACTGCTGATTATGATTCGAGATTCGAAGCTTCAAGGCAGAATTTACACGATAGGTATGAGCAACATGGTGCTGCCAAGAAAAAAAAACAAATTCAAGTCATTAATATTCAAAAACTAGTAAAAGAGCAGCCAAGGTGCAATGCAACCTCTAAACGGAAGCCAAGTTTGAGGCAAAAATTGATGGCCATGGGGACTCGCAAAAGCAACAAGAAGTTTCCACAGTTTACAACACTTAGTTGATATATTGAGTAGGGCACTCTTTTTCTCCCATGAGCTTTTTCCCCATTAGGTTTTGCCCTTGTATGGTTTTAATGAGTACCCTTGTCCTTTGAGAAAAAACTGTTTGTACAATGATATTCTCTATAACATATATTGATCTTCAATTGTATTATAATCTATCGAATTAGTGATTTATTGTTGTGTATGTGCCATATGATTTGATGAATGTATTCATTAGTTTAATGCATTTATAGTTCTGGAGGCACTGATGTTTCCTTAATGTTTTTATATTTTGTTTGTTTGACCATGGACTGTTTGTAGAAATGTCTAAATTTGTCATATAGATTTTCCTTGGAAGTTGTAGGTTATTAAATTCCATGATGTGTAATCTCCAAAACGACATAATTTATTCTCTGAACCAAGACATGGTCTGCAATGTGTGTTGGTGAGTTAAGTTCTGATGTCAAACATGAGTTATTTGTTACAAGTACTGTTAAGTATTAGGAACTTGAAATCTATGTGTTCTATGGTAGGAAAGTCGAAATTCCTTTTATTTTCAAATGATGAAGGGACTTGCATGCATAGAAGTTTAAAAAGTATTGTAGGCATTAGTACATTACAGATATCCAATGTGTGGAGATCAGTATTTCTAAAGGTATCCTTAAAAGTTATTAAGAATTCCGTACCTCCTGCGATTATAAGAAGAAAATATATTCAGGAACTCCTGCACTAAAAACTTGAAGTCTCTGCACTAAAATTGAATAATAACAATTTTAAAAGTATTCTAGACATTGCCGATATTTATTTTATGGAGATCAGTATTTCTAAAGGTATTCTCAAAAATTAATTAGGATTCAGTAACTCCAGTGATGATAAGAAGAAAATATATATCTGAACTCTTGCAATGATAAGAAGAATATAAATCCGCAAATACGACAATTTAATTCTGGTAGATTATCTGATCGAGTTAAGATCATTAATTTGATCTGCACTATGTCTCGTCGGATACCTCTGCTCAAAATTTCACTTGTATTGTATCAGATGCATAAAGTTCTGCCTATATATCTGAAATTGCTTTACAAAATTATTCTTTTGCTTGAGGCCTCTTAGTAACTGTCAAAAGCTTCATCATTGATGTAACCTTGGAAACTGGCACAGAGTTCTCCTCCTTGATAAGGCCTGTCCTCCAATTTGTAATTCTCATGAAGATCCACGAGCTTCACTTCTGAAAGAGGCAAATATTATCAACTTCAGGAGTACAGAACATGTTTAGATTGATGACGTGTAATCTCCAAAACGACATAATTTATTCTCTGAACCAAGACATGGTCTGCATGTGTGTTGGTGAGTTGAGTTCTGATGTCAAACATGAGTATTTGTTACAAGTACTGTTAAGTATTAGGAACTTGAAATCTATGTGTTAATCATATGCCAACCGGATGTGAACTTGTATGGTAGGAAAGTCAGAATTCCTATTTACAAATGATGCAAGATTTGCATGCATAGAAGTTTAAAAAGTATTTTAGACATTACAGATATCCATTATATGGAGATCAGTATTTCTAAAGGTATCCTTAAAAGTTAATATGGATCCTGTAACTCCTTAAAAGTTAAAAGTTCTGCAACCAGTTTTTCCAGCTTAAGTGATCGGAAGCCTGTGGAGAGTGAAGATGAAATTATTGTTATGTTTGTTCCTAAGTATCAACTGTTTGAATATGTACAAAAAGTTGCATCTGTTCTCTCTGCTGATTCGGTAGTTAACTATCTTTTTATAAAATTAATCTTTCTTTGTAGCTTTCTATTATTCATAAATAGTATAAGAATCTTGCATTATCTCCAGAAATGCATATACATTTGTTATATAAAGTGAGATGACAATTTCACAAATAAGAGGCATGTTATTTTATGGAATTCCTGGAATTTTTAATATGTACTCCCTCTGTCCCATCCATTTCTTTACACTTTCCTTTTTGGGATGTCCCAACCATTTCTTTACGTTTCCTAAAATAGTAGCTTTTAACAATAAAATACTTTATTACATCCACTACTTCACTCCACTTTTTCAACACTTTACACTATTACACCCACTAACTCACTTATTTTAACAATAAAATCACTATTACACCCACTAACTCACTTATTTTAACAATATTACACCACTATCTTGGTTTCCGTGCAAAAAGCAAATGTAAACAACTCCATGGGACGGAGGGAGTAGCATATACTGGTTAGAACTTGGAACTGTATATTTCTATGGCGAGTTGATGGCTTCTACTATTTTATCTCTTTGAAGACAAGGAATAATAAGATATGATACCAAAATTGCTCTTCTAAGACTAATAATATTACGAAACCATATATCCAGCTGAGGCTTCTCATCATGCGGAATCCACGTCTGGTCAGTGAAGTTGGAATCAGAGCTCATTAGCCACCTAAACTCGGAGGATTTGGTGGTCCTGTAACTAGGGTGTACATGGGTGGATTGGCCGGGTTAAAGGGATTTAGCAACCCAACTCAATTATATCGTTGTTGAAATTTCTAGCCCAACCCATAAAAAATAAATTCGTAACTCAGCCCTACTACTTCGGTTTGAGTCAGTTCCGTTTCAGGTTGGATGGGTTACTTAATACATAAAATAAAAAAATATGTACAAAAAAGAAAAATAAAATTGAAAGTCCAAAAAAATTCAACAAAGTTACCAAAATACTACATTCATACACCTCTTAAATATCTAAGGTTTAGCACACCAAAAGAAACTGATTAAACAATAAACGTTGTAGTCTTTTAAGTTTGAACTGAATTATAAAACAACTAAGGATGAATTACTCGTCAATGATATTGATATTCTTGGCTGGGATCTGATTTATTGTGGCACTGTCTTTGATTTTGTCTGCATTCTCTACAAAATGAAATAATTAAATAAGATTTTATAATTCAGTAGAAGTAAAAAAGCCTGTAAGAAAGAATACTTTTCAGAATGTAACCTGATTTACATTACTTAATACATACCTTCTTCAAGGAACTGGTAAGAATGTGCTTTATCTGCATAATTATCATATTTCATACCCCCTTGCTGATCTTTCAACCAACTCTAAGTGCAGACCAATGCCTTCACCATTATTGGACTCAGGAGAACTGCTAAATGGGTCCAAAATACGCCCACTAGAGCTGAAGGCATATTCGAAGCAACCGTGGAAACCTGAATAGTAAGCAATCATTGATAAAATCTTATACCTTCATAATTATCCTTCCACCAAAGCAAAATGTCGAATCTGAAGAGGTATTGGAATGAGCGGTTCATCAATCAAGTACCGAACAACGTTATTCTTCTTTTCAGTTGTCTCCATTTTTTGCTGATGCAAGTAGCTTTCCAGTAATCTCCTTTTATTTGTTTCATTGCTAACAGTTGGTGGTGTGTTAATTTGATAAACCTGTCAAATAAAATCAAAGCAGCAGTGACACAGGAAAGTACTAATTTTATTATAGAACAGACTGAATCACACAGTACCATGTATGTCATATTATAAACTACAGTATGTAAGATCCGAGATTGATTTTATGCAGTAAGATACGTATAGGAGACATTAAACTGACACTACATGATATATCATTAAACTGTACTTGAAGCCAAGCCTATCCTCTCTGTACAGACTCATATGATTTCAAAACCTACGCACAAACTACTATAATTTGAAAAATAGTGTAAATTTACCAGAATTCAGAACAAAATTACCACATAAACTATTATCTCAGCAGATTTGTGCTAATTCATGTAATTATGAAGGGAAGATAACAACTGTATCAATTTAGCCTCTATACTTTTTCGGCTATGCTATATCATAATATGTTTTTGACCTTTGAATCAAGCTAGCTTTAACTTTTTCGGATTGTGATGTCATGTCATCTTCAGTTTGGTAATTTGTTTTGCTATCAGACATGTTAAACTCTGAAACACTGGAAGTCTGCTTCTGCTTCTATATGTCAAGAATATTTTCTGCTTCTATATGTACAAACCAAAAGAGTGCTAAAGGCACACAGCAGTGAAGCAGTTGCAGAAAGTGATACAAATTCAAAAGATGGAGATTCTAGAAGATATGATCTTAGAAACAGTGGACCACCAGATGCTAATAGTTCAGCATCTCTAAGATCTCTGTACTTCAGTCTCCGCTTAAGGTTATCAGCAGGTATAGAGCACAATCCCAAACAGTCTAACAGTAGGAGAAATGAATAGCACTGCTGAGGGCTCCCAGGACTTGTAAGATTCAGCTCACTAAGTAGCTATAATGAATAGTACAGCAGAAGATATCCAGAGAATGGGAATATGACTGCAAGTACTCTTTAGTCTATAGAATTTAAAGTGCATATACCAGAAGTAAAATGACTACTCTATGCCATCATTGTTTACAAAATGAAGTAGTCCTCATTTATTTTGTTAGAGATGTTACATGCAAGTTAATTGCAGAGTATAAAATAAAGTGCAGCATGCAGAATGGTTTAATTTATCCGGCAGTAAATGCCCTCTTGGTTAATTTTCTTTCTTGCATTTGAACATAATTAAGCAAAACAATGGCTGCAAAAATATACTTCTAGGTTTCAGAAAGACATTAGACATGATAGCAGATAGCTAGCTGATGCTAGCTTTATCTTTTCAAAATTCTGCAGAGTATGTTTGGAGATGTGGACGAAAAGGAGGTGGGGCATTCATTGATGAGTCAAGCAGCAAATCCATTCTTATCAATGATTTGGTTCATGAGATTTATCTCAAATGTTGTTCGGTTAAAATCTCACTGTACTGTGGTTTCGATATAACGGTAAACTGGGATAACCAAGCTTGTGATATATTGTTAAGGGAACATAGTTTAATTATAACCAAAATAATGAGGTGGTATACTTTATATGAAACCAAAAATATTACATTTATTTTTTATATATTTATTTTTTTATTTATTTTTGAATATTTTGGCTGAAAGCCTTTTACAATTAGTATATGTTCATTGACAAATCTCGTGGTAAGCGAGGATCGAACCCAGAACCTCTGATGCTTAATAAATCGATAGATTGTAGACATTCAATATTTTACCATTTAAAGGTTGTTCATCATTATAATTTTCTCCACAAAGGTTGTTGTTTTTTCAAAAATTAATTAATTATTATTCAAAATATTTTACTTGTTACAAACGGTAGTAGTTAAAAACTTACCATCATAAATGTAGGAATAATGAAATTTGTTGTGGAATAAAAACTAGGGTGTAATTAATTCGTGTATTGAATGCTAAGGATTGAGAGCTTCGAGCTTTAATGGTGGCTGCTCTTGCTGTCGGGACTAGTCGATCCTTGCAAGATGCCTACGTACCTTGATGAATATCAAGAATCAAACCAAAACGTAGTTCTAGAGTTGCCTACGTGGCTTGATGCGCCCTCGCGGTGTAGTGACGTAGTGGCTTGTATGTCCTTATTCGAGGATTAAGCCTAAAAAGTGATGAGTGACGTATGGAGCTGTGTCCCAAAAATGTTCTTTTGTATTGAAGGATCAGGTCCTTTATATAGGCGTCGGGTGCCTTGGAATTAGAGTAGGGTTTGGTGTCTTGGCGGGCAAGATCCCCAATTTAGGCCCAGTTCTAGATCCTTCCATGAGGGAGGTGGATAACTATAGGAGTTGTATGCATTAGAGGCTACTCCATAGATGATTTGGTTTCCTTTTGGACTCAATAACGGAGTTTTTTATTTGGCTGATTTATTAGCCACGAATTTATTATTTAATTAGGGTTTTGGGCCTCATTAATGGGCTTTATCCTTGGACCAATCTAGGTTTAATTAATATCACATTAAATGTGTCACTAGGGCTTATTTCCAGCCCATATCATTTGCCCCCCAACTTCTAGGAAAACTGATCAGGTTTTCATTGAAGTTATAATTTGTCCTTATCAAGACATGGGGTCCAATTTATCCCTTACCATTATACCATATATGGGCTATTGCAATGCGAAGAAAGCATTAGACCCCAAAAGTGTTACAATATAGGTTTTAGCAACGCTTTTGCCAAAATTCAGTGTTGCATCTGCGGCCGTCGCAATAGACCCCTATAGCAACGTTTTACCTACTTATTGCAACATTTTTCAAGTATTACAATATCCCCTTTAGTGCAACACTTTTGTCATGTTTAGTGACACTTTTATGATGTTGCAATAGACTATTGCAAGACCATTTTGTAACATATTTTAGTTTAAAGTGTTGCAAAGTCAATTTATTGCAACATTTTTATGTAACATTTTATCCCCTATTGTAATGCTTTTTGTTTTTTTAGCAACATTTACATGCAACACTTTTGTTTCTATTGTAATCCATTTATATACTTATTGCAACATTTATGTGCAACACTTTGTATTAGTACAATTTGCAATATCCTGTTTAAAATATCAATAAACCAATACAAAAACATATCAAACCAGAATCACATTTCCAATTCAACAAAATATACCATAAAGCCTAAACAGAGTCGGCTTATACCATAAGATAGCAAATCCAACAGAATTTATGTCAATAAAGCCTAAACAAAGTCGGCTTATACCATAAGATTATCTTACATCTAGTACATAAATCCAAAGTTGAAACACATAGTCGACTTACACAACAATATCTCAATAAAACTTGGTATTTCCAAGCACCAATATATGTGCAATAAGGCCATCTCCAAGAATTACACTAGGATTCGATGTGTTTGTACAACTTTTGATAGTAGCAATTACAATGTTGCCGTGATTGAGCTTAGCAGGTTGTCCAAAGAATGAAAATTCAACTACTTTCTCCTGTGCATCCTTTGGTACAGCAAATCCCTGAGTACAGTAGAGAGAAGACAACAATGTTTTTTTTATTGTACATACCTCAAGAAAAAACAGTAATTATGTTACATGAAATTGAAGTATTAGAGTCATTGCTGGTGATAACACTGCCACTACTTTACAACAATCTAAATTCGCAACTGAACAACATTGTACCTTGAATCTGACTTTATTATCAAGACAGGAATGCCAGTCAGTCTTCATCTCTTTCAAAAGAACACGGTCATGAGGACTGTCAATAAGATGTTAATTACATTAATCATAATCACGCAGAAGACATAACTCAGAAAAACAAGTAATTAAAAAAAACATTAAAGAAAAAGCAAACCTTTTTGGTCCTACCAAAACATAAATATACACAAAATCCAAGAGAACTCAGAGTCTCACACTTCTTCCACTTTCCAGCACTAGATTTCCTTTTCTCCTATTATCAATATAGTAAATTACAGCACAGAATTAATAAATTAACATTAATAAATTAATATGTAATAACTAGATTCCCTTATTTACAACACAAAATTCAAACCAGTAAGAAAGACATAAAAATCGTAATATTAAAGATCAGAAATTTACCAGACATAAAGGAAGACCCATGGGACTGAGGATAAAATTTGTATTATAAAGCAAATCATAATATAAAACTTTCCTTACAAAAAAGGGATGGGATGCCAATGTAATATGAATAAACAGCAGACCGGGCGAAGGGGATATCCAGAGATACTTATTGTTGCTGATAAGTGCATATTTTTGCATATTTTTATTACCTTTTTATTGCTTAAACTCGTATTTTAATAATTTATTTTGTTGCATTTCAGGAAATTCGTGAATAAATAAAGAAATGACAAATAAAGAAATAAAGAACAAGGAAGGGAAAAAGAGAAAGAAAATGGACTTAAATGAAAAAAAGGAAAAAGAATTAGGAGCTTGGAGGAAAAGGAATCTTTCAAGACACATGGAAGGTAGAGATCATCCCAACACAGTAAATAAGTGTATGGCCAAGATCCACTCAACAAAGCTTAAGGAGGAAGGAAACAATTGGATGACTAGGATTTCTCCACCACATTAGAAGGTGTATGGTGGACATTCACCCAACACACCCCTTCACCCTAATTCTTATCCTATAAATACCCCCTTATCCCCCTTGTATTTAAAAACATAGATTTTTAGGGTAGCTTTAGGGTAGTATAATTTTCATTTCCTTTCTTGTCTTTGTAGTTCTAAATTTTGTAAACACTCTTTTTAATTTTAATGCAATTTCAAGTTTCCTTTAATTTCTTGTCTTGCTCTCTCTTTTATGTTGCCTTACTTTTGTTATGTTCGTAAATTCGTTTATTGGACAAAGTAGCGAAATGCTAACCACTCGGGGTTGAAAGTAACGATTTTTATTTCCTTACTTTTAGTTGTTAATTGTAGTTGTGCCCCTTTAAATCTCAATTTTATTGTGGGTTTCTTAATTTTTTGTTGTAGATCTACCTTTTATGTTTTATGCATTAGTGTAATTAAAAAAAAATTGTTTTAATTTTCAGTATTTATTTTCTTTCTCGTTTTTAACCTTTAATATGAAGCCTTAGTTTTACAGATCCCCTATTTTTATTCATAGCATACTTAGCCTCCCCTATTTTATTCGATCAAACCCATCAGTCCTTTCTCCCTTTCCATTACTGCAAACTTCATTTTCTTCTTGTTCCCCTTCGATTTCCCCTTCCCCTATCTTCTTGAACAATCACAATACCCATCTTACTCTCTTACCCCAACTCCTTTTCTCCCTCTTTTCTTTTCTTTTCACCACAAACCCCTTTTGTTTTCGGTTCTGTTTTATACGAGTTTTAGAATTAAATTTGACTGTTTTGGTATGTTTTTTGCTGAGTTATGTTGAGTTCCTAGCTGCTGTGTTCGAATTGCTGCTTGTCCGTCTCTTTTTGCTGTTGAATCATTGTCTCCTCGAAAGGTGTTGAATTCGAATGTTGTGTTCGAGTTATGGTGTTGAATGTTGCTGGATGTGTTTCTGTTTACGAGTTCTGAGTTCCTTATGCTGAGTTGACTCGCTGAGTCCCTGAGTTACTACTATACTATTTTTGTCCGAGTCAAGCTTTTAAGTAGTGTTTAGTTTCCTGAGTTTGCATCCTAGTGGAATCGTTTTGTTTGATGTTCATATTTGTTGATTTTCTAAGTTCTGCGTCTTTGAGTTCGCGTATTGTACTGAGTTGCTGTTCGATTCCGAGTTTATCTTGAATTTTGCTACGTTTTCTGAGTTTTAAGTCGCTGTATTGCTGTGTTTTGTGGCTGAATTGTGGGTCACTATTTGTCCCGTTTTTTTTAGAGTTCTCGAGTTTGTAAATTGCTGAGTGGGTGGCTGTGCTTGTTCGAATTTTACTGAGTTGCTATGTTGAGTTCTATCGAATTGATGCTGAGTTTTGCTGTTAGTTTTGATGTTCAAGCTACTATACGTGTTCTGCTCTCATTTTTAATTTTTGTTTTTTTCGCTTTTAGTTTAGTTGTAAATGTTGGTCCGAGAGTTTTGGTTTGCTGCATGTGTGAGTCGACTTAATGTGTTTGAGTTTCATTTTCTAAGTTGTGATTTGCGAGTCGGCTAATCTTTCGTTTAGAATTGGTTTTGCTATTTAAGATTTGGATGGGTGTAGTTAATTTGTGTTGAGTTTGTCATTTGTGAATAGATTAATGCAGCTGAATTAGAATTGTAGTCGAATGATTAATTTTGGTTTTGGTTTTTTTGATTTCTGGCTATTTCTCCTTATAGAGCAATCATGTCGAAACTTTTAAGTATAAATTTGTAAATAAAATCTGGTTTAATTCGATTTTTGAAATTTTTAAATAATTTAGTTTTTGTTCTTTTACTTTTTAATTACTTAGTTTAAAATTAGAATAATTGAATTTTCTTTTAAATAGATTAAATTATCTTTTAGGAATTAATTAGTAAAAATCATAATTTTCCAAAACCCAAACTAGTTCTAATCCGATTAATTTAAAAGTTAAGGCTTGCGAAGTCTCTGTGGATCGATATCTCAAATATTAAAATGATGAAATTATGCACTTGCAATTTAAATCTTTATTTTTTAGCACATCAAGTTTTTGGCGCCGCTGCCGGGGACTAATTATTTTTCGTTCCTTGATTTTTAATTTTTTGGATTAGTTTTATTTGCCTTATTTTTGTCTCGTTTTTAGGAAATTTCGGGACTCGAAGCTTGGAAAAAAATTGGAATTTTTGGAAACGTGCTTCGGTAACCCGTATTTCTCTATTTTCACCTTTTTATTATTTTAGAAAATCACTAAAAAATCAAAAAAATCACAAAAAGAAAAGTTAGAAATTACATAATTGTTGTATCATGCATTTAATCGCTTAGGGCACATCATCTAGATTTTTATTTTATTGTTTTCAATTTTTCGTACCTTATAAATTGTGGTGATCGCTGGAGGACCCAAAGGTACGTTAAATTCTTCTTTTCTTTAGATTAGGACACGTAGTGTAAGCATCCATAATTGTTTATCGCTTTAAATATCGTTGTTTGTTGCATCATTTGTAAATAAATTTTAAGGGCAAAACCACTGACAAGATAAGGGAAGGGATTTCATCACTCTTTCCTTGGCTCACAACAATTAATCCATCATTTTGCATGTCCCAAGCCTTAATAAATTTAAATTAGACATGGCCCCTAGGAATTTTGCGCTCAATTAGGAAGGTACCTAAAAAAGGACGTAATCTTTAATTATTCCGACTCTTTGGTGTCTAGGCAAGCGAAACGTTACCTGGCCAATTAAGATTTTGTGTCTAGGCTGATGTTTAGGCTCTTGGCAATGCTTGCACCTACCTGGCCAAATCGGTTCGATTAATTTCTGATTTACCGAATTTTTGGTGGTCCTTAAAGTTAGGAGCAAGGTCTAGTTATTTTATTAAGGAACCCTAGATATAGGATTTTTCTTTTGATTTTTCACCCTTTCTTTTTGTGTGTTTTAATTTTTCGCACATATTTGCTACGTGTTTCCTTTCGTGGTTTATGCGAACTATTTGGCTTAGGGATAATTCTGCTATGCTAGTGAGATCAATTGAGATTCCGTCCTCTTCTGATTCCGAGTCTTTAGAAATTCCCGAACCAGTACTAACCATGGCCATGTCTCTTAAGGACCATTGCTATCCCACACGTTCCGCCCAACCCTCGTGTATCACTCTTCCTCCCGTTAATGGTAATAATTTCGAAATCAAAGCTCACCACATTAGTATGTTACCTAAATTTACCGGGAGTGATGGTGAGGACCCCTATCTTTTTCTTCATGAATTCGAGGAAGTTTGTGCCTTACAAAAACTCTAACAATTAACCGAGGACTCAATTAGGCTTAGGCTCATTAATTTTGCCCTTAAAGAAAATGCTAAAAAATGGTTGTATAGCCTACCGGTTAATTCTATTTCAACGTGGGAGGGATTTGTGGTAATTTTTCTAAAAAAATATTTTCCAAACCATAAGACTACAAGGATTACAAACTAAATAAATCCATTTCATCAAAAGGAAAATGAGTCTTTTTGGAAATATTTTGATCGTTTTAAAAATCTTTTATCTCCATGCCCCTACCATGGAGACTTTATAAGATTGTTTACGAGGCCTTAGATAGTCCGACAACCGCTTTGTTAGAGTCTATGTGCCAAGGTAAATTCATGGAAAAAGATGAGGACGAAGGGTGGGTCTTTTTCGAGGAATTAGCCGAGAAGACAATGTTGCGGGAGTCTACTAGGGACCCTAATAAGACCAACGAGTCGTCTAGTACATCTAGGGGTTCGCATTCAATTGGAAATTCGATTACAACCGATGCCAAATTAGCTACTCTAACTAGAAGACTCAAAGCCCTAGAGACTAGTAAAGCCCCCTCACAAGTGTCGATGTGCTCTAATTATAATCAAGGTTTTCCAAACATTCCCGATTGTGATCAAGTCAATGCGGTGTTTCAACCAACCCCTAGGAATGACCCATTTGCACCGACATACAATCCCGGTTGGAGGAACCACCCAAATTTCTCGTGGAACCAAGGTCAAAACTACCAATCTCCGCCACCTTCTTTTCAAAGGCCCAATCAAAACTCTTACTCAACTTCAAACCAAGGTCCTTTTCCAAACCCGACTCAAAATCACGGTCCTTATCCAACTCAAGCTCCCGCCCACCCTCCCGGCTTTCATGAGTCGGATAAGAGAATTAATTCTTTGTAAAATACTCTTGATGCGCTTTTGAAATCAACAACTAATTTGGCTCAATCTCAACAAACCTTCATGCAAACCATGACTCAAGATAGGCAAATTTTGAATGCAAGTACTCAAGCCATATCTAAGTTAGAGGTTCAAGTGAGTCAATTAGCTAACGCCATGTATGAGCGAGAAGTTCCCGAGTCAACCTGAGGTCAACCCTAAATTTCCACTCAATCAAAGACCTCACGAAAATGTTAACGCCATCATTTCTTTAAGGTCGGGGAACCAAGTTGATAATCAAGTAGGAGTCAAGCCTTTCGAAGAAGAAGAAGAGTCAAATGTTGAACCAAAACTTAAACTTGATCATTCAAACCATATTCCAAATCCCGAGCCTCTCGAGTCATCTAGTCCCACACCTTCACCACTTGAACCTTCATCTTCAAAATCCATTCCCGAGTCATCAGAATTTTCTCTTAAATCATCATCATCTAGTGAACCTTCTTCACCTTACAAACCATCTTCACCCAATGAATTTTCGTTTGTCGTTCCACTTTAAAAATCCATTCCTGATGTGTCTAGCGAATGAGTCTTTAAGCCTAAAGCTCCTTATCCTCAAAGACTCCTTTCAGACAAACATTCGGCTCAAATGGATAAGATTTTGGAAGTCTTTAAGCACGTCGAGGTCAACATTCCTCTTTTAGATGTCATTCAAAAAATTCCCTCTTATGCTAAGTGTCTAAAAGATTTGTGTACTTATAAGCGCTCCACCCACGTCCCTAAGAAAGCCTTTTTGACCTCACATGTTAGTTCAATTATTTCGAATCAAATTCCCGTGAAATATAATGACCCCGATTGTCCTACAATTTCATGTGTCATAGGCAATACTTTTGTGGACAAAGCTTTACTTGACTTATGTGCTAACATGACACTAGCTGATCGTTCTGTCAAAATGTCTAAGGGAATAATTGAAGACATCTTAATTAAGGTTGGTGATTTCATTTTTCCAGTTGATTTTGTTGTCCTCGAGACTCAACCCGTCATGAATCCTAAGAACCAAATCCCGATCATTCTAGGAAGACCTTTTCTTGCTACATCCGATGCCTTGATTAATTGTAGGGATGGTTCGATGAAACTCACTTTTGGTAATATGACAAATAACCTTAACATCTTTAATGTCGGAAAAGAGCCAAATGAGCTTTATGAACAAACTGTAAGGGTTAATCTTGTCGATGACAATATTAATTGGTCAAACCTTGAGGATAGTGAGATTGAGTCTCTTTTTGTTGAGGATTTTCAAATAAATCATGAAACCAATCGAGAGCTTCATGAGTCATTTAAGGATATGACCTCAGAAGAGATGTTGAGAGAGTTGGATAACAGTTGTTCTAAGTGGGATACCAAACCTGAGGAGGTCTCTTGTGAACCAAATCTTATTGTTAAAACTCCCATTGGTGAACCACCTACATTTGATGAATTGTTAGGAGATTTGAATGACATTTTATTCTAAGTGGGAGATACCACCCGAGGTTGTTAGTGTTGAGCCCGTTGATAAGAGTCCCTTGGGAACACCACCTGCATTTTACTCAACTTTGTATCATCCCGAATTTGATCAACAGCCCTTAGGAGAAGATGGATCATTATCTTATGTCATTCCTAGTGATTCACCCCATGACCAAACTTTCATTGTCTCTAATTTGCTTAAAAAAATAAAGAAGCCTTAAGTTGGTTTATGGAGAACATTAGTGACATTTGTTCTATAAGATTGAATGATTCCATGTTGCTTGAGAAAGTCTTTTCTAGTCAAATTTTTCACAAATGTCTTGATTCTTTCTCAAAGCTGCACCCCAATTTTCCTACCGGTATCGGCTAATTTGATTTTATTCCTTTGCCTCCCCTCGTGATCCAGGTATGGGGAGGAATTGTGTGCGTGAATCGTGTTAATTAGTTGTTTCTCATTTTCGTTCGTCTCCGTCATCCCTTGTCCGGTATTATCTCCTCATTCTCCTTTACTCATTTCTCTTGCATTTGCATACATTGAGGACAATGCATGATTTAGGTATGGGGGAGGTTTTCAGTGTAAATACTTATAATTGAAAAATCCAAAAAAATTAAAAAATTCGAAAATCCAAAAATAGAGATATTTTAGCTTAGTTGTCCTTCCCACTCTTTAAATTTTAGAACTAGTTGGTGTTAACAATTTTTCGAAAATTATATGTATAATGCCATTAGATGATTTGAACGTAGTCAAGTAAGGTTTTCCTCATGAAACTTTTGTCGAACAAATTTTTACTTAAACGTCCAAGACGACACATTTGCACAAGACCTTTGATGGAAAGATTGTATAGGGATGTTATTCGATACCTGAGAGAGAACCCACATGTTAAAGCAATGTCGAATCAAACCTTTGTGATAAATTGTTCATATAGTGTCTTAGAAAAAGAAAAAAAAATAGTCGTTAAGTGTATATAGTCATAGAGTGCTAATGGAAGGAATGGCCAGATTGGCTCATTAGTACCCGAGCAATTAAGTCTGAGGGGACTTTGTGCTTAGTAACCTAAAGCCCATTGTGGTTTGGGATTGCTGACCCAACGCTCGCTACATGGGTATTAGTGCATAAGTCTTTTGGGACCTCAATCATTGCACGGTCATTTCAACCATTAGTGCTAATAAATTTTTAAGTAATAATAAATTCTTAGTAGGGAAATCGGCTAGGTTGGGCTCATTGATAACACGAGTAAGTAAGTCCGACGGGACTGTGTGCATAGGACTTTGTGGTCTGGGATTGTTGACCTAAAGCTCGCTAAATGAGTATCAATGCAAAAGTCTTTTGGGACCTCAATCATTGCACGGTCGGTCTAACTACTAAGAACGTGAAGTTTGGCTAGATACTTGTTTTGATAGAGATTGGGTCAATTCAATATTGGTTGAAAAAGAGAAAAAGTTCGTATGCACTTTATCCATGGAAGGCCTTAAATTCCCTACACACCTTGGGATTTTTGTAAACTTTTTAAATCTACTCATGTGGATTGTGGGAACCGATAACTTGGCTATTATTAGAATAATATTTAAGGAATGTATTTTCCTAAAAAATTGTTTTGTTAACACCAATGAAAACTAGATTGAAAGAGGAAAGTTGGATACTTGCTGATTTATCTTAAAGATTTTATGGGTATGTCTTCTGTAAACCCTTAGGAGACAACTCTCCTCTTGTAGAGATCGTCTACGAGTTTAACGGGTTGGTAAACCTAAAATTACCCGTGACGCCTACGAAAAGGAGCATAGGACTTCTCTTAGATATCTTTTTGTTTTTGTTTTACTCGAGGATGAGCAAAAGATAGGTATGGGGGCATTTGATAAGTGCATATTTTTGCATATTTTTATTACCTATTTATTGCTTGAACTCATAATTTAATAATTTATTTTGTTGCATTTCAGGAAATTCGTGAAAAATAAAGAAATATCAAATAAAGAAATAAAGATCAAGGAAGGGAAAAAGAGGAAGAAAAAGGACTTAAATGAAAAAAAAGGAAAAAAGAATTAAGAGCTTGGAGGAAAAGGAATCTTTTAAGACACATGGAAGGTGGAGATCATCCCAACACAGTAAATAAGTGTATGGCCAAGATCCACTCAACAAAGCTTAAGGAGGAAGGAAACAATTGGATGGCTAGGATTTCTCCACCACATTAGAAGGTGTATGGTGGAGATTCACCCAACACACCCCTTCACCCTAATTCTTATCCTATAAATACCCCCTTACCCACCTTGTATTTAAAAACATAGATTTTAGGATAGCTTTAGGGTAGTATAATTTTCATTTTCATTTTAGGCAAAAACTTGTTAGCACAAAATCACGCAAGCGCACGTGTTCACAAGTAATATAGAATGAAGTAGAGTTCGTTCCCACAGAGATTGTATAATTTAGTTCTTGTACCTAAGCATCAATGTATGATTATCGTTCAATGCTAAGACAATGGACAAATTGGTTTTGTTAATCTAAATTAACTAAGAAGAACTAATTAACAACTAAATTAATTAACTAAGTGATTTCGAATTACTTATGAGATGGAAAACATGGGTCCTAACTTCAATACAAACTTCCATTAGAGATCATGCCCTTTTATCAACACATGTGGTGGTTACGATAACTAATCGGATAACACGAAATAAGTATACGTTACCTTTCAGTACACGCACACCAATCTACACAATATCCACAGAAGATAGAAATCATGCAGGCACCAATTATGCTTAGACCCTATATGTCTATAGAATTTGAAAACATAATGGTTGAAGATCAAGTATCCATAAGATTACATAAGGTAGTATGAGACGGTTAGAAACACACCACAAACATGAATAACATTCATGGACTTATGCTAGCATGGCAAGTTCTAAATCTAAAGATTCACTGTCGCTTCACTAAAGATTAACAAGATAGATGTTAGCTACGCATCTATATGAATTAAATACAACCATGCAAGGATATCGCAAATTCACCACACATATATCAAGTTAGGCAATCAACATCTAAATTCCATAAGTAAATCCGTTAGGACCCATGACGGCGATTAGTTCATAATCGAACCGTTCGTCATCATGGGGTTTGATGAAAACATGATAAAGATGAAGAGAATAATGATGAGTAAATCAATGATAACAAAGTTATAGAACAAAGTCGAATAATGATCAAGCATCCAAAAGATACGCCTAGTAAGAATACAAGAAAACTATGACTAGATCTTCTTTTTGTCACGATCCTCGCCTTGGCTTCTCAATCTCGTGCTCAAAAGTGTGTATTTGATGTGAAGTAATCTGATCTCTGGTGTCTGGTGATCCCTAAAACGTGCCCCAAGGTATGTATTTATAGCCCCTAGTCATCCCTCATCCAAGCAATTGCCGTTTTTGAGTTAGAAAAGAATTACGGCAAATTCCATCTTTGATTGCTAATAGAATTGCAAATTCCCTGAATAACTATGAATCTAGAACCTTCTCGCCGTTCCAAATAATTCCCATAAGATTTGAAGTTGATTCGGCATCACTTTACCAATTTAAATCAGATTCTGGAAGCTTTCTGTACCTCCTGGCGGTGGATAGCGCGCCCGCGCTGCGCCTCAGTATAAAATTAGCGCGACCGCGCTACTCTAGTTTACTCAGCATTCCTCTTCGCGCGACCGCGCTGCAATGTAGTGTAAGTATAGCGCGCCCGCGTAGTGATAAATTCTGCAGAAACACTTCCCTTGCAACTGCTCATGCCACACCTCTGAACTTCACAACCAAAACATCTACACACTTATATTTCCTGCACAAATCTCACAAACACGTCAAATAACAATAATACTTGAGAACAAAGCAATCAATTCAAGCCGATTTGGAACATTTCAAGTGGATATAAAATCCACTTATCACACCCCCAAACTTGAACCGATGCTTGTCCTCAAGCATAAACAGATATAAATCTATACAACTAACTAGTACCACTTCCGTAGGTGATCACGGATGCATTTAGCATATGCAACAAGCCCTTTAAACCCCTAGGCAGCCCTAGTGGACGAGTAAGGTCTCGTGAGGGCCTATAGTGAATGTACCCACAAAATCCAACTGACACAAACGACATAAACAATGCAATGCATGAATGCAACTAATTATGAATGCAAATGATCCCCTCAAACTAACCAATACCACTTAGCAAGCAAATATCTCAATGAATGCAATCAATCCAAACAGAGCTCGACTAAATTCCGGTATACTAACAATACATGATCAGAACGTGCGTGTGTGCAATGCTCGACAGATATACTCCCAAACCGGATCAAAATCATACATATTCTTTTCCAAGACAATCACAGGTTTATAAATAGAATGAACGTTAAACTCAAGATCACTTCAGATACACCTCCATACTCCTCTAAAGTAGACAGAAATTCATGCTTTATTACGACTCAAACACAATATGTACACAACACACATGCTTATTTGATCGTGCAATGGATGAGACCCCTAAAGGCTTATACAATAATACCCATGTAGCGAGCGTTGGGTTAGTGGATCCCAGACTATAAAAAGCCTTAGGTCACTAGGCACAAAGTCCCCAAGAACTTAATTGCTCGAGTATTAAAGAGCTCACCCTGATCAATTCTGCATACTCACACTCTCACAACACTCATTTTTTTCTTTTCTTTTTTCCTTTTTTTTTCTTTTCTCTTTTTTTTTTCTATTTTTCTATTTTTTTTTCACATGGAATCTGGAATGAGAATTCTCAATTCCAACCCTAGACTACTCATAAACATGAGCCGGCTACTAGCCATTTGACGCCTAGCCAACAAACACAAACACAAACACATTAGCATGAAATTCCTGTTTCCCCCAAACTTATATTTTAGTGTTCCTTAATCATCAAGAGAATAAAGCAAATTCTATCGATAAACAAGTGATTAAATCCTAAATCCAAACAAGCATGACTCAACCTAGCCCAAGAGCAAACGACGAGACTGTGTAAAAATTTTGTTCATGAAACATGCATGTCAATTTCATCAAAATTTAAAATCAGCCCTCTGTTCATCCTTTTCACACCCACATCAACATCTACCTACCTTATGGCATCAGCTCATTCTAAGGGATCATGAAAAATGCATGTAATGCAACTATATGAACTCACATACAAAACTCGACACACATGCAAACAGAATGCTCTATATGACAGGTATCATGCATGAAACTAAACTACACATACAAATATGATGCAATATGAATTCCTACATGCCACAAATATATCACAACAACTACTAATTCCCAAATCCACCCCCAAACTTAAAATTTCCAATGCCCTCATTGGAAGTAAATAAAGGAAAAGTAGAACATACCTACTGACCACCAGGACCACCCTCCTGAGGAGGAGAATCCGGTGGAGGATAGACTCCATGTGCCACAAAAAAAGGCCAATCCACCTGCACTCCACTGGCAGCAAAAGCAGTGCCCAGCGCCTGAGTCAACTCCTGTGCAAAACGGCTCTGAGAATCATACATAACATCCATGCGACGCATCAACCGTCTGTACTGAGAGGCAACAGGAACATCCTCGGGAATCTGAGGTGGCGGAACAGCACCAGCAATCTGGTAACCCAAACCCCTAGGGTGTGGAACGCCGCCCGGCCACTCCACCATCCTCGCAATAGAACAAAGTTATAGTTTGTACTGCCAGACAGCGCGGTCGCGCTGTCCCAATAATTTTTTTTTTGATGAGTATAATATACAACACTGATACAAAAATCACATGGGTTGCCTCCCACGAAGCGCTTGTTTAACGTCATTAGCTTGACTTGTTGCTTGGTCGTTACGTTTCTGCCAAATCCACGGAATCTGTTTCCCGAACCACTGGATCACCTGTAAAATAACGTTTCAACCGCTGACCATTCACCTTGAACGCCAAATCAGGTGACTTTTCAAAAATCTCAACGGCTCCATGCGGAAATACGGTTTTAACAGTGAACGGCCCTGACCACCTTGACTTAAGCTTCCCAGGAAAAAGCTTGAGGCGCGAATTAAACAACAAAACCAGCTGACCAGGCACAAAGACCTTAGGAATCAACCTCTTATCATGCCACCTCTTCACCTTCTCCTTGTAAATCTTGTGGTTCTCATAAGCCTGAGATCGAAATTCTTCTAACTCATTCAACTGCAGTAACCGTTTCTCAGCAGCTGCTCTAATATCAAGATTCAATTTCTTAATCGCCCAAAAAGCTTTATGTTCCAACTCCACTGGTAGATGACATGCTTTTACAAAAACTAACTGATACGGAGACATTCCCAAAGGTGTTTTGTAAGCTGTTCTATAGGCCCAAACAGCTTCATCTAACTTCAAGGACCAATCCTTCCTTGACGGATTCACCACCTTTTCCAGAATTTTCTTGATTTCACGATTAGATACCTCCGCTTGACCTTTTGTTTGGGGATGATATGCTGTAGCAACACGATGTGTCACCCTATACTTTGCCAACAATGCAGTGAATTGACGATTACAAAAGTGAGTCCCCTCATACTAATAATAGCTCGCGGAGTTCCAAAACGAGTAAAGACCTGTTTATGAAGAAAGTTTAGCACCACCTTAGCATCATTGGTTGGTAAGGCCTTCACCTTAACCCACTTAGAGACGTAGTCCATAGCTAGCAAGATGTACTGATTATTACAAGATGAAACAAAAGGTCCCATGAAATCAATACCCCATACATCAAAGATCTCTACCTCAAGAAGCATATTAAGAGGCATCTCATTCCTCCTAGAAATATTACCGACTCGCTGACAACGATCACACCTCAAAACGAACTGATGAGCATCCTTAAAAACTCTAGGCCAAAAGAAACCTGCCTGAAGAACACGAGCTGCTGTCTTCTCTCCACCATAATGACCTCCATAAACAGTGGAATGGCAATCTCGCAACACACTTTCAGTCTCGCTATAAGGAATGCAACGTCGAATAATCTGATCAGCACCCTGTTTGAACAAATACGGCTCGTCCCATCGGTACCACTTCACATCATGTAAGAACTTCTTCCTTTGAGCATAAGATAAATCCGGAGGGATGATGTCACTGACAAGATAGTTCACAAAATCTGCAAACCATGGCTCTTCCACTTGTAACCCTAAAAGCTGCTCATCCGAAAAAGATTCATTAATCAGAGATTTAGCCTGTGAATTTTTACCATGGTCTTCCAACCTCGAAAGATGATCTGCCACCTGGTTTTCAGTTCCTTTTCTGTCTTTAATCTCCACATCAAATTCCTGGAGCAATAAGACCCATCGAATCAACCTAGGCTTCGAATCCTTCTTTGTCATCAAGTATCTGATAGCCGCATGATCTATGTAGACAATGACTTTCGTGCCAAGTAAATAGGCTCGAAACTTCTCAAAAGCATAAACAACAGCCAAGAGCTCTTTTTCCGTGGTGGTGTAGTTCAACTGTGCGTCATTAAGGGTTTTACTAGCATAGTAAACCACATGAAATATTTTCTCCTTTCTCTGACCAAGAACAGCACCAACGGCATAGTCACTGGCATCACACATTAGCTCGAATGGCTCACTCCAATCTGGTGCAGTAATAACAGGTGCGGTAGTCAACTTCTTCTTCAAAAGCTCGAAAGCATCAAGACAAGCTTCATCAAAATTGAAAGGCACATCTTTCTCCAACAGATTGCACAAGGGTTTAGAGATCTTCGAAAAATCCTTTATGAACCGACGATAGAAACCCGCATGACCAAGAAAGCTGCGAATGCCTCTAACAGAGATAGGAGGAGGAAGCTTCTCAATAGTGTCAATTTTTGCTTTATCCACCTCGAGTCCTTTACTAGAAACCTTGTGCCCAAGAATCTTCTTGCACCATAAAGTGACATTTTTGCCAATTCAGCAACAGATTAGTCTCCACACATCTCTTCAAAACCAGACCAAGATTTTGCAAGCACTCGTCATATGAAGAACCAAACACTGAGAAATCATCCATGAAAACTTCCACATTAATACCAATCATGTCTGAAAAGATAGCCATCACACACCTCTGAAAAGTAGCTGGAGCGCCACAAAGTCCAAACGGAACTCGTCTGAATGCAAAGGTGCCAAAGGGACATGTGAATGTAGTCTTCTCTTGATCCTCAGGTGCAATGCAAATCTGATTATATCCAGAATATCCATCAAGAAGACAATAGTACTCGTGGCCTGCCAACCTGTCTAACATGTGATCCACAAACGGAAGAGGAAAGTGGTCTTTTCTCGTGGCTTTGTTCAACTTGCGATAGTCCATGCAAACTCTCCACCCTGTAACGGTACGTGTAGGGATGAGCTCATTCTTCTCATTAGCAACAACTGTCATACCCCCCTTCTTCGGCACACACTGTACTGGACTCACCCAAGAACTGTCTGAGATAAGGTAGATAATACCAGCATCAAGCCACTTCAAGATCTCCTTCTTCACCACTTCCTTCATAATAGGATTGAGACGATGCTGATGCTCCACAGTAGGCTTGCAATTCTCCTCTAGCAGAATTTTGTGCATGCAATACGAAGGACTGATTCCCTTGATGTCTGCTATAGTCCATCCAATAGCTGTCTTAAACTGTCTCAATATCCTCAAGAGCTTCTCCTCTTCTCTATCTGTCAAGTTAGCGGCAATGATAACAGGCAAGGTAGATGCTTCACCCAAAAAGGCATACCTCAAGTGCTCTGGTAGCTGTTTAAGCTCAAGTGTAGGAGCTTCCTCAATAGATGGTTTGAGCCGACTCTGTGACTTTTTAAGCTCCTCAAGCCCAAGTGACTCAACTGGCACTTCAAAACTCTTTCTCCACGGAATTGCCCTTAACTGCTGAATTTGCTCTTCTCTTTCTTCATCTTCAACTACAGAATCTCCTAACAAAGCTCTCTCTAATGGATCGGCCAACAGTAACTGATCAAAGTTCAACTTCACTGACGACTCCACCAAGTCCACCTGACAACATTCCTCATCATCTGAAGGTAGCTTCATTGCATTGAAAACATTGAAGGTAACATCCTGATCTTGCACCCGCATAGTGAGCTCCCCCTTCTGAACATCAATCAAAGTACGGCCCGTAGCTAGAAAAGGCCATCCTAAGATGATTGGAATCTTCTTATCTTCTTCAAAGTCAAGAATCACAAAATCTGCTGGAAATATGAGTTTATCAACCTTAACCAAATCATCCTCAACGATACCCCTCGGGTATGTAATAGAACGATCAGCTAGCTGTAGAGAGATGTTGGTAGGTTTAGGATCTGGAAGACCAAGCTGCATGAAAACTGACAATGGCATGAGATTGATACTAGCACCCAAGTCACACAAACACTTGCTGAAAGACAAATTCCCAATGGTGCATGGAATAGTGAAACTGCCTGGATCCTTTAGCTTCGGTGGTAACTTCTGCTGTAAAATGGCACTGCACTCTTCTGTTAATGCTACTGTATCCAATTCTTCAAGTTTCAACTTCTTTGAGAGAATACCATTCATAAACCTTGCATAACTCGGCATCTGCTCTAATGCTTCCGCAAAAGGGATATTGATTTGAAGCTTTTTGAATACCTCGAGAAACTTGCCAAACTGTCTGTCATTCTTCTGTTTCTTCAATCTGCCTGGATATGGAGGAGGAGGAAAGATTTTCACGTTCTCTGTAGACTACTTTGGAGAAACTTCCTTAGCAGAGTTTTTAGGATTCTCCACCTCGCTAACCAACTGCTCAGCTACTCTATCAGTCTGGACTTGTTCCTTATCTGCAGTAGGTGTCACATGTTGCTCTTGAACTTCTTCTTCTTCCTCAATGGCTGAATTCTGATTTCCAATCACCTTACCCGATCTTAAAGTAACTGATTTGACATGCTCTTTGGTTTCCCTCTTGCCTGGATTGGCTTCAGTGTCACTCGGAGAACTCCAGATGGTCTGTTCAACAAAGCACTAGCAAGCTGCCCGATCTGACTTTCCATGATCTTCATAGATTCCTCCTGACTTTTTACTATCATCCTCAACTCCTCAAGTTCAGATTTTTCATTAGAAGATTGACCAGCATTCCCCTTAGATTGTTGCTGGAAACCTGGAGGCTGAAACTGTTGTCTGGGCTGGTACTGCTGCTGAAATCCTTGATTGAATTGCCTAGCTCCGAATTGCTGTTGCTGCTGATTACCACCTTGATTGTTACTCCAGCTGAAATTTGGATGGTTGCGGTTATTCGGGTGATAGGTGGCTGGAACTGGCTGTTGTGGCCTCTGGAAGTTACTCACAAATTGTGCTGATTCAGAAGATATGGCACATTGAGTTGTATCATGTACGCCCGCACACAACACACACACACTAGCTACCTGCTGAACTCCTATGTTAGCCAAAGAATCGACCTTCATTGACAAGGCCTTCAACTGAGCTGCAATGGCTGTAGCTGTATCAATTTCAAGAACACCTGCTACCTTGCTTTGAGATAACCTCCCTGTAGGATTCTGATATTCATTAGCAGCCATCATCTCGATCAATTCATAAGCTTCTTCATAACTCTTGGCCTACAAAGCTCCACCTGATGCTGCATCTAGCATGGGTCTCGACTGTGCACCCAAACCATTATAAAAACAATTGATTATCATCCAATCAGGCATCCCATGATGTGGACACTTCCTTAGCATCTCCTTATATCTCTCCCAAGCCTCGCATAGAGATTCTCCAGACTGCTGTGAAAACTGAGTGATAGAATTCCTGATAGCTGCTGTCTTCGCCATGGGAAAAAATTTGGTAAGAAATTTTTGCGCAAGATCTTCCCATGTAGTGATAGAACCTGCTGGTAAAGAGTGCAACCAACTCTTAGCCTTGTCCCTCAGAGAGAATGGAAATAGCCTTAACTTAACAGCATCCTCAGACACCCCGTTGGTTCTGAAGGTATCACAGATCTCTATGAAATCTCGAATATGCATGTTGGGATCTTCGGTAGGAGCACCCCCAAACTGAACTGAGTTCTGGACCATCAGTATAGTGCTAGGCTTGATCTCGAAGGTATTGGCTGCGATTGCTGGTCTGACAATACTCGATGCAATGTCATTGATTTTTGGTTGCGAGAAATCCTTAAGAGCCTTAGTTGCAGCTGCTGGTTCTCCCATATCTTCTACAACTTGAATCACTTGAGCTTCTGTTTCTCTTTCTTCTTTATTTTCCAACTTTTCCTTATTCGCTTGAGAACGCGTTCGCGTACACGCTCAAGTACCTGAAAACACAAAACAACACAAAAACTATTAGTAACCGATCCGAGTCAATGAACTTTAACGACCACTGATGTCAAGCACATAAACTATAACAAATCCCCGGCAGCGGCGCCAAAAACTTGTTAGCACAAAATCACGCAAGCGCACGTGTTCACAAGTAATATAGAATGAAGTAGAGTTCGTTCCCACAGAGATTGTATAATTTAGTTCTTGTACCTAAGCATCAATGTATGATTATCGTTCAATGCTAAGACAATGGACAAATTGTTTTTGTTTATCTAAATTAACTAAGAAGAATTAATTGACAACTAAATTAATTAACTAAGTGATTTCGAATTACTTATGAGATGGAAAACATGGGATCCTAACTTCAATACAAACTTCCTTTAGAGATCATGCCCTTTTATCAACACATGTGGTGGTTACGATAACTAATCGGATAACACGAAATAAGTATACGTTACCTTTCAGTACACGCACACCAATCTACACAATATCCACAGAAGATAGAAATCATGCAGGCACCAATTATGCTTAGACCCTATATGTCTATAGAATTTGAAAACATAATGGTTGAAGATCAAGTATCCATAAGATTACATAAGGTAGTATGAGACGGTTAGAAACACACCACAAACATGAATAACATTCATGGACTTATGCTAGCATGGCAAGTTCTAAATCTAAAGATTCACTGTCGCTTCACTAAAGATTAACAAGATAGATGTTAGCTACGCATCTATATGAATTAAATACAACCATGCAAGGATATCGCAAATTCACCACACATATATCAAGTTAGGCAATCAACATCTAAATTCCATAAGTAAATCCGTTAGGACCCCATGACGGCGATTAGTTCATAATCGAACCGTTCGTCATCATGGGGTTTGATGAAAACATGATAAAGATGAAGAGAATAATGATGAGTAAATCAATGATAACAAAGTTATAGAACAAAGTCGAATAATGATCAAGCATCCAAAAGATACGCCTAGTAAGAATACAAGAAAACTATGACTAGATCTTCTTGTTGTCACGATCCTCGCCTTGGCTTCTCAATCTCGTGCTCAAAAGTGTGTATTTGATGTGAAGTAATCTGATCTCTGGTGTCTGGTGATCCCTAAAACGTGCCCCAAGGTATGTATTTATAGCCCCTAGTCATCCCTCATCCAAGCAATTGCCGTTTTTAAGTTAGAAAAGAATTACGGCAAATTCCATCTTTGATTGCTAATAGAATTGCAAATTCCCTGAATAACTATGAATCTAGAACCTTCTCGCCGTTCCAAATAATTCCCATAAGATTTGAAGTTGATTCGGCATCACTTTCCCAATTTAAATCAGATTCTGGAAGCTTTCTGTACCTCCTGGCGGTGGATAGCGCGCCCGCGCTGCGCCTCAGTATAAAATTAGCGTGACCGCGCTACTCTAGTTTACTCAGCATTCCTCTTCGCGCGACCGCGCTGCAATGTAGTGTAAGTATAGCGCGCCCGCGCTGTGATAAATTCTGCAGAAACACTTCCCTTGCAACTGCTCATGCCACACCTCTAAACTTCACAACCAAAACATCTACACACTTATATTTCCTGCACAAATCTCACAAACACGTCAAATAACAATAATACTTGAGAACAAAGCAATCAATTCAAGCCGATTTGGAACATTTCAAGTGGATATAAAATCCACTTATCAGTAGCTGCTGTGTTCGAATTTGTAAGAACCCAGATTTTTTATAGAATTAAAACTTTTATTTTGTACAAATGTAAAAGTGAATAGTGGTGACGACTATGATGTAACGATTGTTCCAATGAATGAACGTAATGGATTTAGATTCAAATATTTTTATGCCATGAAGAATGCTATTGGTTGACAGCATAAATAAGAATAATCTATCGTCCAGAGAATAAGGTATGGTATCATAAGAAAGGAAGTATTCTCATGTCATCCAAATCGATATCTATTAATAATCCAGTAACTCCGTAAAAAGAGATAAGGAACGCTCGAGAAAGCGCGAGAGCATTTTTCTAAGTACAAGGAATAAAAAGAGAAAAAGCAATGAATAGTGTTTTTAAGGGAATTTGGAATATTATTAGGCGACACTATATAAGAAGTATTCAGAACGGATTTCTGAGTTCGTATTGATGATTAGTGAACGAAATAAGTGTATGTAAACGATATCAGATTCAGAAAAATAGCACTTTTATTTTCTCCAAGATTTTCCTGGACATTGAAGGATTTAAGGATTTATTTAAGAGATTTGAGGAATTTAAATTCAAGTATTATGGAGGAGGATTAAAGATATTAGTATAAATATTAAGAAGGTTTCCGGTAAAACCTTAACGAGAAATATTTGAGATATTCCTCCGAACGATTATTGTTATGGAGTAATAAACGGACAAAAGAGCAAGCAGAGGATCAAGGTACATGCATGTGCAAGAGGATAAGAGCAAGTAACTAAGTAGTTACACAAGGAACTAGCACACTTAGCAAACAAAACCAAGTACTTAGCTTTTGTTATCATCTTACCATTTGAAACCAACACTTGTCCACTTAAGTGATGCAAGCAATGACCTATTACCTTTATTAAAGCTACTTTAGGATAGATATTATCCATACACATCACAATAATTCACATTTGCCAAGGATGAGTGCAAGAGAGGCCAAGCAAACACCATTTTTCTCTCATTCTCTCAAACTGCCCAGCAAGAACACCTCAAAGAAGAAAATTCATATCTCCATTTCTATCCATGATAAAATCACCAAATGTTGACCACATCCTCTCCACTCCATGGGCAATATTCGCTCAAAATTTCATGGCATTCTAATGAGTGTAGCCTAGTCAAATCTCCTCCCCAAGAAAAGAAACCAAACTGTCCAGATTGTTTGACAGTTTCTGTGATGATTTTCAAACGGCCATATCTCCTTCATTACTCAATGAAATTTTGTGTTCTTTAGCTTGTTGGAAAGCTGGTTAGATGATATACAACTCTCCTTTTCATAAAAGCTCGGTAAGGCCTTCGTTTTTCATGCTCTTTCAGATGGGTTATGGAAACTCCGAAAATCTCTAAACATATTCTTGATGTTTCTTGTTAGATTAAGCTTGGTTAATGTTGTACAAGGATTAATCAAGGCTTAGTAAGGTCTCTACATCCTCCAAAGAAGGTATAACCCTCATAAACCCTAGATCATACTTTGAGTTTTGTGATTGTTCTTGGTGATCTTAGATGCGATATGATTATAATAATGATATAAGCATGATTGTGTAGTAGATTTAATTGATTTAAGAGATATAATGTATATGAGGGTGAAATCAGATGCTTATGGACTGATTATAGTGTATGTATGCCCAGTGTGGCTTGGTTGATGTTTGATCGTGATTTAAAAATTTAGAAACGTTCGATTTTCATTAACCCCTAAAAAACCGTGCATAACAGTAGGAATGAACTTCTGGACTTAGTGAGAATATGGCATGTCCTCGTAGATCTCGAGTCATAGACCGTTTTGGCGCAAGAATCGAAACAAACGGACTTACGGTTTAGGAATTATGGCCGATTTAGTAAAAGTGGTTCGGAAACGTAAGTACAAGTTCGTAACTTCAATTGAACCCTCTTAACTTGATTACTTCAGTTGCGAATCTTGGTAATTAAATATTAGAGATCATAAGGAAAATTTGAAAGAAAACCTCATGTCAAACGGATCGATTTCCGATTTTATAAAAATATTCGAATCGAGGTTAAATGCGAATGAACCTTAAAAAGGGACACTTGGTTATAACTTTGGTAAATCACTTTGAAAACGAGCAATAAAACTCGAGGTATAATCTTGGTTCGTAAACGACCGACCTTAGAACTTATATGACTTGAGTGCCTAACAAGAGTAAGTGCAATGACATGCCTTAATAACGAGCAAGTGTCGAATTATAACGGTGTTAATAAGAGTTATGTTAGGGGATGCGTAACGAGCTAATTTGAAAACGTGTTTTAGCATAAGTAAAGTACATACTTAGCATTTCGAAGTGTTAAGTGATTAACCCCGGATGTTTTGACTATTTACAGATCACCGGATTGACCCGAGGCACACTACCCCTACAGGATTACCAGGCAAGTTTCCAATACTTTGGAACTGTTGTTGTGATAATATATATGATGTGATTTTGTTATACATATGTCATTGCATGCATGCCTACTTTCAAGTCATATTGTGATACTTGTTCCCTGATTTAATGTTGGCTTATAAGATAGATAAATAATATATCGATTATAAGCCGGATATTGCTAAGACCCTTAGCGAAGGGCATACGAATCTCATTCTTCGAATATAGACCGGGAGTCGGTATTTCTTGATATATCATGATTATTTTCGGAGGAAAATCTTTAAGTAGATATTTTCCATTACTTATTTGTTGAATATTATTTGGAATATTCAATTGAGTTTATTTATGTAATGAATATTACTTTGAATATTCATTGGAGCTTTATTTATGAATATTATTTTGAATACTCATTCGAGATTATTTATTTAATGAATATTAGTTTGAATATTCATTCAAGATTATTTACTTCAGGAATATTATTCAAATATTCATTCGACCTCTATATATTTGCTGAATATTGTTTAATACTTCTTTAAGATTGAGTATTTATCGAATACTATCCTGAATATTCTTCTGAGTTATTTAATGAATATTATTTGGAATATTCATTTGATCTTTATTTATTTAATGAATATCTTCTTGAATATCCATTTAAGGTTGATTTATTTATTGGATATTATTCCAAATATTTATTCGAGGAATACTTAGTTAATAAATGAATTCCCTATATTCATTCGAAGGTTACTTTGAGCAATAATCTATTCTAAAAATATTCTTTCAATACTATGAGATGACAAATATCCCTTTATTATTTATCTAATTCTTGCTAACTAAGCTTTAAAATATATTACTTCGTTCAAATACTATCTTCGATTTTCAAATATTATGTACACTACTCTGAGTTTTATTATCATTATTTTATCAAGGAAGGTTCTCAAAACTCCATTCTTCATTCGAATCTATCTTCTAAAATATAAGAGAACCTTGCTTGAGAGCTGTTATTTCGTTGACTGTCCGGTCATGTACTTATTAAACTATTCTTTTCACTCGCAAGTTGGCTGCTAACCATCAAATTGAGTCTGTTTGTTACTTCCTCATCATTCGAGGGGTAAGATTATTGGAACAAGTTAATATCCATTAACAAGCATCACCTTGGGAAATATCGGTGAATTTTCCTTTCCAACTAGATACGACTACTTCGTGGAGTCTTATCAACAAGTATTATACTTGGGGAAGGGGGACGAACTTTACATTTCAAAATCATGGATTTATTCGAACTAGGAGTATTTTTGTAAGAGGCTATGGTACAGTCCATCATTAAAACTGGTATAAGAGGTTGTGGGACAGTCCATCCTAGAAGTAGGGTCCGAGTGGCGCCGATCCCGTCTAAGCCCAAAGATGGCTAGGGAGATCCGACGTATGGTGGTGTCCATATGTTCTTCCTTCTACCGGTAGTAAAACAAAATCTTGAGATGCACAACCTACGACTGATCATCGTAAGGCGGTGTCATCTGGCACGACATACTCCAGTATTGGTTCACTATCCGGAATATATTTATTTTCTGCAACATTATCAGTGTTGGCAGGACTGAAAATTGTTCAAAACTGGAATTGAATATTTTTCCTGCAATTTCCTTTTTAAGAAAAAGTAATGATATCTGGCTCTTATCTTTGCATAGCAGATATTCTTACGAAAGATATAATTCGAGTTACCTTGTAACTTCATCCTTTATATTATGCTGGCACTATGTTCATTCATGCACGGCATATGGTTTCAAAGATATTTCAGAACTATTATATATTATTATTCAGTTATTTTATTTTTGGTGGGCTATTGCTCACCCTTGCTTTATTTATTATATCACAACAACAGCTAGAGCAGATGGCTCATCCTAGGCGCACTTGGCGCAAGAGCGTGGAAGCCGTCAGAGAATTACCCGCTGATGTAACTACCATTGTTGAGGAGGAAGCTATTGGTAGGCTAGCTTTCAGCTTTAAGTACTGGATATAATTATTTATATGACATATGTAAATGGATGGCAAAGAGTATGTAATATTTAAATTGTAATTCTTTTGGGTTGTAAGAACTCAAATTGTGATTAATAATAATCGTTAGTTACTGTGATTTCATCTCTGGGACTATAACGAGTGTGTTTTATTTTATTGTTTTGGGTCACAAGGGCATAAGTTAATTTATGTTGATGTTATGAATGGAAATTGAGACCGTAATGACCAGACCCCTGACCCCGGATCTGGGGGTGCTACAGAAATGGTATCAGAGCGCTACGTTATAAACCCCAAAGATGAGGCGACGTTAAAACAATTAATTCACTAAGATAATAAGAACTCTTGCCAAGTTCATAGTCGGACTACTTAATGTAGTGCTGACATACAAAACCCTTATGGGAACTCTTAAATATCATGATAGTAACATAGCTCGATATCGCATCGACGAGTAAGGCGACGGACCTTGAGGCTTACGAGTAGCAGCACGAGGATGCTTTATCATACGTTGACGATCGGCTTGAAGACTCGACAAAGTACCCTACTACGAAACCGAAGAAGGTTCCGGCTAAGAAGGAGAATCCTGTTAAGGACAAAGAGTTTACCCTTAAGGAAATAATGGTTGCAGCCAGGAGGAACTGTAAGAGTTAAGGTACAGTGCTCAGAGAAGTGGGCGTAAAGAACGAAGATATTATTAAGAGAATTAAAGAGGAATATTGGATTCATAGCCGGACTGCTAGATGAAGTACCAGCAAGTAAGACGGATTGGAAGAATTACTTGAGATCTTATATGGAATTAGATAAGAATCCATTGAGACTTCCAGATTAATGAGAAAAGAGTAGAATGAAGCAGGATTATCAAAGACATCGATATAGGATGTGGAGCAGAGTCTCCAAGAGCAGTTAAGATGAAGGCAGTAAGTGCCATACCGTTCGATAAAAGGGATTAGTATGAATATTGTCAATGGTAATTCGCCATAAGAAGGCAGATTCCATAGATTATAATTTATGAAGTCAAATTGAGATTGATGAGGTGGTTTTATTGAGAGAAATGTTCATTTTATGAATGGATCAACTTAGAAAGTAAAAACATTGGGAAGTGATGGCATGATTGGATAAAGTTAAATAAGGAAGTAGTAAGCGAGACGATGATCTCAAAATCTACAAGAGGAAAAGACCAGTGAGTCTACGATAAACTTGTAATAAGACTATTGACAGGGACTAAGTGTAGGTTTATTTCAACTCAGTGAAATGATGAACCAAAAACATTAGATGCATGTGATTCAGGGAAAATTAAATTCCTCTTTTCCTTGAATGGATTATAGTAGTTACATTAAGTTTACTCCGACGCTGAATCATAAATGGATCAAGTAATGCGATCAGTGGTTAAGAGAAAACTGTGAGAAAATCTCCCTGGAGCTAAAGATGAAATTGGTGACGACCCAACGTTGGCATTGCCTAATAAAAAAAGGAGACTTTGTGCTTCCAATGACGCTTCGCATAAAGTATTAGGATGTGTGCTTATGTAGCACGATAGAGTAATTGCGAATGCATTCGGACAGCACGGTTCACCAGATTAGGATGGCCCTGGTAGTGCCAAATTTGGTGGAACGACTAACTCCGACAGTAGCGTTCCTTCTGAGACTAGTGATTAGGTAGACTAGCATTTGGTAGTATCAATCATTAGGACGTATATGTATCAGGGAGATGTGGTATGTTTCAGTTTGGAACTTTTGATTTCCTTCTATAGGATGTATATATGTTTGGTTCCTTTCCTATGGATAGACTCCCAACTTTATGTCAATCATACTGTTACTATAACTGCTTAGGGTTCGACCTGCTTGGATGTTCCTAGAACTTTTCTTCAGGTTTTGAAATGAATCTTCTTAGTGTTACAATTGGGTGGATAGATTAACCAAAACTTCCCTGATTCTGGAAAGAACTTCAACAAACTTTGGCAAACCTTGTCTTTCTGATTATCAGAAGACGTCCCTGAAGAGGGTGGAAACTGGAGCGAACCCTATGGATTGGACAAGGTAGCCGCTATACGGGTTGGTAGACAGACCCCGATTATTATAGTTGATTGTAGAGATAAAATTATGAAGTTGAGATTGGACGGAAAAAGGAAAATGTGATTAAGAAATAAGCCGGGCTGAGAAATTTCGGGATTGACTTAAATGAAAAGGCTGTATGCCAGAAGTGTTAAGCTTACGCGGCACGTGGAATTGATAAGAGTAGTTGAAAAGATTTGAAGGAGTTTAAGAGTACATGGGAAGAGGCATACTGATAAAAGTAACCTATCCTAGATGAATTATCTTCGCTATGGACAAAGGAGGCACTATGCCAGCAATTGCTAGAAAAGTAATGTAGCCGCTATACGGGTTGGTAGACAGACCCCGATTATTATAGTTGATTGTAGAGATAAAATTATGAAGTTGAGATTGGATGGAAAAAGGGAAATGTGATTAAGAAATAAGCCGGGCTGAGAAATTTCGGGATTGACTTAAATGAAAAGGTTGTATGCCAGAAGTGTTAAGCTTACGCGGCACGTGGAATTGATAAGAGTAGTTGAAAAGATTTGAAGGAGTTTAAGAGTACATGGGAAGAGGCATACTGATAAAAGTAACCTATCCTAGATGAATTATCTTCGCTATGGACGAAGGAGGCACTATGCCAGCAATTGCTAGAAAAGTAATGTCGTTAGCTAACCCTAAACTCACATACTGTAGCACGGCCATTTGGGGCCATGTAGTGAAGAATTATAAAGTGACTAGACCAGCAATGTAAGGACAAAGCGGGTTGCTTCTAACCCAGCACCAACCGCACGAACTTTCGATACAAAGTGAAGTAATTCAGGTGTATATGATTGACCAGCTTATGAGCTAGAAACCCATCTATAGTGAATTGAGGTACATAATGTTGGGATTTTATAAATACAATGAACATAGTATGACTAAGGAAAGTGATCAATAAAAGGCTTATGGAGATTGTCAAAGATTGTGCAGTATGATGCATAAAGGTTATCTGAAACTTAGTATCTTTAAGAAGAGTGATAAGTACTAAGAGATTCACGTTGAACACGACCAATATCTTCTAGAACATCCTTGTTGCCATTACCAATTATATGTTATCTTTTAAAGGCCATGTAGACTGACATCCATTTGAAAGAGAAGGTTAGCATGAAGCTACCTATAGATTACCAAGATGTGAATGATTGAAAAGAGACCCTTATTAAGGAAGTGTGAAGTGATTGTTAACTAAAGGATGTAAGTATTTTTGAAATTAATTGAGGATAGAATATCCATAAATTAAGACAAACCCTGGGGATGAACAAAAGATGGCATTACCCCTAATAAAGACATTGTGAATTCAGAGGATATAAGTTTGATTGACTAAGGTAATAATAACCTTCAAGAATTTATTGAAAGGAGTTTCGGAAAGTACACCGACAGAATTGTTATAGGATCGATTAATGACATTTTGATATACCCTGTACCTAGAAAATACAGGAGGAATGATGAGGATGACCTAAGAAACCTTACAAGGAAAAAGGTAATATTCTGAGTTTCAAAATAGAAGTTTGGTAGAGAATGTATGACACAATAACAATAATGCAAGATGAGGCATGTATGAAACCATGATGAGGTATGGATTGAACCAATGAAGGTTGAGATTATCCTAGAACAAGAAAGGAATAAGAGAAGAAATATCCTAGGTACGATTGGGAGTAACCGTGATGAAGATCACACGGAAAGGTGGAAGCAATGACTATGGAAAAAGGACTGATATATTTTCTCGTTCAGCAGAGTCTAAGGAAGAATACTTTCACCTAACAGTGATGGGAATGAGGTAGAAAAGTTTGTGTGGGAATAGATTCATAAAACATTGATTGTGAGAAGTTATTATTATCAGGAAAGGCCAATGAGGTGGCCGACACTTTAAGTATAGAGGAGTAATTATAAATGCTCATACCAAAGGAAACAAAACAATATTTGGAAGGACATTGAAGGTCATAATGTGGTGGAGGAATTTACATTCCTTCTGATGACTGTGCAAGAATCGACGGTAATAATAGTTGAAGTAAAGATTCGATTCCTGATGGCGTCTTAAGCATATTACATACCTTAGAAGGTCCCATTTTGAGGTAAACCAGGACCATGATATCAATTGACTAAATAAACCGTTAAGTTTCCAGTCTTCTACTGAAGATATATGATTGATAATTTCGTCAACCTGACATAGCTACGATGCTTGAAGCTCTTCTACAATTTTAGCTGCTTCATGTAATATCTACATCAAGTTCAGGAAGTATCCCTTATGGATGAGGGATGGTAATTAGTTTGTCCTCCTAGAGGATTTTGATCTGATAATTATGAAACCCGTATGGTTAGCTATTAAAGCACTACGTAAACAGCAAGCGAGGGTGATTCAACAAAGTACTACATTAATGTAGTGGTGATCCTTCTAAGAAAGTAGATGACAACACAAAAATAAAGATAGTACTGCTGTTGATAAGCTAAATGGCATGTTGATGAATGACAAGCAAGTTTATGATGGTGTATTTCTGCGCAAACAAAATAGAGAATATGAGATTGGGGATCCATGATGCTAAAGGTGTCCCCATGGAAAGGATTAATGAGATTTGGAGAGACAAGTTTAACAGAAAGAGATTATATTGGATCTAAGTTAGAGAAATCGGCAAGATTTAATTCGGAGGGTTTAAATTGGAATGATGTGATGTTTGAAATAAATGATAATGCTATGATGGCTCATAAAGAGATTATAGTTGAAATTGAAAGCATAAGAGGCGTACAGATTAACTCCCTTTGAGTTGGTAGGATTAGAGGGAATAAATTGATTGAGTAATAAGGAGCCTCGTGGACCGAAAAAGTGAAAATTTAGATGGTTGAACAAAGGAAAGTTTAACCCCAAGAATGTGAGGATTATTGAGTAAATGTGACGGGATACCAATAAGATGGTGCCAAGTACAAAAGACGTCTTGATAATGAGATAGTAGTTGAGGTAAATAACAGAGGTAAATAAGAATCAGACAATAAGATGGATGTGATTGATAAAGAAAAGATTGGAAAGTAATTATGGAACGTGAAGCAAGGAATGCTACGAATGGACCGATGAATGGGTTCTCTGACAAACTCCCGAGATGACAACCTGATAGTGTTAGTATTATGATTATGAAAGAGCCAGTAGCATGGCGTGGAATATCAGTAGCAATGATGTCAAGCGAGAAATCTAAGATTTGACCTGAAAGGTTGAAGGATTCCCAAAAGTAAGTGTTGCTAAGGTTGAACTAGAGTATAGGTCCATAGAATAATAGACAAAGTAGCAAGGATATGTTGACACATGAGAGTACGATAAAGTAGTATTTGATATGAGTACGATTATTTTCTGCTCTGATGAACCTCTATAGTTCAGAGGTAAATTCTAAGTATGATATTTTGCAATCATGAAAATTTTCTATAATTCTTTAAAATTCTTCTCTTTTCTTCTCTCTTATTCATCATCCTTTTTGAATTGAGAAGAACAACCCTTTAAGGAGGGGAGGTATTGCTACGTGACTATCTGTCTGTTTGATAGAAGTCTAAGTGGAATACCATAACTTGTATAATTGCTTGTCAAGTACTAAAGGCTGGCCACCTTCTGTACTAACTATGCAATATAACAAATGTTCGTTGATCATAGTGATCTCTCAATAAATTCTTCTATTTCTATATATCGATCGAGATTGCGAAGATTAAAGTGATCAAAAGAATGCATAATACGAGTGAGGTTATCTCCGAATTCGTAGCGTATTAGTGATACCGAAGTCACTACCGATACCAATAAGGGTAATAGTATATGACTACATAAGAGCATAACTCAGATAGTGTGCTTGTACAAAAAATAGCCAAGTTTATGAAAAAGGATGAAGGGGGATTGTAGCACTAGTGAGATGTGCTGTAAAAGGATTGGAATGATTAAAGACTAACCGAGGAACCAAAAAGTAAAGTGATAGACAAGTAACTCTTTGATTCTATCTGATTCCGGGACGGAATCCTTTTACAGATTTTTGATAGAATTAAAACTTTTATTTTGTACCAATGTAAAAGTGAATAGTGGTGACGACTGTGATGTAACGATTGTTCCAATGAATGAACGGAATGGATTTAGATTCAAATATATTTATGCCATGAAGAATGCTATTGGTTGATAGCATAAATAATAATAATCTATCATCCAGAGAATAAGGTATGGTATCCTAAGAAAGAAAGTATTCTCATGTCATCCAAATCGATATCTATTAAGAATCCAGTAACTCTGTAAAAAGAGATAAGGAACGCTCGGGAAAGCGCGAGAGCACTTTTCTAAGTACAAGGAATAAAAAGAGAATAAGCAATGAATAGATTTTTTAAGGGAATTTGGAATATTATTAGGTGACACTATATAAGAAGTATTCAGAACGGATTTCTGAGTTCGTATCGATGATTAGTGGACGAAATAACTCTATGTAAACGATATTAGATTCAGAAAAATAGCACTTTTATTTTCTCCGAGATTTTCCAGGACACTGAAGGATTTAAGGATTTATCTAAGAGATTTGAGGAATTTAAATTCAAGGATTATGTAGGAGGATTAAAGATATTAGTATAAGTATTAAGAAGGTTTCCAGTAAAACCTTAACGAGAAATATTTGAGATATTCCTCCGAACGATTATTGTTATGGAGTAATAAACGGACAAAAGAGCAAGCAGAGGATCAAGATGCATGCATGTGCAAGTGGATAAGAGCAAGTAACTAAGTAGTTACACAAGGAACTAGCACACTTAGCAAACAAAACCAAGTACTTAGCTTTTGTCATCATCTTACCATTTCAAACCAACAGTTGTCCATTTAATTGAAGCAAGCAATGACCTATTACCTTTATTAAAGCTACTTTAGGATAGATATTATCCATACACATCACAATAATTCACATTTTCCAAGGATGAGTGCAAGAGAAGCCAAGCAAACACCATTTTTCTCTCATCCTGTCAAACTGCCCAGCAAGAACACCTGAAAGAAGAAAATTCATATCTCCATTTTTATCCATGATAAAATCACCAAATGTTGACCACATCCTCTCCACTCCATGGGTAATATTCGCTCAAAATTTCATGGCATTTTAATGAGTGTAGCCTAGTCAAATCTCCTCCCCAAGAGAAGAAACTAAATTGTCCAGATTATTTGACAGTTTCTGTGATGATTTTCAAACGGCCATATCTCCTTCATTACTCAATGAAATTTGGTGTTCTTTAGCTTGTTGGAAATCTAGTTAGATTCTCTACAACTCTCCTTTAGAAGCATCATTCAGAAAAGCTCGGTAAGGCCTTCGTTTTTCATGATCTTTCAGATGGGTTATAGAAACTCGGAAAATCTCTAAACATATTCTTGATGTTTCTTGTTAGACAAAGCTTGGTTAAGGCTGTACAAGGATTAATCAAGGCTTAGTAAGGTCTCTACATCCTCCAAGGAAGGTATAACCCTCATAAACCCTAGATCATACTTTGAGTTTTGTGATTGTTCTTAGTGATCTTAGATGCGATATGATAATAATGATATAAGCATGATTGTGTAGTAGATTTAATTGATTTAAGAGATATGATGTATATGAGGGTGAAATCAGATGCTTATGGACTGATTATAGTGTATGTATGCCCGGTGTGGCTTGGTTGATGTTTGATCGTGATTTAAAATTTAGAAATGTTCGATTTATAGCCGTCGTTATGCCCGATTTTCGTTAACCCTTAGGAATGAACTTCTGGACTTAGTGAGAATATGGCAGGTCCTCGTAGATCTCGAGTCATAGACCGTTTTGGCACAAGAATCGAAACAAACGGACTTACGGTTTAGGAATTATGGCCGATTTAGTACGAGTTCGTAACTGCAATTGAACCCTCTTAACTTGATTAATTCAGTTACGAATCTTGGTAATTAAATATTGGAGATCATAAGGAAAATGTGAAAGAAAACCTCATGTTAAAAGGATCGATTTCCGATTTTATAAAAATATTCGAATCGAGGTTAAATGTGAATGAACCCTAAAAAGGGACACTTGGTTATAACTTTGGTAAATCACTTAGAAAACGAGCAATAAAACTCGAGGTATAATCTTGGTTCGTAAATGACCGACCTTAGAACTTATATGACTTAAGTGCCTACCAAGAGTAAGTGCAATGACATGCCTTAATAATGAGCAAGTGTCGGATTATAACGGTGTTAATAAGAGTTATGTTAGGGGATGCGTAACGAGCTAATTTGAAAACGTGTTTTAGCATAAGTAAAGTACATACTTAGCCTTTCGAAGTGTTAAGTGATTAACCTCGGATGTTCTGACTATTTATAGATCACCGGATTGACCCGAGGCACACTACCCCTACAGGATTACTAGGCAAGTTTCCAATACTTTTTAACTGTTGTTGTGATAATATATATTATGTGATTTTGTTATACATATGCCATTGCATGCATGCCTACTTTCAAGTCATATTGTGATACTTGTTCCCTGATTTAATGTTGGCTTATAAGATAGATAAATAATATATCGATTATAATCCGGATATTGCTAAGACCCTTAGCGAAGGGCATACGAATCTCATTCTTCGAATATAGACCGGGAGTCGGTATTTCTTGATATATCATAATTATTTTCAGAGGAAAATATTTAAGTAGATATTTTCCATTACTTATTTGTTGAATATTATTTGGAATATTCAATTGAGTTTATTTATGTAATTAATATTACTTTGAATATTCATTGGAGCTTTATTTATGAATATTATTTTGAATACTCATTCGAGATTATTTATTTAATGAATATTAGTTTGAATATTCATTCGAGATTATTTACTTCAGGAATATTATTCAAATATTCAGTCGACCTCTATATATTTGCTGAATATTTTTTAATACTTCTTCAAGATTGAGTATTTATCGAATACTATCCTGAATATTCCTCTGAGTTATTTAATGAATATTATTTGGAATATTCGTTTGATCTTTATTTATTTAATGAATATCTTCCTGAATATCCATTTAAGGTTGATTTATTTATTGGATATTATTCCAAATATTTATTCTAGGAATACTTAGTTAATTAATGAATTCCCTATATTCATTCGAAGGTTACTTTGAGCAATAATCTATTCTAAGAATATTCTTTCAATATTATGAGATGACAAATATTCCTTTATTATTTATCTAATTCTTGCTAACTAAGCTTTAAAATATATTACTTCGTTCAAATACTATCTTCGATCTTCAAATATTATGTACACTACTATGAGTTTTATTATCATTATTTTATCAAGGAAGGTTCTCAAAACTCAATTCTTCATTTGAATCTATCTTCTAAAATATAAGAGAACCTTGCTTGAGAGTTGTTATTTCGTTGACTGCCCGGTCATATACTTGTTAAACTATTCTTTTCACTCGCAACTTGGCTGCTAACCATCAAATTGAGTCTGTTTGTTACTTCCTCATCATTCGAGGGGTAAGATTATTGGAACAAGTTAATATCCATTAACAAGCATCAGCTTGGGAAATATCGGTAAATTTTCCTTTCCAACTAGATACGACTATTTCATGGAGTCTTATCAACAAGTATTATACTTGGGGAAAGGGGGACGAACTTTACATTTCAGAATCATGGATTTATTCGAACTAGGAGTATTTGTGTAAGAGGCTGTGGGACAGTCCATCATTAAAACTGGTATAAGAGGCTGTGGGACAGTCCATCCTACAAGTAAGGTCCGAGTGGCGCCGGTCCCGTCTAAGCCCAAAGAAGGCTAGGGAGATCCGGCATATGGTGGTGTCCATATGTTCTTCCTTCTACCGGTAATAAAACAAAATCTTGAGATGCACAACCTGCGACTGATCATTGTAGGGCGGTGTCATCTGGCGCGACATACTCCAGTATTGGTTCACTATCTGGAATCTATTTATTTTCTGCAACATTATCAGTGTTGGCAGGACTGAAAATTGTACAAAACTGGAATTTCATATTTTTCCTGCAATTTCCTTTTTAAGAAAAAGTGATGATATCTGGCTCTTATCTTTGCATAGCAGATATTCTTACGAAAGATATAATTCGAGTTACCTTGTAACTTCATCCTTTATATTATGTTGGCACTATGTTCGTTAATGCATGGCATATGGTTTCAAAGATATTTTAGAACAGTTATATATTATTGTTCAGTTATATTATTTTTGGTGGGCAATTGCTCACCCTTGCTTTGTTTATTATATCACAACAACAGCTAGAGAAGATGGCTCGTCCTAGGCGCACTTGGCGCAAGAGCGTGGAAGCCGTCAGAGAATTACCCGCTGATGTAACTACCATTGCTGAGGAGGAAGCTATTGGTAGGCTAGCTTTCAGCTTTAAGTACCGGATGTAATTATTTATATTACATATGTAAATGGATGGCAAAGAGTATGTAATATTTAAATTGTAATTCTTTTGGGTTGTAAGAACTCAACTTGTGATTAATAATAATCGTTAGTTACTCTGATTTCATCTCTGGGACTATAACGGGTGTCTTTTATGTTATTGTTTTGGGTCACAAGGGCATAAGTTAATTTATGTTGATGTTGTGAATGGAAATTGAGACCGTAATGACCAGACCCCTGACCCCGGATCTAGGGGTGCTATAGAATTGCTGCTTGTCCGTCTCTTTTTGCTGTTGAATCGTTGTCTCCTCGAATGGTGTTGAATTCGAATGTTGTCTTCGAGTTATGGTGTTGAATGTTGCTGGATGTGTTTCTATTTACGAGTTCTTAGTTCTTGGTGCTAAGTTGACTCGCTGAGTTCCCGAGTTACTACTGTACTGTTTTTATCCAAGTCAAGCTTTTGAGTAGTGTTTAGTTTGCTGAGTTTGCATCCTACTGGCATCGTTTTGTTTGATGTTCATATTTGTTGATTTTCTGAGTTCTGCGTCTTTGAGTTCACATATTGTACTGAGTTGTTGTTCGAGTTCGAGTTTATCTTGAATTTTGCTGTGTTTTTTGAGTTTTAATTCGCTGTATTGCTGTGTTTTGTGGCTGAATTGTGAGTCACTGTTTGTCCCATTTTTTTAGAGTCCACGAGTTTATAAATTGCTGAGTGGGTGGTTGTGTTTGTTCGAATTTAACTGAGTTGGTATGCTGAGTTCTGTCGAATTGATGCTGAGTTTCGCTGTTAGTTTTGATGTTCAAGCTACTATACGTGTTCTGCTCTCGTTTTTAATTTTTGTTTTTTTCGCTTTTAGTTTAGTTGTAAATGTTGGTCTGAGAGTTTTGGTTTGCTGCGTGTCTGAGTCGACTCAATGTGTTTGAGTTTCATTTTCTAAGTTGTGATTTGCGAGTCGGCTAATCTTTCGTTTAGAATTGGTTTTGCTGTTTAAGATTTCGTTGGGTGTAGTTAATTTGTGTTGAGTTTGTCATTTGTGAATAGATTAATGCAGCTGAATTAGAATTTTAGTCGTATGATTCGTTTTGGTTTTGGTTTTCTTGATTTCTTGCTATTTCTCCTTATAAAGCAATCATGTCGAAACTTTTAAGTATAAATTTTGTAAATAAAATCTGGTTTAATTTTATTTTTGAAATTTTTAAATAATTTAGTTTTTGTTCTTTTACTTTTTAATTACTTAGTTTAAAATTAGAATAATTGAATTTCTTTTAAATAGATTAAATTATCTTTTAGGAAATAATTAGTAAAAATCATAATTTTCCAAAACCCAAACTAGTTCTAATCCGATTAAATTAAAAGTTAAGGCTTGCAAAAATATTAGTCTCTGTGGATCGATATCTCAAATATTAAAAAGCTGAAATTGTGAACTTGCAATTTAAATCTTTATTTTTTAGCACATCAGCTGCTAAGCTTGCAGATGCACCTTCGTGTCTTGGATGGTGATACTTACACGAAGCACCAAACTTATATTAGTTATAAAATTACAGGGTAAAATTAGTCATGTATGCCTAAGTGATCACACATTAAGATTTAATATATTGACAACTTGAAGAAACAAACCTTTTTCATGGAAGGTATACAAGACTTGTTTACTATGCTAAAAAGACGAATTGTTAAAGACCGGTGGAATAGCAGGATGTTTGACCGTTTCGCTATTCATTACCAAGCAACAGACAACTATATCAGCAGCTTGTGCGAATTGGTAGAAATCCTCCAGGACACCCTTCTCATCAACCAGATCATCATATGTTCCTGGTACAATAGACAACCCTGTTACAGATGAAAAGCTGCCAGCCTACCTGTAAAATCCGTAATTTATTTTTATTAGATATTATATTTTAAAGTAATTTTTAATTAGATATTTAGTTTATTTAAAAAATTTGAGAATTTTAAAGGATAAGATTCGTTATTAATAGAAAGAAGAGTAAGAATAATTTAGTGAATCGATATCATTTTAATTATGTTGTGTGCTAGAATCTTTTATTTTAAGGAATTTCTTGGAGAGGTTAAAGATTTTAGAAGGAAAGTATTAGAATTACCCGAATAAAAATTAGGGTTTAAGAGCCTATATAAGAATCCTTCTAAATAATTAAAAAGGCGTACAAGAATTCGATAAAAAGAAGGTACGTATTTTTCTCTAGCCCCGTTTCGTAATTACATGAATTTGTGGTTCTATGTAAGCCTTGTATATGTCGTTTTGTCTCCTTTTATTAATCGTAATTTGATTTACATGTATTAGTATCCAGTTTAATGTATTGTATGAAGGTTGTCTGAACTATAGCAAATTGTGATCGTTTTATATTAATAAAATTTCTGTCTATGCACTTGAAAAGGAAAAAAAAGTATATTATATATTCACCTTATTTTCATGTGCGATTTACAGTACTACTAAACATGGATGATAAAAGCTTAGTGTGTGGTGTTTTTTTTATGAATCCAATGATCTTGTAGTAAATTTTAGTTTAAAGAATATCTAATTCAAAATTATTTTTATGTATAAATTTATAGAAAAAGAAAAGTTACAGATTTATATTTAATTATTTTAGAATTTAATTCCTAAAATTTTACTTTTATTTTTCATTATCGTTCATGGTCAGTAGAATAAAATGATTAGTTGATAAATTGTCCAGACCATGCATATCATTTGACGTAAATACATTAATTTATTTTATTGATTATTTTGATGTTATTGTTAAAAATAGAATATGATAATTGGAAATATTAAAACAACGTTCTTAAAGCATGAATTGTTATGATTTATGTGTTTAGTGTAATTTAAAACATAAATTCATATTATGATTAGTTTGCTTGGTTTATTCCTAATTTTAAATTATTAGTTTTATAGAATTTGACAAATTGATATTTTACTAGTTCATATTTTGATTCGGTATTAAGGTCTAGGCTTAATGTTCAATTAGATATTAATTCAAATTGATATGTCCGATTTGCATGCCTTGTTATTTACATGTTTTGACGCATGTATAGCATACCATGTATTTAAATTTTGTGATTTAAAAAGAAAAAGAAATCTGCATGTTAAAAGTTAAAAAGAGTGGACATATAGGATTATGCAATGTACAATTTAGTTGGACCATCTATTTGTGTTCAATGTTGGATTTAAGGACCGAATTGATTTGCTTAATATAGTGATCATGATTTTATTTTTCTTCTGCTATCCTGTGATTTAAAATGAGTGCCTCATTATTATGCCAGTGTAAAAGTTATGTGTCGAATATATGATTAATGGTTTCGTGGTGATTAATTATGTTATAGGACCAGTTCATATTAAATTTTGGTGTTTAGTGTCGCATTCGAGGTAAGTGACTTTTCGTTGCTCACTAATATTATAAAATCTGTTTATTCTTTCTCAAAATATCTGTTTGATTAATTTGGTTATCGAAAACTGTGATATCGAAAATTAATTTTAGAAAAGAATTATTTTAGAATTCCACAGTTTTAGTTGCGTATCGAATCATAGAATCCGGTCACTAGATAGTGTGGCATATAGAATTATAGAACTAGTTTACGCACATTCCGGAACACATAGATACCGTAAACTGGCCCACATCGAATATAGAATCGTGTCACTGGTTTAGGGTGACCGTAATTTAGAACTTTGGGAATGAAATATGATTTTATTGTTTAGATTCTTGTATCGATTTAAAGTTTCAGAAATTTTGTTCACTTTTAAAAATATTATTTTTGAGCCGTTGGGCGATAGTTACTTGCTGGGCTTTGCAGCTCATTGTTTGAATATATTTCAGGATCGGATTTTTGGAAGCTTATTAAGATTAAGGATGTGGACTGTGTGGATTTCGTGCTACTTGATTTAGATGATATTATTGGAAAAGACTTATCTTATTATTGAATAAAATTTGCAGTACTTTATTAGATGTTGAATATTGGATTTGTGGAGCTGCATCTCCAATTTGATGATTTTTTTTACCGTTGCATTTGACTTTTGTTAATTTTGGATAATTTGAATAAAGAATTTCATTTATTTAAGTTTCGTATTTAGAATTAATATCCCAAAAATTCGGGATGTTACATTTGGTATCAGTGTTGACTCTCGAAAGCTTGACTCGTCAAGTTGTCGGAGGTGGTGACACGAAGGCTGGTGGTATTATCCGACAATGGACAGAGGTCCGGAGGTGGGGACACGAAGCCAGCCGATATTATCCCACAATGGCTAAGGAGGAATGATCTTGGACTTACCGGATATCCGTTCAGGCTTGACGAGGACGTCAGGAGTTTAAGTGGGGGAGTTTGTAACACCCCAGTCCCACATCGAGGAGATTTGGGACTTTAGTTTAGTTTATAAGGCAAAGTACTACTACTAAGTGTACCAACAAATCATGATCTTTTGGGGGCCTGTGGTGGGCTTGTGGATTGCCCAAGTTGGTTGCATTTGGGCCAGTTTACTTTGGCTTATTTCGGATTCGGAATCGGGACTCGACCTGATTTTCAAAAAAAGACTCGGGATTTGACCCGAGCCTAGGTTTTCCTTCGGAGTGTATTAGGTATGGGACTAGTACATTCCCTAGGATGCGATCCTACAGATTATTGTATAGGTTCTGACCTTTAAGTTTGTAAATTATTTTGAATTTAGGGCACTTGTTTGTGTGATTATTTGACCTATTTGACTTTTATGGTTTTTGATCATTGATTATAAGTTTGAAAGTTTGTTGTTTTTAGAAAAGATGGACGGAGAAGGCAACAACAATGGCAATCAGGGCAACAACAATCAGAATGGCAACAACAATAAAAATCAAGGCAACGACAATCAGAATGGCAACAACAATGATGATGGTGGAAAATTCGACCAGCTCGCCGAGACTCTAGCTACACTCGTGAATCAGCAACCCAGATAACAGAATATCGTCTCTCAGTTCAAGCATTTGAACCCACCAACTTTCGATGGGGCAACTGATCCGGCCATAGTCGAGATGTGGATACAAGAGATGGAGAATGCTTTCGGACTGCTAGGGAGCAATGAAGAACGGAAGGTCATTTTAGCTGTGTATCAACTGCAAGGAAGTGCTTATGATTGGTGGCTCATGGAACAAAGAAAGAACGAGACTGCAACCACTGAGGGAGGTCCAGAACCATATACATGGGCAAAGTTCAAGAAGGCTCTAGAAGATAAGTACTTTCCGAGAACCATTTATCTGCAAAAGAAGAGGGACTTCATTCGGCTCGAGCAGAGAGGAAAGTCCATTGTGGAATACGAAGCAGAATTCACAAAGCTTGCAAAGTATGCGCCGACATTAGTTGTTGACGAGACCAGTCGAGCTAGAAGATTGGAAGAGGGACTTCGGACCAACATCAGGAATTCTGTGGCATCTTTTGAACTTCAGACGTACGAGGCTGTGCTCAATAAGGTTTTGGTGATCGAGAGGGGTCTGACAGAATCTGAAAAGGCAACAGGCAATTGGAACAAGAAATGGTTCGCTCCAACTAGTGGACAATTTTCTCAAGGGGGACCACTCAAGAAACCTTATGTGTATGACCGAATGGGAGGACAAGGAAATCAAGATAAGTGCACTAGGTGTGGCGGGAACCATGTTGGTACAGAGTGTCATTGGAACAGAGGTGCATGTTTTTAAAAATATTATTTTTGAGCCATTGGGCGATAGTTACTTGTTGGGCTTCATAGCTCATTGTTTGAATATATTTCAGGATCGGATTTTTGGAAGCTTATTAAGATTAAGGATGTGGACTGTGTGGATTTCGTGCTACTTGATTTAGATGATATTATTGGAAAAGACTTATCTTATTATTGAATAAAATTTGCAGTACTTTATTAGATGTTGAATATTGGATTTGTGGAGCTACGTCTCTGATTTGATGATTTTAGAATATTGAATTTGACCGCTGCATTTGACTTTTGTTAATTTTGGATAATTTGAATAAAGAATTCCATTTATTTAAGTTTCGTATTTAGAATTAATATCCCAAAAATCCAGGATGTTACACTGCTATATATTAAACCATATTATGGTATTGCTCTTTTCCGCTTATACGACATGGCATACCTCCATTGCTTTGTAAAATTGAGCCTCAACTCCGTTTTGTTGCAAGGACTTTCACGCCAAATGGACGAAGGCGCTTTGCCAAATGGAACCCAATATCTCCGAGTCCCATAATGAATACATGCAGATGAGATGAGTGATTATACTTTTTACAGATATCTCCATTAACTGGCCATAATATTAATTAACCGAGTCTAGCTTACAGATATAGTGATATATACTACTTAAATTGAAATTTTATTCATGGAGAAACCATTCTATGTAATAACTTGTAAGACCACAGGCTATTGAAACTGAAGATAGGGTAGTTAATCAGTTCTGTTGAGATTAATGATAAATCCCAAGGAAGCAAAAGAGGATGGTTACTGGTAAATCTACCAATCAGGTGAAGTTGGTAACTGGATATCTGCTTCACAAAAATATGAGATTCACACACATCCTTTAACCTTTTTACCTAGAAGCTGTTTCTTTAATAAGCTCATGTGCCATAAAATCGAGCTTTAATTAGATAGTGTAGCACTAACCATAATGAATGTAATGATCTACCACAATAAGATGAAAGAGATTATCAAAGCATAAGCATTTCACAGCATATTTATTACCATTTTGTGCAGGACCAAGTTGTTATTTGCAGTTTATGCCAATCAGGTCAAATGTATATAAGGGTTTACAACATAAAAGTTGACCGCTAATTTTTATGTGCACAAATCCGACAGTGAAGTGGACAAAATGTACAAATAGCAGATAAATTAGCTCATTGTTTTTCCGAGCAGTGTTTCACTATTTTTCCTAGGATAAGAAATCATTGAGTATCTATTTACTTGTGGATGATTTTCTCTTAAGTCTTAAGTTCTAATATGATGAGAAAGTCTGGTGGTCTCAGCACTCGCCTGCATATAGTCAATGACAGAAAGGTTTGGTAACATGTTAAGGTCTGTTAACATGTTGCCAGCAACAATTATTAAGCTATCTAACTGAGGTACGAACAACCTGAAACATATTCAAGCATCACTGTCAGAATAGAACTTAGTAATAGATGTCACTTGCGAAAAAAAATGTACTTTCAATGGTTATTTATTTAAGTAACATCTTGAGACGAATCAACTTGTTTATGAATTATGACAACGATTTATGGAAAACAAGTGAAGTTACACAACATGATCAAATTTAGATTCCCAAATTACTCCCAAACCAGCAACCCCAGAGGTAAAACAGAGTGAAAATTGCACAAAACGATTGTTCCCACATTAGAGTGGTAGTCACACAACATGAATAAAATTCACATTATATCTTTAATTTTAACATAAATTCAGTACTAAGTTAAAGTATGATCCTGCTCTATTATAGAACTAGAAAGAGAAATACATAATCTGCTCTGTATATGAACATGATCAGAGCATGTTACATGTACTGCAAGTTCGTAGCTTAGTGAAACTCTAAGTGAATGTCAAGTGATCTATGTAGTCCAACCTACTATCCCATTAAAATTGCACAAACAAATTAATGAACCGAACCAATAAATTCCTAATAATAAAGAACCTACAAATTCTTAATTAAAGTATTTCAGCAAAGTAACATCTCTAAATGAAGCAACTACCAATATATATTATTTAATTAACAATCCCAATTCCTAACATAGCATACAATTACACAAAAAACATATAAAGAATGTTATAAATAAAAAACCCCAATTTGAAACATACATAAGAACCCTAAATTGAAACACAAAAAATATACCCCCAAATCAACACAGTAAAATAACCCCAAATGTACATAAACATACATAAATAAGCCCCAAATTAAAACTCAAAATACCTAACGCTAAACCAAAACACCAAAATCAATTACATTTGGGGAAGAAGTGTTAAAATTGATATAGAGAACAACATACCTGCTTCAAACTTCAATTTTCTTCGAGCTTGAATCGTCGAGTTTGAGTCGATGTCTTCTTCGAGCTTGAATTCATCTTCTTCGATTTACTTCGAGTTTTCTTCGAGTTTGAGACAGTGGTGAGATGTGTTTTTGGGGATTGTTTTTTTGTTTTAATTGTGTATGAAATATTTTGGTATCCTTTTTTATCCCGCCCAGCCAAAAAACCAAGTTCCCGCCTACAATTTTGGGTAAAGTGTATCGTCTATTGTAACGCTTTTGCTAAAGTATTGCAATTGTTCTAAAATTTCAAAATGATCATTGTGCTTGCAACACTTTTCGTGTTTATTGCAACATTTTTTAAAATATTGCAATAGATTACCAAATTTTGTGTCTATTGTAACACTTTTTGTAACACAAATATATATTGGGCTTGCAATAGCCCATATATGGTGTAGTGTTACCTGGGACTACATACCCTAAATCGGGAATTTTCGTACACTAGTGTTTCACGGGTATCGCCTTGATTGTAAAGTGTGGAGCGACATACTCATTTACGATGATTTGCCTTATTCGAGGCTAAAAAACAATTTTCATGTCTCATAGAAAATTTATTTATAATTTTCTTGCATGTTTTGGGATTTTTCCTAATGCTCACAAGCATTTTCCTTATATTTGATTAATTTTATCAAAAATATTTTGGCCTCATTGCCTTTGGAAATACTTTTAAAAATTATCCCATATTTTCTGGGATTTTTCCATAAATAATCTTCAAGAAATATTAATTTTCAACAACTTTCTGCTGAAAAAATAATCAAAATTTTAAAACCCTCGACCAGGATTCCTGGTCTTGGTTCGACCAGGATCCTAGTCGAATTATGGCCAAAAATAGCTTCCTGATCTCATGAATTTCGACCAGGATTCTTGGTCGATTTCGATCAGGATCCTGGTCGAATTATGGGTGATTTTAACTTTCCAGTCTTGTAGATTTCGACCAGGATTCCTTGTCGAATTATGGACCATTGTAATGTCCTGGTCTTGTGAATTTCGACCAGGATTTCTGGTCGATTTTGATAAGGATCCTGGTCAAAATAGGAACCATTTCTACTTTGGGCTGTTTTTCTCCTTTTTTGTTACTGGGCCTATGGATTTGGAGTATTACCTTAATAAATTGGGCATGTGCCTTTTTTAGTTGGGCCCAAACTTTTAAGGCTTTGAATTTTTCTAACAGGCCTTTTAACCTTAAATTCCTGGCCGATATTTAGAAATTTTGTTGTACCCACAGGTGTTTTTCTTAATTATTCCCAATAATTTAAGAATTTTTTGGTACCCACATGTATTATTCCTAATATTTTAGGAATTTTTTGGTACCCACAGGTATTTTTCTAAATTATCACTAATATTTTAGGAATTTTTTTAGTACCCACATGTATTTTTCTTAATTATTCCAAATAATTTAGGAATTTTTTGGTACCCACAGGTATTTTTTGGATTATTTTCGACAATTTAAATATGTCATTCACGAATAATTTATGGGGTCTCAATCCTACGAAATTTATAATTTTTTGGTGTCACCGGACAATTTCTTGAAAATAATTCGAATATTTTAATTGAAAATATTGAATTTGTGCACACATGCATTTCAAAGGGATTATTTCGTAATTTTCCAGAAAATTTTTGTCAACTTACAAAGTTCAGGGGCTGGCTTGGCAATGCTTAAATCCAAGGGGCCTATTTGTAATTTTACAAACTAAAAGGGCCTTTTCGTCAATATATAAACTATAGGGACCTTTCTATCAGATTTTAAAGTGTAGGGGCATTTGTGTAAGCATATTAAGTTCAGGGGTCTCTTCGTAGACTCGGCAGAACCCTGGGTACTAAATTGCACTTCGCCATATCAATGTTCACCTGGTCGAAATCGACCAGATTTGTGGTCGAATTAAGAGGCTTTTTGCCTTATGGTCTGAGCTTTTTCGAGGACGAATCCTCCTTGATTTCGAGCAGGATTGAGGTCGAATCTCTTTTTTTTTTAAACAAATAATTTGTTTTGTCCTAATCTTGGATAATTTCAGTCCCCAAATCGGAGGTGTCCTATCGGATAAAATTTCACTTGAATATAGTCTGACCCGGATTTTATTATTATTATTTTTGACAATAATAATAATAATTATAAATAATAATATTTTTAAAATTTTAAAGGGGCACTCAGCCCTAATATTTTAGTAATTTAAGATCGTATTTTTGGCCTTATTGGCTTCCAAAGCTACGAAATTCGTCCTGAATTAAGGTAATTCATGACTCTGGGCACATATAAATTTTCATTATGTACCCTTTTTTTTGCAACATGCATAGAAATAATTTTATAAATTATTCTCATTTTTAAAATATATTTATTTCAAAAATGCTTCCGGACCCTTTAGACCAAGAATCCTAATCTCGTAGACCAGGATTCTGATCGAATTATGGGTGTTTTGCGCATCCTAATCAATGGATTTTCGATCGGGGATCCTTACCCCTTAGACCAGGAATCCTGACCTCTCAAATCAGGATTCTGGTTGAATTATTGGCTTCAAATGCGGTTTGGTCGATGGCTTTTCGACCATGATCCTGGTCGAATTTCGATCAGGATTCTGGTCGAATTAAGTGCCATTTTTACATTCTGATCGTAGCAATTTCGATCAGGAATCCTGACCCCTCAAATCAGGAATCCTGACCTTTTAGGTCGGGAATCCTGACCCCTTAAACCTGGAATTCTGACCCTTAGACAAGGGATCCTGACCTCTTAGATCAGGATTCTGGTCGAATTATGGGCTTTAAATGCGGTCTGGTCGATGGCTTTTCGACCATGATCCTGGTCGAATTTCGATCAGGATCCTGGTCGAATTAAGGGTCTTTTTTATACTCTGGTCTAATGAATTTCGACCAGGATTCCTTGTTGATTTCGATCAGGATCCTAGTTGAATTATGGGCGATTTTAACCTTCTGGTCTTGTGAATTTCGACCAAGATTCCTGACCCCTTAGACTAGAAATTCTGACTTGGGATCCTAACCCCTTAGATCAGGATTTCTGACCCCTTAGATCAGGGACCCCTTAGTTCAGGATTTTGGACTTGGGATCCTGACCCCGTAAATCAGGGATCCTGACCCCTTAGGTCGGGACGTGAAAATATTCATAACTTTTTACTCGTTGCTCCGATTTGATTTTGTAATATATCGAATTTAATCTCATTCCGAGGTCTATCTTTTTTCGATAGCTTGCTGCTTATTGCTCATATTTTTTGAGCCTTGAATTGAATGGAATGCGGACTATTCGATCCTTCAATTGCATGGAACGTGGAATATTCGAGGCTTCATTTGATTAGAACGTAGCCTATTCGAGCCTTCATTTACTTAGTCTTATCAGGTGGTGTGTCCTAACGTCTAGTTTGGGGTATGCCAAGTCTGGGCACCACATTTCTTCCAAACATTTTCAGCTTGTAAGAGCCTCATTCTTGAATTGTAATCCATTTCTAGCATCAGGATTGGTTGAAGTCCATATCTATGTATCACACTTTCCTACAAGAATTGTGTCATTTACTTGGTGGTTATCTTGGCTTGGAGTTTGGCCTCAGGAATTCATTGCAACTATCAAGAACTTCCTCTAGGCACATGCCATTGGGAATGAACCAAGAACACTTATCCCCCACCTTGCCACTGGGAATAGGGTGAAGTTAGTATTTCACGGGATTGATCATCAGTTGCATGTTTTTGGATTTTGATCGCAAATAACTCTTGGCATCCGCCATTATTTCTGGCTAGTAGAATCCCAATCGGGTCATCTTGTGGGCAAGGGCTTTGCCCCCCGAGTACTGCCCACAGATTTTCACATGAGTTTGTTTCAAGCCTAAATTCACATTTTGATACCTTAGTTTTCTTTATGACAACTTTCTTGCCTCCAAGGTATTGTCGGGTAACCAACCGATTTCCTGGTGAGCCTTTGTAGGATCTATCCAACAGCTTTGCATACCTACAGGTGTTATCAACTTTTCTATCAATTCTTCGGGTCTCCAAGACTTGGAAGTAAACACTTCTGTAAAATTCTCTATCTCCGGGGAGGTAAACTTGAATAAGGCAGCGGCCTTTACATTTTCCTCCCTCTGGATGTACTTCACGTAACACTCATTGAATTGAGACAAGCTTCAAGTATTTTGTCACGGTTCCAGCCCTGGCCTCGAACTCACCTTTCACTTTTGGTACTACCGATCTTGAGTCTCCACAAACTTTAAGGTTTTGATCTTCGGGGCTCCACCCAAACCAAGTATGGCTATCACGACTTTGCGTTCAGCCTCATTGTTTGTCGTTGGGATATCATAAACCCATCGGGGTATGTTCTCACTTAATTTGGTTTTTGATTCTCCATCAAAATTGATCTAATACTCCTTGGGTACCGATTCTGGATTCTCCTTCTCTAATCCTTTGCCCTCTTGGGGTACTACCTCTTGCCCCCGAACTTCTTGGTTGTTAGTGGTGAATTCAACCACGAAGTCAGCGAGTTCTTGGGGTTTTCATTGTGGTTACTCTGTCTCATACAAGACCTTTCTCACGTAATAGATGGGTTTCCAAACCTTGTCTTCCTCTTTCACGAGGACGACACTTAAAGCCGTATCAAATACGGCCTAGTATAGATACAATAACTTTCCATATTTCAGTTATGTCAATACGTGGAAGTTCCGTGTCAAGGATTGCTCTACTCTTATCGAGGTTGACCTCAATTTCCATGCTTGGAGACCATCAAACCCAAGAATTTTCTTGATCCTATATGGAAGGCACATTAAGTTAGATTCAGTATCATCTTGTGGTGCCTTAACACCTGAAACGCCTCATGAGAATGTTCGATGTGATGTGCCTCATCGAGGCTCTTGGTTAACATATCATTTCCATAGACTTTTATAGTCTTTTCACTAAGATGATCCAAGATCTTATTCATCTATCTTCGATATGTCGCCCCTTCGGGATGTCAACGTTATGTACTTTGATTTGGTTGTAACCACTTAATCCTAGCAATTCATGGCCAGCTGTTGCATTGGTCAATGTATCGTTCCTTGGTAGGGGAAAGTAGTCACCGTGACATGCATCTTTCATATCAATGAAGTCAATACATATCCTTTATTCTCCATTGGCCTTCCTGTCTCTTGGAATCAAAGTTTTTTTTCTTCCGTTTCATCGTCTCTCTATTCGGGTGGACGTCTAGTTTACGTAATTAATTGGGGATCGACCCCTGGCATATCAACTACTGTCCAAGCAAATACAACAATGTTATCTTGTAGCGACGCATCCAATTTGCCCTTCAAGGGTTCATTCACCAATACCCTACGTGGGTAACTTTTCAGGTTCTTCGGGAACTAGGGGAGTGGGGACTAAGTCCTTGGTAAGGTTTCCTGTTTGTTTCTAATCTTCTCGGATATCCATGTCTTCAATCGGGAGGACCTGCCCCCTGACTTCATCAGGCCTCAAGGTGTCCGGATAGTTATTATTTGATCTCTCTTTTCTTCATCAACTCCATTCCTTGTAGGAAATTTGATCATCGGGTCTTATCTCGAGGAAACTCCCTTAAAGGTGTGTAAGCCCGTCCTCCCAAGGATAACATTGTAAGCGGAAGTTGCTTTAACCACCAACAGGTTTGACATCTGAGTGGCCTGGCTAGGATCCCATCCTATTATCATGGATAGCCGAATAGTTCCTTCAACTCTTGACTCAACTCCATTGAACCCATAGACGGGCATGTTGGAGGTTAATTGAGAATTGTTGTATCCCATCTTTGAGAATGCATCTTGAAACGAGATATCCACTAATGTTTCATTTTCTATCATGACTCCTTTCACTTACGAGTTGCCTATCACAGGTGTTATGACCAACGGGTCATCATGGAGGCACTTCACCCCTTCCATGTCAGAATCATCAACGGCAATTTCCATTTCAGTATTTTCTCATTACGGAGCTTCTCCTATGATGCGCATAACTTCTTGAGCGTAAGCTTTATGAGAGCACCTTGCATTCTCGACCACTGTTGGGCCTTCAAAAACATGTTTATCACTGCCCTTGTAAAGCATAATGTAATGTAATATGTAATAGAGACATATATAACTCAACTAGGATAACAGATAAATAATATTAACTCTATACAGGGATCGTGAAATTTGAAGAACAGGCATCAACAAGGATCAAGTCGCTGAAAGAAGTTCATTAACATGATCAAGCTTCAGTGACAAAATAAGATGTACAGACGATTCAGTTGAAGGGCCAAAAGATTCCAGTGATAAAGTTTTTATGATTTCACAATTCTTAGCAGTGTTCTTAAAGACATGATATGAAGACCATGAGTGAATGTTAGTCGTCTGTGAACCAGACCATTTGCACTAGGCGTCAACACTTCACAAAAGAATCGAAGTATCTAACTCAGAAAAACTGTTCAAGAGGTATGAATGAGTTTAGAGCAGTATTGATATCCTCTAGTTAGTTGGAAGCTGAATATTTAATGATGTCAAATTAAGAGGAAAATGAATAGTATCCGAAATTACTATTCATGTGAATAGTATCCGAAATCACTATTCATGTGAATAGTAACCAACGGTTACTATTTGGGGTTAGTGAAATAGTGCCCGATTACTATTTGGGGGTTGTTGGAATAGTTCTCGGTTACTATTTAGGGGTTGTTGGAATAGTGTCAAATAGTAACTTTCTAAAACCTATAAATAGGCCTGTTGTATTTCATTTCAAAACAAACCTCAACACACAACTCTCTCTTCTCTCTCTTATATCTTCTCTATGTAAGCTGCTAGACAGTCCATCTAGTAGGAAAGCCGGCTTAGCCCGCTTTCAGGAAGTGTCGGGTAGAAGGTCCTCGTGCCTAAACTATCCTTAGGAGTGTAAGCTGCTAGACAGTCCATCAAGTAGGAAAGTCGGCTTAGCCCGCTTTCAGGAAGTGTCGGGTAGAAGGTCCTCGTGCCTAAACTATCCTTAGGAGTGTTCAGGTTTTGAAGCTAATCCATTGGATTAGAAGTTGTAACACCCCTTCGAGTTTATTATCAATAAAGAGAAATTCTTTTTTTTGGTATTATCGTATTCAACCCCCCCTTCTACGATACTTTAGGACCTAACAATTGGTATCAGAGCAGGCTTCTAACATACAAGAAGTCTAAAGATTAGAATCATGAGAAGGAAGGATACAGGTGTGAAGATTCCAATGCTTGACAAAGATAATTACTTTCACTTGAAAGTAAAAATGTACCTTCATCTCTCGGCCATCGATGAAGGCTATGTAGATTGCATAGAGAAAGGACCTCATGTTCCAATTAAGGCCAACTCTGGGATTGGTCAAGATGTTGACACTGTAGCTGTTGGAAGGCCTATTCCAAAGAATCAAACTGAGTACACTGATGAAGACTTGGAAGAGATTCATAAAGATAAGAAAGCTATGAACATCCTATTCAATGGCATCGACCAAGATATGTTTGATTGTGTTATAAACTGTACCACTGCCAAGCAAGTGTGGGACACTATTCAAACAATCTATGAAGGAACTGAGCAAGCCAGAGAAAATAAAATACAGCTCCTAATACAACAATATGAGCATTTTCACTACTCCTCTAGTGAAAATCTAACAGACATATTCAGTAGGTTTCAAAAGTTACTGAATGGTCTAAAGTTGTATGGGAGAAAATATGAAACCAAGGACTCCAACCTAAAGTTTCTGAGATCTCTTCCTAAGGAATGAAAGCCAGTGACAGTCTCGTTGAGGAACTCTCAAGACTACAAAGATTTTACACTTGAGAGACTGTATGGCATCCTAAAAACATATGAGCTTGAAATGCAGCAAGATGAGAAAGTAGAAAAGAGCCAGAAGAAGAGTGGAGTTATAGCCTTAATATCCAACAAACCAACAATCCAAGGTGGTGGAAGAATGAAGAGTGGAGAAGCCACACTAAGTTCAAAAACTTATGAAGGTGAAGCTGAAACTAGCAAAGGTAAAAGCAAGATGATTGAAGAACCTAATGCATTAAGTGAGGATGAAGCTGAAGATCTAGATGAGTATTTGGCATTTCTGTCAAAGAGATTTTCGAAGCTAAGATTCAAGAAGAATCCAGCAGGAGCCGGGCAATTCAAGAAAATCTATCAACCGAACAAGGATGTGGTTGAAAGATCAAAGATCAAATGCTATAACTGTGGAATTGCTGGTCACTTTGCCAATGAATGCAGAAAATCCAAAGCTGAGAAAGAGAAGAAACAGTTCGAGACTGTTGATTACAAAAAGAAATACTTTGATCTTCTTAAGCAAAAGGAAAGAGCATTTGTATCTAGAGATACTGATTGGGCAGCTGGAGGAGACTCAGATGTGGCATAGGAGTTTGTCAATCTTGCACTCATGGCAAACGAAACTGATGAAGAGGCTAGTTCAGCAAGCAACCAAGTATACTCTACAAACCTAACTGAACTTTCCAAAGATGAATATGATAATGTTGTTAATGAAATGTCTAATGAATTGTATAACATGCATGTCACATTAAAATCGCTTAACAAGGAGAACAAAATGATTAAAGATCTTAATGCTAAGATATGTGATAGGAATACTCTGTTAGAAACTCAACTAATTTATTTTGAAACAATGAAAAGAGATTGCCAGGATGCTAAGAATGAGTTACTTGGGGCTCTGAAAAGAGAAGAGTGTTTAATAAAACAGTTCAAAGAGGAACAAGAATTAATTGCTAAGTGGAAGGGATCAAAGGATAAAACTGAAGAAATTTATAGTATACAAGGAGTTGATTCTTTTCACAAATTGGCAGAAGTTAAGTTAGATGTTGATAGGGAAGTTGCTTCAGACAGTGATTTAGTCGAAAAAGAATGTTTTTTGAGACTTAAGCTTGTTAGCAAAGCAACTTTAACTAAATTGAATAAAAAGTATGGGCCTGACAATAAGAACTTTGTTAATGGAGAGTGTAGCAAAACCAAGTCAGTTGAACTAGGAAACATAGGCAACTTGTCAATCAAGAAATTGAAGGATAAGTTAGAAAAGACTGAACCTAAGGCTAAGGCTAATAAGAAGAATAGAAATGGCAAGGTAGGAATTAACAAACATAGTAATTACACACCTGATAAATATGCTCCTCGAAAGGAATGTGTGAACTGTGGTAGTGTTAATCATTTATTTGTCAACTGTAAATTTGTTAAGAATGCTTCTGTGCCTAGTATGCCTAAGTCAGTACCTATGCCTACTATGAATGTTATGCCAAACATGTTTGTCCATCCTGCTCATGCATCTAGTCATTATGCTAACATTCCATTCATGTATAATCCATATTACAATGCTTTTAATATGCCTCAGTTGCCAAGGATGATAAATAACATGTTTGCACAGACTATGCCAAATTATACATATAGTTTTAATGCATGTGAGCAAGTGAAACAACCTATTTTTCAGAAATCTACTGTAAGAACCCAAATTTTCGGTAGAATTAAAACTTTTTATTAAGTATTAATAAAATGAGGAACAATGATTCCGACAACAAGGTCACCAGCTCTAATGAATGAATGGAATGGATATGGATTCAAATACTTATATGTCATGAAGAATGCTATTGGTTGACAATCTAGATAAGAATTATCTATCTCCTAGGAAATTAAGATTTGATAATTCCAAGGGGGAAGGTTATTCTTATGTCATCCAAATCGATATCTATTATCGGTCCAGTGGTTCCGTAAAAGGGTTAAGGAACGATCGGAAGAGAACCGGGACATCTATATAACCCTAAAAGAATAAGTGGTGAATAGTGATTTTGGTGGACGTAGGAATATTATTGGATGACGCTATATAGAAGTACCCGGAACAAAATTCTGAGTTCATATTATTGATCTAGGGGGAAAAGAGTGTATGTAAAAGCTGTCGGATTCTGAAAAATAGCACTTTTATTTTCCCCGAGATTTTCCTAGACACTGAAAGACTTAAGGAATTATTGAAGGGATTTAAGGAAAATAGGTTCAAGAATTATTAAAGAGAATGGAGGATGATAGTATAAATATTAAGACGGTTTCTGGTAAAACCCTAACTAGAAACGAATGAGTTATTCCTCCGAACGATCAATGAATTGAGAAATAACCAGACAAAGAAACAAGTAGGGAGCCAAGATACAAGCATGTGCAAGTGGATAAGGCCAAGTAATCAAGTAGTTACCAAGGTAACTAGAACAATTAGAATCAAACCAATTAGTTAGCTTGATCTTATCATCTTACTACTAAAACACCATCACTTGTCCATAAAATGATGCAAGGCATGACATGATCACTTTAATAAAGCTACTTTAGCTAGATATTATCAAGATGAGGTGTATTATGCAAGAGAACCAAGCAATCAAAGATCAAAAACTCCATTCTCTCCATTTTGTTCAAACTGCTCAGCAGAACACCCTCAAAGAAGAAAATTCATATCTCCATTTCTATCCTTGATAAAATCACCAAATTTTGACCACAGCCTCTCCACTCCATGGGAAACATTCGCTCAAAATTTCATGGCAATCTAATGAGTATATCCTAGTCAAATATCCTCCCCAAGTTGAAGAAACCAAACTGCCCTGTTCTTGACAGTTTCTGTCCAGCGGAAAAAGGGGGATCAAAACCCTAGCTAGGAACCTTCAAATTTTATGAACTAGGACTCAAAACAAATCTTATAAAGAGTACAAGATGTGGTAAAAAGTTGAGAGCCAAACTCTTATTTTTCGATTTTCTATGATTTTTACAAGTTTAGGGTGAATAGTAACTTTCAAGAAACTAACTTTGTTTTTCTTGATTTCTTGGATGATCTAAGCTTGGTTAAGTTTATACAAGGATTATTCAAGACTTAGTAAGGTCTTACACACACCAAAGAAGGTATGAAACTCATGAAACCCTAGCCCTTACTTTGAGATTATGCATGTTCTTGATGGATTCAAGAGTAGTAATGATGTTAGTATGTTATAAGCATGATTAGTAAGTGATTTAGTGATTTTGGTAACATGATGATTATGATGGTAAAGTAGATGTTCTTGGATAGATTTCGGATGATAAATATGTGTATGAGTTGTATTGATGCCCGGTGTGGCTTGGTTGTGTTGTTATGATTTTTAGAACGTTCGATTTATAGCCGTCGTAATGCCGAATTTTTGTTAACACTTAGAAACCGAGCATAACAGTTAATATAATTCCCTTACCTTGGTAATATTATGATTGGTAATATCTCGAGCCATAGATCGTTTTGGCATGAGAATCGAAACATTCCGACTTACGGTTTAGGAGTTATGGTCAAATTACTAAAATTGGTTTGAAACCGTAAGTAAAAGTTTGTAACTTCAATTGAACCCTCGTAAACCATGTTACTCAGTGGAGAATCCTGGTAAATAAATACTAGTGGTCATAAGGAAGGTATGAAATAAAACCACATATCAAACGGATCGTTTTCCGATTTTATAAAAATGTTTGAATCAAAGTTAAACGCGAACGAACCCCTAAAAACCCGCTTGGTTATAACTTTGGTAAAACACTTGGAAAACGGGGGATAAAACTCGAGGTATAATCTTGGTTCGTAAACGACCAACCTTAGAACTTATACGATTTAAGTATATACCAATTGTAAGTTTGATGACATGTCTTATTAACGAGCAAATGTCGGACCATATCGGTTGTGACGCCCCCAGATCCGGGGTCGGAGATCTAGGCGCTCACGGTCCATTTTCCATTAGTAACATACCTGTTCTTGCACATAATATATATAACACAGCCATCGACCCCACAATAAACTCACACCACACTCACACACACAGGTTAGAGCCTCAGAAACGTCACATATTGATTAAACAGTAATAAAGTCATCAGAGTTATTACAGACCGAATTAAATAGTATTTATGCTACCAGCAACACTTCGATATGAAGCGAAGTTGGCGGCTTGAAAGTTTGTTACGATACACTGCCTTGCACAGGTCATACTGATAAATAAAACGAACTAACAAAAGCTGCCAACCAATCCGGCTAATGGGGCCTACCGGTGGAATCTCGAGTGGTGGCTCGGGTCTAGTCACCTGCTTTCAAACAGTCTGCCTGGGTCTTGCCCTTTCGCTTAGCTGTTGTGTTTGTAAAATTTGAAAACAAGCAAGAGTGAGCAACTATAGCGCAACAAGAAATATATGTATAAGGTAAACAATATAGAATTTCATATGATTGGCAGTTGATATACTTATTTGTTTCAATCAGTTATAAAATCACTTATCATAGTTGATAAATCTCGAAGGTGCAACAATATGTGCCCTTGTTTTCAAAATAAACTTGCAGTTCTAGATACTGCATTGAATCAACATCTTTCTCATCAAAATAGAACACTATCAGCAACTTGGCACAAAAGCCTAAGAAGCAGTGTCAAAGCATTTTTCCAAAATGGAGGAATGGGACTTAAAGAAAACACAAAATCTGACAAGGATTGACGATGATCAGTCGCCACATCCAAGTCCAATCATCCGCGGGTCTTCTCTACCGGTAGAAGGATAGAAACTATATCCGTAACTATCCCTCGGGTGAAAACTACATCCGTAATCACCCTCGATGAAAACTACATCCGTAATCATCCTTCGGCAACACCTTGGCCGGAATAATAAGTGATGGACCGCCTGGCTCACGGCCGCTTACACATCCCGGGAATCGTTTGTCAACGGTTCCCACACCTGCCAGAGTCCCTTTTTCTTTTCTTTTAAAACTTGATTTTGATTGAAAACAGAGTAATTGAGGTCCGACATCAGTCGACCGATGATTCTTGAAATCATACAAGAAGCAGAATCTGACCGGGGGTTTTCGAAAATATTTTGAGTTCGAAAGAGATCGAGTTTGAAAGTATTAAAAAGTATCTTGGATTAACTTTGTCTTTAAAGAATGAACAATAATTAATAAATAATATTTTAAGATTTAATATTAATAATTAATAAAATAATTGTTCGATAAAATAAACTTTTAATCCAAGATAGGGTTTCGAGTATTTACGAAGACATAACAATAGTTATTTGAGTATACGATACCACCCGAATGACCCTTCGGGTTTTCGCAATCTAGATACGATGTAATAATATACCGCTCCCCGGTCAATAGTATATACGGACCGCTATGACCTCTATTGCTAGAGTCGTTGTCCGAAGAAAACATTTCAATCTAAGTTCAAGGGGTAAAAGCATACATGTACTTGTTCAATCTCAATTGCATCAATACTTCGATAAACAAAGCATTTGATATAATTTGAAAACTACAAACACAACAGTAAAAGTCCTTGTATATGGATAAGTTTTGAAAAGTAAACTTGCCTTGGTTTGGTTGGGGTGGTCGAGCGTGCGGATTCGAACGATCTATACGTAAGCAATAATCGTTCGTTAGTACCTTAACAATATCTCTTTAATTACGGGGTTTTAAGGGGGTACGAAATTAACTTAACGACTTCGTCTTATGACTCCCTAGCCCCACTATAGGTCCATGACATCACTCGATTACGCTCGTCACTTACTCGACTTAATTTAGTTACCACGTTCGAATCATAACCAATAACCCTAGAATCATGTTCCACTAATCGACTTTTTCCATTGCGCGAATTTTACTCTAGCATTTTTATAAAATCCAAAAATTCATATTTTAATCCAATTCCTTTTGGGTGGTCTTCACCACTGCATTCCCTACATTCTCAAATTTTTCCATGATCCCACATATATTTTAAGGTGTTTAAACAAGGTTCACAAGGGGGTCACTTAATGCAGTCCATAGTCCAGAAACAAAATTCACTCCTCCGGCCATAACTAAAATTCTACACATCACCTAGCCATGAACCTTACATTTCCAGAAACTACATTAAATTATCTTTCCAGAAATATATGGTAGGACATCAGGGGACATCATTTGGGGGTTCAAAATCGTGCTACAATACAGATCAAAGTTCCTGGACAAAACTCAGCAAGCTCAAACTACTTAGATCAATCATTTTTCATACTTCCATAACATAATCCACACTTAATACACTTAGATCATGGTTCATAACACTCATGGAGATATATATATATTAACCATAGTCATAAAAGTCACAATCTCAACATCAAAACTCAAGATCCATGCTATCCAATACATACACAACCAAGATTAGTCCTAAAACACATGGATCTACTACCATACTTTATAAACAATACATAACCAAAAGGGTTTATGATTTGTATACCTTCTTGAGTAGCTAAAGACCTTGGGTGAGCTTTACAACAACTAAGAACACTTGGATGAGCCCTCACAAACCTTAATCCTTCAAGATCTAAAAGATAACAACTTTGGTTAACACTCCTTCAATCCTTCAACAATTTTTATCTCAAGATTCAATGGATGAAATGCTATGAAATTGATACCATACCTCTATTATAATGCAAGGAAGCCCTAGGATTTTTTGCTTGGGTTTGTAGGTGAGGGAAAGATGGAGAGAAAATCTCTCTCCTCCTCCTCTTGTTGCTTCGGCCGAGAGCTTCTATGGGGGGGAGAGTGTTTTGTTTGTGTTTTGGTTTGAAAGGAAATAAAATGATATGTATGGTATGTATTATTGTGGGGGTTAGATAAGGTTCACATGTTGCCAAGCTAGGGTCTAGGTTGTCTCCCCATGCCCTATTGTCCCCTAGGTTACAACACCCATCACACATGTCACTATTCACTTCTACTTTATGCTTTTCTAGTTTCTTTTCCTAACTAGCTAGTTACATGACACTTGCATGTAATTTCTTTCCTTGTATTATTATTCTCCCACCAATGCTTGTTATTTAATCTTTACTTCGTATCGTATCTTAATTACTTCCTCGTCACAATTCTTAATAAATCCTTTAATACTCTAACCATTCTCAAATCCAAGTTTTGTAAATATTAATAACAATAAGACTCCTGCCTTCACAATCTCCCTTTATATCTTACATAATAAATGCAACAACGCAGTTTCTCAGACAATCAATTCTATTAATCAACAGGGATGACTAGAAAGGTTCCATAATGACAATGTCACAAGATATTAAATAAAAGGAAATATTACCAAAAATTAGGGTTCTTACAGCCTCCCCTCCTTAAAAGGATTCCGTCCCGGAATCAGGTTGAAAACAGTTGGGGGTGCTTTTCACGCATCGCGCTCTCTAGTTCCCATGTTGATTCTTCGACATTCTGATTCCTCCACAAGACTCTCACTAGTTTGACAACCTTGTTCCTCAGCACCTGTTCTTTTCTATCCATGATTTCTACGGGTTGCTCGACATATGTTAAGTCTGGTTGCAGATCCACTTGATCATGTTCTATCACATGTCGGAAGTCGATATGGTATGGTCGTAGCATGGACACGTGGAACACATTATGTACTTGCTATAAGCTCGGGGGTAAAGCCAATTCATAGGCTAACTTCCCAACTCGTTTCAAGATCTCAAAAGGTCCAATAAATCTCGGGCTTAGTTTTCCCTTCTTACCAAATCTCATCAATCCTTTCCACGGCGATACCTTCAACATCATAAACTCTCCTACCTCATATTCCTTGTCCTTGCGGGTCTGGTCCGCATACTTCTTCTGTCTGTCTTGGGCCGCTACCAGCCGTCCTCTTATGAGCTCGATAGTTTCTCTTGTCTGTTGGACCAGTTCAGGCCCTAAAATCTTCCGATCTCCAACTTCTTCCCAACACAAGGGAGACCGACATCTTCGTCCGTATAAAGCTTCATATGGGGGCATGCCTATACTCGCATGGTAACTATTGTTGTAGGAAAATTTGATCAGCGGCAAGTGGTCATCCCAACTTCCCTTAAAATCAATAGCACATACCCTCAAGATGTCCTCGATGGTCTGGATGGTTCTCTCACTCTGTCCGTCAGTTTGGGGATGGTATGCAGTACTCATGTTTAACTTGGTCCCCACACAATCCTGAAAACTTCTCCAGAACCTGGAGTTGAATCTCGGGTCTCTATCTGATACAATGCTCACAGGAACCCCATGTCTAACCACAATCTCCTTTAAGTAAATATCCGCCAGCTTGTCGACAGTATATCTCTCGTTGATTGGAAGAAAATGTGCTGACTTGGTCAACCTATCGATAATTACCCAAATGGCATCATGATTTGTCTTGGTCCTTGGTAATCCGACCACAAAGTCCAATGCAATTTGCTCCCATTTCCACTCGGGTATCTCTAAGGGTTGCAACAATCCACTGGGCCTCTGGTGTTCGGCCTTCACTCTTTGACATGTCAAGCATTTACTTACCCACTCTGCCACGTCCTTCTTCATATTAGGCCACCAATAGTATTCTCTCAGATCTCTATACATCTTAGTGCCTCCAGGGTGAATTGAGTACCTCGAACTATGAGCCTCTTGCAAAATCTCGTCTTTTAATTCTTGAACGTTCGGGATCCATATCCTAGATGCGTACCTCATAATTCCATTCCCGTCCTTCTCACACTTAATTTCCTCGCCAGTCAAAATTTTCTCTATCGAATTCTTTTCTTCTTCTATCTTTTTTTCCTGGCATAACTTAATCTTTTCCAATAGCGGTGGTTGGACTTTTATTTCCATTAGACTCTCTTGTCCAATTCCTGGTAACCTCACTTCAATCTCCAGTTTCTCAAGGTCCTTGATCAATTCGTCCACTGACGTTATCATCTTAAGCTTCTCCTTTCGACTAAGTGCATCGGCCACCACATTGGCCTTCCCTGGGTGATAATGAATCTCACAATCATAATCTTTGATTAGCTCTAACCATCTCCTCTGCCTCATGTTTAACTCTTTCTGAGTGAATATGTACTTTAAGCTCTTGTGATCCGTGTAGATTTCACACTTTTCTCCGTAAAGATAATGTCTCCAGATCTTCAAAGCAAAAACTATCGCTGCTAATTCCAAATCATGGGTGGGGTATCTTATCTCATACTCTTTAAGTTGTCTGGACGCATAAGCAATCACCTTACCGTGCTGCATAAGCACACACCCTAAACCTTTATGGGATGCATCGCTATAAATTACAAAATCTCCCTTATCATCAGGTAGGGATAGTACTGGTGCTGTCACCAACCTCTTTTTCAACTCTTGGAAGCTCTCTTCGCATTTTTCAGTCCACACAAACTTCCCGGTCTTGCGAGTTAGTCGGGTCAAAGGGGCTGCTATCTTTGCAAAGTCTTGAACTAATCTCATATAGTAGCCAGCCAGTCCTATGAAACTTCTCACCTCTGTCGGAGTGGTTGGTCTCTCCCAATTTGATACAGCCTCTATTTTGGCTGGGTCCACTAGAATGCCTTGTTCGCTAATCACATGCCCTAAAAACTGAACTTCCTTTAACCAAAATTCGCACTTTGAGAACTTAGCGTACAACTTTTCTTCTCTCAATGCTCCCAATACAATCCTCAAGTGCTCTGCATGTTCCTCCTTCGTCTTGGAATAAATCAAAATATCATCGATGAAGACTATAACACACTTGTCCAAGTATTTCTTGAAGACTCGATTCATTAAGTCCATGAAAGCTGCAGGGCATTCGTTAACCCAAATGACATCACTAAGAACTCATAGTGTCCATACCGGGTGCGAAAGGCCGTCTTCGGTATATCTTCTGGTTTTATCTTTAACTGGTGGTACCCGGTCCGCAAATCAATCTTAGAGAAATAAACTGCATCTTTCAATTGGTCAAACAGATCATCTATCCAGGGCAAGGGATACTTATTCTTTATAGTCACCTTGTTCAACTCCTTGTAGTCTATACATAATCTCATGCTGCCGTCCTTCTTTTTCACGAATAACACCGGGGCTCCCCACGGTGACACACTAGGTCTTATCATCCCTTTATCCAACAACTCTTGTAACTGAGTGGCCAGCTCTTTCATCTCCACTGGGGCTAGCCGATATGGGGCTTTCGAAATTGGGGCCGTACCCGGAACTAAGTCTATAGCAAACTCGATGTCCCTATCGGGAGGTAGTCCGGGAAGATCGTCTGGAAATACGTCCGCGAACTCATTAACGACAGGGATTTCCTGCAGGTTTGGTGCCTCTTTCTTGGTATCCTTCACATAGGCTAAATAGGCTTCGCATCCTTTACGTAACAACTTCTTAGCTTGAATCATAGTCAGGAACTTTTGGCTTTGCCGTTTCCCACTAAACACTACTTCTTCATCCCTTGGCAGTCTCAAACTTACTTTCTTCTTGAGACAATCAATCTGGGCTCCGTGGGTTGTTAACCAATCCATACCTACTATTACGTCAAACTCCCTTAGTTTAAAAGGTATTAAGTCTACCCGAAAGTGTCGCCCTTCTATTTCTATGTCACAACCTGGACATACTTGGCTAACTGGAATAATTTCATGATTAGCTATCTCTATTTGCAATCTGTCTTTCAATGGTTCAGTCTTAAGGCCTAACTGACATACAAAATCTAGAGATATGAAAGACTTGGTAGCTCCCGAATCAAATAAAACATTTGCCTTAACTAAGTTGAGTAGTAGAGTACCTGCAATCACATCCGTGTTCCTCATGGCATCCTGCACCGTCATGTTAAAAGTTCTTGCAGTAGGGGCCTTGTTAGAAGCAGTTCCACTCACTCTCGATGCAGCTGGCCTAGAGGACATACATTCCCTCATTCGGTGCCCTGGTTTCCCACATTTGAAGCAATTACCTCCGACACTCGGGTTGTTACTAGTTCCGCGACAGGCGTTAGCATAATGCCCTGTCAGCCCACACTTGAAGCATTTCACATCTTGCAGGTTACACACGCCCGCATGTTTGCTTCCACATTTATTACATTCTAGGGGTTGGGCTCGGGATGGGGTAGAGTAAGACGATCCCTGTGGTCGGCCGCCCTGGCCCACACTCCAACTTTCAGCTCTCTTGGTTCCAAAGTTCCCGCTGGGTTGGGACATCGTTCCTCGCTTAAATTTGCTCAGAAAGCTCCCACCAGCAGAGTTTCCCTTTCGACTATCCAACTTCCTCTTCTTTCCTTCCCTCTTTTTCTGCATCTGTTCACTACCAGCCTCAACAATTGACGCTTTCTGTACCAGGGTGGCATAGTCTGTCAGCTCAAGAACCGCAACACGATTCTGAATCCATTATTTTAGCCCTAATTGAAACCTTCGGGCCCTCTTTGCCTCAGAGTTCACATATTCCGGCACAAACCTCGACAGCTCAGTAAATTTGGCCTCATACTCGGCCACCGTCATATTTCCTTGCTTCAGCTCCAAAAACTTCAGCTCCATTTGTGTCTCCATGAACCTAGGAAAGTACTTCTCCATGAACAGCTCGCTAAATCTCTCCCAGGTTACCACACCTCTTCCTTCCAAATTCTTCTTAGCTTCCCACCAATAGTTCGCCTCACCCTTCAGAAGGTAAGTGGCGAAAACAGTCTTCTGCTCCTCAGCGACACCTAGTATCTCGAAAGATTTTTCCATTTCCTTCAGCCAGGCCCTTGCCTCGACAGGGTCGGCAGTTCCTTTAAATTCTTGGGGTTTCAGGGATTTAAAGTTCCGGAAAGCATTAGCATTAGCATTTTGGGGTGGTTGCTGAACTGGGGGACGGTCCAAGTTCTGCCTAAGTAACTCCATGAACTGTTCCATTGGGCCTCCCCTAGGATGTTCTACCTCTCGGGTATCATCACCAGCTTCTTCTTCTTCTTCATACTCAGAGTCATCAAACAAGTTATGATCGTTGCCCTCATTCTCACTCAGGTTGGCATTCTCCCCTTCATGGTTCTGGTGGCCTCCGGCTCCATGGTGGCTACCCTGGCCCTCAGAACTGATCGGGTGAGCTCGAGTGTTCATTCTTCTGGGTGGCATGATTCTAATAATTAATCAAGAAGGGGTTAGGGTTTTCCAATTATCTGACAGCGTTTGCACGGGTCAGGAGCGTATCGTTCCTCCTCATAAGGGTGGAAGTGCAAAAGTTTTAATAATCCGATGTTGGAGATAAAATGTCAAACATTTTTGGGGAAAAATCCCTTTGGGATGCGAAAACATTTACAAGAGTTTTCAAAACTTCGAAACCTCAAAAATATTTTTCAAAATTTCAAAACAATTTTTTTTTTTTTGAAAAATTTATTTTTAAAGATTGTAGGAACATTTTTGGAAATTGTAGAAAACAATTTGAAATTGCATATCGTAAATTTGAAACAGTATGGTTGTATTTGTGGCTTGTAGCAATTGTATAATCACAGTTGTATATCAAAACAGTAAAGCATGGCATCGGAAAGTAAAGCAGTTGAGGCAATATTAAGGAAACTGAAACTAAATAAGTACGGTACAAGGGTTATCACAAAGTTTGGATGTTAGAGCCAAATACATAGTTCCGATGTCAAAGTCTAGCAAAAGTGGAACAAATACAAATACATCATCCGAATAGTCAGGCTACACAAAAGTAGGGCTACATCCATACATACTACCCGAAGTCACATCTACATATCTGTAGGTCAGTCTACTCATCCACTGGTCAGAAAGGATACCACTACACAAGTCAACTATCCCGCTAAATCGACACACTAATGTCATCTGAGCCTAGGGGACTGAGCTATCAGTAACGCATCACGGGGCCGCGCCGCGACGGAGCAAGGTCCTCACTCGGGCAAATGCACGACGCACAACACGCCTAGCATCCCTAGCCTGGATCACTCCGCCCCCGCGGATCCCTAAACCAAGAATCCTATCGCGACTCCTCATCTCAATCCTGTGGAGTCGAGCCCTAGTCCTCCTAGCAACAGCGGTCCTCATCTCAGCCTGGATCCTCAAGCGCGCCTCACGCTCCTCCACTAGTGCCCGCCTCGCCTCGTTAAGCCGGGCCTCTGCAGATAGTAAGTCTCGGGTCAGGAACTGTACCACGTAAGCATGCTCAGTACCCGACACTGGGGGTAGGTCCATCGGTGGAGGTGGTATGACAGGAATAGGAGTAGGTGCAGCAGCAGCAGTAGGAGCAGGAGCAGTAGCAGGGGTAGGGTCAAGCTCCTCCTCGCCAGAAGTGTCATCCTCAGAGTCACCGTCCGATGAAACAGGGCTAGATGTCTGTGGAGAAGGTTGGGGTGACACAACACGACCCTCGCCGGATATCACACTCTCCTCATCAATAGCTACAGGAGATGGGGTAACAGGCTCAGGCTCAGGCTCAAAGGGCTCCTCAACGGGATCCTCATCATCAGTACTCTCTATCAGTGTAATCCAGGGGCCAAGCTCGGAGTCAGCACCCATATCCTCCTCAGGATCCTCGGTCTCTCGCATCAGTGCCTCATCATGCTCTCTCTTGAAAGCCTCAGGGTCTGGTATCTCCTCCATCTACACAACGGAAATAAGGTGGGTCACTAACCATAAAAGAAGGGTTTAGGAATAGTTCCCTCAAGGGCCTTAAAGTCAGGGCTATATCCGATAACCCGACTACAAACTCGATGAGAGTTCTAAGTATTATTAAGGTTATTATTAAGGTTATCGTTATAGTTATTATTATTAGGGTTGCTTTCTTAAATTACTATCGCTTCTGAGAACTGTAACCTCGCTCTGATACCATTTCTGTGACGCCCCCAGATCCGGGGTCGGAGATCTAGGCGCTCACGGTCCATTTTCCATTAGTAACATACCTGTTCTTGCACATAATATATATAACACAGCCATCGACCCCACAATAAACTCACACCACACTCACACACACAGGTTAGAGCCTCAGAAACGTCACACATTGATTAAACAGTAATAAAGTCATCAGAGTTATTACAGACCGAATTAAATAGTATTTATGCTACCAGCAACACTTCGATATGAAGCGAAGTTGGCGGCTTGAAAGTTTGTTACGATACACTGCCTTGCACAGGTCATACTGATAAATAAAACGAACTAACAAAAGCTGCCAACCAATCCGGCTAATGGGGCCTACCGGTGGAATCTCGAGTGGTGGCTCGGGTCTAGTCACCTGCTTTCGAACAGTCTGCCTGGGTCTTGCCATTTCGCTTAGCTGTTGTGTTTGTAAAATTTGAAAACAAGCAAGAGTGAGCAACTATAGCTCAGCAAGAAATATATGTATAAGGTAAACAATATAGCATTTCATATGATTGGCAGTTGATATACTTATTTGTTTCAATCAGTTATAAAATAACTTATCATAGTTGATAAATCTCGAAGGTGCAACAATATGTGCCCTTGTTTTCAAAATAAACTTGCAGTTCTAGATACTGCATTGAATCAACATCTTTCTCATCAAAATAGAACACTATCAGCAACTTGACACAAAAGCCTAAGAAGCAGTGTCAAAGCATTTTTCCAAAATGGAGGAATGGGACTTAAAGAAAACACAAAACCTGACAAGGATTGACGATGATCAGTCGCCACATCCAAGTCCAATCATCCGCGGGTCTTCTCTACCGGTAGAAGGATATAAACTACATCCGTAACTATCCCTCGGGTGAAAACTACATCCGTAATCACCCTCGATGAAAACTACATCCGTAATCATCCTTCGGCAACACCTGGGCCGGAATAATAAGTGATGGACCGCCTGGCTCACGGCCGCTTACACATCCCGGGAATCGTTCGTCAACGGTTCCCACACCTGCCAGAGTCCCTCTTTCTTTTCTTTTAAAACTTGATTTTGATTGAAAACAGAGTAATTGAGGTCCGACATCAGTCGACCGATGATTCTTGAAATCATACAAGAAGCAGAATCTGACCGGGGGTTTTCGAAAATGTTTTGAGTTCGAAAGAGTTCGAGTTTGAAAGTATTAAAAAGTATCTTGGATTAACTTTGTCTTTAAAGAATGAACAATAATTAATAAATAATATTTTAAGATTTAATATTAATAATTAATAAAATAATTATTCGATAAAATAAACTTTTAATCCAAGATAGGGTTTCGAGTATTTACGAAGACATAACAATAGTTATTTGAGTATACGATACCACCCGAATGACCCTTCGGGTTTTCGCAATCTAGATACGATATAATAATATACCGCTCCCCGGTCAATAGTATATACGGACCGCTACGACCTCTATTGCTAGAGTCGTTGTACGAAGAAAACATTTCAATCTAAGTTCAAGGGGTAAAAGCATACATGTACTTGTTCAATCTCAAATGCATCAATACTTCGATAAACATAGCATTTGATATAATTTGAAAACTACAAACACAACAGTAAAAGTCCTTGTATATGGATAAGTTTTGAAAAGTAAACTTGCCTTGGTTTGGTTGGGGTGGTCGAGCGTGCGGATTCGAACGATCTATACATAAGCAATAATCGTTCGTTAGTACCTTAACAATATCTCTTTAATTACGGGGTTTTAAGGGGGTACGAAATTAACTTAACGACTTCGTCTTATGACTCCCTAGCCCCACTATAGGTCCATGTCATCACTCGATTACGCTCGTCACTTACTCGACTTAATTTAGTTACCACGTTCAAATCATAACCACTAACCCTAGAATCATGTTCCACTAATCTACTTTTTCCATTGCGCGAATTTTACTCTAGCATTTTTATAAAATCCAAAAATTCATATTTTAATCCAATTCCTTTTGGGTGGTCTTCACCACTGCATTCCCTACTTTCTCAAAATTTTCCATGATCCCACATATATTTTAAGGTGTTTAAACAAGGTTCACAAGGGGGTCACTTAATGCAGTCCATAGTCCAGAAACAAAATTCACTCCTCCGGCCATAACTAAAAATCTACACATCACCTAGCCATGAACCTTACATTTCCAGAAACTACATTAAATTATCTTTCCAGAAATATATGGTAGAACATCAGGGGACATCATTTGGGGGTTCAAAATCGTGCTACAATACAGATCAAAGTTCCTGGACAAAACTCAGCAAGCTCAAACTACTTAGATCAATCATTTTTCATACTTCCATAACATAATCAACACTTAATACACTTAGATCATGGTTCATAACACTCATGGAGATATATATATATATTAACCATAGTCATAAAAGTCACAATCTCAACATCAAAACTCAAGATCCATGCTATCCAATACATACACAACCAAGATTAGTCCTAAAACACATGGATCTACTACCATACTTTATAAACAATACATAACCAAAAGGGTTTATGATTTGTATACCTTCTTGAGTAGCTAAAGACCTTGGGTGAGCTTTACAACAACTAAGAACACTTGGATGAGCCCTCACAAACCTTAATCCTTCAAGATCTAAAAGATAACAACTTTGGTTAACACTCCTTCAATCCTTCAACAATTTTTATCTCAAGATTCAATGGATGAAATGCTATGAAATTGATACCATACCTCTATTATAATGCAAGGAAGCCCTAGGATTTTTTGCTTGGGTTTGTAGGTGAGGGAAAGATGGAGAGAAAATCTCTCTCCTCCTCCTCTTGTTGCTTCGGCCGAGAGCTTCTATGGGGGGGAGAGTGTTTTGTTTGTGTTTTGGTTTGAAAGGAAATAAAATGATATGTATGGTATGTATTATTGTGGGGGTTAGATAAGGTTCACATGTTGCCAAGCTAGGGTCTAGGTTGTCTCCCCATGCCCTATTGTCCCCTAGGTTACAACACCCATCACACATGTCACTATTCACTTCTACTTTATGCTTTTCTAGTTTCTTTTCCTAACTAGCTAGTTACATGACACTTGCATGTAATTTCTTTCCTTGTATTATTATTCTCCCACCAATGCTTGTTATTTAATCTTTACTTCATATCGTATCTTAATTATTCTCTCGTAATAATATTTTGTCGCATAGAGATTTCCCCTATAATTCCTTAAGTACATATTGTGTAAATTCCTCGAATGTCCATAATTCCTCGTCACAATTCTTAATAAATCCTTTAATACTCTAACCATTCTCAAATCCAAGTTTTGTAAATATTAATAACAATAAGACTCCTACCTTCACAATCTCCCTTTATATCTTACATAATAAATGCAACAACGCAGTTTCTCAGACAATCAATTCTATTAATCAACAGGGATGACTAGAAAGGTTCCATAATGACAATGTCACAAGATATTAAATAAAAGGAAATATTACCAAAAATTAGGGTTCTTACAGCCTCCCCTCCTTAAAAGGATTCCGTCCCGGAATCAGGTTGAAAACAGTTGGGGGTGCTTTTCACGCATCGCGCTCTCTAGTTCCCATATTGATTCTTCGACATTCTGATTCCTCCACAAGACTCTCACTAGTTTGACAACCTTGTTCCTCAGCACCTGTTCTTTTCTATCCATGCTTTCTACGGGTTGCTCGACATATGTTAAGTCTGGTTGCAGATCCACTTGATCATGTTCTATCACATGTCGGAAGTCGATATGGTATGGTCGTAGCATGGACACGTGGAACAAATTATGTACTTGCTGTAAGCTCGGGGGTAAAGCCAATTCATAGGCTAACTTCCCAACTCGTTTCAAGATCTCAAAAGGTCCAATAAATCTCGGGCTTAGTTTTCCCTTCTTACCAAATCTCATCAATCCTTTCCACGGCGATACCTTCAACATCACAAACTCTCCTACCTCATATTCCTTGTCCTTGCGGGTCTGGTCCGCATACTTCTTCTGTCTGTCTTGGGCCGCTACCAGCCGTCCTCTTATGAGCTCGATAGTTTCTCTTGTCTGTTGGACCAGTTCAGGCCCTAAAATCTTCCGCTCTCCAACTTCTTCCCAACACAAGGGAGACCGACATCTTCGTCCGTATAAAGCTTCATATGGGGGCATGCCTATACTCGCATGGTAACTATTGTTGTAGGAAAATTCGATCAGCGGCAAGTGGTCATCCCAACTTCCCTTAAAATCAATAGCACATACCCTCAACATGTCCTCGATGGTCTGGATGGTTCTCTCACTCTATCCGTCAGTTTGGGGATGGTATGCAGTACTCATGTTTAACTTGGTCCCCACACAATCCTGAAAACTTCTCCAGAACCTGGAGTTGAATCTCGGGTCTCTATCTGATACAATGCTCACAGGAACCCCATGTCGAACCACAATCTCCTTTAAGTAAATATCCGCCAGCTTATCGAAAGTATATCTCTCGTTGATTGGAAGAAAATGTGCTGACTTGGTCAACCTATCGATAATTACCCAAATGGCATCATGATTAGTCTTGGTCCTTGGTAATCCGACCACAAAGTCCAATGCAATTTGCTCCCATTTCCACTCGGGTATCTCTAAGGGTTGCAACAATCCACTGGGCCTCTGGTGTTCGGCCTTCACTCTTTGACATGTCAAGCATTTACTTACCCACTCTGCCACGTCTTTCTTCATATTAGGCCACCAATAGTATTCTCTCAGATCTCTATACATCTTAGTGCCTCCAGGGTGAATTGAGTACCTCGAACTATGAGCCTCTTGCAAAATCTCGTCTTTTAATTCTTGAACGTTCGGGATCCATATCCTAGATGCGTACCTCATAATTCCATTCCCGTCCTTCTCAAACTTAATTTCCTCGCCAGTCAAAATTTTCTCTATCGAATTCTTTTCTTCTTCTATCTTTTTTTCCTGGCATAACTTAATCTTTTCCAATAGCGGTGGTTGGACTTTTATTTCCATTAGACTCTCTTGTCCAATTCCTGGTAACCTCACTTCAATCTCCAGTTTCTCAAGGGCCTTGATCAATTCGTCCACTAACGTTATCATCTTAAGCTTCTCCTTTCGGCTAAGTGCATCGGCCACCACATTGGCCTTTCCTGGGTGATGAATCTCACAATCATAATCTTTGATTAGCTCTAACCATCTCCTCTGCCTCATGTTTAACTCTTTCTGAGTGAATATGTACTTTAAGCTCTTGTGATCCGTGTAGATTTCACACTTTTCTCCGTAAAGATAATGTCTCCAGATCTTCAAAGCAAAAACTATCGCTGCTAATTCCAAATCATGGGTGGGGTATCTTATCTCATACTCTTTAAGTTGTCTAGACGCATAAGCAATCACCTTACCGTGCTACATAAGCACACACCCTAAACATTTATGGGATGCATCGCTATAAATTACAAAATCTCCCTTATCATCAAGTAGGGATAGTACTGGTGCTGTCACCAACCTCTTTTTCAACTCTTGGAAGTTCTCTTCGCATTTTTCAGTCCACACAAACTTCTCGGTCTTGCCAGTTAGTCGGGTCAAAGGGGCTGCTATCTTTGTAAAGTCTTGAACAAATCTCCTATAGTAGCCAGCCAGTCCTATGAAACTTCTCACCTCTGTCGGAGTGGTTGGTCTCTCCCAATTTGATACAGCCTCTATTTTGGCTGGGTCCACTAGAATGCCTTGTTCGCTAATCACATGCCCTAAAAACTGAACTTCCTTTAACCAAAATTCGCACTTTGAGAACTTAGCGTACAACTTTTCTTCTCTCAATGCTCCCAATACAATCCTCAAGTGCTCTGCATGTTCCTCCTTCGTCTTGGAATAAATCAAAATATCATCGATGAAGACTATAACACACTTGTCCAAGTATTTCTTGAAGACTCGATTCATTAAGTCCATGAAAGCTGCAGGGGCATTCGTTAACCCAAATGACAACACTAAGAACTCATAGTGTCCATACCGGGTGCGAAAGGCCGTCTTCGGTATATCTTCTGGTTTAATCTTTAACTGGTGGTACCCGGTCCGCAAATCAATCTTAGAGAAATAAACTGCATCTTTCAATTGGTCAAACAGATCATCTATCCTGGGCAAGGGATACTTATTCTTTATAGTCACCTTGTTCAACTCCTTGTAGTCTATACATAATCTCATGCTGCCGTCCTTTTTCACGAATAACACCGGGGCTCCCCACGGTGACACACTAGGTCTTATCATCCCTTTATCCAACAACTCTTGTAACTGAGTGGCCAGCTCTTTCATCTCCACTGGGGCTAGCCGATATGGGGCTTTCGAAATTGGGGCCGTACCCGGAACTAAGTCTATAGCAAACTCGATGTCCCTATCGGGTGGTAGTCCGGGAAGATCGTCTGGAAATACGTCCGCGAACTCATTAACGACAGGGATTTCCCTGCAGGTTTGGTGCCTCTTTCTTGGTATCCTTCACATAGGCTAAATAGGCTTTGCATCCTTTACGTAACAACTTCTTAGCTTGAATCATAGTCAGGAACTTTTGGCTTTGCCGTTTTCCACTAAACACTACTTCTTCATCCCTTGGCAGTCTCAAACTTACTTTCTTCTTGAGACAATCAATCTGGGCTCCGTGGGTTGTTAACCAATCCATACCTACTATTACGTCAAACTCCCCTAGTTTAAAAGGTATTAAGTCTACCCTAAAGTGTCGCCCTTCTATTTCTAGGTCACAACCTGGACATACTTGGCTAACTGGAATAATTTCATGATTAGCTATCTCTATTTGCAATCTGTCTTTCAATGGTTCAGTCTTAAGGCCTAACTGACATACAAAATCTAGAGATATGAAACACTTGGTAGCTCCCGAATCAAATAAAACATTTGCCTTAACTAAGTTGAGTAGTAGAGTACCTGCAATCACATCCGTGTTCCTCTCGGCATCCTGCACCGTCATGTTAAAAGTTCTTGCAGTAGGGGCCTTGTTAGAAGCAGTTCCACTCACTCTCGATGCAGCTGGCCCAGAGGACATACATTCCCTCATTCGGTGCCCTGGTTTCCCACATTTGAAGCAATTACCTCCGACACTCGGGTTGTTACTAGTTCTGCGACAGGCGTTAGCATAATGCCCTGTCAGCCCACACTTGAAGCATTTCACATCTTGCAAGTTACACACACCCGCATGTTTCCTTCCATATTTATTGCATTCTGGGGGTTGGGCTCGGGATGGGGTAGAGTAAGACGATCCCTGTGGTCGGCCGCCCTGGCCCACACTCCAACTTTCAGCTCTCTTGGTTCCAAAGTTCCCGCTGGGTTGGGACATCGTTCCTCGCTTAAATTTGCTCAGAAAGCTCCCACCAGCAGAGTTTCCTATTCGCTATCCAACTTCCTCTTCTTTCCTTCCCTCTCTTTCTGCATCTGTTCAGTACCAGCCTCAACAATTGACGCTTTCTGTACCAGGGTGGCATAGTCTGTCAGCTCAAGAACCGCAACACGATTCTGAATCCATTATTTTAGCCCTAATTGAAACCTTCGGGCCCTTTTTGCCTCAGAGTTCACATATTCCGGCACAAACCTCGACAGCTCAGTAAATTTGGCCTCATACTCGGCCACCGTCATATTTCCTTGCTTCAGCTCCAAAAACTTCAGCTCCATTTGTGTCTCCATGAACCTAGGAAAGTACTTCTCCATGAACAGCTCGCTAAATCTCTCCCAGGTTACCACACCTCTTCCTTCCAAATTCTTCTTAGCTTCCCACCAATAGTTCGCCTCACCCTTCAGAAGGTAAGTGGCGAAAACAGTCTTCTGCTCCTCAGCGACACCTAGTATCTCGAAAGATTTTCCATTTCCTTCAGCCAGGCCCTTGCCTCGACAGGGTCGGCAGTTCCTTTAAATTCTGGGGGTTTCAGGGATTTAAAGTTCCGGAAAGCATTAGCATTAGCATTTTGGGGTGGTTGCTGAACTGGGGGACGGTCCAAGTTCTGCCTAAGTAACTCCATGAACTGTTCCATTGGGCCTCCCCTAGGATGTTCTACCTCTCGGGTATCTTCACCAGCTTCTTCTTCTTCATACTCAGAGTCATCAAACAAGTTATGATCGTTGCCCTCATTCTCACTCAGGTTGGCATTCTCCCCTTCATGGTTCTGGTGGCCTCCGGCTCCATGGTGGCTACCCTGGCCCTCAGAACTGATCGGGTGAGCTCGAGTGTTCATTCTTCTGGGTGGCATGATTCTGATAATAAAACAAGAAGGGGTAAGGGTTTTCCAATTACCTGACAGCGTTTGCACGGGTCAGGAGCGTATCGTTCCTCCTCATAAGGGTGGAAGTGCAAAAGTTTTAATAATCCGATGTTGGAGATAAAATGTCAAACATTTTTGGGGAAAAATCCCTTTGGGATGCGAAAACATTTACAAGAGTTTTCAAAACTTCGAAACCTCAAAAATATTTTTCAAAATTTCAAAACAATTTTTTTTTTTTGAAAAATTTATTTTTAAAGATTGTAGGAACATTTTTGGAAATTGTAGAAAACAATTTGAAATTGCATATCGTAAATTTGAAACAGTATGGTTGTATTTGTGGCTTGTAGCAATTGTATAATCACAGTTGTATATCAAAACAGTAAAGCATGGCATCGGAAAGTAAAGTAGTTGAGGCAATATTAAGGAAACTGAAACTAAATAAGTACGGTACAAGGGTTATCACAAAGTTTGGATGTTAGAGCCAAATACATAGTTCCGATGTCAAAGTCTAGCAAAAGTGGAACAAATACAAATACATCATCCGAATAGTCAGGCTACACAAAAGTAGGGCTACATCCATACATACTACCCGAAGTCACATCTACATATCTGTAGGTCAGTCTACTCATCCACTGGTCAGAAAGGATACCACTGCACAAGTCAACTATCCCGCAAAATCGACACACTAATGTCATCTGAGCCTAGGGGACTGAGCTATCAGTAACGCATCACGGGGCCGCGCCGCGACGGAGCAAGGTCCTCACTCGGGCAAATGCACGACGCACAACACGCCTAGCATCCCTAGCCTGGATCACTCCGCCCCCGCGGATCCCTAAACCAAGAATCCTATCGCGACTCCTCATCTCAATCCTGTGGAGTCGAGCCCTAGTCCTCCTAGCAACAGCGGTCCTCATCTCAGCCTGGATCCTCAAGCGCGCCTCACGCTCCTCCACTAGTGCCCGCCTCGCCTCGTTAAGCCGGGCCTCTGCAGATAGTAAGTCTCGGGTCAGGAACTGTACCACGTAAGTATGCTCAGTACCCGACAATGGGGGTAGGTCCATCGGTGGAGGTGGTATGACAGGAATAGGAGTAGGTGCAGCAGCAGCAGCAGGAGCAGGAGCAGTAGCAGGGGTAGGGTCAAGCTCCTCCTCGCCAGAAGTGTCATCCTCAGAGTCACCGTCCGATGAAACAGGGCTAGATGTCTGTGGAGAAGGTGGGGGTGACACAACACGACCCTCGCCGGATCTCACACTCTCCTCATCAATAGCTACAGGAGATGGGGTAACAGGCTCTGGCTCAGGCTCAAAGGGCTCCTCAACGGGATCCTCATCATCAGTACTCTCTATCAGTGTAATCCAGGGGCCAAGCTCGGAGTCAGCACCCATATCCTCCTCAGGATCCTCGGTCTCTCGCATCAGTGCCTCATCATGCTCTCTCTTGAAAGCCTCAGGGTCTGGTATCTCCTCCATCTACAGAAGGGAAATAAGGTGGGTCACTAACCATAAAAGACGGGTTTAGGAGTAGTTCCCTCACGGGCCTTAAAGTCAGGGCTATATCCGATAACCCGACTACAAACTCGATGAGAGTTCTAATTATTATTAATGTTATTATTAAGGTTATCGTTATTGTTATTATTATTTGGGTTGCTTTCTTAAATTACTATCGCTTCTGAGAACTGTAACCTCGCTCTGATACCATTTCTGTGACGCCCCCAGATCCGGGGTCGGAGATCTAGGCGCTCACGGTCCATTTTCCATTAGTAACATACCTGTTCTTGCACATAATATATATAACACAGCCATCGACCCCACAATAAACTCACACCACACTCACACACACAGGTTAGAGCCTCAGAAACGTCACACATTGATTAAACAGTAATAAAGTCATCAGAGTTATTACAAACCGAATTAAATAGTATTTATGCTACCAGCAACACTTCGATATGAAGCGAAGTTGGCGGCTTGAAAGTTTGTTACGATACACTGCCTTGCACAGGTCATACTGATAAATAAAACGAACTAACAAAAGCTGCCAACTAATCCGGCTAATGGGGCCTACCGGTGGAATCTCGAGTGGTGGCTCGGGTCTAGTCACCTGCTTTCGAACAGTCTGCCTGGGTCTGGCCATTTCGCTTAGCTGTTGTGTTTGTAAAATTTGAAAACAAGCAAGAGTGAGCAACTATAGCTCAGCAAGAAATATATGTATAAGGTAAACAATATAGCATTTCATATGATTGGCAGTTGATATACTTATTTGTTTCAATCAGTTATAAAATCACTTATCATAGTTGATAAATCTCGAAGGTGCAACAATATGTGCCCTTGTTTTCAAAATAAACTTGCAGTTCTAGATACTGCATTGAATCAACATCTTTCTCATCAAAATAGAACACTATCAGCAACTTGGCACAAAAGCCTAAGAAGCAGTGTCAAAGCATTTTTCCAAAATGGAGGAATGGGACACTTAAAGAAAACACAAAACCTGACAAGGATTGACGATGATCAGTCGCCACATCCAAGTCCAATCATCCGCGGGTCTTCTCTACCGGTAGAAGGATATAAACTACATCCGTAACTATCCCTCGGGTGAAAACTACATCCGTAATCACCCTCGATGAAAACTACATCCGTAATCATCCTTCGGCAACACCTGGGCCGGAATAATAAGTGATGGACCGCCTGGCTCACGGTCGCTTACACATCCCGGGAATCGTTCGTCAACGGTTCCCACACCTGCCAGAGTCCCTCTTTCTTTTCTTTTAAAACTTGATTTTGATTGAAAACAGAGTAATTGAGGTCCGACATCAGTCGACCGATGATTCTTGAAATCATACAAGAAGCAAAATCTGACCGGGGGTTTTCGAAAATGTTTTGAGTTCGAAAGAGTTCGAGTTTGAAAGTATTAAAAAGTATCTTGGATTAACTTTGTCTTTAAAGAATGAACAATAATTAATAAATAATATTTTAAGATTTAATATTAATAATTAATAAAATAGTTATTCGATAAAATAAACTTTTAACCCAAGATAGGGTTTCGAGTATTTACGAAGACATAACAATAGTTATTTGAGTATACGATACCACCCGAATGACCCTTCGGGTTTTCGCAATCTAGATAAGATATAATAATATACCGCTCCCCGGTCAATAGTATATACGGACCGCTACGACCTCTATTGCTAGAGTCGTTGTCCGAAGAAAACATTTCAATCTAAGTTCAAGGGGTAAAAGCATACATATACTTGTTCAATCTCAAATGCATCAATACTTCGATAAACATAGCATTTGATATACTTTGAAAACTACAAACACAACAGTAAAAGTCCTTGTATATGGATAAGTTTTGAAAAGTAAACTTGCCTTGGTTTGGTTGGGGTGGTCGAGCGTGCGGATTCGAACGATCTATACATAAGCAATAATCGTTCGTTAGTACCTTAACAATATCTCTTTAATTATGGGGTTTTAAGGGGGTACGAAATTAACTTAACGACTTCGTCTTACGACTCCCTAGCCCCACTATAGGTCCATGTCATCACTCGATTACGCTCGTCACTTACTCGACTTAATTTAGTTACCACGTTCGAATCATAACCACTAACCCTAGAATCATGTTCCACTAATCGACTTTTTCCATTGCGCGAATTTTACTCTAGCATTTTTATAAAATCCAAAAATTCATATTTTAATCCAATTCCTTTTGGGTGGTCTTCACCACTGCATTCCCTACATTCTCAAATTTTTCCATGATCCCACATATATTTTAAGGTGTTTAAACAAGGTTCACAAGGGGGTCACTTAATGCAGTCCATAGTCCAGAAACAAAATTCACTCCTCCGGCCATAACTAAAATTCTACACATCACCTAGCCATGAACCTTACATTTCCAGAAACTACATTAAATTATCTTTCCAGAAATATATGGTAGGACATCAGGGGACATCATTTGGGGGTTCAAAATCGTGCTACAATACAGATCAAAGTTCCTGGACAAAACTTAGCAAGCTCAAACTACTTAGATCAATCATTTTTCATACTTCCATAACATAATCAACACTTAATACACTTAGATCATGGTTCATAACACTCATGGAGATATATATATATTAACCATAGTCATAAAAGTCACAATCTCAACATCAAAACTCAAGATCCATGCTATCCAATACATACACAACCAAGATTAGTCCTAAAACACATGGATCTACTACCATACTTTATAAACAATACATAACCAAAAGGGTTTATGATTTGTATACCTTCTTGAGTAGCTAAAGACCTTGGGTGAGCTTTACAACAACTAAGAACACTTGGATGAGCCCTCACAAACCTTAATCCTTCAAGATCTAAAAGATAACAACTTTGGTTAACACTCCTTCAATCCTTCAACAATTTTTATCTCAAGATTCAATGGATGAAATGCTATGAAATTGATACCATACCTCTATTATAATGCAAGGAAGCCCTAGGATTTTTTGCTTGGGTTTGTAGGTGAGGGAAAGATGGAGAGAAAATCTCTCTCCTCCTCCTCTTGTTGCTTCGGCCGAGAGCTTCTATGGGGGGAGAGTGTTTTGGTTTGAAAGGAAATAAAATGATATGTATGGTATGTATTATTGTGGGGGTTAGATAAGGTTCACATGTTACCAAGCTAGGGTCTAGGTTGTCTCCCCATGCCCTATTGTCCCCTAAGTTACAACACCCATCACACATGTCACTATTCACTTCTACTTTATGCTTTTCTAGTTTCTTTTCCTAACTAGCTAGTTACATGACACTTGCATGTAATTTCTTTCCTTGTATTATTATTCTCCCACCAATCCTTGTTATTTAATCTTTACTTCGTATCGTATCTTAATTATTCTCTCGTAATAATATTTTGTCTCATAGAGATTTCCCCTATAATTCCTTAAGTACTTATTGTGTAAATTCCTCGAATGTCCATAATTCCTCGTCACAATTCTTAATAAATCCTTTAATACTCTAACCATTCTCAAATCCAAGTTTTGTAAATATTAATAACAATAAGACTCCTGCCTTCACAATCTCCCTTTATATCTTACATAATAAATGCAACAACGCAGTTTCTCAGACAATCAATTCTATTAATCAACAGGGATGACTAGAAAGGTTCCATAATGACAATGTCACAAGATATTAAATAAAAGGAAATATTACCAAAAATTAGGGTTCTTACATCGGTGACAAAAAGAGTTACACAAAAGGGTGCATAACGAGATAACTTGAAAATGTGATTCGACTTAAGTGAAGTTTATGCTTAGACTTTTAGAAGGTGTTAAGTGGTTAATCTCGAATGTTCTGATTGTTTATAGATCATCGAGTAGACCCAAGACACGCTATCTCTACCCACACCCGATTTCTAGGCAAGTTTCCAATACCTTGGAACTATTGTTGTGATAATATGTATATTTGTGTTTCTGATACATATGCCATAACATGCATTCCTATTGTCAAATTATATTATGCTACCTGTTCCCTGAATTGATATTGGCTTATAGACTAGATACGAATTATCAGTTATAAGCTGGATTGTTTTGGTAAGACCATTAGCGAAGGGCATATGATATTCATTCTTAAATATAGACCGGGAGTTGGTATTTTGAGAAATATGAAGAGTCGTGGAAACCCGGAGGGATTCCAACGGCAGATTATTATTTATTTTGAGGAATGTTCCATAAAGTATCAATTACTTGGAAATCTTTCGAGGAATGTTATTCGAGTATTATCTCAGTCTAGAGATATTAAATGAATGTTAGTTTCGAATATTCATTTAGAGTTGATTATTTAATGAATATTATTTTGATATTCATTGAAATTTTATTTATTAAATGAATATTACTTTCGAATATTCATTTAAGATTTTATGTACTTGATGAATATTATTTTTAAAATATTCATTGGAAGTTCTATTTACTTAAGGAATATTATTTCGAATATTCTTTTAAAGTTTTGATTACTAAATGAATATTATTCGGATATTCATTTAGAAGATTATTTACTAAATGAATATTATTTTCAAATATTAATTTAAGGTTTGACTTATTTATTGAATATTATTTTAAATATTTATTGGAGTTTAATTATTCAATGAATATTATTTTGAATATTCATTTAAGGAGGGATTTATTTAGTAAATAATTCTATATATTCATTCGAGGATTACTTACAAGAAATATTATGATTTAATGATATTCCGTAATTATTATTGAGTTAATAGATATTCTTGAAATATTTATTTAATTCTTTTAAATTCTTTTTAAAATGATTTATATTATTCGGAGATTATCTTTCACCTCCAGATATTATGTAAAATATTTCGGAGTCTTTTTACGACTATTTTATCAAGGAAAGGTTCCCAACTCTTTATTTTTCATTTAAATCTATCTTAAAAGGATTTAAATGCTCGCTCAAACTTCCCTATTATAGGGGAACCTACTTGAGCAATGTTATTTATCTTGTTGACTTCCCGGTCATAAATCTTGTAAAACTATTCTTTTCACTCGCAACTTGGTTGCTGTTTATCAATTGAATCTTTGAGTAACCTTCTCATCATTCGAGGGGTAAGATTATTGGAACAAGATGGTATCCTTTAACAAGCAGCAGCTTGGGAGAAATGATGTTGAATTTTCCTTTCCAACTAGATACGACTACTTTGTGGAGTCTTATCAATAAGTATCATACTTGGGGAAAGGGGGACAAACTTTACGTTCAGAGTCGTGAACTTCTTTTCGAACTTAGAGTCATGTAAGAGGCCGAGTAGCGCCGGTCCATTCCATTGGCCCAACCGTTGGCCGGGGAGATCTAACAGGGCGGTAGACAAGTAAATCCTTCAGCTCTTCCTTCTACCGGTAGTAAATCTAAAATGAGCTGTACAATCTGCGACTGATCATCGTAAGGAATGGAACAGCAGGCGCGGTGAATACTCCAGCATTAGTTCATCATTTAAATTCTTTTATTTTCTGCAACATTATCATTGTTGGCAGTATTGGAAAAGTATTCATAGTTGGAATTGCAATATTTTTCCTGCAAGTTCCTCTTTTATGATAAATGATAATATCTGGCTTATCTTTGACATAGCAGATATTCCCACCTATATATGCATTTCGAGTTACCTTGTAACTTCATCGTTTATGTTATACTGGCATCATTTCCGTAAATGCATGGCATATGGTTTAAAAGATACTTTTGAACTGTTATATATTATCGATCAGTTATACATTATTGTTGGTGGGCTATTGCTCACTCTTGCTTTATTATTATATCACAACAACAACTAGACCAGATGACTCGCATAAGATGCACTCGATGCTGGCGAGGACGATGAGACTACCAGAGCTGAAGAAGAAGCCATTGGTAGGATAGATTCATTCTTTCAGTACCAAGTATCTGGGTTGGTATGACTTATGAAAATGGATGGCAAAGAGTATGTATTCATATTGTAATTCTTTTTGGTTGTAAGAACTCAAAATGTGATTAATAAAATTTGATTGTTACTCTGATTTCATCTCTGGGACTATAACGGGTGTGTTTTATATTTTTGTGTTGGGTCATAAAGATGTAATTTATTTTATGTTGAAGTAAGTTCAAGTATTGTGGACAGAAATGGAGACCGTAACGACCGGATCCCGGACCCCGGATCTGGGGGTGTTACATCTACACCAAGAGTTAAGGTTGATTTAACTCAATCAGAACCCCTAGGTAGTAAGGGCTTGAAAAATAAGAAAAAGGCTAACAAGGCAGGACCCAAGAAAACTTGGGTACCAAAATCAACTTGATTTGATTTTGATGTGTGCAGGGACACAGAAAGAATATTTGGTACCTGGATAGTGGTTGTTCTAGGCACATGACTGGAGATTCTACCCTGCTCACTAAGTTTGAGGAGAGAGCTGGCCCTAGCATTACCTTTGGAGACAACAACAAATGATATACTAGAGGATATGGCTTGATTTCACAAGGGAATGTTGTCATTGAAGAAGTAGCACTGGTTGATGGACTTAAGCATAACTTACTAAGTGTTAGTCAACTGTGTGATAAAGGCCAGAATGTCTGATTCATATCTGAAGCTTGTGTCATTTTTAAGAAAAGTGACAACAAGGTAGTGTTGACAGGAGATAGAAGAGGAAATGTGTACATTGCTGACTTCAATTCAACAAATGCAAACATGACTACATGTCTTCTCAGCAAGGCAAGTGTAGATGAAGGTTGGCTTTGGCACAAAAGATTGTCACACTTGAGTTTTAAAGCAATGAATGAGTTGGTAAAGAAGGATTTGGTTAGAGGTATTCCAAAATTGGATTACTCCAAGGATGGATTATGTGATGCATGCCAGAAAGGGAAGCAGAAGAAGGCCTCTTTCAAATCAAAGTCAATGTCATCAATTGATCAACCCTTGCAACTACTTCACATGGATCTCTTTGGACTAGTCAATGTGTTGTCAATCTCAAAGAAGAAATACTGTCTTGTGATTATTGATGATTTCTCAAAATTCTTTTGGACATTCTTTCTGTACTCTAAGGATGAGGCAGGTGAAGTCATTATAAATCACATCAAGATAGTCAACAACAATCCTCTACTCAAAGTAAGGAGAATTAGAAGTAACAATGGAACTGAGTTCAAGAATTCTGTAATAAGAAAGTTTTGTGAAGAAGAAGGAATTATCCAAGAATTCTCTGCACCAAGAACTCCTCAACAAAATGGTGTAGTGGAAAGAGAGAACAGAACTATAATTGAAGCTGCAAGAACAATGCTTAAAGAGTCTAAGCTACAAACATACTTCTGGGCAGAAGCTATAAACACTGCATGCTACACTCAGAATATTTCTTTGGTTAATCAAGCAAAAGGCATGACACCTTATCAACTTTTCAAAGGCAAGAAACCAACAATCAACTTTCTGCATGTCTTTGGATGCAAATGCTTTGTACTAAAAAATCATGGTGAGCATCTTGGAAAATTTGATTCAAAGGCAGATGAAGCTATCTTTGTTGGATACGCAGCTGAAAAATCCTACAGAGTCTACAACCTAAGACTAAACATTGTAATGGAGTCCATACATGTTGTCTTTGATGACAAGAAAATATCTGGTCTAGTAGATGATGGTTTTTATGAGTCTCTCTCATTTGAGACTGAGAGAAGTGGTGAAGAAAGTGAAGATGATGATGAAGAATGGAGATCAAATGGTGTGAGAAACAAACAAGGATCATCAGTTGAAGTGCAGAATGAACCACCTGTTGAAGAGCAACTTACACCATCAGTTGGAAATCAATGAGAAACATCTGTTGATGAATCTGCAAGAACTCCATCAATCTTGAGGGCCATTCACTCAGGGGGAGTTTCTCACAGTCAAAACTCAACAACAAGCCATAATGATCAACACAGAGAAAATGAAGCCACTTCATCAAGGTCAAACTTACTACCACAAAGAAAATGGACCAGGGATCATCCATTTGAGCTTATCATTGGAGATCCTAATGCAAAGGTCCAAACCAGAAGAGCAACTCAAGAAGAATGCTTATATAGCAGTTTTCTATCCAAAGAGGAACCAAAGAGAGTTGAACATGCTCTTCTGGATCCAGACTAGGTTTTAGCAATGCAAGAAGAGCTAAACAAGTTTGAAAGAAATGAAGTATGAAAACTTGTACCCAAACCTAAAGATAAATCAGTGATTGGCACTAAGTGGGTATTCAAGAACAATATGGATGAGAATGGCATAGTCACAAGGAATAAAGCTAGATTAGTTGCTAAAGGCTATTGTCAAGAGGAAAGAATTGATTTTGAAGAAACCTTTGCTCCAGTGGTAAGGTTAGAAGCAATAAGGATCTTCCTGGCCTATGCAGTGCATGCCAATTTCAAAGTCTATCAAATGGATGTCAAGAGTACATTTCTGAATGGTATTCTAGAGGAGGAGGTGTATGTTAGTCAACCGCCTGGTTTTGAAGATCCAGACTTTCCAGAATATGTGTTCTTTCTACTCAAAGCACTCTATGGCCTGAATCAAGCACCTAGATCCTGGTATGACACACTCTCACAGTTCCTTATAGAGAATTACTTCATTCGAGGTACTATTGATAAAACTCTCTTTTATATAAATGTTAATGGCTCTATGATACTTGTCCAAATTTATGTAGATGATATAATATTTTTGGGTCTACAGATGAGAAACTTTGCAAGAGATTTGCCAAACTCATGCAAAGTAGATATGAAATGAGTATGATGGGTGAATTAACTTATTTTCTTGGTTTACAAGTTAAACAAGTGAATGAGGGAATTTTTATAAGTCAAACAAAATACATTTATGATCTTTTAAAAAGGTTTGATTTAGCAGATTGCTCTTCTGCAAAAACACCCATGGCCACTGCCACTAAGCTTGAACTGAATACTAAGGAAAAGAAGGTGGACATGACAAGCTATAGGGGCATGGTTGGATCTCTTTTATACTTAACAGCTAGTAGACCTGATATTATGTTTGCTACATGTGTATGTGCAAGATTTCAAGCTGATCCTAGGGAATCTCACTTAGTAGCTATTAAAAGGATTTTCAGATATCTCAAGGGAATACCAAACCTTGGCATTTGGTACCCTAGAGATTCTGGTTTTGATCTAATTGGTTACTCAGATGCAGATTATGCAGGTTGCAAAATGGATAGAAAAAGTACCATAGGAACCTGTCAATTCTTGGGAAACAAGCTGGTCTCATGGTTCAATAAGAAGCAGAACTCAGTATCTGTTAGGAATAATTCACAAGTTGTGATGTTAAGAATAGAATTTTGCTAATACTTCTTGTATATCCTGATCTTATAAAGGATTTAGCACTTTGTATAGGATATATGTGTTAAACAGTAATCTGTAGAATTTAGTCAGGAACAGTGCGTCAGAGACTACATGTCAGGAACAGAGGAGCAAATCCTGATACATTAAGTCAGATCCTGATCAAATACTGATGGGATAATCAGATCCTGATGCAATGGGAAATCCTGATATCAGTCGTGTTACTGATGATGTCAGTCGTGTTACTGATGATGTCATTATGGATGCTACAGAAACTGGCAAGTGCTATAAAACAGGATCTTTGTTTTGGAAAATAAGCAAGAAGATATCGTGAAGGAAACGAATTCTCTATTGATGGAAACTATCAACTGGACGGCAGAACATTGTCATAGATAGATTATAATTCTGTTATTAGTTGATAGGTAGCAATATAAATACTCTCTCAATATCATTGTAAAAAGAGTGGGTGAGCAAGTAAGTTCGTAAGATTTGTATTCGAGAGTTCAAAACAAACAGAGAGAGAGATTTATATTGTCAGCAGCTGCTAAAGGTATTGTACACCTTTGGTAGAGTTTGTATTTGATTATTTTAATACAAACAAAGTTTGATTTATTCGTTTATTCTTGTTCATATAATCAAGCAAAATCAGACATGATTATATAACTTGTATTCAACCCCCCCTTCTACAAGTTATTCGAGTTAACAATTGGTAGCAGAGCAGGTTGATTTCGAAAAATCATAAAGATCTGCAATCATGTCTGGTTACAAGGATGGTAATACTAAGATCCCTATGCTCACGAGAAACGAATATACTCTATGGGAAGTGAAGATGTTGCATCACTTGGAAGCAACAGATCCTGATTATCTTGACAGAATCAGAGATGGGCCTTTTGTTCCAACAAGGCTTGTTCATCAAGCAACTGTTGAAGGAAAAGTTGTTCCAGAACATACAGCAGAGAAACCTAAATCTGAATGGACAGATAAGGAAAAGGAGAACGTTCTTAAGGATGCTAAAGTGAGAAACATACTATTTAACAGTCTTGATTCTGTTCTCACTAACTATGTTCTCTCTTGTAAGACTGCTAAGGAGATATGGGACAATCTAAAGGTTCATTGTGAAGGAACAAAACCTGTCAGGAAGAATATGAGGACACTTCTCATACAACAGTATAAGTACTTTGAATCCAAGTCTGGTGAGTCACTTACTGACACCTTTGATAGGTTTACTAAACTCATCAATGAGATGGCCATGCATGGTAAATATTATGACTTGGAGGATATGAATACTAAGTTCATGAAAGCTCTTCCTGATTTCTACAATGAGAAGATATCTGCAATTGAGGAAGCTAATGACCTTGATGAGATATCATTAGAAGCAGTTTATGGAAAATTGAGAGCTTATGAACTTGACAGGCAGCAGAAAAAAAGCAGGAGTGAAGGAAAGATGAAAATTGTTGCACTCACTACTCAGTCTGAATCAAAGAAGCTTCCAGAAGAAAAGTCTGAATCTACTGAAAGAGACTTGAGGAAGAAGAAGAGCAAAGAAAGTTCTGAGTCAGAGACTACAGATATAGACTCTGAAGATAATGATTCTGAATCAGAGGTGCAAGAACTCTTTGCTATGTTTGCTAAAGCTTTCAAGAAAGGAAGATTTAACAGGAGAAGATTTAGCAAAGGCACTTTTCAGAAGAAAGAGGAGAAGAAGAATGACAAAGGCAAGAGTACAATTATCAAGCTTGATAAAGCCAAGATCAAGTGCTTTAACTGCAGTGAGCTTGGACACTTTGCTAGTAAGTGCAAGAAGCCTAGGAATTGAGGAAAGGTTAATGCACTCATGGTCACACAGAAGGATTGGGCAGACTCCAGTGATTCTGAAGATGAATTGGATTATGAAAACATTGCATTGATGGCAAGTGCTTCAGACAAGCCTGGATCTCCAAAGAAAACTTCTTCATCTTCTGTTAAGGTATCACTTCACTCTCTTGATTCGTTCGATAGCTTAGATTCTGATGATATTAGATCTATTCATGTTGAGTTTAAGAATCTTATGACTAATTTCAAAATTCTTGCTTGTGAAAAAGAAGAACTCAAGGCTAAGAATGATGAATTAGTTAGTACAAATAATTTTCTTGAATCTGAGTTAAATCAAATGGAAGAATATAAGTTAAGTTCTAATAAAGATAAGCATGATTATGGTGTTATTCTTGAGGCTTATGACTATTCCAGAAAAGAACTAGAGGAAGAGAGAGATGTGATTAAAATCATTAACAATTATGGTAAAAAGACTCAAGAAATCATTGAAAATCAAATTTTGGGTAAAGTTAATGGTTTAGGTTTTGATAAGGCTAGGCAAGAAAATACAGTAGCTATTGTCAATGACGATAGTAAAACTGAAGCTAGCACATCTAAGTCTGAAGGTAAGAAGATAGTTTCTGAACCTAAACATGTTAAATTTGTTGATTCTAAAGGTACCCCAGTTGTGCACAAAAGAATTAACAATAGCAATTCAAATGAGAGAGTGTTAGAAAAACCTAGGAATGTAAACATAGGTTTTCTGTCAAAGTCTCAGTTGAAACAGAGACTAGAAAGTATTTCAGAGTCTAGCAAGATCAGAAGAAATAGGAATGGAAAAGAAGGTATTAACAAAGAAAATAATTACAAGAATGTACCTCATGCACCTAGGAAGAAATGTTATAAATGTGGAAATCACAATCATTTAGCCCAAGACTGCAATCAAAAACCTTCTTGGAAAACTGAGTCCAGATTCCCCAAGACTCAGAGAATTCAATACCAACCACAAGAACCCTGTTATCATTGTGGTAGTTTACTTCATTCCATTTATATGTGTAAGGAATATCATGAACTGTATTATGACTATTATTCTCTGAAATCTGAAACTCCTAGTCACAAACAATTTTTGAAATCTAAGTCTAAGGTTGACTCTGCAACAGGTAAATCAAAAGCAAAATCTTCAAAGCCTGTTGGTTCAAAAGTTAGTAAGAAAGGATCCAATCAAAGTTGGGTCCTAAAAAATTCTAACTAGCTACTTTTTGTTTGAAGGGCAGTGGAAAGAAGCATTCAATTATCTTGGACAGTGGATGCTCTGGACATATGACTGGAAAGAAGTCCCTGCTTACAAAGTTTGAGAGGAAAGCTGGCCCAATAATATCCTTTGGAGATGGCAACAAAGGAGAAACTCTGGGATATGGCTCAATTATTTTGGGGAATGTCATCATAGAAAATGTAGCACTGGTTGAAGGCTTGAAACACACACTTTTAAGCATAAGTCAACTGGGTGATAAGGGTTACCAATCAATCTTTGACAGTAAGGGATGCAAAATCTTGAATATGAAGAATGGATACATTGTTCTGACTGGTCAGAGACATGGTAACATATATGAAACCAGCTTGAGTGACACATCTAAAGGAACTGTCAGATGTCTTTACAGCAAGGCATCCAATGATGAAAGCTGGAACTGGCACAAGAAGCTCTCACATCTCAACTTCAAGAAGCTTAATCAACTTGTTAATCATCATCTGGTGAGAGGCCTACCTCAGGAAAATTATGTGAAAGATGGACTTTGTGATGCTTGTCAGCTTGGTAAACAAAGAAGAACCACTTTCAAGAGCAAGACAGAAAATTCAATTACTGAACCATTTCACATGCTGCATCTTGATTTATTTGGTCCAGTAAACATTATGTCTATTAATAAGAAAAGATATGCTCTAGTTATAGTGGATGACTACACAAGGTTCACGTGGGTATTCTTTCTACACAATGATGTGGCAGAAATGTGTAAAATTTAAATCGCAAGCGCACGATCTCGTTTTAGTATTTTAGATTCGATCCACAGGGACTAATATTTTCGCGATCCTTAATTCCTAATTTAGGAGGACTAGAACAATTAATTTGAGGTGATTTTAATTTAACTAATTAACAATTTATGAATGGAAATCTAGATGAAAGAAGTTACACTACATGACTAAACAATGGAACTTAAAATATGGAAATGGACTAAAAGCTAAATGGGCTGGAATGGAGCTGGGCCAGGATTTGAACCAATTTAAACATGGGCTAGAAATTAAAAACCAAAGGAATTTAGTATTAGATTACAACTACGTAACTAGTAGCACTATTAAATCTACTTAAACATTAATGCCAAATTTAATTCACACTAATTAAGACATTGTAAGCCCTAAATAAATGCAATGATTAAACTAATGTTTGACAATGATTACCGAATAACTAAACTAATGATTAGGCAATATAAAAATCAAACAAATTGTACCATGCTGAGACTTTCTAAAATGCAATACACGGACTTAAATTAATGGAATTGGGTTGGCAAATGACCCAGAAAATTATTTGGGCCCAGGTACTTTGTGAGAACTCATTCATGGACAACATTTCACAGGAGGCAACTGATAAGGCCTAGAAACTATTAAATAACCAAAACTTAGAAACGCAGCACTGCACTCAAATACAAGTAACGCGAACTCAGAAATGAACTCGACAACTCGGTAACACAGAAAACTTTCAATTTTGAATTAACGAATTCGGAACAGAAAATTTTACAGAGAAGAATTGGGTTTCGAAGGGAAAGAACAGGGAAAGGGCGCGTGTTTGCAGCTTCGAATTAAAACTAAAAAAACGAAACAGAAAATTTAAAAACCTTTTTTTTTTTGAAAATCAAAAATAAAAATAAAAAGATCAACTAGAAAATTAAAATTACACTAAAATGAAGATTTGGAATTAAAATTGTCCACAATAAAATGGAAATTTAAAGGGACAAAATTAAAATTAATAACTAAGAACAAGAATTAAAATGAAACTTGAAATTGCATACAAATAAAAAGTGTTTACAAGGAAAAAACTATAACTATAATTTGGGAGTGAACTAGAACTAACCTCATTCTAAGATGATTTTACAAATGAAGGATGAGGCTATTTATAGAAAATAATTAGGGTTTTTGGTAGGTATGGGCTAATATTAGCCATTGATGAAATTTTGGTTGGCTAAATCTTGGCCATTCATTTTGGTGGGCTACAAAGATGCACCACCCTCCCTAGCTTTTCATTTTTCTTCCATTTTGGTCCTTCTTTTCCTTCTTTTGTCATTTATTTCTTTATTTTGCAATTTCTTCAATTTTTCTTGAATTTCCTGAAATACAACAAAATAATTTATTAAAATACGAATTCAAACAATAAATAGGTAATAAAAATATGCAAAATTATGCACTTATCAAATGCCCCCATACCTATCTTTTGCTCGTCCTCGAGTAAAACAAAAAAAGAAAAATGCAGAATTAAAAACCTATACTCACTGTCGTAGGAATCACGGGTAATTTTAGGTTTACCAACCCGTTAAACCCATAGACGATCTCTACAGGAGGAGTGTTGTCTCCTAAGGGTTTACAGAAGATATACCCATAAAATCTTTGAGATAAGTCAACAAGTATCCAACTTTCCTCTTTCAACCTAGCTTTCATTGGTGTCAACAAAACAATTTTGTAGGAAAATACATGCCTTAAAGATTATTCTAAAATAGCCATGTTATAGGTTCCCACAATCCACTTGATTAGACTCTAAAAATTTACAAAAAATCCCAAGGTGTGTAGTGAATTTAAGGCCTATGATGGATAAAGTGCATACGAACATTTTCTTTTTTTCAACCAATATTGAACTGACCCAATCTCTATTAAAACAAGTATCTAGCCAAACTTCACGTTCTTAGTAGTTAGACCGACCGTGCAATGGTTGAGGTCCCAAAAGACTTATGCATCAATACCCATTTAGCGAGTTTTAGGTCAACAATCCCAGATCACAAGGGACCTTAGGTTGTTAGGCACAAAGTCCCCTCGGACTTACTTACTCGGGTTATCAATGAGCCCAACCTAGCCGATTTCCCTACTAAGAATTTATTATTACAAAATTACACTAGAACTCAACAATTACAAACATTTATTGACTCTTATTCTTTCTTTTTTTTTATGATTTTTTTTAACACTATAGGAACCAAATTTCGCAAAGGTTTGATTCGACATTGTTCTAACATGTGGGTTCTCTCTCAGGTATCGAATAACATTCCTATACAATTCTTCCATCAAAGGTCTTGTGCAAATGTGTCGTCTTGGTCTTTTAAGCAAAAATTTGTTCGACACAAGCTTCATGAGGAAAACCTTACTTGACTACGTTCAAATCATCTAAAGGCATTATACATATAATTTCGAAAAAATAGTCAACACCAACTAGTTCTAGAATTTAAAGAGTGGGAAGGACAACTAAGCTAAAATATCTCTATTTTTGGATTTTTAAAATTTTTCAATTTTTTTGGATTTTTCAATTTTATGTATTTACACTAAAACCCTCCCCCATACCTAAATCATGCATTGTCCTCAATGTATGCAAAATGAACGAGAATAACATAGAAAGGAGGAAATACCTGATAAGGGATGACGGAGAATGACAAACTGCTGAAAAAACTATGAAAGAAACAATTCACACATGCACACAATGTAACTCCCCCATACCTACATTCTACTATGGGAGGTACAAAACAAATATTTACTAACCAATACCTGCTCTCGGAAAAAAAAATTTTGATACACAACCAACATATTTCAGAAACTTACCCACAAAAATAGCATAGACCACTCGAACGATCCGATTAGGCGCAAGAATAAAACTCATATTCTTAACTTCATCCATAGACCACAAAGATGCTTCTTTTTGTTGTTTAAGCAAATTAATTACGATAAGATGTTGGTCATGAATATCATGAGTTTCGATGAAAGATGGAGCACGAGTGGAAAATGAAAAAATAGAAACGGGTGGGGATGGCTCTTCGAAAAATGTTTTACCAACAGAAGTAGGATCACAAGAACTATCCTTATGTTGGGTTTCCCATTTGGAACAAATATTCATCATCTCTCCAAACATCTCTTCCGAGGTCAAATCCTTAAAAGATTCGTGAAGCTCTCGATTAGTCTCGTAATGCAATTGAAAATCTTGTTTAAGAAGAGACTCAATCTCATGATCGTCCAAATTTGACCTTGAAACAACCTCCTTAACTAGATCAGCTCCTATTGGTTGAGTATGAAGTTCTTTGGGTTTTTCGGGAAGAGGTTTGGAAGATGAAAGGAAAAGTTCACTAGAAGAAGATGATGGTTGTCTAGGTGAAGCCACAAACTCAGAATCATCGGGATTCTTTGTTTGACCTAGAGAAAGAATGATGTCAGCACTAGAATCTTCTTCGTGTGAATCACCACCGAAAGGAGTGTCAACTTGAACATTAGACCTAGGAGAAATGATATCATTGAAAGTAGCGATAGGTCTTTGAGTGATAAGAAATTCAGGGTTGACCTCGGGTGGTTTCGGGGTGGTTATCGTCTCACACTCACACATGGTGGCTAATTGATTCATTTGAAATTCTAACTTAGATAAGGCTTGAGCATTAGAGTTCAAAATTTGCCTATCTTGGGTCACGGTTTGCATGAAGTCTGCTTGAGAAATCAATAAAGCCTCGATACTCTTTTCTAAGGTGTCAAGTTTCCCACTCGAATCATGAAATCCGGGTGGGTGGGCGGTTGTTTGAATTGAACTTGAATAAGGAACTTGACTCGGAATTGGATAAGAGTTCGGTTCTTGAAAATGTGGAGGCGGAGTTTGATAGTTATGACCTTGGTTCCATGAGAGATCGGGATAATCTCTCCAATCGGAGTTAGAAGACGATGTAAAATGGTCATTTCGAGAGGTTGGTTGAAACATGGCGTTGACTTGATAAGAGTCGGGGCCGTGTTGAAAATCGAGACTAGAGTTGAAATTTGGGTGCCAAGATGTGTGTGAATGACCACTAAGGGTTTCTAAGGCTTCGAGTCGTCTAGTGAAAGCATCTAATTCAGAGTCGATTGCAGTATCGTTTTCACTATAATGCAGATCACTAAAAGTAGACGACGCGTTATATACACTAGGTTCCCTAGTTGACTCATACCACATCGTATTATCCGCTAACTCCTCGTCAAAATCCCAACCTTGGTAATAACGATCCGTAAATGCTACGTACATGGTAAAGATTGATCCAGGGTAAAACCTCGTAGCAAGTAAGTGCGAAAATGAAACACACAAAATAAATGGTGAAAAATCAAAAGAAAAATCTAACCTAGGTTCCCTAAATAAAATAACTAGACATTGCTCACATAACGTTAAGACACACTAAAAAAAATCAGTAAATTAAGAATTATTCAGACCGATTCGGCCAGATTAGAGCAGGCATTGCCAAGAGGCCAAACTCGTCACTTAGACACCAAATCTTAACAGCCAGGCGAACCTTAGACACTGAAGGTCGTGAATAAGTCTTAATTACGTTTATTTGATGCAACAAACAACAAGATATATACAAAAACGATAAACAATTATGGATGCTTACACTACGTGTCCTAATCTAAAAAAAAAATTAAAAAAAAAAATTAACGTACCTTTGGGTCCTCCAGCGATCACCACAATTTACTAGGTACGAAAAATTAAAAACAAAAAAATAAAAATCTAGATGATGTGCCCTAAGTGATTAAATGCATGATGCAACATTTATGTATTTACAAATAATTTTTTTGATTTTTCAATTTTCAAATTTTTTTTGTGATTTTTGATTTTTTTGTGATTTTTGATTTTTTTTTTAAATGTTTTTTTTTGAAAAAATAAAAAGATGAAAAGAGTGAGATACGGGTTACCGAAGCACGCTTCCAAGAATTCCAATTCATTCCAAGCTCCGTGAAAAGATTCCCGAAATTCCAAACTTTCCTAAAAAAAATGAAATAAAAATAAGGCAAGCGAAAGAAAACTAATCCGAAAAATTAAAAATTAAGGCGTGAAAAATAATTAATTCCCCGGCAGCGGCGCCAAAAACTTGATGTGGCAGAAATGTGTAAAATTTAAATCGCAAGCGCACGATCTCGTTTTAGTATTTTAGATTCGATCCACAGGGACTAATATTTTCGCGATCCTTAATTCCTAATTTAGGAGGACTAGAACAATTAATTTGAGGTGATTTTAATTTAACTAATTAACAATTTATGAATGGAAATCTAGATGAAAGAAGTTACACTACATGACTAAACAATGGAACGTAAAATATGGAAATAAACTAAAAGCTAAATGGGCTGGAATGGAGCTGGGCCAGGATTTGAACCAATTTAAACATGGGCTAGAAATTAAAAACCAAAGGAATTTAGTATTAGATTACAACTACGTAACTAGTAGCACTATTAAATCTACTTAAACATTACTGCCAAATTTAATTCACACTAATTAAGACATTGTAAGCCCTAAATAAATGCAATGATTAAACTAATGTTTGACAATGATTACCGAATAACTAAACTAATGATTAGGCAATATAAAAATCAAACAAATTGTACCATGCTGAGACTTTCTAAAATGCAATACACGGACTTAAATTAATGGAATTGGGTTGGCAAATGACCCAGAAAATTATTTGGGCCCAGGTACTTTGTGAGAACTCATTCATGGACAACATTTCACAGGAGGCAACTGATAAGGCCTAGAAACTATTAAATAACCAAAACTTGGAAACGCAGCACTGCACTCAAATACAAGTAACGCGAACTCAGAAATGAACTCGACAACTCGGTAACACAGAAAACTTTCAATTTTGAATTAATGAATTCGGAACAGAAAATTTTACAGAGAAGAATTGGGTTTCGAAGGGAAAGAACAGGGAAAGGGCGCGTGTTTGCAGCTTCGAATTAAAACTAAAAAAAACGAAACAGAAAATTTAAAAACCTTTTTTTTTTTGAAAATCGAAAATAAAAATAAAAAGATCAACTAGAAAATTAAAATTACACTAAAATGAAGATTTGGAATTAAAATTGTCCACAATAAAATGGAAATTTAAAGGGACAAAATTAAAATTAATAACTAAGAACAAGAATTAAAATGAAACTTGAAATTGCATACAAATAAAAAGTGTTTACAAGGAAAAAACTATAACTATAATTTGGGAGTGAACTAGAACTAACCTCATTCTAAGATGATTTTACAAATGAAGGATGAGGCTATTTATAGAAAATAATTAGGGTTTTTGGTAGGTATGGGCTAATATTAGCCATTGATGAAATTTTGGTTGGCTAAATCTTGGCCATTCATTTTGGTGGGCTACAAAGATGCACCACCCTCCCTAGCTTTTCATTTTTCTTCCATTTTGGTCCTTCTTTTCCTTCTTTTGTCATTTATTTCTTTATTTTGCAATTTCTTCAATTTTTCTTGAATTTCCTGAAATACAACAAAATAATTTATTAAAATACGAATTCAAACAATAAATAGGTAATAAAAATATGCAAAATTATGCACTTATCACACAACAAGGATGAAGCTCCTCAGTAAATCATTGAACTTGTCAAGAATATTCAAAATAGCTCTGAGTACAAGGTCAAAGTGCTCAGAAGTGACAATGGTACAAAATTCAAGAATTCTACAATGGAGGAGTATTGTGCAGACAGTGGAATTACTCAACAGTTTTCTGCACCTGCAACACCTCAGCAAAATGGTGTAGTAGAAAGAAAGAACAGAACTCTCATAGAGGCAGCAAGAACCATGCTTGCAGATGCAAAGCATCCAACCTATTTCTGGGCAGAAGCTATCAACACTACATGTTTCTCTCAAAAATGTACCTTGGTAAATGCTCATGGCAAGACTCCCTTTGAGATGATCAAAGGAAAGAAACCAAGTGTGAAATACTTTCACATCTTTGGATGCAAATGCTATGTCCTGAAAGTTCATCCAGAACAACTTGGGAAATTTGAAGCCAAATCGAATGAAGTAATCTTTCTAGGATATTCAGCAACAAAAGCCTTCAAAGTATACAATCTCAGAACTCACATTGTTATGGAATCAATTCACATTGCATTTGATGATAAGAAGTTAGGAATTTTGCAAACTGATGAAAGCCATGACATTCTGGAATTTGAAAATCTTAAGTATTCTGAGATTCCCTCCAGCGATGATGAAGGTACTCCAAAGGAAATCTCTATTGCTTCTCAAAGGAATGCTACTGCTGAGGGGGAGCAATTCAATCAAGGAGAACATAGGATTGATCAGGGTCTGACTGGTCATTCAGAGTCTACTTCATCCGGAACTGATCCTTCAGAGTCTAATGAAGGAAGATCAGGAACTAGCAGCAGTACTGAATCCACTGATTCTACTGATCAAGGGGGAGCTTTTGAAGGCAGAGAAAGTTCTTCTACAAGAAATACCACTAACTTAGGGGGAGATTCTAGCAGGAGTAATCTACCACCTGTTAGAAAATGGACAAGGGATCATACTGAGGATTTGATAATTGGTGATCCATATAGTGGTGTTCGAACTAGAAGATCTATTCAAAATGAATGCTTGTACAGTTGTTTTCTCTCAAAGAATGAACCTAAGAAGGTTGAAGAAGCCTTACAGGATCCTGATTGGGTAATAGCAATGCAGGAAGAATTGAATGAATTTGAGAGGAACAAAGTTTGGAAACTGGTACCAAGACCTAAAGATAGATCTATTGTTGGTGTTAAAGGGGTTTTAGAAACAAGCTAGATGAATCTGGTATGATTGTAAGAAACAAAGCAATACTGGTAGCCAAGGGTTATTCTCCGGAAGAAGGAATTGACTATGATGAAACCTTTGCACCTGTAGCAAGATTTGAAGCAATCAGAATGTTTCTTGCATTTGCAGCTCATTCAAAATTCAAGGTATACCAGATGGATGTAAAGAGTGATTTTCTAAATGGCAAGCTTGATGAGGAAGTGTATGTGGAACAACCGCCTGGTTTTGTTGATTCAAAGTTTCCAAATCATGTCTACAAACTTGACAAGGCACTCTATGGACTGAAGCAGGCACCAAGAGCATGGTATGAGACTTTGTCTAAATTTCTTCTTGAAAATGGCTTCACAAGAGGTACAATTGACAAAACTCTATTCTTTAGAAAGATAAAAGGTGATTTTCTTTTAGTTCAAGTTTATGTTGATGATATTATATTTGGTTCTACTAATGAAAAGTTATGTGCTAAGTATAGCAAGCTTATGCAGTCTAAATATCAGATGAGCATGATGGGTGAACTAAATTACTTTTTAGGCTTGCAAGTCAAACAGACTGAGACTGGTATTTTCATTAATCAGTCAAAGTATATCAAAGATCTTTTAAAAAGGTTTGACTTTCAAAATTGTGCAATTGCGAAGACACCCATGGTAACAGCCACTAAGCTAGACTCTGATCCTAAGGGAAAGAGTGTTGATAACACTAGCTATAGAGGCATGATACATTCACTATTATATATAACTACAAGTAGACTAGATATAATGTTCTCTACCTGTTTATGTGCTAGATTCCAAAGTGATCCTAAGGAATCTCATTTAATTGCTGTGAAGAGAATTTTTAGATATCTCAAGGGAACTCCAAATCTTGGTTTGTGGTATCCAAGAGAATCTGATTTCTCCCTAATTGGCTATTCAGACTCTGATTATGCAGGGTGTAAAATAGACAGGAAAAGCACTACAGGTACATGTCAATTCTTGGGAAACAGATTGATTTCTTGGGCAAGCAGGAAGCAGCAATCAATTTCAACCTCAACTGCAGAAGCTGAATACATTGCAGCAGGTAGTTGTTATGCTCAACTCCTTTGGATTAGAAATCAGTTGAAGGATTATGGTATGACACTTAGTAATATTCCTATGTTTTGTGATAATACTAATGCTATCAAAATTGCTGAAAATCCAGTTCAACACTCAAGGACTAAGCACATTGATGTCAGGTATCATTTTATTAGAGAACATATTGAAAATGGTACTGTGGAACTCCATTTTTTTCCTACTGACAAACAGCTTGCAGATATTCTAACTAAACCACTTGATGAGGCTACATTCATTAGATTGGTTAGTGAGTTAGGAATGTTAAATTTTTGAATCTTTAACATCTGCACAAGTAGCAAGGTATGTTGTTTCAGCTTATAGACTTGATATTTTGTCAGGATCTATACTTGATTGTTAAATGCTTAAGCTGTAACACTTTACTTTGATAAATTATAGTATGATAGACTTGTTAATAAGCATCAGAATTGCTATCAGTATGCTGACGTCATCAGTATTGACATCAGGATTGTATCGTCAGTATCAGGATTGTGAAATTTGTGTGTCTTACTGTTTCAAATTCTGAAGTTCATGTTATTTGGTGGTTCAATTCTGAGTTTTGTTAAGTCTATGTTAGCAAGTTTTATTACATACATACTGATAATTTATATCGTTATTCGTGACAGTCAATAAACAACGATAGACAAGTAGATATTAAGAAAACTTGTATTTTCATTAATCAAAAGCATTACATACATGAAAATGAAATACAATTCTTCTTTTTGTCTAACTACTACTGATAATTCTATTCTTGTCTAAAGTTTTTGCTGCTTCAATCTTCAACGATCGACTTCAGGACAAGGAGCATCTCAAGAATGAATTCCTTGTCTGGGCGACTTGAATGAGAGCAGCTGACTCATCTTCATGCTTATTGAAGAAGATGAATAGAATCTCCATCAAGATCAACCTCAGACTCTTCACCAAATTCTTCATCCTCAAGGAGTGAAGAGATTAGAGGAGGATTGTATCCAACTTGTAGATGTTTTAGAGGAGATTTGTGGAAATCATCTGAGTTAAGATTAACCATATTTGACTTGATGAGAAAAGTTATCTCTTCTAAGAGATATTTCACTTGCTCCTGATCATCAAGAGTAAAGAACTTCTCAGTAGTAATGAACCAAAAGCTAGGGTTCATATGAAGTTTTGGGTTGAAAGCCATGATAGAAAGAGAAAAGAATGAAAAGGTTTTGGAGAATGGAATAAGGCGTCGGTTTCTTTTATAGAAAGACGTGGGAAGCTGAACAGTCATTTGTGAGATATCAATGCATTCAATCATAATTATGTGTGACTGTATTTCTTGTATTTTCAAGAAATATTGAATGAATTTAACCAACTGATTTTGTTATTTCTTTTTCAGGTAAAAGAAAATGCCATGTGGAAACTCTATTTAGTCTCTGGAATCAGGATGATATTGATCAGGAACACAAGTGTGTTCACATCAGGATTAGTAATTCTTTTTATTAAGAAATCACATTGAATTGTGTGATTATCCTGATGAAAAGATCACATCAGGAAGAGGAAACTGATTAGTATTGATTTTTATCTTGATTTTACCTTGACTTATTTACTTGAAATCATTTTTGGATTTTATTTTCCAAAAGTCATGGGTAAGTGTATTTTTTTTCAGGGACTGACACCTGTCAACCTACGTGTCAACGTGGGATAATGGGTCTGAAGGTTTTTTGAAATATAATTATTTTGACACTCTAATCGTGTAATTGCTTTATCTAATTTCATTCTCTAAAGCAAAAACACTCTCGAGTTCTAAAAATCACTAGTCAATTTCAAAGATTTCTTAAGTTCTTTTCAGATCAAAATGGCAACTCAAAGAAGACTACCCAAATCAGTAGCTTTCAAGTTTGGTGACTTTGATTTTATGATGAACAATCATGTTGCAGCTATCACCAACAAGGAAGGGGTGTCAACTAATTTTCACCCGATAATGGACTTTATGGCGAAAGGACCATTAAGCTATGCCTTGACAGCATCTCCACAAATTAATCAAGTAGCTATTTCACAAGCTTGGGAGAATGCTGAGATAATTGATTCTACTCAGAGTCAATAAGGTAAGATTGTTCTACACTTAGGACAAGACTCATTTGATCTTACTGAATCTGTTATTAATTCAGTACTTCGCTTACCTGTTAGTACAAATTTTTGAGAATGTACCATCTGATGATGATGTGAGAACTATGTTATCTAAATTAGGTTATGATGGACCTCTAGATAACATGAGCCAGTTAAATAGATCTTTTCTTAGGAAAGAATGGTCTTTCTTCTTTGATCAAATTGCTAAATGCTTTACTGGTAAATGTAGTTCTTTTCAACAAATTACAGCTGTTACATCACATATTGCATATGCTTTGCTGTATAACAGAGTAATCAATTTTGGTCACATTATCTTAAATTAGATGTGTATTAAACTTGGGTCAAGAGATCATGACAGCAATATGGTTTATTATCACAGATTCATGCAACTATTTATTAACCATTTCATTCCTGATGTTGAAGCTAGATTTGGTAGAGAGTATTGTGTTTCTTCTTATGTACAGCAAAAGAGAATTTTCTCTGACATTACAAAGAAGGATAGTGAAAAGAATCTAGATGAAATACCTGTGTTACACTATCCAAATCATGTTCAGGTACTTCTAAGAACTCATCTTCCTACTATCTATAATTCTTCTTTCTTTGGTGGTGAAATGACTCAGGAATCTCAATTGGATGAGAACCCCCCTGTGTCTACCCAAGTAGCCAAAAACATTACAGTCTCTGAAACAATTCTAGAACCAAATTTTGATCCACAGCCTATTGTTTCAAAGAAGCCAACCTCTGGTGTTTCTCAAAAGACATCAGTTGTAAGGAAGAGAAGATTTGTCATTTCAAGTAGTAGTTCTAGTGAAGATGATGATAATATATCTCTTGCTGAGAGAGCAGAATTGAAGGCTGCAATTCAACTTTCTCAGATAGGACAAAGAGATGGAACACCTAGTCACATCCAGGCTATAGTCTCTCAAAAGGCTGTAGTTCTTAAAAAGGGAAAACAGATAGTGGATACTGTCTCTCAAAAGACTGTGTCTATTGAAAAAGGATCTCATCCCAAGATTACTTCTGTGTCTACACCACTTGAGTCTTCTCAAGACAAATCTGTTGCTCACTATACTAGGAGAACAAGGAGAATGATTCATTTGTCACCTACACACAGTGTCAAGTCCAACTAACATTATGCAGGTCTCTACAAATAATGGTATATCCATTCAGTATCTGGCAAGAGAGATCTGGATCTTGATTCTTCATGGGAAACTACATTGACATACATACTGGCTATGGAACTTATTTCTCTGAAAGTGAAGCTTTCCAGGCCTGTTCTAGATTTTTTGATTGAAAGAGTTCCCAAATTTCATTTCCTAAAGAATATGGACTGTTGCATCAAAGGCTTGATTTAATGAAGATATATTTCTATGTATCAGTCAGAAATGAGTTACACAAGAAATTTGGACTTCCTAAGCATGTTGCACTTCAAGCACTTCATGCATATTTATTTGATGAGGATGTCATTGTTGAAGATGCTTCAGCTCAAGGTGAACAAGAGGAGGTAGTTGATAGAGGGAAGCAGTCAACAGAAGATACTATTGCACCAGTGGTGAATAGTAGAATAGATCATATCACAGCCACTACAACACAAGAACCATCTAGTCAGAAGTTGGATGACTCAGGAACTGTGATTAATGATGCTGAAAGGTCTTCTGTGATGACTGAAATTGCAAGTGAGAAACCCTATGATATGGGAGGAATGACTTTGATTGATTTTTCTGAAGATCAAACCAATATTGTTCTGTCAGAGTCTATCCACCTTGAAGGTGTGTCTCAGCAACCAACACTTAAAGACGGTGGCATATTAGCTATGGTGTCTAATGAAGTATTACTGAAGACATCAGAGTCTAGTGTAAAACCTGAAAGTGGTATACTGGAGCCTGTAGTTTCTGAAAAGAAAGTAGATGTTTGTAAGGGTTCAGAGACTATAGCAGCTCACTCCTTGGAGAAAACCTCAAGCCCCATGCCATATGAGGAACCCTTTCTCCATGTGAGTTCAGGTATAAAAACTTCTTCTAACCCCTATTTTTCTGTAGGTCATGAGAGCACTTATCCAAATTTGAGTGATACCCTTGAAAAGATGGATATAAATCCACACACAGAGAGGCTGGCTCCTGACCAGGCAAAAGGAGAGGTAGAAAGAGTGTTGACTTTAGATAGTCAAAGTGAGAATGAGGGTATGGATGATCAACTCCATAGTGAGGCAGAGAAAATTAGGAAACCACCATCGTTTGATTTCTGGGATCAGGTTTTTCCTGAATCTTGGTCTGAAAATCTTGGTATGGATGCTGGTACTTATTCTTTTATCAAGATGTATGAGAAGCATGACTTAGCACATCGCAATGCAAAGCCAGAAGTTAAAGCTAAGAAACAAAAAGAAAGGCTTGCAGAGATCATTAACAGAAGAGGTGAAAGGCTAAGACAAACTTCTACTAGTACCATAAGAAATTCCTAATGATCCTAGTATTCCTTTGTTTGTAGTTCCAATTTTAGCTAGAATTGAAACATCAACAATATCTGATCAATCTAAGGAGGAGTCAGGATTTGTAGATGTTAGTACACAGAATACTGGTGAAGGACAAAATGATCATACTTCAGCTCCAGATCAGAAACATGAAGATGTTTGTACTTCTACTCAAGTATTATTACTTGACTATCATTCTCAACTGGCAACTTCTTCTATAAGACTTGAAGATAATGTTTTTTCTGCATCTGAATCTGAAGATACAACAAGCACTTCCAACATTGAAGTCAATTCTGAAATTCTACAGGACATTCAGAAATCTCAAAGTGATATTCAATCGAGACTTCTAATTCTTGAAAATAACCAAGTCACTATTATGGAAAATCAAGCAGTTCTGATGAATCTCATTTGTTCTGTTACTAAATCTCTTGGAATTAATGTTGCTGATGTCAAAAAGGGGGAGATAAAGACAATTCAGAGACAACAACAACAACAGACTGGGGGAGATAAACAGACTGGGAGCAGAACTAAGGATGACAGAGTTGGTAAATTTCATCATGGGAGTGGTAAAGGAAAAGAAGCATCAAATAGTTGAAGTCTTTCTTCTAAGTACTAGATACATGTCTACATCTGAAGAAGGAGGTACTTAACTTCATGATCTTGAATTCATAAATTCTATTCTGGTTGTATTTTTATATGTTTTGACATCTACAACTTAGATTTATGCTTCAGATTCTAAAGCATAAATAGGGGGAGATTGTTAGGAATAATTCATAAGTTGTGATGTTAAGAATAGAATTTTGCTAATGCTTCTTGTATATCCTGATCTTATAAAGGATTTAGCACTTTGTATAGGATATATGTGTTAAACAGTAATCTGTAGAATTTAGTTAGGAATAGTGCGTCAGAGACTACATGTCAGGAACAGAGGAGCAGATCCTGATACATTAAGTCAGATCCTGATCAAATACTGATGGGATAATCAGATCCTGATGCAATGGGAAATCCTGATATCAGTTCTGTTACTGATGATGTCAGTCGTGTTACTGATGATGTCGTTATGGATGCTACAGAAACTGGCAAGTGCTATAAAACAGGATCTTTGTTTTGGAAAACAAGCAAGAAGATATCGTGAAGGAAACGAATTCTCTATTGATGGAAACTATCAACTAGACTGTAAGAACCCCAAATTTTGGATATAATTAAAACTTTTTAATAAGTAATGATAAAATGAGGAACAATGATTCCGACAACAAGGTCACCAGATCTAATGAATGGTGGTTTCAAAGAACAATGATTGTAATGAATGGATATTGCTTTGGACAATGATCCTGATGCATTGGTATATTGTCAGAATAGAGTAATTCGATGGTTGAGGACCTAGATAAGAATAATCTACCATCCAGGAAGGAGCTAATGGATCCTTGAAGGGAAATGAGTACGTGCATAGTGTTTCCCATACGTGCATAGTGTTTTCCGTACGTGCATAGTGTTTCCCATACGTGCATAGTATTTCCCGTACGTGCATAGTGTTTCCCGTACGTGCATAGTGTTTCCTGTACGTGCATAGTAATTTGGTGGATGAATAGTGATTTTGTAAGTTGGAAAACTTTTCACGCCACCCTATATACGGGACGTGATATGGATGTTTCGAAGTCATATTAGTAATACGCGGAGGAAATAAGTGAATGCAGAGACGATCGGAATTCAGAAATTCCAAATTCATTTTCGGTATAATATTTGACCGGAAAGTGGATTAAATATTATTATAATCCAAGAATTGAGATATTAACTTTGAGGATTTGATATTTTGGGATGTTATTATATTTGATTTAAGAATGAAGGTAGGAAACCACTGAGGCAGTGAAACAAGCATTCTAGAAACCGCTAAAACGTTATAACGTGATTAATCAATAAAGCGAACGAATCCTAGATTACGGATTAAGTTCGTATCGAGATTAAATATCCTACATAGTCATCACGAGGATTATATTAAGGATTGGGGAAGGTATTATGAATATCGAGAAATTTCCCGGTAAACCCTAGAGGTGAAACTACTTAGTTATTCGCCCGAACGATCAATCGAAACGAGCAATAACCGGACAAAAGAAACAAGCAGTGGAAGCAAGAGTCATGCATAAGCTACTAGATAAATATCTAGCAACCAAGTGGGCTAAGTAACTAGCATGTTAAGGATTGAACTAGTAGTTAACCAAATCAAACTCTAGTTAGCCATAAATCAATCCAAGTGCTACACATGCTTTCAAATCTCATCATTCATTCCAAAAGCACTTTAATAAAGTAAAAAGAGATGAGATATCATCCAAGGCTCATCACTTTATGAATTATTATCAATACAACCAAGCAAACACAAAGAACTCTCCATTTTCCTTTCTTCCTTGAAAAATTCTGCCAAGGTGCTAGAAGTAAGGCTTCCAACCATCATTTGATCTTGAAATATTTATGGTGAGTACTTCATATCATAACTTAGATCCCCTAAAAATTTCAGCCTCAAATTCACTTTCTTTCATTTTCAAATAAATCATCAAAGGTGATGATGAATAGTGTTTTCAAGAACTAATCCTTGTTTTTCTTGTTTTCATGGTTGATCCTAGCTAAGTTAAGGCTATCCAAGGGCAATACCAAGCTTTTTGAGGCTAGTACATACTACAAGGAAGGTATAAGACTTGAAAACCCTAGACCTACTTTGAGTTTTAAGCATGTTCTTGATTGATCTAGCTTAGTTATGATTATGTTCATGCTATAAGCATGTTTAGTTAGTGATTTAGTGATTTGATTAACATGATGATTTTGATACTAAGATCAGTGGCTTCTGGACTTGTTGAGATGCTTATTATGTGTATAAGTTGTTTAGATTCCCGGTGTGGCTTGGGTTGTTGATTACGATTTATGGAACGTCCGATTTATAGCCGTCGTAATGCCCGATTTTTGTTAACCTTAAGAAATCGTGTTTGACAGTAGCCATAAGTCACTGTCCAGTATCATGTTCTGCCATGGCAAGATAGATCATGTTATAAGCTTCATTTTGATATAAAGATCATGTGAAACGGACTTACGATTTAGGAATTATGGCCGATTCACTAAAAGACGTTCGAAACCGTAAGTACGAGTTCGTTATTAAAATTGAACCCTCGTAAAATACGTAAGTCAGTGGAGAATCTTGGTAATTAAATACTAGAGGTAAAAAGGAAGGTGTGAGAGAAAACCTCATGTGAAATGGATCGCTTTCCGATTTTATAAAAATGTTCGAATCAAAGTTAATCGCAAACGAACCCCTAAAAACCCGCTTGATTATAACTTCGGTAAAACACTTAGAAAACGGGCGATAAAACTCGGAGCATAATATTGATTTGTAACGATCGACTTTAGAACTTGTATGACTTAAGTATGTCCCAAGTGTAAGTACAATGACAATGCGTATTAACGAATGAATGTCGGGTCGGATCGATGATAAAAGGAATCCACTAAAAGGGGTATAACGAGATAACTCGAGAACGTGTGTCGATTTAAGTATAACTTAACTTTTAAGATGTTAAGTGATTAATCCCGAATGCCTTGGCTATTTATAGATCACCAAGCTGAACCGGGACCCGCTACCACTACCCCTTACCGTACTCGACTACCAGGCAAGTTTCAATTCCCTTCTTTTAGGCTGTTGTTGTGATTGAATATATATAAAAATGTTTTCTGTTATACATATGCCATAGCATGCATGCCTACTTTCAAGTTATATCATTATGCTTGTTCCCTGATTGTTATTGGCATATAAATTAGATAGCTATCGTATCATTTATAAGCCGGTTATTGTAAGACCCTCAGAGAAGGGTGTATACATCTTATTCATCAAATATAGACCGGGAGTCAATATTTCTTGACATATCGAGATTACCTCGGAGGAAAATATTTAAGTAAATATTTTCCACTATTCGGGCGACGAATATTATTTGACTATTCGTTCGAGATTATTTATTTAACGATCCTTACTTCAAATAATTATTTGAACGTAACTATTCGACGAATAATATTTTTAATATTCATTCAGAGTCGAATTATTTATCGATTATTATTTCGAATATTCTTCTAAAGGTTGGACTACTAAATGAATATTATTTGGATATTCATTTAGAATATTATTCATTAAATTAATATTACTTTTGAATATTCATTTAAGATAGTAATTACCTGACGAATATTATTTTAATGTTCATCTGAAGCTTGATTTATTTATCGAGTCTTATCTCGAATATTCCTTTAAAGCTTGGATTACTAAATGAATATTACTTGATATTCATTTATAATATTATTCATTAAATGAATATTACTTTTTCAATATTCATTTAAATTCCTAATTAATTATGAATATTATTTTGAATATTCATCCAGGGTTGTATTTAATCATCGAATATTATTTTAAATATTTTAAATATTCCTTTCAGGTCTTAATAATTAATGGATATTATTTTGAATATTTAATTATGCAATAAATATTCTCTCGATATTTCTTCAAGGATTATTTGAGATATACTCTGATTAAAGATATTCTTTCATATTCCTAAATATTCTGTAAAATATTTTAATTCAATAAATATTCTCTGAATATTTATTCCATACTTAGAATAACCTCGATAAGGTTTATCTTCTTCGATTATTACGGAAAATATTTCGGAGACATATTATTATTAATCTTATATCAAGAAAGGTTCTCAGACATCATTCTTCTTGAGTCTATCTCCCTAAAAATAAGGGAACCTTACTTGGAAAATGTTATTTATCTTGTCGACTTCCCGGTCATAAAGTATTCTCTTCACTCGCAACTCGGGTGCTATTGACTTATTAAGTCATTGTTTACCTTCTCATCTTTCGAGGGGTAAGTTGTTAGAACAAGTTGATATCCGTTACCAAGTAATAGCTTGGGAGTTATTGGTAAATTTTCCTTTCCAACTAGATACGACTACCTTGTGGAGTCTTATCAACAAGTATTATACTTGGGGAAAGGGGGACGAACGTTACATTCAGAATCATGAATTCTATTTGAACTAGGAGTCGTGTAAGAGGCCGAGTAGCGCCGGTCCATCCCCTTTGGCCCAACCGTTGGCCGGGGAGAGCTAGTAAGGCGGTATACAAGTAAAGCCGTCAGTTCTTCCTTCTACCGGTAGTAAATCTAAATTGAGCTGTACGATCTCGACTGATCATCAAGATTGGAACAGCGGGCGCGGTGAATACTCCATCATTGGTTCATCATCCAAACTTATTTATTTCCAGCAACATGATTACTGTTGGCAGAGCTGGAAAAGTGTTCATAACTGGAATTGCAACCTTTTTATGCAAGTTCCTCTTCTTAATAACAATGTGAATATCTCGCTTACTTTTGATGTAGCAGATATTTCTACAAACAAATACTTTAAGTTACCTTGTAACTTCATCGTTCATATTATACTGGCATCATTTCCGTAAATGCATGGCATATGGTTTGAAAGATACTTTTGAACTGTTATACATTATCGTTCAGTTATGTATTATTGTTGGTGGGCTATTGCTCACCCTTGCTTTATTATTATATCACAACAACAGCTAGACCAGATGACTCGCACAAGGCGCATTCGACGCGGGCGAGGACGATGAGACTACCAGAGCTGAAGAAGAAGCTATTTGTAGGATATATTTATTCTTTCAGTACCAAGAATATGGTCTAGTATGACTTATGTAAATGGATGGCAAAGACTATGTATTTATATTGAAATTCTTTTGGATTGTAAGAACTCATAATGTGATTAATAAAAATTTGATTGTTACTCTGATTTCATCTCTGGGACTATAACGGGTGTGTTTTATATTGTTGTGTGGGGTCATAGAGACGTAATTTATTTTATGTTAAGGAAAGTTCAATTGTTGTGGACAGAATTGGAAACCGTAACCACCGGATCACGGATCCCGGACCCCGGATCTGGGGGTGTTACAGAAGTGGTATCAGAGCGTACGATATAAACCCCAGAGATGAGGTAACGTTAAAACAATAAATTCAATAAGATAATAAGAACTCTTGCCAAGTTCATAGTCGGACTACTTAATGTAGTGATGACATATAAAACCCTTATGGGAACTCGTAAGTATCATGATAGTAACTTAGCTCGATATCGTATCGACGAGTAAGGCGACAGACCTTGAGGCATACGAGCAGCAGCGCGATGATGCTTTATATGCTGAAGATCAGCGGGTAATTCGATGGAGTACCCTACTGGAGACCCGGAAGAGGTTCCAACAGATAAGGAAAATCCTGTTAGGATAAGGAGCTTACCCATGGGTAATGAGGGTCACAACCAGAATGACTGTGATGATTAAGATATGGTGCTCAGAAAAGTGAGTATAAAGAACCGAGATATTATTAAGAGATCTGAAGATGCATGTTGAATTCATAGCCGGACTACCAGATGTAGTACCAGCAAGAAAGAAGGATTGGAAGAATTACTTGAGATCTTATACGGAAATAGATGAGAATCCTTAGAGATTTTCATCTTAACAAAGAAAGAGCTAGAGGGATGTATGATTATCAAAGACAGCGATATAGGACAAAGAGCAGAGTCCCTAGGAATAGTTGAGAATGAGGCAGTAAGTGCCATATCATTTGATAAATGAATCAGTATGAATATTGTCAGTAATAATTCACCACGAGAAGGCAGATGTCATAGGTTATAATTTACGAAACCAAAGTGAGGTTAATGAGGTGGTTTTATTCAGGGAAATGTTCATGAATGAATCAGTAGAAAATAAAGACATTGGAAAGTGACAGCATGATTGGGTAAAGTTATATAAGGAAGTAGTAAGCAAGACAAGGATCTCAGAACCTACCGGAAGATAAGACCAGTGAGTCAAGATGAACTCGTAATGAGACTACTGCCAGAGACTGAGTATAGAGTTAATTCAACTCAGTTAAATGATGAACCAGAAACGTTAGATGCATGTGATTCAGAGGAATATTAAATTCCTTCTTCTCTTTGAATGGATTATAGTAGTTACCTTAAGTTTACTCCGACACGGAATTATGATAGATCAAGTAATACGATCAGTAGTTAAAGAGAAAAATGTGAGAAAATCTTCCTGGAGCTAAAAGGTGAAATTGGTAATGACCAAGAGCTGGCATTGCTTAATGAAAAAAAGAGACTTTGTGCTTCCAACGACGCTTCGCATAAAGGGTTAGGTAGACCGACATTTGGTAGTATTGAATATCAGGACGTTGTGACAGGTTTCAGTTTGAAACTATTGATTCCCTTCTAAGGGATGGATATAATTGATTCCTCTCCAGTGGGTAAACTTCCAATCTGATGATGATTATTTCGTTAACTATGACTGCTTATGATTCCACCTACTTGGAGGTTCATAGAACTATTCTTCAGGTTTCGAAACTGGTCTCCTTAATGTTACCAGTAGGTGGGTAGATTGATCAAAATTTCCCTGAGTCTGGAAAGGAATTCGGTGAATTTTGGCAAACCTTGTCTTTCTGATTATCGGAGAATGTCATGGAAGAGAGTAGAAACTGGAGCAAACCCTGTGATTTGGGTAAGGATGCTGTAAAATGGGTTAGTAAACGGACCCTGAGCATTACAATCGACGGTAGTGATAAAATGATGAAGTGAGATTGGACGAAAACAGGAAATGTAAGTAAGAAACCAGCCGGACTGAGAAATTCCAGGATTGACTTAAATGAAAAGGCTGTTATGCCAGGAATGGTAAGCTTGTGTGGCACGCGGGATTGATAAGAATAGTTGAAAAGATAAGAGTGGAGGAAAGGTGACCGGAGACGGTGCCGAGTAGTCGATTAAGACTTATATGGAGTAAAGTTTTGGAAAGGTAGAAAGGTATCAAAGAAGAAGGCACTATGCCGGCAATTGCTAGAAAAGTAATGCTATTAGCCAACCCCTAAAATCATATATATATATATATATATATATATATATATATATATTTTTTTTTTTTTTTTTTTGTGGCCAGTTGAGGCCAAGTCACAAAGGATTATCAAGTGACTAGACCAGCAATGAAAGGACAAAGCAGGGTTGCTTCTAAGAAAGCACCGACTGCAAGGCCTTCTGATATAAAGGAAACATTAATGAGATCGTAGGAATCTTCTGCTGAACAGCCCATGTTTTGATTGGGAATTCACTAGACCTTTTTGGGATGGGGTCACCCGTACTAAAGTGACTCATGTGTATATGGTTGTCCAAGATTACGAGTAAAATGGGAGTATAATGACTTGAGATGTATGATGTTAGGGTATCATGAATACCATGAATATATTATGACGGAGGAAAGTAAACAATGAAGGTATATGAAGAGAGTATAGAAATGGTCAGAAATTGAACAATATGCTGTAGGAATTTCTCTGAGGCAAGTACCTTTGCGAAGAACGATAAGCACTAGGAAATTCACGTTGAACTCGACCAATATCTTTCAGAACATCCTTGCTACCATTAACAAGTTCTGTAAGAGAGCAGATAGACATACGTTGTCTTTTGGAAGGTCAAATAGGTTGACCACTATCTGAAAGAAGAAATTAGCAGTAAGCTACCGATCGATTATCAAATAAGAATGATTGAAAAGAGACCCTTATTAAGCATACATGATTTGATTGCCAATTATAGGATGCAGGAATTCCTTGGCAGTTGAATTAAGGATAAGATATCCATAGAGTAAGGCAAACCCTGGGGAATGGACAAGGGATGGCATTACCCCTAATAAAGGATATTGTGAATTTGGATGATATCAATTGAATTGATTAAGGCGACATCAAACTTTGAGGATTTATAAAAAAAATAATAAGCAGTTTTGAAAGGTATATAGACAGAATTATTATATGATTAATTACTGATATTTTGATGTGCCCTGTACCCAGAAAATACAGGAAGAATGATGAGGATTACCTAAGAAACCTTACAAGGAAAAAGGTAATATTCTGAAGTTTAAAATGGAAGTTTGGTAGGGAATATATGACATAGAAATAATTATGCCAGACGAGGCATGTGTGAAACCATGGGAAAGTATGGATTGAACCAACAAAGGTTGAGATTATCCTAGAACAAGAAAGAACTAAAAGAACAAATATCCTAGGTATGATCAAGAGTAACTTTGATAAAGTTCCCACGGGAAGGTGGAAGCAATGACTTATGGAAAAAAAAAGACTGATAGTTATATTTTCTCCTTCAGCAGAGCTTAATGGAGAATGCTTTAACCTAACAGTGATGGGAATGAGGTAGAAAAGTTTGAGTTGGAATGTATCCAGAGAACATGGATTACAAGAAATTGTTAGTATCAGGAAAGGCCAATGAGGTGGCCGACAATCTAAGTATAAAGGAATAATTACAAATGTTCATACCGAAGAAACAGAATGATATTTGGAAGGACCTTGAAGGTCATATCGGAATGGAGGAATTTACATTCCTTCTGATGACTGTGCAAGAATTGACGGTAATAATAGTTTAAGTAAAGATTCGATTCCTGATGGAGTCTTAAGCATATTACATACCTTAGAAGGTCCCGTTTTGAGGCAAACCAGGACCATGGTACAAAAAATTGATGAAGTAAACCGTTAGGTTTCCAGTCTTTTATGGAAGATGCATAAGTGATAGTTTCATCAACCGGACCTAGCTGCGATGCTTGAAACTCTTCTGCAATTCTATCTGCTTCATGTTATATCTACATCAAGTTCAGGATGTGTTCCTTATGGATAAGGAATAGTGATTACTTTGTCTCCCTAAGGGATTTGAAACCTGTAGGGTTAGCTATTAACGCACTACGTAAACAACAAGCGATGGTGATTCTTCTAAGAAAGTAGATGACAACGTAAAGATAAAGAAAGTGCTGCTATTGATAAACTAAATGGCATGTTGATGAATGACAAGCAAGTTTGTGTTAGTGTATTTCTGCGCAAACCAGATAGAGAATATGAGGTTGATGATTCATGATGCCAAATGTATTCCCGTAGAAAGAATTAATGAGACTTGGAGGGAAGGGCAGTTGACCCCGAGACTTAATTGGCCATTTGAGAGTTCAAAAGTGTTCTCGAGCCAGCCTTACCCCCAAAACTTATAGCACGGTCATAACGGGTTTTCATGTGGCAAGGCTACGCCAGTAAAATGCAGATGTTCAACAGATGATAGGAGTACGAGCATGTAGATATACGACCTGGTCTGACTTACGAAAGACAACTTGTGGAAAACCACGGATAGAAAAGAACAAGTGATGAGAAACAAGGTTGGCAGAAGTAGATTATATGAATCTAAGTTAAAGGGATCGGGCCAGATTCATTTCGGAAAGTTTAAATTGGAATAACGTGATGATTATAGAATAAATGTGACGGAATACCGATAAGGAGGTACCAAGTGCAAAAAGGTGTCTCAATAAAGAGGTGAAGGTGAAAGTAAATAATAGAAATGAGTAAGAATCAGATAATAAGAAGGATGTGATTGATAAAGAAAAGGCTGGGAAAGCAACTATGGAACGAGAAGCAAGGAATGTTATGAATGGGTTTTCTAATGAATTCTCAGGATGACAACCTGATAGTGTCAATATTATAGTTATGAAAAAGCTAGTAACATGATATGGGATGTCAGTAATAATGATGTCAAGTGAGAAATCTAAGATTTAACCTGAAAGGTTGAAGGATTTCCCGAATGTGAGTATCGTTAAGATTGAACAAGAGTATTTGTCCATAGAATAATGGACAAAGCAGCAAGATATGTTGTCACGTGAGAGTGCGATCAAATAGTATTGGATATAATTATGATTAATTTCTTCTTTGATAAACCTCTATAGTTCAGAGGTAAATTCTGAGTATGATATTCTACAATCATGAAAGCTTTCTATAATCCTTTAGAACTCTGTTCTCTTCTTCTCTCTTATTCATCTTCTTTATGAATTGAGAAGAACAACCCTTTTAGGAGGGGAGGTACTGCTATGTGACTATCTGTCTATGTGATAGAAGTCTAAGTGGAATACCATAACTTGTTTAATTGCTTGTCAAGTACTAAAGGCTGGCCCCTTCTGTACTAACTATGCAATATAACATATGTTCAATTGATCATAGTGATCTCTCAATAAATCTTTCCACTTCTCTATATTGATCGAGATTACGAAGATTAAATCGATCAGGAAATGCACAGTACGAGCGAGGTTACCTCCGAATTCGGTGGGTGATAGTGATACCAATGTTACTGCAGGTATCAATAAGGATAAGACTGAGTAAGAGTATAACCCGGATAGTGAGTTGTACGAAAAGTAGCAACGTTGATGGAAAAGGATACAGTATGGATTGTAGCACTAGAAGATGTGCTGAGGAAGGGTAGAACGACTAAGAATTGACCGGGAAGCTAAAAAGTGAACGACAGGCAAACGACTCTTTGCTTCCTACCTGATTCCGGGACGGAATCCTTTTAAGGAGGGGAGACTGTAAGAACCCTAAATTTTGGATATAATTAAAACTTTTTATTAAGTAATGATAAAATGAGGAACAATGATTCCGACAACAAGGTCACCAGATCTAATGAATGGTGGTTTCAAAGAACAATGATTGTAATGAATGGATATTGCTTTGGACAATGATCCTGATGCATTGGTATATTGTCAGAATAGAGTAATTCGATGGTTGAGGACCTAGATAAGAATAATCTACCATCCAGGAAGGAGCTAATGGATCCTTGAAGGGAAATGAGTACGTGCATAGTGTTTCCCATACGTGCATAGTGTTTTCCGTACGTGCATAGTGTTTCCCATACGTGCATAGTATTTCCCGTACGTGCATAGTGTTTCCCGTACGTGCATAGTGTTTCCTGTACGTGCATAGTAATTTGGTGGATGAATAGTGATTTTGTAAGTTGGAAAACTTTTCACGCCACCCTATGTACGGGACGTGATATGGATGTTTCGAAGTCATATTAGTAATACGCGGAGGAAATAAGTGAATGCAGAGACGATCGGAATTCAGAAATTCCAAATTCGTTTTCGGTATAATATTTGACCGGACAGTGGATTAAATATTATTATAATCCAAGAATTGAGATATTAACTTTGAGGATTTGATATTTTGGGATGTTATTATATTTGATTTAAGAATGAAGGTAGGAAACCACTGAGGCAGTGAAACAAGCATTCTAGAAACCGCTAAAACGTTATAACGTGATTAATCAATAAAGCGAACGAATCCTAGATTACGGATTAAGTTCGTATCGAGATTAAATATCCTACATGGTCATCACGAGGATTATATTAAGGATTGGGGAAGGTATTATGAATATCGAGAAATTTCCCGGTAAACCCTAGAGGTGAAACTACTTAGTTATTCGCCCGAACGATCAATCGAAACGAGCAATAACCGGACAAAAGAAACAAGCAGTGGAAGCAAGAGTCATGCATAAGCTACTAGATAAATATCTAGCAACCAAGTGGGCTAAGTAACTAGCATGTTAAGGATTGAACTAGTAGTTAGCCAAATCAAACTCTAGTTAGCCATAAATCAATCCAAGTGCTACACATGCTTTCAAATCTCACCATTCATTCCAAAAGCACTTTAATAAAGTAAAAAGAGATGAGATATCATCCAAGGCTCATCACTTTATGAATTATTATCAAAACAACCAAGCAAACACAAAGAACTCTCCATTTTCCTTTCTTCCTTGAAAAATTCTGCCAAGGTGCTAGAAGTAAGGCTTCCAACCATCATTTGATCTTGAAATATTTATGGTGAGTACTTCATATCATAACTTAGATCCCCTAAAAAATTCAGCCTCAAATTCACTTTCTTTCATTTTCAAATAAATCATCAAAGGTGATGATGAATAGTGTTTTCAAGAACAAATCCTTGTTTTTCTTGTTTTCATGGTTGATCCTAGCTAAGTTAAGGCTATCCAAGGGCAATACCAAGCTTTTTGAGGCTAGTACATACTACAAGGAAGGTATAAGACTTGAAAACCCTAGACCTACTTTGAGTTTTAAGCATGTTCTTGATGGATCTAGCTTAGTTATGATTATGTTCATGCTATAAGCATGTTTAGTTAGTGATTTAGTGATTTGATTAACAGGATGATTTTGATACTAAGATCAGTGGCTTCTGGACTTGTTGAGATGCTTATTATGTGTATAAGTTGTTTAGATGCCCGGTGTGGCTTGGGTTGTTGATTACGATTTATGGAACGTCCGATTTATAGCCGTCATAATGCCCGATTTTTGTTAACCTTAAGAAATCGTGTTTGACAGTAGCCATAAGTCACTGTCCAGTATCATGTTCTGCCATGGCAAGATAGATCATGTTATAAGCTTCGTTTTGATATAAAGATCATGTGAAACGGACTTACGGTTTAGGAATTATGGCCGATTCACTAAAAGACGTTCGAAACCGTAAGTACGAGTTCGTTATTAAAATTGAACCCTCGTAAAATACGTAAGTCAGTGGTGAATCTTGGTAATTAAATACTAGAGGTAAAAAGGAAGGTGTGAGATAAAACCTCATGTGAAATGGATCGTTTTCCGATTTTATAAAAATGTTCGAATCAAAGTTAATCGCAAACGAACCCCTAAAAACCCGCTTGATTATAACTTCGGTAAAACACTTAGAAAACGGGCGATAAAACTCGGAGCATAATATTGATTTGTAACGATCGACTTTAGAACTTGTATGACTTAAGTATGTCCCAAGTGTAAGTACAATGACATGTCGTATTAACGAATGAATGTCGGGTCGGATCGATGATAAAAGGAATCCACTAAAAGGGGTATAACGAGATAACTCGAGAACGTGTGTCGATTTAAGTATAACTTAACTTTTAAGATGTTAAGTGATTAATCTCGAATGCCTTGGCTATTTATAGATCACCAAGCTGAACCGGGACCCGCTACCACTACCCCTTACCGTACTCGACTACCAGGCAAGTTTCAATTCCCTTCTTTTAGGCTGTTGTTGTGATTGAATATATATAAAAATGTTTTCTGTTATACATATGCCATAGCATGCATGCCTACTTTCAAGTTATATCATTATGCTTGTTCCCTGATTGTTATTGGCTTATAAATTAGATAGCTATCGTATCATTTATAAGCCGGTTATTGTAAGACCCTCAGAGAAGGGTGTATACATCTTATTCATCAAATATAGACCGGGAGTCAATATTTCTTGACATATCGAGATTACCTCGGAGGAAAATATTTAAGTAAATATTTTCCACTATTCGGGCGACGAATATTATTTGACTATTCGTTCGAGATTATTTATTTAACGATTCTTACTTCAAATAATTATTTGAACGTAACTATTCGACGAATAATATTTTTAATATTCATTCAGAGTCGAATTATTTATCGATTATTATTTCGAATATTCTTCTAAAGGTTGGACTACTAAATGAATATTATTTGGATATTCATTTAGAATATTATTCATTAAATGAATATTACTTTTGAATATTCATTTAAGATAGTAATTACCTGACGAATATTATTTTAATGTTCATCTGAAGCTTGATTTATTTATCGAGTCTTATCTCGAATATTCCTTTAAAGCTTGGATTACTAAATGAATATTACTTGATATTCATTTAGAATATTATTCATTAAATGAATATTACTTTTTCAATATTCATTTAAATTCCTAATTAATTATGAATATTATTTTGAATATTCATCCAGGGTTCTATTTAATCATCGAATATTATTTTAAATATTTTAAATATTCCATTCAGGTCTTAATAATTAATGGATATTATTTTGAATATTCATTTGAATATTTAATTATGCAATAAATATTCTCTCGATATTTCTTCAAGGATTATTTGAGAAATACTCTGATTAAAGATATTCTTTCATATTCCTAAATATTCTGTAAAATATTTTAATTCAATAAATATTCTCTGAATATTTATTCCATACTTAGAATAACCTCGATAAGGTTTATCTTCTTCGATTATTACGGAAAATATTTCGGAGACATATTATTATTAATCTTATATCAAGAAAGGTTCTCAGACATCATTCTTCTTGAGTCTATCTCCCTAAAAATAAGGGAACCTTACTTGGAAAATGTTATTTATCTTGTCGACTTCCCGGTCATAAAGTATTCTCTTCACTCGCAACTCGGGTGCTATTGACTTATTAAGTCATTGTTTACCTTCTCATCTTTCGAGGGGTAAGTTGTTGGAACAAGTTGATATCCGTTACCAAGTAATAGCTTGGGAGTTATTGGTAAATTTTCCTTTCCAACTAGATACGACTACCTTGTGGAGTCTTATCAACAAGTATTATACTTGGGGAAAGGGGGACGAACGTTACATTCAGAATCATGAATTCTATTTGAACTAGGAGTCATGTAAGAGGCCGAGTAGCGCCGGTCCATCCCCTTTGGCCCAACCGTTGGCCGGGGAGAGCTAGTAAGGCGGTATACAAGTAAAGCCGTCAGTTCTTCCTTCTACCGGTAGTAAATCTAAATTGAGCTGTACGATCTCGACTGATCATCAAGATTGGAACAGCGGGCGCGGTGAATACTCCATCATTGGTTCATCATCCAAACTTATTTATTTCCTGCAACATGATTACTGTTGGCAGAGCTGGAAAAGTGTTCATAACTGGAATTGCAACCTTTTTATGCAAGTTCCTCTTCTTAATAACAATGAGAATATCTCGCTTACTTTTGATGTAGCAGATATTTCTACAAACAAATACTTTAAGTTACCTTGTAACTTCATCGTTCATATTATACTGGCATCATTTCCGTAAATGCATGGCATATGGTTTGAAAGATACTTTTGAACTGTTATACATTATCGTTCAGTTATATATTATTGTTGGTGGGCTATTGCTCACCCTTGCTTTATTATTATATCACAACAACAGCTAGACCAGATGACTCGCACAAGGCGCACTCGACGCGGGCGAGGACGATGAGACTACCAGAGCTGAAGAAGAAGCTATTGGTAGGATATATTTATTCTTTCAGTACCAAGAATATGGTCTAGTATGACTTATGTAAATGGATGGCAAAGAGTATGTATTTATATTGAAATTCTTTTGGATTGTAAGAACTCATAATGTGATTAATAAAAATTTGATTGTTACTCTGATTTCATCTCTGGGACTATAACGGGTGTGTTTTATATTGTTGTGTGGGGTCATAGAGACGTAATTTATTTTATGTTAAGGAAAGTTCAATTGTTGTGGACAGAATTGGAAACCGTAACCACCGGATCCCGGACCCCGGATCTGGGGGTGTTACATAGACGGCAGAACATTGTCATAGATAGATTATAATTCTGTTATTAGTTGATAAGTAACAATATAAATACTCTCTCAATATCATTGTAAAAAGAGTGGGTGAGCAAGTAAGTTCGTAAGATTTGTATTCGAGAGTTCAAAACAAACAGAGAGAGATTTGTATTGTCAGCAGCTATTAAAGGTATTGTACACCTTTGGTAGAGTTTGTATTTGATTATTTTAATACAAACAAAGTTTAATTTATTCGTTTATTCTTGTTCATATAATCAAGCAAAAATCAGACACGATTATATAACTTGTATTCAACCCCCCCTTCTACAAGTTATTCGAGTTAACAGTATCTACCTCAACTGCAAGGGCTGAATACATAGCAGCTGGGAGTTGTTGTTCACAGATTCTATGGATGAGAAATCAACTACTTGACTATGGAGTTAAAGTTGAAAAGATCCCAATTTTCTGTGATAACACTAGTGCAATTGCAATATCACAGAACCCAGTGCAACATTCTAGAACCAAGCACATAGACATCAGATACCATTTCATCAGGGAGCATGTGATGGAAGGCACTGTGGAACTGCATTTTGTTCCTAGTGAAAAATAGTTGGCAGACATTTTTACTAAAGCTTTGGATGAAGCAACCTTTTCAAGGTTGGTAAGTGAGCTTGGTATGTTAAATTTCACATGATCTTTTAAAATGTCTGTTCAATTAGTTGTAGCTAGTGAATTTCATTCTCTGGATTTTGTTTGTTTTATTTGCTTATGATCTGCATGATTATTTTGGAGATATCATTGTAGCATAATTAAATAAATATTTTATTGACATATATCAATTAATGATATTTTGTTAATTTTATGTCTATTTAATTGTGAGTTTATCTAATTATTGTGGATTAATTCATGATTTTCTGCGTGATTATTTTTAAATCCATAATAATTAGAAATAATAAGTGTGTATGTATGTGTACATAGGCTGATAGGTCTCGGTGATTAGATGTTTTTTGGCTGACAGGTTTCAGTGATAAGATGTTTTTCGGCTGGTTAGGTTGTTTGGTTAGAATTATTGAGCGATGATAAATGCATTTAATTTCTTTTCTAACCTAACCTGTCACGCTCTCACCTAACCCACTAGTCCTTGAAACCTTATGAATGATGAGTTTTTGTTTGTGTTTAACATCATCATTTTTCAGATATACAGAGCGTATACACACAATTGCTGAATATTTTGAGCTTTGATCGGAAAGCTCTCTCAATCTAGCTGGTGGTTTTTAGATCAGATTTCATATTCTTGCTTTATACATCATCCTTTATAAAAGCTAACCCTTGTTTTTGAATTTCCTCAAAGTTTTGAAAATGACATTGCAGGGAAGCTTTTTAATTGCCAAAGTTAATCCTATTTCCATTCAGCAAATCGAAACCATTCTGGATGAGCAATATCGGGCTTGGACACAATTTCTGAATGAACATTCATTAATTCGCTTTGCTTTAGTTACACCATGCAGCTTAACCATAATGCATTGCGTGAACAGTATTGCAGTGCGGTTAACACTTCTGGACAGGGCGGGTGTGCAATCACATATCGACTGTTTGGTAGGTCGATTAGGGTCACTGAACGAGATGTTAATCGAATTCTTCATTTTCCTATGGAAAATCTTTTTTCTGATCCTACACCTGAACAGATTGAAATGTTCTTTCGTTTTATAAGGTACCAAGATGGCAATTTCAATACTGGTAATCTTTCTAGAACGTTTCTAACCAAGTACTGGAATTTCTTTTTCACACTCTTAACCATGTTTTTTCCTCAGATAGAACAAATCAAGATCGAATACCTGAATTTACTCAAAAAATAGGGTATGCGGTCGCCAATAATTTGAGGATTAATTTTGGAAAAATAGTGCTTGGTCAAATCATTTTAAATATGAAACACTTGGGAACAAGAGATGTTCAGACTCCAAATGTCAAATGTCTATATCCAAGGTTTCTACAGCTAATATTAAATTATTTTTTGAATGATGAAAACAGGGCTCGCTTGGAAAATGGTCAAAAGGTGGAATGTTCTTCCATTAAGACTAATGTAATTAATTACATAAGCAAAAAGAAATATCCGGATGTGCCTACAGTCCTAACTGAATATCTAAAGGCTGTCCCACTTTCGTTGTTACCAAGACCAGTGAGAGCAGGTATACGACAAGGTAATATTTCAATCCCTGCTATTCCAACCTCTGTATTCCCTGTTGTGTCACAGGAAATACAGTTTCTACAGCCCTTAGTGGCTATCTTACCCGACCAAGAGCAGGAAATCCCACCGACTCTAACACAGGTCGAAGAGCCCATTCTACAAATGCAAACACAAACACAACAAACTCCTACACCTTAATTGTCACTTAAACGACCATCCATCAACACTTTTGAGGGAGATAGTGCCTCAGCAGCACCACATAAGGAGTTAGTTACATCAGCCACTGTACCTCATCGTAAACGGAGTAAACCCAATGAACCTGAGGTAACGGCAACTGTTAGTGAAACAATTCTTCCTTATCCAATGAGTGAAAATGTAAATGAGGTTGAATTGACGGGAGCAACTATCTTGAGTTCCATTTCACGGAACATAAGAGTGGTTGATGATCTTTCTAAAGATCAAATGCCTTCACAGGCATCCGAGGTGGAATTACCTACCTCAATAACTGCTGGTGAATCTTCCATTTTACGGAAAGATCCATCGGTAGGTGGTTCTTTTATGAACCAAGTGTTTCACAGACATACGAGGGAAACTTGGGTTTTGTGCCATTTAATCGATTCAAGTTTAACCTCCCAGAGGGAAAATCTCTGCATCTCTTTCGAGATTTACCACTCTTTACCAGTGGTCGGCAACTTGCTTCATGCGAGGATGGAAGCTCACGAACTTTCATTGCACCATCCGTGACCTCTGACAAAGGGCTAAGATGATTTGATTTGCAGGTACGCATATCGGTGGAAGCTCTAGAGGAGAGTTGAGGGAAACACAAACAGAACATGTAAGTGTAACCCAAACCACTAAACCGAGTGAATATAGAGTGTTGAGTGAAACACCTGCAGAACGTACGAGTGAGCAACCTACTCAACCACATGCCCGTCTATAGGGGGAGATTGTAAAGCATAATGTAATGTAATATGTAATATAGACATATATAACTCAACTAGGATAAAAGATAAATAATATTAACTCTATACAGGGATCGTAAAATTTGAAGAACGGGCATCAATAAGGATCAAGTTGCTGAAAGAAGTTCATTAACATGATCAAGCCTCAGTGAGAAAATAAGATGTACAGACGATTCAGTTGAAGGGCCAAAAGATTCCAGTGATAAAGTTTTTATGATTGCACAATTCTTAGCAGTGTTCTTAAAGACATGATATGAAGACCACGAGTGAATGTTAGTCGTCTGTGAACCAGACCAGTTGCACTAGGCGTCAACACTTCACAAAAGAATCGAAGTATCTAACTCAGAAAAACTGTTCAAGAGGTATGATTGAGTTTAGAGCAGTATTGATATCCTCTGGTTAGTTGGAAGCTGAATATTTAAGGATGTCAAATTAAGAGGAAAATGAATAGTATCCGAAATTACTATTCATGTGAATAGTATCCGAAATCACTATTCATATGAATAGCACTATTCATATGAATAGTAACCAACGGTTACTATTTGGGTTGGTGAAATAGTGCCCGGTTACTATTTGGGGGTTGTTGGAATAGTGCTCGGTTACTATTTTGGGGTTGTTGGAATAGTGTCAAATAGTAACTTTCTAAAACCTATAAATAGGCCTGTTGTATTTCATTTCAAAACATACCTCAACACACAAATCTCTCTTCTCTCTCTTATATCTTCTCTGTGTAAGCTGCTAGACAGTCCATCTAGTAGGAAAGCCGGCTTAGCCCACTTTCAGGAAGTGTCGGGTAGAAGGTCCTCGTGCCTAAACTATCCTTATGAGTGTAAGCTGCTAGACAGTCCATCTAGTAGGAAAGTCGGCTTAGCCCGCTTTCAGGAAGTGTCGGGTAGAAGGTCCTCGTGCCTAAACTATCCTTAGGATTTTTCAGGTTTTGAAGCTAATCCATTGGATTAGAAGTTGTAACACCCCTTCGAGTTTATTATCAATAAAGATATATTCTCGGAATTATTTTTTTTGTAGTATCGTATTCAACCCCCCCTTCTACGATACTTTGGGACCTAACAGCCCTCCTGGGGCTACGGATTGGGATCTCGATCGGCATCCTTCCTTCCATATTCTCTTCTTTAGGTTTCCCTGTTGGCCATCTGTTGGTTCGAAAATTAACTGCGCAAGTGTACGCGGTCACAAGCAATATAATAAATTCGTTCCCACAAAGACTTCGTGTTTGTTCAGAAATAATATTTAAGCAACGACGTATGATAAAACAACAAACTGCTTGAATAAATATCAAAAGTGGGTATTTTTGTATTTTTCTAATTGATTAATTAAATTAGTAATATTAAATAATTCGGACTAATTAATTTAATTAAATGAAAATTTATATGAGAAAAACATGGGATTCTAATTTCATTATTTATTTCATTTAGAATTGATGCCTTAGTTTCAAAGTAATTTTGATAATTTACGAAAGCTAGTCGGGAACACGAAAATAACATAAGCGCCTTTCAGCCTTAACTTATATCAAACCATACGAACATCCACTTAAAAAGATAGAAGTCGCGAGGACACCCTTTATGCTTAGATCCTGTATGTCTATAAGATTTGAAAACATAATTGGTTTATGAATAAATTCCTTTATTATGACTACATAGGGTGATGTGAAAAAATCCTATCACTTATCGTAAATGTATATGACAATTACGAACCTATGCTAACATGGCAAATTCTAAATTCCTAAATCCACTTTCGCATTCATTAGGAATTAATAATTTAGACGTTAGCTACGCATCTAATAAATTAAGCTCAACCACATTAGGCAATCTGAATTTTTATCATAATACAAATTATTAAGGCATCGAATTACTAAATTACGTAAATAAATCCATTAGAATCCCATGACGGCGATTAGTTCATAATTAAACGAATCGTCATCATGGGATTAATTGAAATCATAATACTAATAATAATAATAATAATAATAATAATAATAATAATAATAATAATAATAATAATAATAATAATAATAATAATAACAACAACAATAATAAAACTAAATTAAAAATTACGATAAATTAAATATAAAAATTACGAGAGTTAGAAAGTAGAACCGAAATAGCTTCCAATGAAAGAAAAGAGCATTCCAAATAATCCCCGTAAATTCTTCAACCAAAATAACACTTACACTAAAATTGCAAAAATTAAAAGTGTATAAAAAAGAAACTTAAAATTACAAAGGAACTAGAGAGAAAACAAGAGAGGATTTTTCTCTCCAAATTGTTGTGTGATTTACAAGCTTGAGAACTAGGCTATTTATAGCAAAAAATTAGCACACCACACTAATAAAATAAAACTAAAAAGAATTTAAAAGAAATAAAAAAAAACAAATAGGCCGAAAGCAACAATTTGCCATATTTGCAAATGGCGAGCGGCTTGCACTTGTTTTTTAATTCATGAGCCAACTTACACCATGCGGCCATCTTTTGTTAGTTTATATGAAAGGGCTCCGTAGAAATGCTTTTTATCCCGCACAGCTTATAATCTTTAATTAATAAATAATTAACTTAATTTAAAAATTATAAAAATAAATATCTAATATTATTAGATATTTAAAAATATAATTTTCTAATTAAATAAAATATTTATTAATATAAATAAATCCTTAAGTCCAAAGTTGCGGTATTTTGCGGTTCTGGAATCGGATTCTTTTTGCTTAACAAAAATTATATTAATTCCAACCGGGGTTTTCTCTTTAAGAATATATCACTTTCCATCTTTTTGTGATAATTCTATTTTCTCATGGCTCGTCCAGGTGCAAATTACGGTCTCTTGAGGATCTGAAACCAGACTCTTTTTGCTTGGAAAAAAATATATCAATTCCAACCGGGACTTTCTTTTTAAGAATATATCACTTTCCATCTTTTTGTGATAATTCTATTTTCTCCTTGCTCGTTCAGGTGTAAATTACGGCCAGTTGACGATCTGAAACTGGATTCCTTTTGCTTAACAGAAAATATATCAATTCCAACCGGGATTTCTGCTTTAAGAATATACCACTCAAAATTTCTTTATGATAATTCTTTTGGCAACTCTTAATTCCGAATTGGTGCAAAATTCCACCGTTTTTAGCCTTTTATCGCCACGATACCTAAAGTTGCGAGTTCTGCACAACAAATGCTGAAACACAACAAAAATGAATTAAAAGACACAACATACTTAAGGATAAACCACCAATCTAGGCCAAAATAGTGCATAACAAGTGGATATAAAATCCACTTATCACACCCCCAAACTTAAACTGATGCTTGTCCTCAAGCGAAAACAGACTCGACTACCTCTAAATGCATGAATGCAACTGAATCAAGGATCCCATAAGCAAAGCAGTAACCAACTTAGCAGAGTGTCTCAGAGAATGTGATAACTCCAAATAGAGATCGACTAAATATCAGCATATTAACATTTACAAGTACAGAAACGTTCGTGTGTGCAATACTCATCAGAATTACTCTTAGCACTAGATCAAAACCATACATATTCTTTGTCAAAATAATCACAAGTTTATAAATAGAATGGACGCTAGACACTTCATAACCTAAAAACACCTCCATCATCATTTGAGTTAGACAGGAATTCATGCTTTATTAACAACTATGACGCATAATACTATACACAACACACATGCTTATTTGACCGTGCAATGGATGAGACCCCAAAAGGCTTATACAATAATACCCATGTAGCGAGCGTTAGGTCAGTGGATCCCAGACTATAAAAGCCTTAGGTCACTAGGCTTGAGTCCCCTAGAACTTAATTGCTCGAGTATTAAAGAGCTCACCCTGATCAATTATGCATACACACAATATCATAACACTTTTTTTTCCTTTTTTTTCTTTTTTTTCTTTTTTTTCTTTTTTTTTTGCTTTTTTTTTTCATATGCAATCTGGAATGAGAATTCTCAATTCCAACCCTAGACTACTCATATAAATATGAGCTGGCTACTAGCCAATTGACACCTATCAATTATTAACAAATACACACAAACTAGCATGAACCCTGGTTTCCCCCAAACTTATATTTAGTGATTCTACGCTATCAAGGGAATAAAGAAAATTCCAAATATAATCAGGTGATTAAATTTCAACAACCAAACAAGCATGACCTTAACCTAGCCCAAAAGCAACCGATGAGTTGTGTAAGATTGTGTTTCTGCAACATGCACGTCAATTCATAAGAGTATTTAAATCAGCCCTCTATCCATCATTATCACACTCAAATTCATCATTGACTACTAAACGGAATCGCCAAGCGCTACGGGATCAAGGAAAATATGATATGCAACTACTCATGAATATGAAATTTTTTTTATTTTTTTATTTTTTTTTACACAATATGAATTAAATGAAATAAAACTAGCATGGTATATTATGAACTACATGAATGAGTATGACTCGATTAATTAATTATCCTAAATCACCCCCAAACTTGAAATATTCAATGTCCTCATTGAAGGTATAGATAAAGGATAAAAGAGAACTCCCCTACTGTCGGCATCGCCGCCCTCCTTGGGCGGTGATTCAGGTGGTGGAAATGAGCTTCCAACTGAGGCCAATCTTCCTTGAGAGAAGCAAGTTCCTGCAACTCGCCAATGACCTGCAAACTTGACATAATACTGAACAAAATCACACAAAATCAAACCACACATAAAAACACCAAACCTATGGGTTGCCTCCCATGAAGCGCTGTCGTTAACGTCATTTAGCCGGACGTTACTTCCTCAACTCACGGTGGTTTCAACAGAATAACCGAACCGCCCTCAACAGAAAGACCATTCATACGAACGTTGACTTCCTGCTTGCTTACTCCCAACACAATTCCTCTTTCACTCTTCACCTTGACTTTTCCACTTGTCGACTTCTTTGCCTTCTTTTTCTTCCTCACACCTCTAAGGTGTTTATCCCTCTCAGCCAATTGAACAGAACACTCTTCTACCTCATCCTCAACTATCCACCTTCTTAACACATTATCATGACCCTCTTCAAAAATCACTAACTCATCATTCAAAAGGACATACCTCAAATGTGACGGAAGTTTTCCGAGCTTTATATTCGATAGATCTCGAATTGAAGAACTGTCAAATGAATCACTGATGTGATGTTCTAACATGTGCATGTCCGACTTTTCACTAAACAACTGATCAAACTTCTCTGTTTGGCCAGCATCAACCATTTCCACGCTGAAACACTCTTCATCTTCTGCCGGAAGTTTCATGGCCTTGAACACATTAAAGGTGACATTCTGGTCTTGTACCCTCATTGTAAGTTCTCCTTTTTGCACATCGATCAAAGTATGACCCGTGGCTAGAAAAGGCCTTCCCAAAATTATGGGAATCTTCTTGTCCTCTTTGAAATCTAGAATCACAAAATCGGCAGGAAATATGAGCTTATCAACCTTCACCAAGACATTCTCTACTATACCCCTGGGATAAGTGATTGACCGATCAGCCAGCTGCAACAAGATATTGGTAGGTTTTGGATCAGGCAGACCTAGTTGCTTGAAAACCGACAATGGCATCAGATTGATGCTAGCTCCCAAGTCACACAAGCACTTTTCAAAAGACAGATTACCAATAGTACATGGTATGGTGAAGCTTCCAGGATCTTTGAGCTTCGGAGGCAGTTTCTGTTGCAACACCGCACTACACTCCTCTGTCAATGCCACTGTATCAAATTCTTCCAACCTTCTCTTTCGTGACAAAATATCATTCATGAACTTTGCATATCTCGGCATCTGCTCCAATGCTTCAACAAAAGGAATGTTAATGGATAGTTTCTTGAAGACCTCCATAAACTTATGAAATTGTTTTTCTTGATCTTGTTTCTGCAAGCGTTGAGGGAATGGAGGAGGTGGATAAATATGCTTTTCTGGTATTGGTGCTTTAACTGGTTCATCTTTTCTGGATTCTTCATGCACCAACGCTTGAGGCTTTTCATTAGACTCAGATTCCTTGATAACATCTTCATCTGCTTTCTTTGAGGTCCCTTCAATATCCTTACCACTTCTTAATGATACTGCATTGCAAGTCTCCTTCCGCTCATTCTTTGGATTTGGTTCGGTGTCACTAGGAAGAGTTCCTTGTGGCCTGTTTAACAAGGCATTAGCAAGCTGCCCAATCTGATTCTCCAACGTCTTGAGAGATGCTGCTTGACTTTTAACCAACAACTTCAATTCATCCAATTCAGATTTTTCATTAAAAGATTGCCCCGCATTTGCCTGAGGCTGCTGATGAAATCCCGGAGGTTGAGATTGTTTCGGGGCGTACTGATTCTAAAGTTGATGCCCCTGCTGTTGATATAGTCCTGAGGGATTGTATGGTCTGGCCCCATATTGCTGATTTTGGGTTTGATGATATGGTTGTTGTTGATATGGTGGTTGGGCTTGATATGGTTGCGGTGGTGGTTGCAATCCATTGTTATTGTTGCTCCAGCTGAAGTTAGGATGGTTTCTGTTGTTGGGTTGGTATGTGTTTGGGACCGGATGCTACTGCTTTTGAAAATTGCTCACAAAGTGCACTGATTCATTGGAAATTGCACATTGATTCGTTTCATGTTTACCGGCACATAGCTCACAAACACTTGCTACTTGTTGTACCCCATAGTTTGTCAAAGAATCCACCTTCATGTTTAGCGCTTCAAGCTGAGCTGATATGGATGTGACTGCATCAACCTCGAGGATTCCTGCCACCTTGTGTTGAGGCATCCTCTTTGTCGGATTCTGATACTCATTAGCCGCCATCATTTCAATTAGCTCGTAGGCAGCTTCATAACTTTTAGCCCATAATGCTCCTCCTGAAGCTGCATCCACAATAGGTCTTGATTGCCATCCCAATCCATTATAGAAACAATTTATGACCATCCAGTTGGGCATGCCATGATGAGGGCATTTTCTTAGCATCTCCTTGTAGCGTTCCCATGCTTCACATAAAGATTCCCCCGCCTGTTGTGTGAACTGAGCAATAGCATTCCTTACGGCAGCTGTTTTTGCCATAGGATAGAATTTAGTGAGGAATTTTTGAGCGAGTTCCTCCCATGTTGTTATCGAGCCAGCTGGGAGAGAGTGCAACCATCCTTTAGCTTTGTCCCGCAGAGAAAATGGAAAGAGTCTCAACCTTACAGCATCATCTGACACGTTGTTGAATTTGAATGTGTCACAAATCTCTATGAAGTTTCGGATATGCATATTTGGATCTTCCGTTGGCGTTCCCCCGAACTGGACAGAGTTTTGTACCATCTGGATTGTGCCAGGTTTGATTTCAAATGTGTTGGCTGCAATGGCTGGCCTGACTATGCTTGACTGGATGTCATTGATTTTTGGTTGAGAATAGTCCATCAACGTCTTGGGCACATCTTCCGCCATGTCTAACTCTTCTTCCAGCTTTATTACGGTTCTTGATTTAAGGGCTTGGGCACGTGTTAGCATAAACAACTCAAGATCCTTATACTGGCAGAGCGAGAAAACACGACGTTTAGAAAAAATAAACAAAAAATTCAAGTCAGTTAAGTTTAACCTCCGTTGATGTAAACACAATTTCTAAAAATAACACCGAAGTCCCCGGCAGCGGCGCCAAAAACTTGTTGGTTCGAAAACTAACTGCGTAAGTGTACGCGGTCACAAGTAATATAATAAATTCGTTCCCACAGAGACTTCGTGTTTGTTCAGAAATAATATTTAAGCAACGACGTATGATAAAACAACAAACTTCTTGAATAAATATCAAAAGTGGGTATTTTTGTATTTTTCTAATTGATTAATTAAATTAGTAATATTAAATAATTCGGACTAATTAATTTAATTAAATGAAAATTTATATGAGAAAAACATGGGATTCTAATTTCATTATTTATTTCATTTAGAATTGATGCCTTAGTTTCAAAGTAATTTTGATAATTTACGAAAGCTAGTCGGGAACACGAAAATAACATAAGCGCCTTTCAGCCTTAACTTATATCAAACCATACGAACATCCACTTAAAAAGATAGAAGTCGCGAGGACACCTTTTATGCTTAGATCCTATATGTCTATAAGATTTGAAAACATAATTGGTTTATGAATAAATTCCTTTATTATGACTACATAGGGTGATGTGAAAAAATCCTATCACTTATCGTAAATGTACATGACAATTACGAACCTATGCTAACATGGCAAATTCTAAATTCCTAAATCCACTTTCGCATTCATTAGGAATTAATAATTTAGACGTTAGCTACGCATCTAATAAATTAAGCTCAACCACATTAGGCAATCTGAATTTTTATCATAATACAAATTATTAAGGCATCGAATTACTAAATTACGTAAATAAATCCATTAGAATCCCATGACGGCGATTAGTTCATAATTAAACGAATCGTCATCATGGGATTAATTGAAATCATAATACTAATAATAATAATAATAATAATAATAATAATAATAATAATAATAATAAAACTAAATTAAAAATTACGATAAATTAAATATGAAAATTACGAGAGTTAGAAAGTAGAACCGAAATAGCTTCCAATGAAAGAAAAGAGCATTCCAAATAATCCCCGTAAATTCTTCAACCAAAATAACACTTACACTAAAATTGCAAAAATTAAAAGTGTATAAAAAAGAAACTTAAAATTACAAAGGAACTAGAGCGAAAACAAGAGAGGATTTTTCTCTCCAAATTGTTGTGTGATTTACAAGCTTGAGAACTAGGCTATTTATAGCAAAAAATTAGCACACCACACTAATAAAATAAAACTAAAAAGAAATTAAAAGAAATAAAAAAAACAAATAGGCCGAAAGCAACAATTTGCCATATTTGCAAATGGCGGGCGACTTGCACTTGTTTTTTAATTCATGAGCTAACTTACACCAGGCGGCCATCTTTTGTTAGTTTATATGAAAGGGCTCCGTAGAAATGCTTTTTATCCCGCACAGCTTATAATCTTTAATTAATAAATAATTAACTTAATTTAAAAATTATAAAAATAAATATCTAATATTATTAGATATTTAAAAATATAATTTTCTAATTAAATAAAATATTTATTAATATAAATAAATCCTTAAGTCCAAAGTTGCGGTATTTTGCGGTTCTGGAATCGGATTCTTTTTGCTTAACAAAAATTATATTAATTCCAACCGGGGTTTTCTCTTTAAGAATATATCACTTTCCATCTTTTTGTGATAATTCTATTTTCTCATGGCTCGTCCAGGTGCAAATTACGGTCTCTTGAGGATCTGAAACCAGACTCTTTTTGCTTGGAAAAAAATATATCAATTCCAACCGGGACTTTCTTTTTAAGAATATATCACTTTCCATCTTTTTGTGATAATTCTATTTTCTCCTTGCTCGTTCAGGTGTAAATTACGGCCAGTTGACGATCTGAAACTGGATTCCTTTTGCTTAACAGAAAATATATCAATTCCAACCGGGATTTCTGCTTTAAGAATATACCACTCAAAATTTCTTTATGATAATTCTTTTGGCAACTCTTAATTCCGAATTGGTGCAAAATTCCACCGTTTTTAGCCTTTTATCGTCACGATACCTAAAGTTGCGAGTTCTGCACAACAAATGATGAAACACAACAAAAATGAATTAAAAGACACAACATACTTAAGGATAAACCACCAATCTAGGCCAAAATAGTGCATAATAAGTGGATATAAAATCCACTTATCACCATCCTTGACGAACTTATTCAACTTTTCTCTTTGGATTAGAAACTTGATCTTGTGTTTCAGCTGTCTACAATCGTGAGTGTTATTCCCCAATGGCTTATGGAACTGACCATATTGGTTCTTGTTTCTCTTCCCGGGATCAGCCCTTAGTGGCTTCGTCCATCAGAGGTTCTTGTATTTCTCAATGTCCATCAGGATTTGGGCGTTGGGAGTATGTGCATAGCTGGTGAACCTCGGTCCTTGTTTGCTCTTCTTCCAGGTAGAGTCAGAGTCTTTACTTATTCGAGGATACCTATCCTTAACCTCCTACTCATGACCACCTTCTCTTCTTGTTATTACCTCCATTGCCTCCAGCAGGGGTTGAGGCTTCTGATAAGTGGATTTTATATCCACTTGGAGCGTTCCATATCGGCTTAAATTGATTGTCTTGGACTCAAGTTTATTGTAGTTTTGATGTGTTTTTCTTAGTTATGCAGACTTACAAGAATGTCGATTATTGGTGATGCTTCTATCGTGTTTGGAGGATTAATTGATTAAAATTCGGATTTTCCGGGAAGGTTGCGCAGTCTTCACTGTTTTGGCCATATCTGGAGTTCTAGAAGTCCGTTTTCAGCGATCTTACAGCTCACGCGAACCTTGAAAGATTTTCTAAAACCTGGGACAGAAAGCAGGTGCAGGGAGCGTGTAGTTAAAATTCGCGCACGTGTTCTTTGTGAAGCAAGGCTGAAAGATTACTGTTTTGCCCTTTTTCTAATTCTAATTATATTTTGGGCAGGTTTTAGTACCTTAATCGAATTCTAATTGTAATAGAAGGTAATTTCTTGCTGGGCAAGAAATCTATAGCCTATTTAAACACATCTTAGCATTGTAATTAGGAGAGTTTTTATTATTGTCTCATAGCTTAGATCTGCAAGGGAGAAAAGGAGAGAAGGATTCAACGCTCGTGACAAGCAACGGATCTAGATCTACTTCATCTTTTGTTTTATTCTGGATTCTAGATTTGTTTTCTTAACTCTTTGTTTATTAATATAATTACTTCTTTTATTCATATCTTGTTTTATATCATGTTTTCATCAAATCCCATGACGATGAACGGTTCAATTATGAGCTAATCGTTGTCATGGGATTCTAACGGATTTATCTATGTAGCTTAGTAGTTTGAATGCTTAAAAGATTTATGTGTGGTGAATTTTTGATATCCTCGTATGGTTGTGTTTCATGTATTTAGATGCGTCAAGCAACATCTAATTTGTTAATCTCTTGCTAAACGAGGGTGGATCTTGAGATTTAGAACTTGCCATGCTAGCATAGGATACGTTGATGTTTTAACATCATGATTTGTGGCGTAAATAGAGATATTATGCTGCCCTATGTGATCTTAATAGACAACTTGTTCTTCAACCGTTATGTTTTCAAATCTTATAGAGATATAGGGTCTAAACATAATTGGTGTCTATTCATCTTCTATCTCTTTTGTGGATGTATGTTTAGTTTGGTATTCGTATACTGAGAAGTAGCGTATACTTATTTCGTGTTGTCTGATCAGATATCAAAACCATCACATACATTGATTAAAGGCATCGACTCTAAGTGAAGTAGATAATGAAGTTAGGATCCCATGTTTTATTCTTATAAGTAATTCAGATTTAAGTCTCATTAGTTAATTAGTTCTTACTTTGCATCTTAGTTTAATTTAGATAATTAAAACCCATATTTGTTAATTATCTTAGCAGTGAATTAAGATCATACATTGTTGAATAGGCACATTTGCTGAAAAGAACTTAACCAGATCTCAGTGGAACGAATTTAATTGTATTACTTGTGACCACGTATACTTGCGTGATATTGTGATAACAAGTTTTTGGTGCCGCTGTCGGGGATCATCGGTGTTTAATTTAGTTTATGTGCTTGTCATCAGTGGTCGTCAGCGTTCATTGACTCGGATTTCTTATTTAGCTTGTTTGTTTCGTGGTGTTTTTAGGTACTTGAACGTGTATGCGAACACGTTTGCAAACTCGTAAACTGGCAGAAGAAGAACTTGTAGCAGTAAAAGAGATGGCAGACATACCAGCAGCAGTCAAGGCTTTGAAGGACTATTCGCAGCCAAAGATCAATGACATACAATATAGTATTGTCAGGCCAGCTATTACAGCGAACAACTTTGAGATCAAGTCGAGCACAATTCAGATGGTGCAGAATTCGGTTCAGTTTGGGGGTGCTTCGACAGAGGATACTAACATGCACATCCGGGACTTTATCGAGATCTGCGACACTTTCAAATTTAATGGTGTATCGGTGGATGCTATTAAGTTGAGACTTTTCCCATTCTCTTTAAGGGATAAGGCTAAGGGCTGGTTACACTCTCTACCAGCTGGTTCTATTACTACATGGGAGGATCTTGCTCAGAAGTTTCTTACTAAATTCTTTCCTATGGCAAAAACTGCAGCAATAAGGAACCAGCTAACTCAGTTTCAACAGCAATCTGGTGAGTCTTTGTGTGAGGCTTGGGAACGTTATAAGGAGATGCTTCGTAGGTGTCCACATCATGGGATGCCTGACTGGATGGTTATTAATGGTTTCTACAATGGGTTGGGAGCATAGTCTAGACCTTTGCTAGATGCAGCATCAGGTGGAGCTCTGTGAGCTAAGAGCTATGAGGAGGCTTATGATCTTATTGAGACGATGGCTGCTAATGAATATCAAAATCCAACCCAAAGGCTTTCTCAAGGCAAGGTAGCAGGTGTTCTTGATGTTAATGCAGTCTCAGCTCTAGCAGTTCAGCTAGAGGCAATGAATAGGAAAATAGATTCTTTGGCAAATCATGGGATTCAGCAGGTTGCTAGTATTTGTGAGCTATGTGCGGGCGCACATGAGACGAATCAGTGTGCTATCTCTTCTGAATCAGCAAAGTTCGTGAGTAATTTTCAGAGACCTACTACACCTGTTCCAACCACTTATCATCCTAATAATCGGAATCATCCCAATTTCAGCTGGAGCAACAATCAAGGTGTTCAGCAACCTTATCAGCAACAGTTTCAAGGACAGCAAGCGAAGCCATTCAATCAGGGCTATCAACAGCCATATGCTCCAAGGCCACCATATCAACCTCCAGGGTTTTAGCAGCAACAGCCCCAAGCTCATGCGGGGCAATCATCTAATGAAAAATCAGAAATGCATGATTTGAGGATGATGATGAAGAACATGCAAGCTTCTCAAAAGGTCTTGGAAAACCAGATGGGACAGATTACAAGTGTCTTACTTACTAGGCAACAAGGAACTCTTCCTAGTGATACGGAGGTTAATCCAGGCAGAAGGGAAAGCAAAGAACAGGTCAATGCAGTTTCTTTGAGATCTGGAAAAGTCACGAGGGATCCTAAATCAGCAGCTAAGGAAGATGAAGATGTTCAGAATCAGCAGGTTGAAAAATCTGCAGTGCCAGAAATTGAGAAATTTGATTTAGTGGCTGATCAGCTTGATTGTGAGAAGAGCAAGAAACCTGTTGAAAAGTCTACTCCAGAGCAATCTTCAAAGAATAATCAAATCTATCCTCCTCCTCCATATCCTGGGCGCTTGCAGAAAAGTCAAGAGAAACAGTTTCAGAAGTTTATGGATGTCTTCAAGAAATTGTCCATTAACATTCCTTTTGTTGAAGCATTGGATCAGATGCCGAGGTATGCAAAGTTCATGAAGGATATTTTGTCACGAAAGAGAAGGTTGGAAGAATTTGAAACAGTGGGATTAACGGAGGAGTGTAGTGCAGTTCTGCAGCAGAAGTTGCCACCCAAACTTAAAGATCCGGGAAGTTTCACCATCCCTTGCACTATTGGCAACCTTTCTTTTAGCAAGTGCTTGTGTGACTTGGGAGCTAGCATCAATCTCATGCCTTTATCTGTGTTCAAGCAACTTGGTCTGCCGGAGCCAAATCCAACCAATATCTCTTTGCAGTTGGCTGATCGATCTATCACATATCCAAGGGACATAGTGGAGGACGTTTTGGTGAAAGTTGATAAGTTTATCTTCCCAGCTGATTTTGTTATCTTGGATTTTGAAGAAGACAAGAAGATTCCCATAATTTTGGGAAGGCCTTTTCTAGCTACAGGCCATACTTTGATTGATGTGCAAAAAGGAGAGCTTACAATGAGGGTGCAAGATCAGAATGTCAACTTTAATGTCTTCAAGGCCATGAAATTTCGGACAGAGGATGAAGAGTGTTGCAGTGTGGAAATAGTTGATACGGGTCAGAGAAAGAAGTTTGATCAGTTATTAAGCGAAAAGTCGGACACACACGTGCTAAAGCATCACATCAGTGATTTCATTGACAGTTCTTCAATTCGAGATCTTTCGAATGTAAAGCTTGGGAAACTTCCCCCACATTTGAGGTATGTCCTTTTGAATAATGAGCTAGTGATTTTTGAAGAGGGGCATGATAATGTGTTGCGAAGGTGGAAAGCTGATGATAAAGAAGAAGAAAGTTTTGTTCACCCGTTCGAGTCGGAAAAGCAGATTAGAGGTGTGAAGAAGAAAAAGAAGAAGATTAAGCTGTTGGATAGTAAAATCAGGTTGAAGTCTGAGGGAAGAGATTTGTGGAAAGCCAGCAAACAAGATGTTAACGTTTGTATGAATGGTCTTTCTGTTGAGAACGATTTAGTTATTCTTTTGAAACCGCCATGAGTTGAGGAAGTAACGTCAAGCTATTGACGTTAAAGAAGCGCTTCGTGGGAGGCAACCCACGCATTAGTGTAGGAAGAAGAAGAAAAAAAAATGAGTGTTGTGAAAAAAAATGAGTGTTGTGAAAAATAAAATAAAAATTACAATAGTGTTTTTCACGCAGGCTACGCCTGTGTCGCGCAGGCTGCGCCTGCGTGTCTGTATGTCGCGCAGGTTGCGCCTGCGTGACGCAGGCTGCGCCCGCGTTACTGGTTGTCGCGCAGGCTGCGCCTGCGTGATGCAGGTTGCGCCTGCGTGACGCAGGTCGCGCCTGCGTGACAGCTTTCAGTGCAAATTTTTTTTCAGCTGTTTGTATAAAAAAAAAAAAATCTTTCAACCCCAATTCTTTTCTCCTCTTATTCTTTCATCCCTAAACCTATTCCTAATTTCATAACAATTCCAAAACCCCTCATCTCCTATTCAAATCTCTAATCCTATATCTATTCTAATTCTTTTTCTCAAAAATAAATCCTTTTTCTATCTTACCTCAAATTCATACCCACTCAAAATTTCTCCCTTACACATTCAAATTTATATTCATCATATCACTCCATTATATATATACACCCATTCATACAAACTCAATTCATCTTCTACATCTCTACATCTCTAAAAAATTCGAGTTCAAGAAGGATTCAAGTTTGGGGGAAGTTTAATTGCAAGTTCACCTCTTCGATTCGTGTTGGTATTCTTGTTATTTGGGAAGTGGCCAGTCTATGGAGCTCGTACGCATTATCCTCCACCAGATTCATCCGAGAAGGGTGATGACTCAGCTGGTTAGGTATGTTTTCTACTTTCCCTCGTATTTACTTCTATTCAATGCGGACATTGAATATTTTAAGTTTGGGGGTGGTTTAAGGGATTAGTTGTTGTTATTGTATTATGTGTTCATATAGATATCATGCTTTGTATATTATTAGTAGTAATTCATGCATGTATGTTCGTATTAATTATGTTTGTTTCATATAGGACATTCTGTTTTTATTTTTCGTATACCATGTGAGTTCATATTAGTTGCATTTGCATAGCATGCATATTTCATGATCCCTTTAGACGAGCTAATTCTGATTGGTAGGTAGGTGTCTAATTGAGTGTGGTAATGATGAATAGAGTGTTGACTTATAGTTTCTATGAAATTGAATTATGTGCTTCAGAAACAAAACTTTTACACAGTCTCATTGGGTGCTTTTGGGCTAGGTTGAGGTCATGCTTGTTTGGATGTTTTGAGATTTAATCACTTGATTATAGTTAGAATTTTCTTTATTCCCTTGATGGCCTAGAACATTTAAGTCTAAGTTTGGGGGAAAACAGGGATTTCATGCTTAAATTGTAAATAATTGTCAATAATGGCTAGGCGTCAAATGGCTAGTAGCCGCTCATATTTATATGAGTAGTCTAGGGTTGGAATTGAGAATTCTCATTCCAGATTGCATAAAAAAATAGCAGAAAAAATAGGAAAAAAAAAGAAAAAAAGAAGAAAAAAAAAGTTATGTGAATTGTTAAATGCAAAATTAACCAGGGTGAGCTCTTTAATACTCGAGCTATTAAGTTCGCGGGGACTTTGTGCCTAGTGACCTAAGTTTTATAGTCTGGGATCCACTAACCCAACGCTCGCTACATGGGTATTATTGTATAAGCCTTTTGGGGTCTCATCCATTGCATGGTTAAATAAGCATGCTTGTATATATGTGTCGTAGTAGTTAGTAATAAAGCATGAATTTCTGTCTACCTTGGATAAGGATGGAGGTGTTCTTAGGTTATGAAGGGTCTACGGTCTATTCTATTTATAAACCTGTGATTGTCTTGACGAAGAGCATGTATGATTTTTGACCTAGTTTTGGGAGTATTTCTGATGAGCATTGCACACACGCACGTTTCTGTTCATGTATTGTTAGTATACGGGAACTTGGTCGAGCTCTATTTTGATTTAGTTGCATTCTCTAAGATATTTGCTTGCTAGTTGGTTTTGGTTAGTTTGAAGGGGATCGTTGCATTTTCATTCTAGTTGCATTCATGCATTGCATTGCATTAGGTTAAATGGATTTTGTGGGTACATTCGCTATAGGCCCTCATGAGACCTTACTCGTCCACTAGGGCTTCCTAGGGGTTTAAAGGGTTTGTTGCATATGCCAAATGCAATCGTGATCACCTACGGAAGTGGTATTAGTTAATTAGTTAGTTGTAATTGTTATGCTTGAGGACAAGCATCAGTTTAAGTTTGGGGGTGTGATAAGTGGATTTTATATCCACTTGGAGCGTTCCATATCGGCTTAAATTGATTGTCTCAGACTCAAGTTTATTGTAGTTTTGATGTGTTTTGCTTAGTTGTGCAGACTTATAAGAATGTCGATTATGGGTGACGCTTCTATCGTGTTTGAAGGATAAATTGATTAAAATTCGGATTTTCCGGGAAGGTTGCGCAGTCTTCACTGTTTTGGCCATATCTGGAGTTCTAGAAGTCCGTTTTCAGGGATCTTACAGCTCACGCGAATCTTGAGAGATTTTCTACAGCCTGGGACAGAAAGCAGGTCCAGGGAGCGTGTAGTTAAAATTCGCGCACGTGTTCTTTGTGAAGCAAGGCTGAAAGATTACTGTTTTGCCCTTTTTCTAATTCTAATTATATTTTGGGCAGGTTTTAGTACCTTAATCGAATTCTAATTGTAATAGAAGGTAATTTCTTGCTGGGCAAGAAATCTAGAGCCTATTTAAACACATCTAGCATTGTAATTAGGAGAGTTTTTATTATTGTATCATAGCTTAGATCTGTAAGGGAGAAAAGGAGAGAAGGATTCAACGCTCGTGACAAGCAATGGATCTAGATCTACTTCATCTTTTGTGTTATTCTGGATTCTAGATTTGTTTTCTTAACTCTTTGTTTATTAATATAATTACTTCTTTTATTCATATCTTGTTTTATATCATGTTTTCATCAAATCCCATGACGATGAACGGTTCAATTATGAGCTAATCGTTGTCATGGGATTCTAACGGATTTATCTACGTAGCTTAGTAGTTTGCATGCCTAAAAGATTTATGTGTGGTGAATTCTTTATATCCTCGTATGATTGTGTTTCATGTATTTAGATGCGTCGTGAACATCTAATTTGTTAATCTCTTGCTAAACGAGAGTGGATCTTGAGATTTAGAACTTGCCATGCTAGCATAGGATAGGTTGATGTTTTAACATCATGATTTGTGGCGTAAATAGAGATATTATGCTGCCCTATGTGATCTTAATAGACAACTTGTTCTTCAACCGTTATGTTTTCAAATCTTATAGAGATATAGGGTCTAAACATAATTGGTGTCTATTCATCTTCTATCTCTTTTGTGGATGTATGTTTAGTTTGGTATTCGTATACTGAGAAGTAGCGTATACTTATTTCGTGTTGTCTGATCAGATATCAAAACCATCACATACATTGATTAAAGGCATCGACTCTAAGTGAAGTAGATAATGAAGTTAGGATCCCATGTTTTTATTCTTATAAGTAATTCAGATTTAAGTCTCATTAGTTAATTAGTTCTTACTTTGCATCTTAGTTTAATTTAGATAATTAAAACCCATATTTGTTAATTATCTTAGCAGTGAATTAAGATCATACATTGTTGAATAGGCACATTAGCTGAAAAGAACTTAACCAGATCTCAGTGGAACGAACTTAATTGTGGATGTATGTTTAGTTTGGTATTCGTATACTGAGAAGTAGCGTATACTTATTTCATATTACTTGTGACAACGTATACTTGCGTGATATTGTGATAACAGCTTCCCTTACAATTTCCTCTAACTTGATGGCTATTCTATCATCCAGGTTCGGGACCTTCAAGGCTTCCTTGGTGATTCGCTTCATATAATCCCTCAAGGATTCATTCTTTCCTTGTTCCACATTCATGGGGATGTAAAGCGTTTCTCATGAACTTTCCATCAACGAACGGGGTAAAAAATGCCCTTCTTAGTCCTTTAAAGGAGTCAATTGAGTTCGGGGACAACTGACTATACCATCGTTGTGTCATGCCCCCCAGGGTTTGAGGGAACGCCCTTTACTTGATTACGTCAATCACAGGTAAAAATTAGTAGTGTATTGGAGGATGTCCTCACATGATTAGTGGGATCTCCTGCCCCATTACACACCTCTCTAGTGGGCGTCTTGAATTTCTTTGAGATATGAGCATTCATTACCTCGTTGGTGAAGGACAAGATTGGATCATCATGATCTCCTAGAGGCATCGAGCCATCGGGATCATCCATTTGTGAATCAATCATTCTCTTCCTAGGGGTATCACTCGCATTAATAACATAGGGGATCCTAGCCCCTGGGGGCTGCTAAACATGTTGTATTTCTATATCTTACTTCAATTCTCAGGTGTGCATTTCATGAGTGTGTATCCTCCCTCCCAAAATCTTGGGAGCCAGTCCTTTGGATCCTCGGGGCTTAGAAGGCCTTGACCTTCCTTCGAGCTTCTTGCCTGGTCTTCTCTTTCTGAGATAGTTACCTTTATCATTGGATGATGAATCATCAACAATATAGGGCCTGAAAAAATTACGATTCCTTCATTGGCGTTCTAGGCCTTGAATGTATTGAGGCACGCATGCCTCGTGTTGCTAGCCACTTCTACCATCGATGAAAAGACATCCCACTGGTGGGAACCTAAATTCATCGCTCAACGATGAAGAAGGACATATATAGTCTCAACGGTGCGCTAGAGGGGCGACACCATTATTTGGAGTGGATTCGTGCTTGATTTCATTGAATCCACAGTCGGCTGCTACGGATGAGTAATTTGAGCCCCCAAAATCTTTTCTTTTGTGGCTTAAAGAGCCATTCTTTGAGTCCCTTGTGGTTGAGAACATCCTGCTCCTACGACGGGCTCCTTGCCTTGACGTCTCTTGCTAGAACGGACGTCTTCTTCCTCATCTTCCTTAGACGAGAAGTCGTCTTTGGTGTATGATCCGAAGAAACTTTGGTTTCCTCCAACAAGGGGATCAAGCCTTCAATGTGTTGAGGCACATACTTCTCATGAGTAAACCGATGGTTCCATCAGCAATTGGGAATGGTGAAAACCCATAAACGGGGTTTTGAGTCGTTGGGATTAGCATGACGGTGGTGGCGATCTGTGCTCCTTGTGCTCCATTAGCCAGAGGTGAGACCACCATCTTCAATTGGGGATTCGCTCCTTGAGTTCGTGGATTTTGGGTCACCCCTTGGAGATGCATCTCTGGGGGAGTCGTTCCCTATCAAGGGTAGTGGATTATCAGTTTGATTGCTCTTTCATCGTCTTTAGTGTATGATTGAGACTTCTTCCTCCTGCTATATGCGGAGGTTTCAAGCCTAAAAAAAGGGGTGAATCATCCTCTCGTTGGGGTGGAAGCCCATAACTTGGGTTCTGATCTGTTAGTGGTGGAAGCACCATGGTAAATTTTTGTAATCTTGCTTGCCTGTGATGGGTATAATCATGCCTAGGATTGGGGATCCGCCCTTGGAGAGTTTAAAATCGTTCTTTGGACTCCAGCTCCTCGAAGACTCCTTTAAATTTCTGTTCTAGAGGGTTCAACCCTTGAATATGTGATTTGTGTTGGGTAAGTTCCAGCAACGGTGGTCGGAACGTGTATTGAGGCTGGTGGAATGCCATATCCATCTTTCTTATCTCCGTGTATTTTCCATGGTTGATGTCTTTTTCCCATAGATGGCGCCAAATGTTGTGGAATAAAAACTAGAGTGTAATTAATTCGTGTATTGAATGCTAGGGATTGAGAGCTTCCAGCTTTGATGGTGGCTGCTCTTGCTGTCGGGACTAGTCGATCCTTGCAAGATGCCTACGTACCTTGATGAATATCAAGAATCAAGCCAAAACGTAGTTCTATAGTTGCCTACGTGGCTTGATGCGCCCTCGCGACGTAGTGACGTAGTGGCTTGTATGTCCTTATTCGAGGATTAAGCATAAAACGTGATGAGTGACGCATGGAGTTGTGCCCCAAAAACGTTCTTCTGTATTGAAGGATCAGGTCCTTTATATAGGCGTCGGGTGCCTTGGAATTAGAGTAGGGTTTGGTGTCTTGGCGGGCAAGATACCCAATTTGGGCCCAGTTCTAGATCCTTCCATGAGGGAGGTGGATAACTATAGGAGTTTGATGCCTTGGAGGCTACTCCATAGATGATTTGATTTCCTTTTGGACTCAATAACGGAGTATTTTATTTGCTGATTTATTAGCCACAAATTTATTATTTAATTAGGGTTTTGGGCCACATTAATGGGCTTTAACCTTGGACCAATCTAGGTTTAAATAATATAACATTAAATGTGTCTCTAGGGCTTATTTCCAGCCCATATCAAAATTATATATGTTTATTGAAAAATAATATTATTTTATATAAAAATGTTTTAGATTCACATGATTGATTTTTATAATTTCATAAACAAAATTTTAGCACAAAAATAAGATCCAGTCTTTGAATTATTTTTTTGGATTGATATCCAAAAATTTGGATTAAAAAAATGGATACAAGAGATTGATGAGATAGCTCTTATAAGGCATATAAGTCTAATTATTAAAATCGAAATTTTACAATATCAAATCGAGGAAGAAGAATTAGTTTAAATATAATATAAATTGTTTGAAAAACAATGATAACGACATATTTTAATTTTTTCTATATTCAATAATAAGTTTTAAATTTTTGTTATTATGTCATGTTAGATGATAACTGCCATGTCGTCATTCATACTTAACGGAATGACTAAAAATAAAAACACAAATAACGTTATTGTCTTTTAATTATTTAAGAAGCTCAATGGCTACTTTCCAATAGACGCAAAAGTTGAGCGGTAAAAAGATTTGTCTCCTCTATCGCTAAATTAATCATTTACGATGCTTAAGGAAATGTATTATGTATTTTTCTAGAAAATTATAAAAAATATGTGTTTTAACTTATTTCTAAAAATAAAACTAGTATTATAAGGAATTTTAAAAATATATTAAAAATGGATAACGAAATGGATAACGAAATCGTATTTGATTCGATTAGATCCGATCTTACATCCAAATATAAAGGAATTACTTGGTCAAAAATTTGATAAGATCCATGATGTGGAATAAAAACTATGGTGTATTTATTGCGTATTGAATACTAGGGTTAGGGAGAGCTTCGAGCTTTAATGGTTGATCAAGTGTTTCGTGACTTAACTCGGGTCCTCACAAGATGCCTACGTATCTTGCAAATATCAAGAATCAAGCCAATAAAACGTAGTTCTTGTTGGGTGGAATCAGATCCTTATATAGGCATTGGGTGCCTTGGAGTTAGAGTAGGGTTTGGTATCTTAGTGGACAAGACACCCACTCTAAGCCCGTTTCTAGATCCTTCCATGAGGAAGGTTGATTCGTATTGGACTCATATGACTTGGGGACTACTCCTCAATGGATTTGGGTCCTCATTGGACTCATTAACGGATTCCCACATTGGCTGACTTACTTAATTACGAATTTATTATCATAATTAGGGTTTTGGGCCTCATAATTGGGCTTTGACCTTAGATCACCCTAGGTTCATTTAATGCATCATTAAATGTACTTCTAGGACATATTTTCGGCCCATATCATTTGCCCCCCAACTTTTAAGAAAACTGATCAGGTTTTCTTGGAAGTTAAGGCTTATGTACACTAGTGCTTCACAGGTATCGTCTTGGATGTAAAGTGTGGAGAGACCTACACATTTACGACGATTTACCTTATTCGAGGCTAAACAATTATATTCGTGTCTTACAAAAAATTATTAGTAATTTCCTAGCACTTCTCTCATACTCATAGGTATTTTTCATTATTTTTAAACTTATTTATCAAAAATATTTTGGATCTCTGGCCTTTGGAGACAACCTTGTATCTTCTCTCCATTTTTCAGAAAAACTTTCTCAAGAACTATCATTTTTACAAAAAAATTCATATTTTTATGAAAAAAATCAAAAGAAAAGCTGAATATTTTCTACCAGGATTCCTGATAGAATTCGATAAGGATCCTGATCAAATTAAGGCCTGTTTTTCCATCATGGTCGCGAGCTTTTCGACCAGAAATCCTGGTCGAATTCGATCAGGATTCTGGTCGAATTAAGGCCCATTTTTGCATCCTGGTCGCAAGCTTTTCGACCAGGAATCCTGGTCGAATTCGATCAGGATTCTGGTCGAATTAAGGCCTATTTTTCCATCCTGGTCGCGAGCTTTTCGACCAGGAATCCTGGTCGAATTCGATCAGGATTCTGGTTGAATTAAGGCCTATTTTTCCATCCTGGTCGCGAGCTTTTCGACCAAGAATCACTACGCCATAAGTGGGCTACTGTAATGCTTTTTTGTAAGCGTTACACAAATAGTGTTACAATAGCTAGTAAAGTTCATACCTATTGTAACACCGCTCGATTGGTGTTACATTAGCCATATATCTAGTGTTACTCTGAAATTACGGTGTTACGTGAAATGTAACACCACACCGTGGTGTTACAATAGGTAATACTAGTTTTTAAATTTTACTATTTTTTTAAAATTTTTAATACTAATATTTATTTTTTTAATAACTTTTAACTAATAAATCTATTACTCTTTAACCCAATTTCCGGAAAATGAAAACCCTCTTTGATTTTAAATTAACGAACTCCTTATTTGGATTAAATATTAATTTTAGAAATTCATATAATAATAATAAGTACTAAATAAAATAAATATGTTATGAAAATAATATAATATTGTTTAAAAATCACATTTACCTTTAAAATATTTCATTTTTTTTATAAAATTTAAGAGTTTACCAAGTAAATGAGTTTTTATTTTTAAATATCAAAGTATTTAATTATTATTTTTAGATTCTATTTATTTATTAAATTTAAAATGAAAAATTCTTAAAAAATCAAAATTTAATAAATATATTTATAACAATGTTGATTAATGAATGGCACACAGATCGATGAAATTTGTAAGCGGGCAAAAATTAGCGCCCAAACTAAAAATTTCAATCTTTTTACACTGACAAAACTCTCACTCTCTCCTAAAACTCTCTCTCGGCCCTCCCATCTCTCTCTCTCTCGTAAAACTCTCTCCCTCTCTCCTAAAACGCTCTCCCTCAATTTCTTTATAATTTCTTCATGTTAGTGTTTAATTGGGTTCAATTCATGGCTTCTCAATTGATTGGGGCTTCGATTTGAGGCTTGAATTTCTTCAATTTGGGGCTTTTTCTTTTTTTTTTTGCTAAATCATTTTGGGGCTTTTTCAAATTAGGGTTCTTTGTTTTGAGTTGAATCAATTCGATTTCTTCACTTATTAGGCTTAAACTTCAACTAATTGATCTCTATTTTTGATTTCAGGGATTGTTCGGTTGGGGCTTCGAAATTCTGCTTCACATCGGAGTTCACTTTCCGGAAACAGCTGAAGTACGCAACCAAGATTGGTTAAAATCTAGAGATGTAACTGATCTTAGAGGGGAACCAGAAGAATATCCACAATTCGAAAAACTGGGTAATTGCCTGATTGACTATTTTGTATAATGTTTCCTGTTCCGGTGTACTGTTCTGTTAATATTCTGTTATGTTGATAACATATAATGTTGGTAATTTACTGTTTTATAGTTGAGCTCAAAGTTGGAATTTTATTTCAAAAGTTGGACATTGATGACTGAAGTCTGAAGGTATACTGGCTAGTTTTTGTTAGAACATAATATACTATCTAATTAAGCACTCATACCAAAACCTTGAGGTTCACAAGAGCTGAGAAGTTAGCAGTTTTTTATGTTGAAAAAACTTTTGGTCTGTTACAGAAATTAATGTGTAATTAAATCTCCATTGTTATTTAGCTTATTAACAAATGTGCAGTTGAGGAAAGCTAATTTCATTTTTTATAAGTCTAGAAAGGCTTTTTAAATAACATAAAACATTAAAAACCTGGACCCTGATTATGCAACTAATCATTCTGTACTTGAGCTGATTTATTAAAACTTAAAAATTAGAGTTCTCTATATTTTGTTTCAAGCCATTTGGATAAATTTGGGGAGCATATGAGGTAACAGTCCTTTGTTTACAGTCCTTTGTTTACTGTATTGAGTTTGTGGAGTCTGATGGTTTGTTTGTATTGATTATTACAAACGGAGGTAGGGGAATCCAAGTGCGCAGTGCCTCTGCGAGAACTTACCGCCTGATTTGTGTCTTGCCAATTGATTAAATTCTCTCCACACCATGACGTGCTTCCGTCACGAAGCTGTCAATACATACTAAGCTGTCCAATTTCAGATGTAGCGGAGGCAGAGAAGCAAATTCGAGCACACGGGTTTTTTCACTTGGTTTTATTAGTTTTGTTGCAGGCTTCAATATGGTTCCAGGGCTTTGATATTTAGGTATTATCCTTTTTCCATAAACACTTGAGGTTTTTTTCGTACGTGTCATGTTTCTAATACTGTAAATAAAAAACCAAAAACTCTTTGCAGGTGATTTATGGTGCTCAAGTATGTCATTCAGATACAATCAGTTATTTAAGTTAATAGAGATTTGATCTCTCTCTTCGTCACTAATATTATGGTTACGCTGGACACTTAAACATGATTTTTGTAATGTTTCAAAATCACATATCTATTTTATAGTTTTTGTAAATAATACTAGACTTAGCTGACAAGTCGAATGAAACTTTTGTAACCAATTTGGGTAGTTACTATTTTTGTCTACCATATCATCCCCTTAGACCAACATTTGTCTTGCTCCTATATATTTTTTCCAGGTTCGGCTGCTACTTTCTCCCCTTTTAAGTATATACTCTGAAGCTATGAAATCTGGGGATTCAAGTTTATCAACTGTCTTTGAAATGTTGGCAAACTTAATCGGTACAATGGAAAGATCATCTTTGGGTGCTAACCATGTTAAAATTTATGATTTGTGCTTGGTAGCACTTGATCTGCGTTCTCAGAAGCCTGTTTCGATCAGGAACATCAATGTTGTTGAGAAAAATGTCATAAATGCGATGATAATTCTGACTTTGAAACTGACAGAGACTATGTTTAAGCCTCTTTTCATTAGAAGTATTGAATGGTCAGAATCGAACGTGGAAGAAAGTGAAAGAACTGGACTGAACATTGATAGAGCTATATCTTTCTATGGACTCGTGAATAAGCTTGCTGAAAGCCATAGGTGAGTCATTTGCATTCCGTCTTTAAAAAGTGTCGTGCTTCATGGGTGTAGACATTAAATTTTGAACAAATTGGGTATCCTATCTGTAGGGCCTGTTAATAGAATGTTAGTGTTACACATGGAGATTTATCAGTGAAATTTAACAACTTAGGTCTATTCAATCGAGTAGCAGTTCTCCTACAATTTCACTCTAGCACTATCAGTCACCAATTTTACTCGATTCGATGAATCTTTCGGCATCAGTGATACAAAAAAAAAACTTTGTAGCATGCTCTTGCTTTATCTGGATCTCTGTTAATTTGTAATATCAGTTATTGTCATACTGCTGAACCTGACACAAATGTCAAAGATTTTCCTTTTTCTTTCATAACTTCCTGATCTATCTTTGCCAGTTGTAGCTTGTAAGCTATAAATTATGTATTAGTAATTCGTTCTTTTTTGTGGTGCCTCTAATATCCTTTTGTTATGTAGTAATAAATCTCTTAAATCACCTAGTTGTTTTGTTAATATGTGAAGTGATTTTTTAACTGTTTTTTCATTTATCACTGTATGGCTTGTACACTGATGTGGTCATGTTTTGTCAGGCCGTTATTTGTTCCATACTTCAAATATTTGTTGGATGGTTGTGTACGGCATCTAAGTATGAACTTGGTATATAAAATTGTCTCTGAACTTAATATTTTTAGCATAGTGTATACTTTTGTATAATTGAAAAAGATGGCCAGATGGCCCTAATTCTTTACTCATCTGTCTCTTTAGCTCACAATGATTTTAATGTATTGAAATATATTTCTTGTTATTGCAGTGAAGAGGCTTAATCTTAAGTCATTTATGAAGGGAACCTGTTTTGTGTTTTGTATGATATCATATTTTACCCGAGTACTATGTTACTGTCTAGGAACAAGTTTTTGGTATCTGTGTCTGAGTGAAGGTGTATCATGTGCAGGTACTGAGACAAAACAATGCTAAAATTGGCATTTGCTGAAATTTGCAATGGGGCAGGAGGAGCTTCTGCTCTTGTAAGCCATTTATAATTTTTATGCTAAGTAGGCCTGTTCATAATAACTGGAATGGTTGGACGAAGCTGTAGGATTTTTATAGATAGTTTAATTATTGAAAGCTACTTGTTTATTGCAGGTCAGTTGCAATGGTTGGACGTTCGAAGCTGTGACAACATAATGCGTTCTTTCTCAGTGGCCAAAATCACATGTTTAACTTTGTGGTTGTCTTAAACATTTTGATGCTGTGAATTTTCTCTGTTTAACTTCTTTTTGATTGTATTGGTGGGATTTTGTATGCTGTAACTGGTGGATTAGGATGTTTTGGGAGATTTAGTATGTTGATTGTGTAATGTATTGGTGAATTGGATTATTTTGGGATGTATAATAAATATGCAATTTTATTCAACTTTTTTCACGTAAAATTTTATGATGTAATATAAAATGTAACACTTAATATATGTTACAATTGCCCAATATAGTGTTACAATAGAGGCTGGTGACGTGTACACAGTGTGCCACGTGGCGCCACATGTGTTGCCACGTGGCCACGTGGTGCCACGTAATTCCACGTATGCACATGGTGCCACGTCTGAAAAAATTGAACTGAGCTATTGTAACACTCAAAATGTGTTACAATTGGCCCCTGGTGTTACAATAGGTGCCTATTGTAATACTTTTGCTACTGTTACAATAGAGAAGAAAAGCGTTACATTAGGGTATCTATTGTAATGCTCGTAAACGTAACGCCTCCTGGTGTTACAATAGATCTAATGTAACGTTTTTCGGGCCTATTGTAACATCAGAGAGGCGTTACATATGCCCATCTATGGCGTAGTGAATCCTGGTCGAATTCGATCAGGATTCTAGTCGAATTAAGGCCTATTTTTCCATCCTGGTCGCGAGCTTTTCGACCAGGAATCCTGGTCGAATTCGTTCAGGATTCTAGTCGAATTAAGGCCTATTTTTCCATTCTGGTCGAATTAAGGCCTATTTTTCCATCCTGGTCGCGAGCTTTTCGACCAAGAATACTGGTCAAATTCGATCAGGATTCTGGTCGAATTAAGGTCTATTTTTCCATCCTGGTCGCGAGCTTTTCGACCAGGAATCCTGGTCGAATTCGATCAGGATTCTGGTCGAATTAAGGCCTATTTTTAACACTCTATTCGTAGAATTTTCGATTGGGATTACTGATTGAATTCAATCAAAATTCTCATCGAAATTTCAAATACTATGAATATTATTTTTGGCTCCAAGTATTTTTGGCCATTCGGGCCTATTGGGCCTATTGGGCCTAATTCACTATTATTTATTTATTTATTCACCTTTTTACAACTATTACCTTTCTAGGGTAGGTTCTAGTTTGTTCTAGAACCTTTCTCTTTCTGGGCCCTTGGGCCTTTATTGGGCCTTTACCGCCTATCACTTGTTCCTAGGAATTTTAACCGGTTGGTAACCGACTAAAAAATTCATATATAAGAGTGAAGTGAGATTTCACTTCTCATTTCACTCTAGTTACTCAAAATTTTGTTTCTAAATCTCTTTCAAATTTTCCCAAGTAAAGGCATTTTCGGCATTCAACCTGGCATTTTCTCTACTCTTTTCCGGCTGAATTTCACCGGATTCTGGGTTTTTAAAGCATATTCATCTTCTTCAATTCATTTTCTGGGTTCAAGAACTCTTCCTTTGAATATCAATGGCGGACAAAGCCACACAACGCCTTGCCAAGATGAACTCGGCCTCTAAAAAAGGTAATGACATCGAAATCCGTTCATATTATATGAATTTAACTGAAATGATCAATGTTTGTGGGGATGAATATCCCTCCTTAGCTGAGCTAGGTGCCTACAACTGTTGTAATAAATTTCATGAGGAGGATACTATTAGGAATTATAATAAGACTTATAATGTTAAATCTCCCTTTAAGCTTGTCATAACTGGGCCTGGTGACAGGCCTTGCCATTGGAGGCCCAATGCTCTTTGCATTTTTAGGGACGCTATTATAGCTGGGCTTAGATTTCCCTTCCATGAATTCATCCCCCGCTTATTAGCAGATGTGCAAATTAGCCCATGTCAACTCCCCCGTAACGCTTGGAGGTCCATACTTTGTTTCATGGTCCTTTGCCTTAGAAACAAACTTCCACTTTCTGTCGCTTTATTTAGGAAGATTTTTCAGTTTTACAATAGTTCTTCTGTTCAACCGGGGTGGGTTTACGTGAGACAACGCCCCAAAATTCCCCATATTTTTAACGGTCATTCAGTAGTAGATAATAACCACAAATGGAAATAAGAATTCATGTATTTACTATGGGTGGGGGGTGATTGGGGCACCCTCTTTAGAAAATCATTTGGAAAGGTGGTCGACGGTTGCCCAAACAAAATTACCTTAAACTCGGAGGAGCAGGTTGCTTATGACTTCCTTATCAAGGATAACGGTCAGTCGTTATGCTGGGACCTCATCAACGAGGAGTCTTTGAGGGCTGTTGGCCTTTCTAAAGTTTCTGAGTTGGGTAATTTCTAACACCTTCATGCTTTTATCTATTTCTTGTTTTATTTATACCAATGTCCTTTACTAATGCTTTTGCAGCTGCGAAGAGGATTATGGATGCCACAGAGCCTGGGGAGGAGGAAACCTCCCGCATATGGAGGGCGAAGAGGGGTTTAGACCCCCGTACTCAGGGCATTGAACCTGCCTTCTTGCAACCTCACAAAACTTCAAAGGCGGATATGGTTGCTGTGGATTTGGTTGAAGGTCCAGTCTTAGGTCTACAAGGCTCCTTGGGGCTTTAGGAAACAAGATACGGTGGTTGGATCCACCAGACATTCTCTGGATTGGTCGCTCAACTCCATTACCCCCTGTGACTACAAAGACTTGGTATCTGGGGGTACCATGGAGCAGTACGAGCATCTGGCGTTCAGGCTTTAGCTACGGTGAGCTTCTAACCTTGGCATTTTCTTTTTGTTTTACTTTTTTTTTTGTTAACTTTCCAACGTAATCCTATTTACAGGCCAATGTTCATTTCCAGAGTATGATTCACCAAGCCAAATCCTAGAAGAGCAATGCGAAGTCTTTTTAGACTAAGTTTCAAAAGGATAAGATTAGAGCTGAGGAGGCTGAGGAGAAGCTCAAGGGTAAGGAGGAGGAGCTATCTGCAGCCCGGGCAGAGTTAGTAGATTTACGGGCAAAGAAAGAGGAAGCTATCGATGCTTACATGGACTCCAAGGACTTCCAGGCCCTAATGGCACAGCATGATAAGATTCTCTTCCCTAGTCAGTATACAGAAGGTTGGGATGAGGCCATTGAGGCCGTACTGAGGAAACAGCCCGGGCTATTTTCTCATGCTGACTTCCCAAGTCCACACCGCCCTATTCCTACTCATGTCGAGGGAAGTGAGGATGAGGTTATTGAGGATAGGGAGAGGATTCTAAATCCCGAGGTTTCTCCTCTTCGGAGGGCCTCAGATACTACTGCCACATCCCCTTCCCGTTCTGCAAGGGCTTCAAAGGCCAATGGAGACGATGCGGAGTCTGCTTCTTCTAAATCTGATGGGACTTAGTATATTTTCGTTGGCCCTGCGTGGCATATGCTTTTATGATTTCATTGTTCTTGTTTTGTAACTTTAACTTACAGCCTTCGGGCTTGTTTATTTATTTATGCATTTTCGAGCTTTCCTTTCTATTTAATAATTTTATCATTTGTATTTGGCCTTTACAAGCTTGCAATTTAGTTATGAATTGATACATACCAGACATAAAATATGAAGAAAAAGAATACTAAAAATCAAATTGCATAATTGCATAAATGAATCATGAAACAGGTCTAGCCCTTACATAAGTACTTTACTTCCTACTTGGAGTTTGAAAACTCTGAAATGGTTTCATCGACCTTATTTCTACTTTCCTACTATATATAAGCTATGTCCTACTCAGGATAATCAAACATAATAGATTTTGAGGTTCGATGCGTGCCAAGTGCGAGGCACCTCGTTCCCTTCCAAAGTCTCCAACTCATACGATCCTCGTCCCTGTGTACCTTTGACCCGATACGGGCCTTCCCAGTTCGGGGACAGCTTCCCCTTCTGTCCAACCCCGGATGCTTCAATCTTTCTGAGTACTAGGTCCCCCTGATGGAAGAACCTTTCTTTCACCCTTAAGTTATAGTAGAAGGAGGCTCTCTTCTGATGTTCAGCATTCCTAGCATAAGCTTCATCCCTCACCTCATCTATGAAGTCGAAGGCCAGCTTCATTCCCTCTTCATTAGTATCAGGTTCAAAGGCCTCTACTGTGGAGACGCATGCATGATTTCCACAGGTACGACAGCTTCAGCTCCGTAAGCTAACATGAATGGGGTTGCCCCGGTAGTCACTTTGCAGGTGGTTCGGTATGCCCAAAGTATGGGTAGTAACTCATCCACCCAAGTGTTCCTTGAGCATTCCACCCTTTTATTAAGTCCATCAAGGATGATTCGATTAGCAACCTCAGCATGCCCATTAGCTTGAGGATGGGCAACCGAGGTGAACCGAAGCTCAATTTCATTCTGATCACAGCATTCCCTAAATTCTTTGTTATTAAATTGTAGCCCGTTGTCCGTAACTAGGATTCGTGTTATCCCATGCCTACACATGACATTCTCCCATAGGAACTGTCCAACTTGCTTGGTTGTGATTTTAGCCAAGGGTTTGGCTTCAATCCACTTAGTGAAGTAATCAATAGCTACAATCAGAAACTTCCTTTGAGCAGTGGCCATAGGAAAAGGCCCAAGTATATCCATTCCCCACATAGCAAAAGGAATGGGGGAGCTAATGGATGTCAACATCTCTGGTGGTTGCCTCTAGGGGAGAGCAAAAAACTGAATTAAAACCGAAACCGGTCAAAACTGAACTGACAAAACCGAAACCGAACCGGCGGTTGCGGTTTTTGATTTTTAAAAACCAAGACTTTCGGTTCCGGTTCCGATTATCGGTTAAAACCGAACCGGCTAAAACCGAATCGAACCGATTATTAAAATAAATAAATAAATATATAATTTATATACATATATATAATATATATGTATTTTTAAATTACTATTTACTACTACTAATTATGATAACAAAATAAATGAATGTAGTCAACATTTACTAAAACAAAGTTCTCATCCTCAAACTTCTCTTAATTAACCAAAGATTTGCAGTCCCTTTTTCTCTTACTCTCTCAACTGCTTTCCTATATTCGCAGGTACTTCATTCTTTCATTATTTATTTTTTTAAGATTTTTCATTTGTTAATATGTGATCTTCTTGTTTCTTGGTTCTAATCTTGGTGTGTTACTAATCTTGATTTCCATCTTCATGCATGTGTCTCTTTACAGAACAATGTTTTCTGGTGGTTCGCAATTTGCCTATATCAGACTTCGTATACTTGATATTTAAAGTCTTATAATATATTTATAATTTTTTTTTGGTTTTGTAACCGAAACTGAACCGTTAAAAACCGAACCGAGCTTTCTAAAATCGAAACCGACGGTTCGGTTGCATTTTTCAATTTTTAAAACCGAACACATGCGGTTTCGGGTTCGGTTTCGGGGCAAAACCACCCCGAACCGAACCGTGCTCTCCCCTAGTTGCCTCACCACTGGTGCGTGTTTCTGGCAACGATCGCACTTTTTCACATATTCCTTGGCATCGGTCATCATTTCAGGTCAATAGAAACCGAGTCTGACTATCTTGTAAGCTAGGGCCCTGCCCCCCCAAGTGTTGCCCACCAATTCCCTCATGGACCACCTCAATAGCTGATTTGGTCTCTTTGGGTCTTAAACACTTTAAATACGGAATCACAAAAGAATTCTTGTAGAGTATCCCTTCAATCAGAGCATACCTCAACGCTCTAACAGATAATTTTGGGAGCCAACCGGTCTCGAGGTACTATTGAGAAGTATGCCTTAGCATTAGCTGGGAGCCAACCGGTCTCGAGGTGTTCTTTTATGGGATCTATCCAACATTCCCTGACCCCGATAGGTGCAACCAACTTCGAATCGATAGTAGGGGCTCTCACAACTTGGAAGTAGACACTTCCAGAATAATTCTCTATCTCAGAGGAGGCAAACTTGGACAGGGCATCGGCCTTGACATTTTTCTCAATCGGAATATGCTCTATGTAGCACTCATGAAATTGAGTGATTACTGCCTTCACAAGCCTTAAGTATTTGGCCATGGTTTCATCCTTTGCCTCAAACTCTCCATTGACCTGGGCCACAACTAGCTTTGAATCTCCATAAACTTTAAGATTCTTGACCCTTAGTACTCCTGTCAAACCAAGTCCAGCTATCAAAGCTTCTTACTCTGCCTCATTGTTGGTTGTTGGGAAATTCAACTTCAGGGCGTATTCAATCGTAAATCCATCGGGACTTTGTAGGACAAGGCCTGCACCACTTATTTTTGTTTTTGATGCCCCATCAAAATAGAGCATCCATAATTCCTTCTCCTTGATCATGGGTTCCTTGTCTTCCTTATTGCCTTCCTGGGGTATCTCCTGCCCCCCGACTTCTTGGTTGTCAATGGTGCATTCAACCATGAAGTCAGCAAGTGCCTGAGCTTTAATGGTCGTCCTTGGCTTGTACTTAATATCGAATTCTCCCAACTCAATTGTCCACTTGATGAGCCTACCACTGGCTTTAGGGCTTTGTAAAATATTCCTCAATGGCTGTCCTGTGAGGACTTCGATCTTGTGTGCTTGAAAATAGGGCCGTAATTTCCTAGAGGCAGTTACCAATGCTAAGGCATACTTCTCAATAGTGGAGTAGTTCAACTCTGCTCCGTGTAAAACCTTGCTCACATAGTATACGGGTTTTTGAATCTTGTTTTCCTCCTTTACCAGCACCGCACTCACGACTTGATCCGAAATTGCCAAGTAAAGATAGAGGATATTCCCCATACTTGGCTTGGCCAACAGCGGGGCTTCGGCCATATATTTCTTCACCTGCTCAAAGGCCTCTTGGCTTTCCTCTGTCCACTCAAGGTTTTTTACCTTCTTCAAGGTTTTGAAGAACGACAAACACTTGTCCCCTGATTTGGAGATGAATCTCCCTAACGCAGCAATCCTTCCGGTCAGTTTCTGTACGTCCCTTATGGTACGTGGTGGTTCCATATCCAGAATAGCTTTGATTTTGTCGGGGTTAGCCTCGATTCCCCGTTTCGAGACCATAAGACCAAGAACTTCTCTGACCTAACATCGAAAGCACACTTGGATGGGTTCAACATCATCTTATGGTGTCTTAACACTTTAAATGCCTCACGTAGGTGCTCAATATGATCGGCCTTGTTTAGGATTTTTACCAACATGTCATCAACATAAACTTCCATAGTCTTTCCAATGAGATGGGCAAAAATCTTATTTACCAACCTCTGATAGATAGCTCCTGCATTTTTCAGTCCAAAGGCCATGACCAGGTAATAATACACGCCAAAGTCGGTGATGAATGACACCTTAGGAATATCGTCCTTATGCATCTTGATTTGGTTGTAGCCACTAAAGCCATCCATGAAACTTAACATCTCGTGCACAGCCGTGGCATCTATCAATATATCGATTCTTGGCAAGGGAAAACAGTCCTTTGGGCATGCGTCATTCAGATCAGTGAAGTCTATACACATCCTCCATTTTCCATTGGCCTTTTTGACCATTACGGGATTGGCGAATCATTCCGGGAACTGGATTTCCTCAATGAACCCTGCCTCTAGGAGTTTGTCAACTTCCTGTTTTATGGCTTCTTGTCTCTCAGGTGCAAAATTTCTGTTCTTTTGTTTCACCGCCTTCCGGTCTGGGTCTACATTCAAGTTGTGTGCTATCAATTCGGGATCTATCCCGAATTATTTTCTTGCAAGAAAGCAATCAACTTTCTTTTCAAGGGGTCTTTCAGAGATGCCCCGATATGAGTAACTTTTTCAGAATCTCCGAACTCCAAAGGTATGGGAACCAAGTCCTCTGCTGGTTTTCCTCTCCGCTCTAAATCCTCACGGACATCCATATCCTCAATTGGGAGGACTTGCCCCCCGATTCCATCAGGTCTTAAAGCGGCCACATAACAACTTCTTGCCATCTTTTGATCTCTTTTCTCTTCTCCCACACCATTTCTGGTTGGGAACTTAACTTTTAAGTGGTAGGTAGAGGCAACCGCCTTAAAAGCATGAAGTCCTGTTCTTTCTAAGATAGCATTTTAGGTAGAAGTGGCTTTAATAACCAAGAAGTTTAATATCTGAGTGGCCTCCCTTGGCTCTTGCCCTATAGTCATGGGTAACTGAATCGTACTGTAAGAACCCCAAATTTTGGATATAATTAAAACTTTTTATTAAGTAATGATTAAATGAGGAACAATGATTCCGACAACAAGGTCACCAGCTCTAATGAATGGTGGTTTCAAAGAACAATGATTGTAATGAATGGATATTGCTTTGGACAATGATCCTGATGCATTGGTATATCGTCAGAATAGAGTAATTCGATGGTTGAGAACCTAGATAAGAATAATCTACCATCCAGGAAGGAGCTAATGGATCCTTGAAGGGAAATGAGTACGTGCATAGTATTTCCCGTACGTGCATAGTGTTTCCCGTACGTGCATAGTGTTTCCTGTACGTGCATAGTAATTTGGTGGATGATTAGTGATTTGTAAGTTGGAAAACTTTTCACGCCACCCTATGTACGGGACGTGATATGGATGTTTCGAAGTCATATTATTAATACGCGGAGGAAATAAGGGAATGCAGAGACGATCGGAATTCAGAAATTCCAAATTCTTTTTCGGAATAATATTTGACCGGACAGTGGATTAAATATTATTATAATCCAAGAATTGAGATATTAACTTTGAGGATTTGATATTTTGGGATGTTATTATATTTGATTTAAGAATGAAAGTAGGAAACCACTGAGGAGTGGTTATGGCTACAATGTAATAATTGATATTTGGAAAGAATGAATGGAATTCGACCTTATTATGTTTATGTCATGAAGAATGCTATTGGTTGACAATTCAGATAAAAATTATCTATCTCCTAGGAAATTAAGATTTGGTAATTCCAAAGGAGGAGGTTATTCTTATGTCATCCAAATCGATATCCGTTATTAATTCAGTAGTTCCGTAAAAAGGATAAGGAACGATCGAAAGAGAATACGGACAATTGTACCACCCTAAGAGAACAAGTAAAGAATACAGAATGAATAGTGTTTTGGTGGGAGTATATAATAATATGAGACGACACTATATAGAAGTATTCGGAACGGATTTCCGAGTTCGTATTAGTGATCCAGGGGGAAAATAAGTGTATGTAAAAGCTGTCGGATTCTGAAAAACCGCACTTTTATTTTCTCCGAGAGTTCCCTGGACACTGATAGCCTTAAGTATTTAACGAATGGATTTAAGGAATATAAATTGGAAAGTTGGAATGAAAGATGGAGAATGAAAGTATTATTATTAAAGAGGATTCCCGGTAAACCCTAATTAGAAATCCGTGAAATATTCCCACGAACGATCAATCGAAACGAGCAATAACCGGACAAAGAAACAAGCAGGGGATCAAGATACATGCATGTGCTAGTGGATAACATCAAGTAACTAAGAAGTTACAAAGGTAACTAGCATACTTAGGAACTAACCAAGCAACTAAGCTTACAACATACACCATTCCACCAAAACACAACATTTGTCCATCCAAAGACATCATCCATTGCATCACACCTTTATTAAAGCAACTTTAAGATGAGATATTATCAAAAGCCATTCACTTTATGCATTATTGTTCAAACAAATCAACCAAGCAACTCATCTTCTCTCCAAGCATAGCACCATTCGAATTTTCCATAATTCAAGAACAAGAATTCATCTTCCAACCATTGTTTGATCTCCAAAAATTTATCATAGATCCTATATTTCATAGAAATGATACCCTAAAAATCTTAGCCTCAAACACCACCTTTTCCATTTTCAAAAAAATCAAGAAAGTGGAGGATGAATATTAACCTCAAGAACAAAATTCTTGAATCTTGATTTTGGTTGATGATCCAAGCTTCATGGAGGCTATACAAGGACTATATAAGGCTTAATAAGTGCATACATACCTCAAGGAAGGTATAAACTTCAAGAACCCTAGTCTTTGATTTGAGTTTTAATGGAGTTTTGGATAAATTTTGGTGATAATGTTGTTATAAGCATGTTTACATGATTATGTAGTTAGTTTGTTTGATTTAAGAGATGTGATGAATATGATGATATAATATGATGTTCCTGGACTTATGAGATTAGTATTATGAATGTAAGATGATTGGTATGCCCGGTGTGGCTTGGGTTGTTGATTACGATTTATGGAACGTTCGATTTACAGCCGTTATAATGCCCGATTTTGCATTACCATGTTTTGTATACCATTTTTCCATGTTGAACCCCTACTGTCCAGAGACCTTAACTGCCATGATAGGATAGGTAATGTTCTAAGCTTCGTTTTGATATAAAGATCACGTGAAACGGACTTACGGTTTAGGATTTATGACCAAATTACTAAAAGTAGTTCGAATCCGTAAACGAAAGTTCGTAACTGTAATTGAACCCTCGTAAACTATGTAACGTCATGGCAAATCTTGGTAAATAAACACTAGAGGTAAAAAGGAAGGTGTGAAAGAAAACCGTATGTCAAAAGGATCGTTTTTCGATTTATTAAAAACGTTCGAGTCGAGGTTAAACGCGAACGAACCCCTAAAAGACGACTCTTTTATAACTTCGGTAAAACACTTAGAAAGCGGGCGATAAAACTCAGAGTATAGTATTGGTTCGTAACGATCGACTTTAGAACTCATATGACTTAAGTATGTCCTAAGTATAAGTACAATGACATGTCGTATTAACGAACGAATGTCGGGTCGGATCAGTGATAAAAGTAATCCACTAAAAGGGGTATGAAGAGATAACTCGAGAACGTGTTTCGAATTATGTATAACTTAACTTTTAATATGTTAAGTGATTAATCCCGAATGCCTTGGCTATTTATAGATCACCAAGCTGAACCGGGACCCGCTACCACTACCCCTTACCGTACTCGACTACCAGGCAAGTTTCAATTCCCTACTCTTAGGCTGTTGTTGTGATTGAATAAATATATATATATATGATTGCTGATATACATATGCCATTGCATGCATGCCTACTTTCAAGTTGAATTGATATACTTGTTCCCTGAATGTTATTGTTGGCTTATAAGCTAGATAGTTATACATCAGTTATAAGCCGGTTATTGTAAGACCCTCATAGAAGGGCGTATACGTCTTATTCATCAAATATAGACCGGGAGTCAATATTTCTTGATATATCGAGATTACCTCGGAGGAAAATATTTAAGTAAATATTCTCCATTATTCGGGCGACGAATATTATTTGAATATTCGTTCGAGATTATTTATTTTAACGATCTTTACTTCAAATAATTATTTGAACGTAACTATTCGACGAATAATATTTTTAATATTCATTCAGAGTCGAATTATTTATCGATTATTATTTCGAATATTCTTCTAAAGATGAGACTATTAAATGAATATTATTTGGATATTCTTTTAGAATATTATTTTATAAATATTACTTTTGAATATTCATTTAAGATATTAAATACTTGATGAATATTATTTTAAGATTCATCTGAAGCTTGATTTAATTATCGAATATTATCTCGAATATTCCTTAAGGCTTGGTTTACTAAATGAATATTACTTGATATTCATTTAGGATATTATTCATTAAATGAATATTACTTTTGAATATTCATTTAAATTCTTAATTAATTATGAATATTACCTTAAATATTCTTTCCAGGTCTTATTAATTTATGAATATTGTTTTGAATATTCATTTAAATATTTATTTATTCAATAAATATTCTCTCGATATTTCTTCAAGAATTATTTGAAAAATACTCTGATTAAAGATATTCTTTCATATTCCTGAATATTCTTTAAATATTTTTAATTCAATAAATATTCTCTGAATATTTATTCCATACTTAGAATAACCTCAATAAGGTTTATCTTCTTCGATTATTACGAAAAATATTTCGGAGTCATATTATTATTAATCCTATATCAAGGAAGGTTCTCAGACATCATTCTTCTTTGAGTCTACCTCCTTAATAATAAGGGAACCTTACTTGGAAAAATGTTATTTATCTTGTCGACTTCCCGGTCATAAAGTATTCCCTTCACCCGCAACTCGGGTGCTGTTGACTTATTAAGTCGTTGTTTACCTTCTCATCTTACGAGGGGTAAGATTACTGGAACAAGTTGATATCCGTTACCAAGTGATAGCTTGGGAGTTATTGGTAAATTTTCCTTTCCAACTAGATACGACTACTTTGTGGAGTCTTATCAACAAGTATTATACTTGGGGAAAGGGGGACGAACGTTATATTCAGAATCATGAATTCTATTTGAACTAGGAGTCGTGTAAGAGGCCGAGTAGCGCCGGTCCATCCCCTTGGCCCAACCGTTGGCCGGGGAGAGCTAGCATGGCGGTATACAAGTAAAGCCGTCAGTTCTTCCTTCTACCGGTAGTAAATCTAATTTGAGCTGTACGATCTCGACTGATCATCAAGATTGGAACAGCGGGCGCGGTGAATACTCCATCATTGGTTCATCATCCAAATTTATCTATTTCCTGCAACATGATTACTGTTGGCAGAGTTGGAAAAGGGTCATAACTGGAATTGCAACCTTTTCTTGCAAACTCCTCTTCTTAATAACAATAAGAATATCTCGCTTACTTTGATGTAGCAGATATTTCTACAAACAAATACTTTAAGTTACCTTGTAACTTCATCGTTCATATTATACTGGCATCATTTCCGTAAATGCATGGCATATGGTTTGAAAGATACTTTTGAACTGTTATACTTTATCGTTCAGTTATATATTATTGTTGGTGGGCTATTGCTCACCCTTGCTTTATTATTATATCACAACAACAGCTAGACCAGATGACTCGCACAAGGCGCACTCGACGCGGGCGAGGACGATGAGACTACCAGAGCTGAAGAAGAAGCTATTGGTAGGATATATTTATTCTTTCAGTACCAAGAATATAGTCTAGTATGACTTATGTAAATGGATGGCAAAGAGTATGTATTATATTGAAATTCTTTTGGATTGTAAGAACTCATAATGTGATTAATAAAAATTTGATTGTGACTCTGATTTCATCTCTGGGACTATAACGGGTGTGTTTTATATTGTTGTGTTGGGTCATAGAGACGTAATTTATTTCATGTTAAGGAAAGTTCAATTGTTGTGGACAGAATTGGAAACCGTAACCACCGGATCCCGGACCCCGGATCTGGGGGTGTTACAGAAGTGGTATCAGAGCGTACGTTATAAACCCCAGAGATGAGGTGACGTTAAAACAATAAATTCAATAAGATAATAAGAACTCTTGCCAAGTTCATAGTCGTACTACTTAATGTAGTGATGACATATAAAAACCCTTATGGGAACTCGTAAGTATAATGATAGTAACTTAGCTCGATATCGTATCGACGAGTAAGGCGACTGACCTTGAGGCATACGAGCAATAGCGCGATGATGCTTTATATGCTAAAGATCAGCGGGTAATTCGATGGAGTACCCTACTGGAGACCCGGAAGAGGTTCCAGCAGATAAGGAAATCCTGTTAGGATAAGGAGCTTACCCATGGGTAATGAGGGTCACAGCCAGAATGACTGTGATGATTAAGATATGGTGCTCAGAAAAGTGAGTATAAAGAACCGAGATATTATTAAGAGATCTGAAGATGCATGTTGAATTCATAGCCGGACTACCAGATGTAGTACCAGCAAGAAAGAAGGATTGGAAGAATTACTTGAGATCTTATACGGAAATAGATGAGAATCCTTAGAGATTTTCATCTTAACAAAGAAAGAGCTAGAGGGATGTATGATTATCAAAGACATCGATTTAGGGCGAGGAGCAGAGTCCCTAGGAATAGTTGAGAAGGAGGCAGTAAGTGCCATATCATTTGATAAATGAATTAGTATGAATATGGTCAGTAATAATTCGCCATGAGAAGGCAGGTGTCGTAGGTTGTAAATTATGGAACCAAATTGAGGTTAATAAGGTGGTTTTATTAAGGAAAATGTTCATCTTATGAATGAATCATTTAGAAAGTAAAGACATTGGGAAGTGATAGAATGATTGGGTAAAATTATATAAGGAAGTAGTAAGCAAGACAATGATCTCAGAACTTACCGGAAGATAAGACCAGTGAGTCAAGATGAACTCGTAATTAGACTACTGCCAGAGACTGAGTATAGAGTAAATTCAACTCAGTTAAATGATGAACCAGAAACGTTAGATGCATGTGATTCAGAGGAATATTAAATTCCTTCTTCTCTTTGAATGGATTATAGTAGTTACCTTAAGTTTACTCCGACACGGAATTATAATAGATCAAGTAATACGATCAGCAGTTAAAGAGAAAAATGTGAGAAAATCTTCCTGGAGCTAAAAGGTGAAATTGGTAATGACCAAGAGCTGGCATTGCTTAATGGAAAAAGGAGACTTTGTGCTTCCAATGACGCTTCGCATAAAGGGTTAGGTAGACCGACATTTGGTAGTATTGAATATCTGGACGTTGTGACAGGTTTCAGTTTGAAACGGTTGATTCCCTTCTAAGGGATGGATATAATTGATTCCTCTCCAGTAGGTAAACTTCCAATCCGATGATGATTATTTCGTTAACTATGACTGCTTATGATTCCACCTGCTTAGAGGTTCATAGAACTATTCTTCAGGTTTCGAAACTGGTCTCCTTAATGATTACCAGTAGGTGAGTAAATTGATCAAAATTTCTCTGAGTCTGGAAAGGAATTCGGTGAATTTTGGCAAACCTTGTCTTTCTGATTATCAGAGAATGTCACGGAAGAGAGTAAAATTGGAGCAAACCCTGTGATTTGGGTAAGGATGCTGTAAAATGGGTTAGTAAACGGACCCTGAACATTACAATCGACGGTAGTGATAAAATGATGAAGTGAGATTGGACGAAAATAGGAAATGTAAGTAAGAAACCAGCCAGACTGAGAAATTCCAGGATTGACTTAAATGAAAAGGCTGTTATGCCAGGAATGGTAAGCTTGTGTGGCACGCAGGATTGATAAGAATAGTTGAAAAGATAAAAGTGGAGGAAAGGTGACCGGAGACGGTGCCGAGTAGTCGATTTAGACTTATATGGAGTAAAGTTTTGGAAAGGTAGAAAGGTATCAAAGAAGAAGGCACTATGCCGGCAATTGCTAGAAAAGTAATGCTATTAGCCAACCCCTAAAATCATATATTTTTATGTGTGGCCAGTTGAGGCGAAGTCACAACGGACTATAATGTGACTAGACCAGCAATGAAAAGACAAAGCAGGGTTGCTTCTAAGAAAGCACCGACTGCAAGGGCTTCTGGTATAAAGGAAACATTAATGAGAATGATTGAAAAGAGACCTTTATTAAGGATACACGATCCGATTGCCAATTATAAGATGCAAGAATTCCTTGGCAGTTGAATTAAGGATAGGATATCCATAAATTAAGACAAACCCTGGGGAATGCACAAGGGGTGGCATTAACCCTAATAACGACATTATGACTTCAGATGTTATGAGCTGGACTTGCTAAGGCAACAATGACCGGTAAGGATTATTAAAAAGAGTTCTGGAAAGAACATAGATAGAATTATTAGAGTATTGATCAATGACATTTTGATATACCCGGTACCCAGAAAATACTGGAGGAATGATAAGGATGGCCTATGAAACCTTACAAGCAAAAAGGTAATATTCCGAACTTCAAAATGGAAGTTTGGTAAGGGATGTATGACATCATAACAATAATGCCAGATGAGGCATGTATGAAACCCTGAGGAAGTATGGATTGAACCTATAAAGGTTGAGATTATCCTAAGATAAGGAAAGAACTAAGAAGAGAAGTATCCTAAGTAGGATTGGGAATAAACGCGATAAAGTTCCCACGGGTAGGTGGAAGCAATGACTTATGAAGAAAGACTGATAAATATATTTTTCTCCATCAGCAGAACTTAAGGGAGAATACTTTCACCCCACAAAGATGGGAATGAGGTAGAAATGTTTGAATTGGAATATATCCAGAGAACAAGGATTACCAGAAATTATTATCAGGAAAGGCCAATGAGGTGGCTGACAGTCTAAGTATAAAGGAATAATTATAAATGTTCATACCGAAGAAACAAAATGATATTTGGAAAGACCTTGAAGGTCATATTGGAGTGGAGGAAGTTACATTTCTTTTGATGATTGTGCAAGAATCGAAGGTAATAATAGTGTAAGTAAAGATTCGATTCCTGATGGAGTCTTAAGCATATTACGTACCTTAGAAGGTCCCGTTTTGAGGCAAACCAGAACCATGGTACAAAATTGATGAAGTAAACCGTTAAGTTTCCAGTCTTTTATGGAAGATGCATAAGTGATAGTTTCATCAACCGGACTTAGCTGCGATGCTTGAAACTCTTCTGCAATTCTATCTGCTTCACGTTATATCTACATCAAGTTCAGGAAGTGTTCCTTATGGATAAGGAATAATGATTACTTTGTCTCCCTAAGAGATTTGAAACCCGTAGGGTTAGCTATTAACGTACAACGTAAACAACAAGCGATGGTGATTCTTCTAAGAAAGGAGATGACAACGTAAAGATAAAGAAAGTGCTGCTATTGATAAGCTAAATGGCATGTTGATGAATGACAAGCAAGTTTGTGTTAGTATACTTCTGCACAAACAAGATAGAGAATATGAGGTCGATAATTCGTGATGCTAAACGTATTCCCGTAGAAAGAATTAATGAGACTTGGAGGGAAGGGCGGTTGAGCCCAAGACTTATTGGGCCACCTGAGAGTTTAAAGTATTCGGGCGGCGGTATTCGAGCCAGCCTTACCCCCAAAATTATAGCACGGTCATAACGGGTTTTCATGTGGCCAGGCTACGCCAGTAAAATGCAGATGTTCGACAGATGATAGGAGTACGAGCATGTAGATATACGACCTGGTCTGACTTACGAAAGACAACCTGTGGAAAACCACGGATAGAAAAGAACAAGTGATGAGAAACAAGGTTGGCAGAAGTAGATTATATGAATCTAAGTTAAAGGGATCGGGCCAGATTCATTTCGGAAAGTTTAAATTGGAGTAACGTGATGATTATAGAATAAATGTGACGGAATACCGATAAAGAGGTACCAAGTGCAAAAAGGTGTCTCAATAAAGAAGTGAAGGTGAAAGTAAATAATAGAAATGAGTAAGAATCAGATAATAAGAAGGATGTGATTGATAAAGAAAAGGCTGGGAAAGCAACTATGGAATGAGAAGCAAGGAATGTTATGAATGGGCTTTCTAATGAATTCTCAGGATGACAACCTGATAGTGTCAATATTATAGTATGAAAAAGCTAGTAACATGATATGGGATGTCAGTAACAATGATGTCAAGTGAGAAATCTAAGATTTAACCTGAAAGGTTGAAGGATTTCCCGAATGTGAGTATCGCTAAGATTGAACAAGAGTATTTGTCCATAGAATAATGGACAAAGCAGCAAGATATGTTGACACGTGAGATTGCGATCAAATAATATTGGATATAATTATGATTAATTTCTTCTTTGATAAACCTCTATAGTTCAGAGGTAAACTCTGAGTATGATATTCTACAATCATGAAAGCTTTCTATAATCCTTTAGAACTCTTTTCTCTTCTTCTCTCTTATTCATCTTCTTTATGAATTGAGAAGAACAACCCTTTTAGGAGGGGAGGTACTGCTACGTGACTATCTGTCTATGTGATAGAAGTCTAAGTGGAATGCCATGACTTGTTTAATTGCTTGTCAAGTACTAAAGGCTGGCCCCCTTCTGTACTAACTATGCAATATAACAAATGTTCAATTGATCATAGTGATCTCTCAATAAATCTTTCCACTTCTCTATATTGATCAAGATTGCGAAGATTAAAGTGATCAGGAAATGCACAGTACGAGCGAGGTTACCTCCGAATCGTAGGGTGATAGTGATACCAATGTTACTGCAGGTATCAATAAGGATAAGACTGAGTAAGGGTATAACCCGGATAGTGAGTTGTACGAAAAGTAGCAACGTTGATGGAAAAAGGATAAAGTATGAATTGTAGCACTAAAAGATGTGCTGAGGAATGATAGAACGACTAAGAATTGACCGGGAAGCTAAAGAGTGAACGACAGGCAAACGACTCTTTGCTTCCTACCTGATTCCGGGACGGAATCCTTTTAAGGAGGGGAGACTGTAAGAACCCCAAATTTTGGATATAATTAAAACTTTTTATTAAGTAATGATTAAATGAGGAACAATGATTCCGACAACAAGGTCACCAGCTCTAATGAATGGTGGTTTCAAAGAACAATGATTGTAATGAATGGATATTGCTTTGGACAATGATCCTGATGCATTGGTATATCGTCAGAATAGAGTAATTCGATGGTTGAGAACCTAGATAAGAATAATCTACCATCCAGGAAGGAGCTAATGGATCCTTGAAGGGAAATGAGTACGTGCATAGTATTTCCCGTACGTGCATAGTGTTTCCCGTACGTGCATAGTATTTCCTGTACGTGCATAGTAATTTGGTGGATGATTAGTGATTTGTAAGTTGGAAAACTTTTCACGCCACCCTATGTACGGGACGTGATATGGATGTTTCGAAGTCATATTATTAATACGCGGAGGAAATAAGGGAATGCAGAGACGATCGGAATTCAGAAATTCCAAATTCTTTTTCGGAATAATATTTGACCGGACAGTGGATTAAATATTATTATAATCCAAGAATTGAGATATTAACTTTGAGGATTTGATATTTTGGGATGTTATTATATTTGATTTAAGAATGAAAGTAGGAAACCACTGAGGAGTGGTTATGGCTACAATGTAATAATTGATATTTGGAAAGAATGAATGGAATTCGACCTTATTATGTTTATGTCATGAAGAATGCTATTGGTTGACAATTCAGATAAAAATTATCTATCTCCTAGGAAATTAAGATTTGGTAATTCCAAAGGAGGAGGTTATTCTTATGTCATCCAAATCGATATCCGTTATTAATTCAGTAGTTCCGTAAAAAGGATAAGGAACGATCGAAAGAGAATACGGACAATTGTACCACCCTAAGAGAACAAGTAAAGAATACAGAATGAATAGTGTTTTGGTGGGAGTATATAATAATATGAGACGACACTATATAGAAGTATTCGGAACGGATTTCCGAGTTCGTATTAGTGATCCAGGGGGAAAATAAGTGTATGTAAAAGCTGTCGGATTCTGAAAAACCGCACTTTTATTTTCTCCGAGAGTTCCCTGGACACTGATAGCCTTAAGTATTTAACGAATGGATTTAAGGAATATAAATTGGAAAGTTGGAATGAAAGATGGAGAATGAAAGTATTATTATTAAAGAGGATTCCCGGTAAACCCTAATTAGAAATCCGTGAAATATTCCCACGAACGATCAATCGAAACGAGCAATAACCGGACAAAGAAACAAGCAGGGGATCAAGATACATGCATGTGCTAGTGGATAACATCAAGTAACTAAGAAGTTACAAAGGTAACTAGCATACTTAGGAACTAACCAAGCAACTAAGCTTACAACATACACCATTCCACCAAAACACAACATTTGTCCATCCAAAGACATCATCCATTGCATCACACCTTTATTAAAGCAACTTTAAGATGAGATATTATCAAAAGCCATTCACTTTATGCATTATTGTTCAAACAAATCAACCAAGCAACTCATCTTCTCTCCAAGCATAGCACCATTCGAATTTTCCATAATTCAAGAACAAGAATTCATCTTCCAACCATTGTTTGATCTCCAAAAATTTATCATAGATCCTATATTTCATAGAAATGATACCCTAAAAATCTTAGCCTCAAACACCACATTTTCCATTTTCAAAAAAATCAAGAAAGTGGAGGATGAATAGTAACCTCAAGAACAAAATTCTTGAATCTTGATTTTGGTTGATGATCCAAGCTTCATGGAGGCTATACAAGGACTATATAAGGCTTAATAAGTGCATACATACCTCAAGGAAGGTATAAACTTCAAGAACCCTAGTCTTTGATTTGAGTTTTAATGGAGTTTTGGATAAATTTTGGTGATAATGTTGTTATAAGCATGTTTACATGATTATGTAGTTAGTTTGTTTGATTTAAGAGATGTGATGAATATGATGATATAATATGATGTTCCTGGACTTATGAGATTAGTATTATGAATGTAAGATGATTGGTATGCCCGGTGTGGCTTGGGTTGTTGATTACGATTTATGGAACGTTCGATTTACAGCCGTTATAATGCCCGATTTTGCATTACCATGTTTTGTATACCATTTTTCCATGTTGAACCCCTACTGTCCAGAGACCTTAACTGCCATGATAGGATAGGTAATGTTCTAAGCTTCGTTTTGATATAAAGATCACGTGAAACGGACTTACGGTTTAGGATTTATGACCAAATTACTAAAAGTAGTTCGAATCCGTAAACGAAAGTTCGTAACTGTAATTGAACCCTCGTAAACTATGTAACGTCATGGCAAATCTTGGTAAATAAACACTAGAGGTAAAAAGGAAGGTGTGAAAGAAAACCGTATGTCAAAAGGATCGTTTTTCGATTTATTAAAAACGTTCGAGTCGAGGTTAAACGCGAACGAACCCCTAAAAGACGACTCTTTTATAACTTCGGTAAAACACTTAGAAAGCGGGCGATAAAACTCAGAGTATAGTATTGGTTCGTAACGATCGACTTTAGAACTCATATGACTTAAGTATGTCCTAAGTATAAGTACAATGACATGTCGTATTAACGAACGAATGTCGGGTCGGATCAGTGATAAAAGTAATCCACTAAAAGGGGTATGAAGAGATAACTCGAGAACGTGTTTCGAATTATGTATAACTTAACTTTTAATATGTTAAGTGATTAATCCCGAATGCCTTGGCTATTTATAGATCACCAAGCTGAACCGGGACCCGCTACCACTACCCCTTACCGTACTCGACTACCAGGCAAGTTTCAATTCCCTTCTCTTAGGCTGTTGTTGTGATTGAATAAATATATATATATGATTGCTGATATACATATGCCATTGCATGCATGCCTACTTTCAAGTTGAATTGATATACTTGTTCCCTGAATGTTATTGTTGGCTTATAAGCTAGATAGTTATACATCAGTTATAAGCCGGTTATTGTAAGACCCTCATAGAAGGGCGTATACGTCTTATTCATCAAATATAGACCGGGAGTCAATATTTCTTGATATATCGAGATTACCTCGGAGGAAAATATTTAAGTAAATATTCTCCATTATTCGGGCGACGAATATTATTTGAATATTCGTTCGAGATTATTTATTTTAACGATCTTTACTTCAAATAATTATTTGAACGTAACTATTCGACGAATAATATTTTTAATATTCATTCAGAGTCGAATTATTTATCGATTATTATTTCGAATATTCTTCTAAAGATGAGACTATTAAATGAATATTATTTGGATATTCTTTTAGAATATTATTTTATAAATATTACTTTTGAATATTCATTTAAGATATTAAATACTTGATGAATATTATTTTAAGATTCATCTGAAGCTTGATTTAATTATCGAATATTATCTCGAATATTCCTTAAGGCTTGGTTTACTAAATGAATATTACTTGATATTCATTTAGGATATTATTCATTAAATGAATATTACTTTTGAATATTCATTTAAATTCTTAATTAATTATGAATATTACCTTAAATATTCTTTCCAGGTCTTATTAATTTATGAATATTGTTTTGAATATTCATTTAAATATTTATTTATTCAATAAATATTCTCTCGATATTTCTTCAAGAATTATTTAAAAAATACTCTGATTAAAGATATTCTTTCATATTCCTGAATATTCTTTAAATATTTTTAATTCAATAAATATTCTCTGAATATTTATTCCATACTTAGAATAACCTCAATAAGGTTTATCTTCTTCGATTATTACGAAAAATATTTCGGAGTCATATTATTATTAATCCTATATCAAGGAAGGTTCTCAGACATCATTCTTCTTTGAGTCTACCTCCTTAATAATAAGGGAACCTTACTTGGAAAAATGTTATTTATCTTGTCGACTTCCCGGTCATAAAGTATTCCCTTCACCCGCAACTCGGGTGCTGTTGACTTATTAAGTCGTTGTTTACCTTCTCATCTTACGAGGGGTAAGATTACTGGAACAAGTTGATATCCGTTACCAAGTGATAGCTTGGGAGTTATTGGTAAATTTTCCTTTCCAACTAGATACGACTACTTTGTGGAGTCTTATCAACAAGTATTATACTTGGGGAAAGGGGGACGAACGTTATATTCAGAATCATGAATTCTATTTGAACTAGGAGTCGTGTAAGAGGCCGAGTAGCGCCGGTCCATCCCCTTGGCCCAACCGTTGGCCGGGGAGAGCTAGCATGGCGGTATACAAGTAAAGCCGTCAGTTCTTCCTTCTACCGGTAGTAAATCTAATTTGAGCTGTACGATCTCGACTGATCATCAAGATTGGAACAGCGGGCGCGGTGAATACTCCATCATTGGTTCATCATCCAAATTTATCTATTTCCTGCAACATGATTACTGTTGGCAGAGTTGGAAAAGGGTCATAACTGGAATTGCAACCTTTTCTTGCAAACTCCTCTTCTTAATAACAATAAGAATATCTCGCTTACTTTGATGTAGCAGATATTTCTACAAACAAATACTTTAAGTTACCTTGTAACTTCATCGTTCATATTATACTGGCATCATTTTCGTAAATGCATGGCATATGGTTTGAAAGATACTTTTGAACTGTTATACTTTATCGTTCAGTTATATATTATTGTTGGTGGGCTATTGCTCACCCTTGCTTTATTATTATATCACAACAACAGCTAGACCAGATGACTCGCACAAGGCGCACTCGACGCGGGCGAGGACGATGAGACTACCAGAGCTGAAGAAGAAGCTATTGGTAGGATATATTTATTCTTTCAGTACCAAGAATATAGTCTAGTATGACTTATGTAAATGGATGGCAAAGAGTATGTATTATATTGAAATTCTTTTGGATTGTAAGAACTCATAATGTGATTAATAAAAATTTGATTGTGACTCTGATTTCATCTCTGGGACTATAACGGGTGTGTTTTATATTGTTGTGTTGGGTCATAGAGACGTAATTTATTTCATGTTAAGGAAAGTTCAATTGTTGTGGACAGAATTGGAAACCGTAACCACCGGATCCCGGACCCCGGATCTGGGGGTGTTACACGTACCCTCAACTTTCGACTCTACTCCGTTGAACCCGTATATGGGCATGTTTGATGGTGTCAACTGAGACTCGGTATTTCCCATCTTCAAAAAGGCATCATGGAACAGAATGTCCTTTGAGGCTCCATTGTCTATCAAGACTTTCTTTACTTGGGAGTTGCCTATCACAGGTGAGATACCCAGTGGGTCATAATGGGGAAACTTCACCCCTTCAAGGTCCGAATCATCGAATCCAATTGAGACTTCTGTATTTGCACGCTTCGGTGCTTCCCCCACGATGTGCATCACCTCTCGTGCATACGCCTTTCTGGAATTTCTACTTGTCCTGGCAGCTGTCGGGCCACCAAAAATCATGTTTATTACCGGCCCCCGGGACTGCGGATTGCGGTTACGATCCTCATCTTTCCTATCATAATCCCGCCTTAGGTTTCCCCGATCCCCATCTTTTCAGAATTTATTCAATTTTCCTGTGCGGATCAGGAACTCAATCTCATCTTTCAATTGTCTACAATAATCGTTATCGTGCCCCACATCTTTGTGGAACCGGCAGTACTGATTCTTGTCTCTTTTTTCAGGATCAGTCCTCAATGGCTTCGGCCATCTTACGTCTTTGTCCTTTTTTATCTCTGCCCATGCGCGGGTATTTATCTCTCCCATCATATTCTTGCTCCTGCTTCCGCATCTTAGAATTGTCACCGTTCGCGGTGTTTCCCGTTCTTGACTCCTTCTTTAGAATATCCTCAGCTTTAATATACTTATCAGCCCTTCGTTGGAGCTCAACCATGTTCTTAGGGGGATGTTTTGCCAGTGACCTCTTAAAGAAGAGGTCAGTGGTTCTCTGCTCCAGGGCTACCATGGCCACCTTATTCTCTAAGTCAGTGATATTTAATGTCTCTTTGGTGAATTGCTTGAGGTAATCTCTCAGATTTTCATTCTTTCCTTGCACCAAATACATAAGAGATGCAGAACTTTTCTCATGAACTCTTCCACTAATGAATTGGCTGACAAAAGCGGCACTCAGCTCCTTAAAAGAGCTAATCAAATTCGGGGGCAGATGGCTATACCAACGTTGTGCCATGCCTGACAGGGTTTGAGAGAACGCCCTATACTTGAGAGCGTCACTAGCCGGCTGCAACAATAGCGCGTTTGAGAATGTCCTAACGTTATTGGCGGGATCACCCGTTCCATCATAACCATTAATAGTGGGCATCTTAAACTTCCTAGAAACATGAGCATTCATCACCTCCTTAGTGAACGGGGGTGTGGGATCGTCAGGATCTCCCAGCGGCATCAAATCATTGGGGTCACCCTTGGGAGTTTCCACCCTTGTTGATCTTCCAGTTGGGGTATCTACCATTCTTTGTCTCCTTGAAGACCTCTCCAAATCGATTAGGGTAATCTCCCTTGAAGCCGGAGGGGGTCGATTCTGATTTTGCCTGGCTTGCTCTCTTGCCATGTCATCCTTCAGCCTTAGGATCTCGGCCTCGTGTGCCTTGATTCTCTCGGTAACTGTTTGAGGGGGTCCATCGTGGATTCTTCGACGAGTTTGTCCTACAGGCTCCTTGCTTGGACGTCGCCTCCTTGGGGCTTCATCCCTATCTTCCTCCGAGGATGAATCATGAGAATACGGGCCTGAGTAGTCGTGGTATTGCCGGCCTTGATTGGGTCCTAAACCCCTGATGTAAGGTGGATTATACGACTCGCGTATCTGGAGGTCATGACCGCTTGGTCCAGCCTGATACGGGGATAGTTGGGCAACCCATACGCCGGGTTCGTGCTTGCGAGGATCAAGGTAGTAGAGAACTGAGCGACGGGGGGAACGGATTGTCCTCCGAGAGGGGAGACCACCATCTGCAGGGGATTCGTCCCTTGGGTGGAGGGATTCGTCACTAACGGTAACGATCCGTGAGTTTGCGTTTCAGTTCCTTGAGGCTGAGTGGTTAATGTATGGGAATTCGTCCCTGGGGGTACCTGTTCCCCACTCGGGGGTTCGGTGGTGCTGGTAGTGGTTTCAGAAAGTGTTGGTGTTCTCCGGGTGCTAACCATGGTTGATATCCGTGTCCCACAGATGGCGCCAAATGATGTGGAATAAAAACTAGGGTGTATTTATTGCGTATTGAATGCTAGGGTTAGGGAGAGCTTCGAGCTTTAATGGCTGATCAAGTTCGTGACTTGACTCGGGTCCTCACAAGATGCCTACGTATCTTGTAAATATCAAGAATCGAGCCAATAAAACGTAGTTCTTGTGGGGTAGAATCAGATCCTAATATAGGCATTGGGTGCCTTGGAGTTAGAGTAGGGTTTGGTATCTTGGTGGACAAGACACTCACTCTAAGCCCGTTTCTAGATCCTTACATGAGGAAGGTTGATTCGTATTGGACTCATATGACTTGGGGACTACTCCTTAAAGGATTTGGGTCCTCATTGGACTCACTAACGGATTCCCACATTGGCTGACTTACTTAATTACGAATTTATTATCATAATTAGGGTTTTGGGCCTCATAATGGGCTTTGACTTTAGATCACCCTAGGTTCATTTAATGCATCATTAAATGTACTTCTAGGGCTTATTTTTGGCCAATATCAATCCAAAATTTATAAATGTGTTCATCTATACAAACAGTTATACTTTAAGGGTAAATATATATTAGACATTTTAATAATTAAAAAATAAGACACCAAAAAAAAATATTTAAGAACATGTATATAAAAAAAACAAGAATATTTATCAAAAATACCATTTTTGCTAATTCTTTTTGCAATTTTACCTTCTTCTCAAAATATTTGCAAAAAAATATTTTTCAAAAAAATAATTTACAAAAATACTATCTTATTTGCAAAAATACGGTCTGCAACCAGATGCAACGTTGCATCTGGTTGCATATATGGTTGCGCTGCAGGTTGCGCAGCAGGTTGCGTATGTGGTTGCAAACAGTTGCATTTGGTTGCAGACCGTATTTTTGCAAATAAGATGGTATTTTTGCAAATTATTTTTTTTTAGAAAGTATTTTTGCAAAAAAATTATGGGCTTGGGTATTTATGAAAAAACCCAAATAACAATTACCACATAAAAGTGCATTAATAAAAATATTAATTTAATAATTTACTTATAAATGAAAAGTTTACTTATAAATTTTACAACAAACACGTTTTTAAATTTATACTAAAAGAATGAACATAAAATAACAGAAAAATGAAGTTTTATTGAAAAACAATATTTTCATTTCTTCATATAATTATTTCGCAAAAATTGTAGATGCGGTACTACAACAACTGTAAATAAATTGAAAAGAAAATTTGAATATATATATATATATATATATATATATATATATATATATATATATATATATACATGTATAATCACATAAAAATAATTGGACGATTTTACTTAAAACACATTTTAAGTATAAATCTATATTGTATTATTATAAGCAAACTAAAAATCTTTTGTAGTTTGGTTAACCAAACTATTCATAACCGTTAGATCTTCAACTCAAATATATCATGACTGTTAGATACAACAATACTAAAAGCTGTTATTTATAGAGGTCTAAGGTTCGATTCTCGTCTAAAACATATTAATTTACATTTAATACTAAAAATTATTATATACAAAAATATAAGATACAAATTTTTTACTATATTATAAACAAATTACAAAAAGATTTTTTGTAAATCAATGAGAACCGATAGATCTAACACGAAGAAATATTCCATATTTGTGCTAATTTAGTGAATACCCAAGGTTCGAATCCCGTTAACAACAAATTAAAGTTAAAAATTTATATTATTAGTTCTAAATTTGACTAATATATAAAAAGTTTTTTGTAAATCAATAAGAACCGTTAGATATAACACTTAGAAATATTCCATATGTGTGCTAATTTAGTGAATACCCAAGGTTCGAATTCCGGTAACAACAAATTAAAGTTAAAAATTTATATTATTAGTTCTAAATTTGACTAATATATTTAAACTAAAATTAGATTAATTATTAAAATAGAAACTTAGATAAAAATTTAATTTTATTATAAAAGAATATTATATCATATTTAAAAAAAGCCCATGCAGGTTATAAGATAGTAAAACTAATGTAACGAACACATGATTTAACGCTCCAAATTAATCGGGCGATTAACATAGCTGTCCATAAGCAATAAGCTTCTTTATTACGCACTGCACCAAGTAACTAAACAGTGTTTTTACGAATGATCAGATAGATTTGTTTGAATTGCAAGTAACTCAGGGATCCGATCGGATTGGATATCGTTACTATATATATACTCTTTAATGCGGCTTGTGTGCCCATTGTATTTCATAAAATCTCCTACACGATTACACACATAATATAAACAATTTAGTGAACTCAGAGAAAGAGAAACAAACATGTATGGCGATGGTGATGACTCAATGTGGGATGGACTTGCTTGTCCTCCTCTCGAAGATTACGCTTTCAACTTTGATGCTAGTTTCACACCCGATGATATGCCTGATGATTTATTTCTAGAAGTCGAAAAAGAAGTTATTGATGAAGACATGGTAGCAAGGACACCACCATCTCGTTACGTTCATGAAAAGGCCGTGGCTAGCAACAAGTCTGCTGAAAATAGGGGGAAACCTACAATTCGTACTCATCCTTGTGGAAAAGGGAAAGAAATAAAGATTTTGGGACAAGTACTCGAAACTGAGACGCATAGCAAAACCTTTTATGGTTTCCACCCAAAGCAGCAGCCTGTCAAAGTTGCTGCGGTAGATAACAAGATCAGGGAAGCGGATCGTGATTTCAGATCATTGGAAGTCAGGGAGACAAAGAAGCCTGTTCAAGGTAGCAGAGCAAAGGTTAATGATCAGCCTAAGCATCCTCCTCGTCGTCATGGGAATCACGGAAAAGAGAAGATGTTCAATACTGCAATTAAACCAGTGAATTTGAGTAAACCGGAGGTGAAAGCCTTTCTTGGAGAAACAGAAGTTGTTGTGGAGAAAAAAGACAACAAGAGAAAATTCATGGATTGTCGTTGGGGATTGGATCAAAAGAATCAATGTGCTGTGGTAGATAAAAAGACAATGATGACCGCTGATTATGATTCGAGATTCGAAGCTTCAAGGCAGAAGTTACACGACAGGTATGAGCAATATGGTGCTGCCAAGAAACAAAAACAGATTCAAGTCATTGATATTCAAAAACTAGTAAAAGAGCAGCCAAGGTGCAATGCAACCATCTAAAGGGAAGCCAAGTTTGAGGCAAAAATTGATGGCCATGGGAACTCGCAAAAGCAACAAGAAGTTTCCACGGTTTACAACACTTAGTTTATGTATTGAGTAGGGCACTCTTTTTCTCCCTTGAGCTTTTTCCCCATTAGGTTTTGCCCTTGTGAGGTTTTAATGAGACCCTTGTCCTTTGAGAAAAAACTGTGTTTGTACAATGATATTCCCTATAACATATATTGATCTTCAATTGTATTATAATCTTTCAAATTAGTGATTTATTGCTGTGTATGTGCCATATGATTTGATGAATGTATTCATTAGTTTAATACATTTATAGTTCTGGAGGCACTGATGTTTCCTTAATGTTTTTACATTTTGTTTGTTTGACCGTGGACTGTTTGCAGAAATGTCTAAATTTGTCATAGATTTTCCTTGGAAGTTGTAGGGTATTAAATTTCATAATTTATTCTCTAAACCAAGACATGGTCAGCAATGTGTGTTGGTGAGTTGAGTTCTGATGTCAAACATGAGTTATTTGTTACAAGTACTGTTAAGTATTAGGAACTTGAAGTCTATGTGTTAATCATATGGCAACCGGATGTGAACTTGTACGATAGGAAAGTCAGAATTCCTTTTTACAAATGATGCAAGATTTGCATGCATAGAAGTTTAAAAAGTATTTCAGACATTACAGATATCCATTATATGGAGATCAGTATTTCTAAAGGTATCCTTAAAAGTTAATAAGGATCCTGTAACTCCTGCGATGATAAGAAGAAAATATAATCAGGAACTCCTGAAATTATAAGAATGAAATAGATCCGAAAATACAACAATTTACTTCTAGTTATTTTTCTGATCGAATTCAGACTATTAGTTTGATCTGCACTATGTCTAGTTTGATACTTCTGCTGAAAATTTCTCTTTTATTGTAGGCTTGTAGCAGATGCATCAAGTTCTGCATACATGTCTGAAACTGCAAACGATAGAGTTGACTCCCGACTATGACTGATGAGAACTTAAGCAAACCATATATAACCATTTACTTACTGCAACTTATTTTCTTTATTACATGGAAATAATTTGACCGAAGGAACACTTACTTTTACTATATTAGCTAATCCTTTATCAATCTTATTTTATTTTTAAAGAGTAAGTCACACTTCATCTTTGATGTAACCTTGGAAAATCTTGGAATTTTGTAGTCATGAAGATCCACAAGCTTCACTTCTAAAAGACGATAATACTATCAATTTTAGTAACAGAACAGGTTATACAAATACCAAAGCCTGTGGAGGGAAAAAAAAATCTAAATTTTGAACAATTTCTAACCATTCATAACTTTTTCAATGTCACTTAAAATGAGAAATATGTATTCAACATCAAGTTTATTATGATCAAACAAACAGAGGCTTAGAAATTGCTCAACTATAGTGTTTCATGTGCTACCCCCATGCCCCCCTGCACTTAATGAGATGCAAGAAGAATTTATTTTAAAAGAAATGAAATTGGACAAATTAATTGGGATTTAGTAACTCTTGTGATGATAAGAAGAAAACATATTTATGAACTCCTGCGATGATAAGAAATATATAAATATGAAATTGCAACAATTTACTTCTGGTAGTGTATCCTATCCAATCGAATTAAGACTACTAATTTGATCTGAACTACGTCCCGAATGATACTTCTGCTCGAAATTTCACTTTTATTGTATCAAATGCATCAAGTTCTGTATACATATCTGAAATTGCTTAACAAAAAGCTTCGTCTTTGATGTAACCTTGAAAACTGGCACAGGGTTCTCCTCCCTGACCCCTGATAAGGCTGGTCCTCGAATTTTGTAATTCATCTCATGAAGATCCACAAGCTTCACTTCTGAAAGAGGCTAATATTATCAACTTTGGACGCGCAGAACATGTTATTTCTAAATATCGAAAATGTGTACAGATTGAGCTTTTAATTCCCCACTTGCAGTTTCTTGATGTGAAGGTGCTCAAGTAGAACTCTGGCAAGTGGCAACTGTCAACTGTCGAAGATCTTTGTAGACACATTTACAGAGGAAACAAGAAATCAGGTTGGATAAGGCATTTATTTAGTTATAACTTTTGGTTTGAAACTTCTCGCTCTTTTAAGCCATTCATTTTTTGGTTTGCCAATTAGTTTTTTACTGTCTAGGAACAATTGGAATTAGAGCAGTCCTCTAAGGTTTGTGTACGACACTACTCAACTATTACATGTCAAAATTCCAACAATTTAAAGAACATATTTCCAAACTAGTTCTATTACATGTCAAAATTCCAACAATTTGATTTGTTTTTTTATTTTAATTGCACCAATTAGTAAATGGTCATACTAGGACTTTTTCTGGATTGTACTTTTTGTGGATAGATAACGGAGACTTTGATGTTTAAATTTTGAACTTCTAAGACATACAACTTTTCTTAGAGCGTGCAAACTATTTTTCCAGATGTTGCAGCTCTGTTAGCTCTGTTAAAATATCAGTGAAAGATGCTGTTTTCAGATTTTCCAGGTAAAGAGAAACATCAGAAAGATCACATTTATAGATTTATGACTTTATCTGCTTCATGTTTATCAGTTATCGATGAAAGTTTTAACAACTTAAGTGATCGGAAGCCTGCGGAGAGTGAAGATGAAATTATTGTTATGCATGTTCAGCTTTCTATCTTTTCATAAATAGTATAAGAATCATGTATTATCTCCAGAAATGCATATACATTTATTATATAAAGTGACATGAGTACATGACTATATCACAAATAAGAGGCATGGTATATAGGTTAGAACTTAGAACTGTATATTTCTATGGCGAGTTGATGGCTTCTATTATTCTATCACTTTGAAGACAAGGAATAATAAGATATGATATCAAAATTGCTCTTTGAAGACTAATAATATCACGAAACCATATATCCAGCTGAGGCTTCTCATTATGTGGAATCCACGTCTAGTCGCTGAAACTGGAATCAGAGTCAATGCTAGAAAGATGAAACGATACTTTCTAAAGTTTAAAACTTCTCCAGCGGTAGTGATACCATCTATGTTGAGACCGTCGTTCGAAGTTGTTTGACATGACAGGCCTTAGAATGAAACTCATCAGTTTCCTTATATGTAAAATAGGATAGTTGATCTGATGAACAAAGATGAGTCAGATGACCAATTGCGTCCTTACGTTGTCTTGGACTGATGATGCATTTTTTGCTCTGCAGCTCTTTTATGACTGTTTACGTGATGAGGCCACTGCCATATGGTGCTGTCTTCAAATGTTTTCCAGGATAACTACTAAACATATCTATTTATACTCATTCTTATTGTCTATCAGCTTGTGAAAGTTATAGCTAGAGATAGTTCTTTCTTGTTTCGTACATCATGATAGCCCACTAATACCACTTGGGAGAAAAAGCCCTTTTGATCATAATTGAGACTAAAATGTCCAAAATATCATTATTCAAATAAATGGCTCTCACGAAAACGCAATTGCAAGTTGCGTTTATAAAATAATTGAAACAACTTGTTTTTTTATTGGGCCTTCATCTATTGGGTCGGACGTCTGGTGTGCCAGATTTTGGTTCAGGTAAGAAATACATGAACAACTTGCGTTGCTACATCTTTTTAATTTTTATTTTATTCAAAAATGCAAACTTTACTTGCATTTTCCAAAATTAATAAAATATTTCCAGCAGAAACGCATCTTAATCCTACGTTTTCTGAATACGCAACTTGAAAATGCTTTTTTGTTCTCATTTGTGATATTTTGGATCATTTTAATTAAAATTATGATAAAAATGTCCATCATCCACCAATATGTAAGTCAAGTTTTTTAATTACGGTGAAAGAAACTAATATAAAACTCATAAGTAGCGTAGATGTGTTGGGGAAAAAAAATAGTGAATGACTAATCCAAGCAGTAAAAAGAGCTGTGTATGTGTATTCACCAAAATATACTTTTGCTTTAGCTTTTTGGCGAAACAGTCTCCGGCTTGCCCTTATTTATTGGCCATCTTTGTGTGATGTTGTTGAGCTCTTAACCACCCTTTTGTGGTACTTTAATGACGATAAGGATCGTTTTGGTCGTTACTTGCTAGCAGAAGAGCTCATTACCCATCCTAACTCAGAGGATTTGGTGGATGGTCGTGTTTAAGGAGTTGATCATCTCCAGAACTATAGGTTGACCTGATCTAAGTAAGCTGAAATTTATGCCCTCATTATTTACAAAATATAGTAATCCTCCTCGTTTATCTTGCTAGAGGTGTTACCTGCAACTTAAATTACAAAGAATAAGTACATTTCAAGGATACAGGTGATCTTATTATCCTTTGAAACTTTTTACGAAGAATAGCGATTTTCTTTTACATGTAGGTGTTAAAATACAGCTACTACATTAGACTTTGTGCTCAGCTACTACATTAGAATTTGTGCTACAAAGACTTTCTGCAACTCACTTTCGGCTGCATAGACTTTGTACAACTTTGTAACTAATAGCATAGACTTTCTTGTTCATCTTTCTTGTATAAATTAGTTACTTCTGTATGTAATATGCAAGAAACATATATCAATACAAGAGTTTAATTTAATGGATATGAAGAATTGTTTGATTTTTTAGTTATAAATTCAGTTGTTCACTACCTCAATTGTTGTAATCTTGTGTCAAATGTGAAAATTGTTGATTGTTGCCTTAAGTGGTTGTTTGAGTTTATTTGAGTCGGTTCTATTCCGACGGGCTAGTCATATTTTAGAGGAGGTATTGTCCAATTTTTATTAAAATTATTTTATAATTGTTATAGTAATTTGATAAGAATTATTTGTAAATTGATGTGATATACGTAGTAGAAGATATGAGTGTAAGTGGATAATACGTGTTAAGTGCTTATGTGATCTATATGGTCATACTACACTATTTTGATAATGTGGTCAATATGTGTTATGCATGTTATATTGTAAGGTGTAATAGGACACGATTGGGTAGAAGAGAGTTTAACGACTACGATTTTAGCGTACTGAAATAGTACTTTACCTGTATATAGGTACGAATAGGAGGCCAGCTAAGAGCCAGTGCCTGTGTAGATGGAATATAGAAGAAGGAGATAATCATTGGGATTGTCGAGTGTGCTCGTGTAGAGACTGGCAAATGATAAAGGAAAGATGGAATGTGTGATCGAAGAAAAGTCAATGTATAAAGAAGGAGAGACTAATGTAAAGTGAGTAAATGATCGAGATGTTGGAATTGAAAACTGCATGTATTGAGGCAAGTTTACTATACGTCACTTATTGTTCAAGTGATGTGAAACCTTCTGTGTTATTTATTGTTCTTTCAAAATTCCTTCTTGCAAGCAATTGTATTCTTCACATTTATTCTTAATAATGTGAACCTGTGTTGCTAATTAAACGATATTCCTTTCAAATCATTTTTCTAGTGCCTATACTTTTCATTTTTATTCCCAGTTACATTTTTTTCTGTTAAGTTACAAACATTTATTCTCAACTTATTCAGTCATTGTTTATTTTCCCCACCTATCGTTCAGGTGTTGATTTATTTTAAAATTATTTTATTTCAATGTTCCTCGTCTATGCTAATATTCTTCAAAATATATTTTCTTTCAAATTTGTGTAAATTAATTCGAGGTTTATACTATTGCTGAGGCATGTGTTGCTCAGTGTCGGTTAAAGCCAAGAATAAATTGAGATCTTCTTAATTATTTAAACTCATTATTGTCATGCCGGTTCTGGCAGCTGAAGCCTATGAGTGCTTAGCTGACAAGAGTGAGACCTTGGGTAATTGAGAATTTCTTAAATCTTCGGTTGAAATTATTCAACTCCTTTATGTAAATTCAAGTTTTACCATAAAAAATTATATAAATTGATAATCTTTGAAATGAGTGGATTTAGCCAGTGCAGTAACTTAAATCTTCAGTTGAACTGTGAATTTCCTATATTCCTTGCTTTCTTTATAATTGTTGTCGCATATCCAGAATCCTAATAATTGCTCCGTTATTTGATTGATTTATGTTCCCTTGTTGAAATATGATTCAATCTTATTGAACCTTGCCATGTTTAGTTTAATCTTATTGCTTTCCTGTTCATAATCCATTATATCAATTGCTTTCCTGACTCTCAATCTTATAATGTTACTCATTAAAGTGGATTAATTATTTAAAGATGTTTTAAAATTCCTTATACTGGGCTGATCTGTTATCAGTGAGTATAAAGGACTAAAAAGTGAAATATTTAAATAATTATTAATAATTATTTTTATAAATTGGAAAAGCGTAAAAGGCTAGGGTGGTCCTAGTCCAGCACTTTTATTTAGCGTAAGAGGCTAGGGTGGTCCTAGTCTGGCATTAAAGGCCAATGTGTTGCCTAATTGGGAACCCAATTTCAAAGGAAGGGGGTTTTACGTGGCTGATCACCCGTATTGTCCGTAATCAGGATAATAATACAATCAACTTAAATGTTTTAAAAAGTTTTATGAAAAGTATGTTTTGGAAGGAAAGAAATGTTTTGAGAAAGAGTTATGGTTTATAATAAAAAAAAGGAAAGTTTTATTTTATGAAGAGAATTGAGTTATTTCCTCGAGATGGTTTGATCATTGATATTGTTCATCAATGAAATATTGATATATTGGTGTTTCACTATACTATGCACTTGATGAGCGTTCTTTGGCTCACTCTTGCTTTGTTTCTACCTAACCCTTTGTAGTTAGGCTTAAAGATGATCTACCTACATTTTTCCTTCGAATGAGAGAAATGAGGCATTCTATTCAAGACAGATTTTAGAGCCAGCGCGAGCAGGCACGGATTTGGTATGAGCTTCAGATTAGACGATACAATAGTTGAGATTAGATCAGAAATAGAAGTTGTAAAAATTTGTATTAACTAGACTCTTGTTTCATACCATAACCTGGAATCGATCCTTGGTGAAGAATCATTGGTGTATTAAGTTTTATTTGTAATTGTTAAATTGGAATTTGTTTTTGGGTTAAAAAACAGGTGGATAGTCCTATTTACGAATACTTCATGTCGAAATTTTCTAAAATTCCCCTGTATCAAAGTCTATTTTATTTTAAAAAAAAGTATATTTTCTGTATTGAGAAGTCGGGGCGTTACAAGTTGGTATCAGAGCGACAAGTTATGGTCACTGAAACAAGTTAGGATGATTAGGTATACATATTTAAGTGGGACGTTAGATAGGACGATTTAGGATAAGATTTGCCTTAGGATATTAGGACAATTGTTGCGACGTTATTTGGTATTTTGACATATCGCGCGAGCAGAAATCCTATTCATCCGGTAACTCAATTTAGGACGATGTAGATAACTCGGAACAGTAGACGCTAAATAGATGACCGGAGCTATCAGCTTGGACGACGCTACGTTCAGACCTTCGTGTACCTTTTAGAGTTTCTTTTGCGGCTTTATTTACCCCACGAACAATAAAGAAAGTACAAAAAGACGATAAACAAGGTGTGAAATGCGAGTTCTAGTATGTGTTGGAATAAGATCGTGTTTATTCACTACTAGCCGTTGATTTCATTTAATTTATTGATTAAGGAGATTTAACCTTCCTTTCTGTTTCTTCTATTTTGATAATACCTTATCACCTTTGATAATCATTTATACTTCAATTGATGATGAACTTCGTATGTCAGATTCGATTACACACATTTCTATTCTTTCAGAGATACCTCTATTTTCCAGAGGATCACTTGATTCAACATGGTGCATGTAAATTATTGAGACCCTTGAATTCTTTCTATTTTTCCCGAATATTGCTATTCTTTATTCAACGTTATACATGTAGAACCTTAAAACTTTTGAACTCTTTTATTTTATCTGAACACTTAACCTTCTTTATTCAAACTGGGATGAACAACCCTATGTATATAGGGGACCTAGGGACATCTTATCTATATGATAGAAGTCTGGTGGGACGCTACTGTTTGTGTTTGTCATGAGAGTACAGAAGGCTGGCCCCCTTCTTGTGCTATGGCGGTTGACCTAAGTGACAAATGCAACCTGAAATTAGTTCAATGATCATATTGATCTCTCAGTTAAATTCTTTTATAAAATTATTATCAAACCAAAACTCACCTTATATTTATACCTGCTAACACCTGTCCATTGTATTGATTTCTTTTGTTATAAACCTTTATGATTCCTAAAGCTATCAGTGATTGAATGCGGTAAAGATGGAGACGATGACATTTTGAGTTGTCCAAGCCACATTTACGTAGACTATGAATTGTATGATTAGGTTTGAGAATTGATGTTAAAGCAGAGATCGAAAGTTTTGTAGGACCGACCAGGAATTATCGAAGGTTGTCAAAGATTTTACCAAGATAGCTACAGTAGTGGACACGCTTACCAAGAAGGAAATGCCGAACTCAACGTGAAGAAAGCTATCAGAATTCAACGAAGATATTTAAAACCCTTCTAGTGCTAGGGCAACCGGACGAATGAGGAAGGATCGAATGTGCTTATAGTGCTCAAGGAAATGTTCAAAGAATGTGAAGCGTTATTGATACAGGATTCAAAGGTCTAGATTATTGCGAATAAGATGTATACGTTTCAAGGTAAATGGTTATTAGTTTCGTGAAAGTTACTCAGTAAAACCATGGGATTGAGGATGGACAGAAGTTTCCTAGTTATTCCCTCCTCGAGTAACATTGTACGTTGAAAGGGGAGTAAGAATAATCGGGGGATTTCTTGATATTCTTTTTCTCAAAGTTTTATCTGAGCCAATCTGATAATGAGTAGGAGCGTGGAAGTTGTATCAATTGTTTTAGTTGCGTGGATTTCATTTTGAGCTTATTTAGTTATCATGTATTTTAAGTCGAGACAGATTTCGTTTTAGTATTATATATATATGCGAATTATTATGGATGATTGGATGAGTACTTGAGGCGTTGTGTGCTGGGCATACTCCATTATTCGAATAGGTCATGCACGATTTTCGGTAGAAAAAAAAATCATCATGTACGAGTGATAAGTACCTAGAATTAACGAGACATGTAGACCAAAGGTTTAAGTTTATGTTATAATTTACGGGCTTACAGGACGAGCCTATCGAGCTATGAATTGATATAAAAGAATTCTAGAATGAAAGGAATGACTTAGAAATTGAAAGAGAAATGTTTGAAAATACCGTCATATGTTTTCTTACGGTCGATTCTGCGGACAGAATCCTATTAAGGGGGGAAGGATATAACGCCTTAGAAATTTCGTATTTATAATTATTATTATTTTAATACTAAATGTGAATTATATGAGGTGAATTTTTTTTAGGATTGAATTTATGTGACATCATGTTTACGTGCTTATATGATGATGAATATGTGAAATGTGGGTCCATGTAATTTTATTTGAATTTTGACAATATAAATCTATTTAAATCATGCATTATTGATCTTTGAAATTTTTTTTATAAAATCATAGGAGTATTTAAAAATCATGAAATCTTTTGTGATATCATCTTTGTATATTTAGTTAGTTTTTAAAATTATTAAATGTATTAATTTTGGTGTTTTGGTATTTTAAAATGATTTTAAGAGTTTTATGGCTTTTAAAGTATCAAAACTTGTAAAATTCATATTTAATTCATTTTTGATTCTAAAAATATTTTTAAAAATATGTGAGTGCTTTTAATTTGATGGTCTTTATTTTATAAATTTTAAATTTAATTTTCCATCTATTTGCTATTTAATTTCAAATTTAGGAATGATTTAAATTAATTAAATATGGTTTTTCACCTGTGTAATTCCCTTTTTTGCCCCTGTATCTTATCCAGTCGAAAACCATCGCCTATCTCCCATTTTCTTGATTGTTCTCGATTGTTCTTCTCTGCAAACTCTCCAAAATTTCTCCATTTTCTTATCTCTTTCTCTCAATCTCCCCCCCTCTCTCCCGTTTTTTTTTCATTCAATCTCTCTTGCTGCTTCCTCTCTAGTCGCTGGAGACCCTCGAACTCTCCCTTCCCTCTGCTGCAAAATCAAACACTGCGTGTGTAGCTGTTATGGATGGGTTTGATTTCGAATTATGTATGATTATGTGGTGAATTAATTCACTCATTTTCCCCCTGTCCTCCTATATATCCATGTGTATTTTGGGAGTGTGTGTAGTGAAGTGGTGATGATTTTCGTGGTCAGGTAAACTCCCCTCCCCTCTCATTTGTTGCGTTTCCTGCTGCCCTGTTGTGGTGTTGCTGTGTGGCTTGATGTGTGTCCAAGTATAAGTGATGTGATGTGCATATATGGTGTGTGTGTTTGTGAATCCTCGCGATAACATAAAATCCTCCTGTGAATCGTTCGTTTCTCCCCTGTATGAGTTTGTTACGAGTTGGTTATGGCCACTGTGTGTTGATGATGGGTTCGTCATGCTGTGGTAGGTGTTTTTGCGAGTATCCTATTGAATCGAAGGGGGATTTTGAATTCCTTTAATCTTTGAGTTCATTAGTTTATGTTAGTGATGTAGTTGATCGAGTTGTTAGATTTTAATTGTACGTGTACCGATTTTTATGTTCCGTTACAGTTGTTGTGCAGGCAAGGTTTTGAATATTGTTTAATTGTTTACCGGTTTCGCAAATTGGTGTTGATTGATTTTTGACTAGTTCTAATTACAAGCAATACATGTCAAATTTTTCCTAAAAATTTTCCATAAATAATTTTTGTTAATTATCCGATATTTTTCGTTCATGTTTGTGAATTCCGAAATTAATTATTCTATCGATTATGAGGCATTTCTTAAATTCTTGTATTTAATTTTTGAATTATGTATCTGGATTAGTGTAATTTAATGGATATGAAGAATTGTTCGATTTTGTAGTTATAAATTGAGTTGTTCACTACCTCAATTGTTGTAATCTTGTGTCAAACGTGAAAATTGTTGATTGTTGCCTTAAGTGGTTGTTTGAGTTTATTTGAGTCGGTTCTATTCCGACGGGCTAGTCATATTTTAGAGGAGGTATTGTCCAATTTTTATTAAAATTATTTTATAATTGTTATAGTAATTTTATAAGAATTATTTGTAAACTGATGTGATATACGTAGTAGAAGATATGAGTGTAAGTGGATAATACGTGTTAAGTGCTTATGTGATCTATATGGTCATACTACACTATTTTGATAATGTGGTCAATATGTGTTATGCGTGTTATATTGTAAGGTGTAATAGGACACGATTGGGTAGAACAAAGTTTAACGACTACGATTTTAGCGTACTGAAATAATACTTTACCTGTATATAGGTACGAATAGGAGGCCAGCTAAGAGCCAGTGCCTGTGTAGATGGAATATAGAAGAAGGAGATAATCATTGGGATTGTCGAGTGTGCTCGTGTAGAGACTGGAAAATGATAAAGGAAACACAGAATGTGTGATCGAAGAAAAGTCAATGTATAAAGAAGGACAGACTAATGTAAAGTGAGTAAAGGATCGAGATGTTGGAATTGAAAACTACATGTATTGAGGCAAGTTTACTTTACCTCACTTATTGTTCAAGTGATGTGAAACCTTCTGTGTTATTTATTGTTCTTTCAAAATTCCTTCTTGCAAGCAATTGTATTCTTCACATTTATTCTTAATAACGTGAACCTGTGTTGCTAATTAAACGATATTCCTTTCAAATAATTTGCTAGTGCCTATACTTTTCATTTTTATTCCCAGTTACATTTTTTTCTGTTAAGTTATAAACATTTATTCTCAACTTATTCTGTCATTGTTTATTTTCCCCACCTATCGTTCAGGTGTTGATTTATTTTAAAATTAATTCATTTCAATGTTCCTCGTCTATGCTAATATTCTTCAAAATATATTTTCTTTCAAATTTGTGTAAATTAATTCGAGGTTTATACTATTGCTGAGGCATGTGTTGCTCAGTGACGGTTAAAGCCAAGAATGAATTGAGATCTTCTTAATTATTTAAACTCATTATTGTCATGCCGGTTCTGGCAGCTGAAGCCTATGAGTGCTTAGCTGACAAGAGTGAGACCTTGGGCAATTGAGAATTTCTTAAATCTTCGGTTTAAATTATTCAACTCCTTCATGTAAATTCAAATTTTGCCGTAAAAAATTATATAAATTGATAATCTTTGAAATGAGTGGATTTAGCCAATGCAGTAACTTAAATCTTCAGTTGAACTTTGAATTTCCTATATTCCTTGCTTTCTTTGTAATTGCTGTCGCATATCCAGAATCCTAATAATTGCTCCGTTATTTGATTGATTTATGTTCCCTTGTTGAAATATGATTCAATCTTATTGAACCTTGCCATGTTTAGTTTAATCTTATTGCTTTCCTATTTATAATCCATTATATCAATTGCTTTCCTGACTCTCAATCATATAATGTTACTCATTAAAGTGGATTAATTATTTAAAGATGTTTTAAAATTCCTTATACTGGGTTGATCTGTTATCAGTGAGAATAAAGGACTAAAAAGTGAAATATTTAAATAATTAATAATAATTATTTTTATAAATTGGATAAGCGTAAGAGGCTAGGGTGGTCTTAGTCCAGCACTTTTATTTAGCGTAAGAGGCTAGGGTGGTCCTAGTCCGGCATTAAAGGCCAATGTGTTGCCTAATTGGGAACCCAATTTCAAAGGAAGGGGGGCTTTACGTTGCTGAACCCGTATTGTCCGTAATCAGGATAATAATACAATCAACTTAAATGTTTTAAAAAGTTTTATGAAAAGTATGTTTTGGAAGGAAAGAAATGTTTTGAGAATGAGTTATGGTTTAGAATAAAAAAATGGAAAGTTTTATTTTATGAAGAGCATTGAGTTATTTCCTCGAGATGGTTTGATCATTGATATTGTTCATCAATGAAATATTGATATATTGGTGTTTCACTGTACTATGCACTTGCTGAGCGTTCTTTGGCTCACTCTTGCTTTATTTCTACCTAACCCTTTGCAGTTATGCTTAAAGATGATCTACCTACATTTTTCCTTCGAATGAGAGCAATGAGGCATTCTATTCAAGACAGATTTCAGAGCCAGCGCGAGCAGGCACGGATTTGGTATGAGCTTCAGATTAGACGATACAATAGTTGAGATTAGATCAGAAATAGAAGTTGTAAAAATTTGTATTAACTAGACTATTGTTTCATACCATAACCTGGAATCGATCCTTGGTGAAGAATCATTGGTGTATTAAGTTTTATTTGTAATTGTTAAATTGGAATTTGTTTTTGGGTTGAAAAACAGGTGGATAGTCCTATTTACGAATACTTCATGTCGAAATTTTCTAAAATTCCCTTGTATCAAAGTCTATTTTATTTTTAAAAAAAAGTATATTTTCTGTATTGAGAAGTCGGGGCGTTACAAACAGAAGGTTTTCTTACTCGAGTAGATCGGTGAGCATGCTCATCTGAAGAGGATGGTAAAATGGGAGGCTCGGTACTGGAACCCTCAAACTGTCCTGCTGTAGGGATAGTAGTAGATGGAGATGGTTGTGTGTGCTCAACTGAAGGATCTACTGAATGTATATCAGAAGAAGATATTGGAGATTCTACATATTCATCACTGGGATGTAGATCATTAAGAGGATCTGTAAAGTGAGGAATGGTAGTAGAGGTGTCAATGTAAAATTCTGACATAGATGAGAAAATTTTATGCTCAAGAAATGATGACAAGATGCAAAAGCAGAAGCAGAAACGATAGAGTTAAGACAAAGGTTCCATATAAAGAAGGAACATGGGCTGAAAGAGCTGGAAATGCGATGCCTCATGAGTTGAGCCCCCCCTGAAAATGACTATGAGCTGATGAGAGCTAATTAAAGAAACACAAATATAACCTTTTACTTACTACGAAAAGCAACCGACCACCCAAGGTCCAAGGCCAAATTAAAAGAAAAGCCAAGTTTGAGAAAAGAATCGATAGCCATGGAAAGTCACAGATGTAATAAGATGTTTTACCATTAAAAACGTTCAGTACTTAATGTATTTTAGAGGGACCCCGACCTTTTTCACATGGATTTTGCTCTTGTGAGATATTTACAAGGCCACTGTTCTATAAAAACTTTAAGTTTGCATGATGATGTGGTGTTAGATTTATTGATCTTTAATTGTATTTAATTTAATCTATTAAGATAATGATTCATTGTTGTGTCTGTACAATATGGTTTTTGAGATTGAGGGTTAAAATTTTCATTGATATATATATTCATTAGTTGTTTGCAATCATGGTGATTGAGGGTTAAAATTTTCTGGTGTGATGGAAGTTTCATTACAGTTTTAACAAATTATAGTTTCTAACATGAACTTTGTGCTGAAATACAGGGCTGGTTCTCCCTACAAGCGAGTTAGGCAATCACCTAACGCCTCAAATTTTATAGGGCTCTCGGTCACCATCATACGCTATATACTGTTTATGCAACATACGTTTCCCGGGCCGTTGGATCAACCATCCAACGGTCCTGATTTTAAAAAAATTCGTACCGTACCGTAGAAAGTTTCTGCGATACGGAGAAATTACCAAAATGCCCCCTATTTTCACACCAAAAATCTATTGTTCACCGTATCGTAGAAAGTTTCTGCGGTACGAAGAAATTACCAAAAATGCCCCATGTTTTAACACCATAGTCGGGGGCATTTTGGTAATTTCTCCGTATCGCGTAAACTTTCTACGGCACGGTACGAATTTTTTTTAAATCAGGACCGTTGGATGGTTGATCCAACGGTTATAAAACCGTATGTTGTGTAACAGTAGTCCTGCATACGTATGCAAGAGACCGAACCCCATTTTATAGGCCCCAACAAATATAATCATACATAGAGTATGCTGGGCCTGAGGATGCCCTCAGGTAACACCCTTGGGATTAAAAGAAGTATAGTAGTAAATTATGGGAATTTTTGTAAATGTAAGGAATGGATCTTATATTTACAAAAATGCCCCTGCAGGGCCACTTGATTTATAAGTACAAATTTATTTTAACCTCTTGGTTTTCTCCTGAGGACATCCTCAGGCCCATTATTCTCATCATACATATATACAATTAAAAAATAATAATGATTTAATATTTATTAATAAATTTTTATAGAAGGTAAAATTAAATAAATATATACGGGTGAAAGACTTAAATACCCATTTTTTAAAATAAAAACACCAAATTACCCAGCAGCGCTAAACATCGCCCCAAATGCCCACTGAATGCGCACTTCCAACATGCGTAGGTTTTTGTACGCATTGCATATATGCGTGGTTGCTATTTTCTAATCCTAGAAAAAGAAAAAAAAATTAACATACACATCGATCTTATGCGTGCAAAGGAAACTGCGCATGTTAAGCTTGCGTAGCCTTGATGAGTAGGTATATTAAACTTGCATGGTTTGAATGAGTACGCATGATAATGTTGCGTATAATGGGAATAACAATTATATATGTCCCATGCCGTCATTGACCACAAACACTCCGCTCACCTCACATCACTCTCTCATACACATCATATATATATACATGTAAAGAAAACAAGTGTGAGTTTTTTCATTTTTAATTCTATACACAAGCACATTCATATATAGGGCCTATGTATAATTATGTGTGTGAATTAAATGTCTAGTGATACGATAGGGGAAGTAGGAGGCAGAGGAAAGAATTTTCAAGGTAGTGTTTGTCATTATTATATGTTATAGTTAAAGTAATGCTCCTACTTGGTGATGATCTAATTAGACCAGTATACGCACCCTGTATATGCGGATATTGTTAGGAATAATTCATGAGTTGTGATGTTAAGAATAGAATTTTGCTAATACTTCTTGTATATCCTGATCTTATAAAGGATTTAGCACTTTGTATAGGATATATGTGTTAGACAGTAATCTGTAGAGGTTAGTCAGGAACAGTGCGTCAGAGACTACATTTCAGAAACTAAGAGCAGATCCTGATACAGCAAGTCAGATCCTGATCAAATACTGATGGGATGATCAGATCTTGATGCAATGGGAAATCCTGATATCAGTCATGTTACTGATGATGTCATTATGGATGCTACAGAAACTGGAAAGTGCTATAAAATAGGATCGTTGTTTTGAAAAACAAGCAAGAAGATATCGTGAAGGAAACGAATTTTCTATTGATGGAAACTATCAACTGGATGGCAGAACATTGTCATAGACAGATTATAATTCTGTTATTAGTTGATAGGTAGCATTATAAATACTCTCTCTATATTATTATAAAATGAGCGATTTTAGAATTTTAGAGTGCATATCTTGTGAAGCTATGTATAAGGTTTGTATTCGAGAGTTCGAAACAAACAGAGAGAGAGAGATTTCTATTGTCAGCAGCTGCTAAAGGTATTGTACACCTTTGGTAGAGTTTGTATTTGATTTATTTTAATACAAACAAAGCTTGATTCATTCGTTTGTTCTTGTTCATCTAATCAAGCAAAAATCAGACACGATTATATAACTTGTATTCAACCCCCCCATCAACAAGTTATTCGAGTTAAAAATTGGTATCAGAGCAGGTTGATTTCGAATAATCATAAATATCTGCAATCATGTCTGGTTATAAGGATGGTAATACTAAGATCCCTATGCTCAAGAGAAACGAATATACTCTATGGGAAGTGAAGATGTTGCATCACTTAGAAGCAACAGATCCTGATTATCTTGACAGAATCAGAGATGGGCCTTTTGTTCCAACAAGGCTTGTTCCTCAAGCAACTGTCGAAGGAAAAGTTGTTCCAGAACATACAGCAGAGAAGCCTAAAACTGATTGGACTGATAAGGAAATGAAGAACGTTCTTAAGGATGCTAAAGTGGAAAACATACTATTCAACAGTCTTGATTTTGTTCTTACTAACTATGTTCTCTCTTGTAAGACTGCTAAGAAGATATGGACAATCTAAAGGTTCATTGTGAAGGAACAAACCTGTCAGGAAGAATATGAGGACACTTCTCATACAACAGTATGAGTACTTTGACTCCAAGTTTGGTGAGTCACTTACTGACACCTTTGATAGGTTTACTAAAGTCATCAATGAGATGGCCATGCATGGTAAATATTATGACTTGGAGGATATGAATACTAAGTTCATGAAAGCTCTTCCTGATTTCTACAATGAGAAGATATCTGCAATTGAGGAAGCTAATGATCTGGATGAAATATCATTAGAAGCCGTTTATGGAAAATTGAGAGCTTATGAACTTGACAGGCAGGAGAGAAAGAGCAGGAGTGAAGGAAAGATGAAAACTGTTGCACTCACTGCTCAATCTGAATCAAAGAAGCTTCCAGAAGAAAAGTCTGAATCTACTGAAAGAGACTTGAGGAAGAAGAAGAGCAAAGAAAGTTCTGAGTCAGAGACTGCAGATATAAACTCTGAAGATAATGATTCTGAATCAGAGATGCAAGAACTCTTTGCTATGTTTGCTAAAGCTTTCAAGAAATTAAGATTAAACAGTAGAAGATTTAGCAAAGGCTCTTTTCAGAAGAAAGAGGAGAAGAAGAGTGACAAAGGCAAGAGTACAATTATCAAGCTTGATAAAGCCAAGATCAAGTGCTTTAACTGCAGTGAGCTTGGACACTTTGCTAGTGAGTGCAAGAAGCCTAGGAATTCAAGGAAGGGTAATGCACTCATGGTCACACAGAAGGATTGGGCAGACTCCATTGATTCTGAAGATGAATTGGATTATGACAACATTGCATTGATGGCAAGTGCTTCAGACAAGCCTGGATCTCCAAAGAAAACTTCTTCATCTTCTGTTAAGGTATCACTTCACTCTCTTGATTCATTTAATAGCTTAGATTCTGATGATATTAGATCTATTCATGTTGAGTTTAAAAATCTTATGACTAATTTCAAAATTCTTGCTAGTGAAAAAGATGAACTTAAGGCTAAGAATGATGAATTAGTTAGTAGAAATAATTTTCTTGAATCTGAGTTAATTCAAATGGAAGAATATAGGTTAAGTTCTGATAAAGCTAAGCATGATTATGGTGTTATTCTTGAGGCTTACGACTATGTCAGAAAAGAACTAGAGGAAGAGAGAGATGTGATTAAAACCATTAACAATTCTGGTGAAAAGACTCAAGAAATCATTGAAAATCAAATTCTTGGTAAAGTTAATGGTTTAGGTTTTGATAAGGGTAGGCAAGAAGATACTGTAGCTATTGTCAATGATAATAGTAAAATTGAAGCTAGCACATCGAAGTCTGAAGGTAAGAAGATAGTTTTTGAACCTAAACATGTTAAATTTTTTATTCTAAAGGTACCCCAGTTGTGCACAAAATAATTAACAATAGCAGTTCAGATGAAAGGGTGTTAGAAAAACCTAAGAATGTCAACATAGGTTTTTTGTCTAAGTCTCAGTTGAAACAGAGACTAGAAAGTATTTCAGAGTCTAGCAAAATCAGAAGAAATAGGAATGGAAAAGAAGGTATTAACAAAGAGAATAATTACAAGAATGTACCTGATGCACCTAGGAAGAAATGCTATAAATGTGGAAATCATAATCATTTGGCCCTAGACTGCAATCAAAACCCTTCTTAGAAAACTGAGTCCAGATTCCCCAAGACTCAGAAAATTCAATACCAACCACAAGAACACTGTTATCATTGTGGTAGTTTACTTCATTCCATTTATATGTGTAAGGAATATCATGAACTGTATTATGACTATTATTCTCTGAAATCTGAAACTCCTAGTCACAAACAGTTTGTGAAATCTAAGTCTAAGGTTGACTCTGTAACAGGTAAATCAAAAGCAAAATCTTCAAAGCCTGTTGGTTCAAAAGTTAGTAAGAAAGGATCCAATCAAAGTTGGGTCCTAAAAAAATTCTAACTAGCTACTTTTTGTTTGCAGGGCACTGGAAAGAAGCATTCAATTATCTTGGACAGTGGATGCTCTGGACATATGACTGGAAAGAAGTCCCTGCTTACAAAGTTTGAGAGGAAATCTGGCCTAGTAATATCCTTTGGAGATGGCAACAAAGGAGAAACTCTGGGATATGGCTCAATTATTTTGGGGAATGTCATCATAAAAAACGTAGCACTGGTTGAAGGCTTGAAACACACACTTTTAAGCATAAGTCAACTGGGTGATAAGGGTTACCAATCAATCTTTGACAGTAAAGGATGCAAAATCTTGAATATGAAGAATGGAGACATTGTTTTGACTGGTCAGAGACATGGTAACATATATGAAGCCAGCTTGAGTGACACATCTAAAGGAACTGTCAGATGTCTTTACAGCAAAGCATCAAATGATGAAAGCTGGAACTGGCACAAGAAGCTCTCACATTTCAACTTCAAGAAGCTTAATCAACTTGTTAAGCACCATCTAGTGAGAGGCCTACCTCAGGCAAACTATGTGCAAGATGGACTTTGTGATGCTTGTCAGCTTAGAAAAAAAAGAAGAACCACTTTCAAGATCAAGACAGAAAATTCAATTACTGAACCATTTCACATGCTACATCTTGATTTATTTGGTCCAGTAAACATTATGTCTATCAACAAGAAAAGATATGCTCTAGTTATAGTGGATGATTACACAAGGTTCACATGGAGTATTCTTTCTACACAACAAGGATGAAGCTCCTCAGCAAATCATTGAACTTGTCAAGAATATTCAAAATAGCTCTCAGTACAAGGTCAAAGTGCTCAGAAGTGACAATGGTACAGAATTTAATAATTCTACAATGGAGGAGTATTGTGCAGACAAAGGAATTACTCAACAGTTTTCTGCACCTGCAACACCTCAGCAGAATGGTGTAGTAGAAAGAAAGAACAGAACTCTCATAGAGGCAGTAAGAACCATGCTTGCAGATGCAAAGCTTCCAACCTATTTCTGGGCAGAAGATATAAACACTGCATGTTTCACTCAAAACTGTACCTTGGTAAATGCTCATGGTAAGACTCCCTATGAGATGATCAAAGGAAAGAAACCAAGTGTGAAATACTTTCACATCTTTGGATGCAAATGCTATGTCCTGAAAGTTCATCCAGAACAACTTCGGAAATTTGAAACCAAATCGGATGAAGCAATCTTTCTAGGATATTCAGCATCAAAGGCCTTCAAAGTATACAATCTCAGAACTCACATTGTTATGGAATCAATTCATGTTGCATTTGATGATAAGAAGTTTGGAATTTTGCAAACTGATGAAAGACATGACAATCTGGAATTTGAAAATCTTAAGTATTCTGAGATTCTCTCCAGTGATGATGAAGGTTCTCCAGAGGAAATCTCTATTTCTTCTCAAAGGAATGCTGCTGTTGAGGGGGAGAAATTCAATCAAGGAGAACACAGTACTGGTCGGGATCAGACTAGTCTTTCAGAGTCTACTTCATCAGGAACTGATCCTTCAGAGTCTAATGAAGGAAGATCAGAATCTAGCAGCAGTATTGAATCCTTTGATTCTACTGATCAAGGGGGAGCTTTTGAAGGAAATGAACACTCTTCTACAAGAAATACCACTAACTTAGGGGGAGAGTCTAACAGGAGCAATCTACCACCTGTTAGAAAATGGACAAGGGATCATACTGAAGATTTGATTATTGGTGATCCAAATAGTGGTGTTCGAACTAGAAGATCAATTCAAAATGAATGCTTGTACAGTTGTTTTCTCTCAAAGAATGAACCTAAGAAGGTTGAAGAAGCCTTACAGGATCCTGATTGGGTAATAGCAATGCAGGAAGAATTGAATGAGTTTGAGAGGAACAATGTTTGGAAACTAGTACCAAGACCTAAAGATAGATCTATTGTTGGTGCTAAATGGGTTTTCAGAAATAAGCTAGATGAATCTGGTATGATTGTAGGAAACAAAGCAGGATTGGTGGCCAAGGGTTATTCTCAAGAAGAAGGAATTGACTATGATGAAACCTTTGCACCTGTAGCAACATTGGAGGCAATTAGAATGTTTCTTGAATTTGCAGCTCATTCAAAATTCAAGGTATACCAGATGGATGTAAAGAGTGCTTTTCTAAATGGCAAACTTGATGAAGAAGTGTATGTGGAACAACCACCTGGTTTTGTTGATCCAAAGTTTCCAAATCATGTCTACAAACTTGACAAGGCACTCTATGGACTAAAGCAGGCACCAAGAGCATGGTATGAGACTTTGTCTAAATTTCTTCTTGAAAATGGCTTCACAAGAGGTAAAATTGACAAAACTTTATTCTTTAGAAAGATAAAAGGTGATTTGCTTTTAGTTCAAGTTTATGTTGATGATATTATATTTGGTTCTACTAATGAAAAGTTATGTGCTAAGTTTAGCAAGCTTATGCAGTCTAAGTATCAGATGAGCATGATGGGTGATTTATAAATTACTTTTTAGGCTTGCAGGTCAAACAGACTGAGACTGGTATTTTCATTAATCAGTCAAAGTATATCAAAGATCTTTTAAAAAGGTTTGACTTTCAAAATTGTGCAATTGCAAAGACACCTATGACAACAGCCACTAAGCTAGACTCTGATCCTAAGGGAAAGAGTGTTGATAACACTAGTTATAGAGGCATGATAGGTTCACTGTTATATCTAATTGCAAGTAGACCAGATATAATGTTCTCTACCTGTTTATGTGCTAGATTCCAAAGTGATCCTAAGGAATCTCATTTAATTGTTGTGAAGAGAATTTTTAGATATCTTAAGGGAACTCCAAATCTTGGTTTGTGGTATCCTAGTGTAACACCCCCTTCCTAAAATGGGAGGAGATATTACTTATAATCCATAAACCTGCAAACAGAGCACTAAAATAATTCTCTAAATAACAATTAAACAGTCTAATAATCTCCACAATTTAAATAAACATCCAAATTACAGTTCAAACCAATAAATACGAAAAACCAGAATTCTGTAAATAAATAATCAAGTGTAAATAATTCTAGAAGTGAATAAATCCTAAGCAATGAAATAATGGGTAGCACTCCATCACACAGTCCCAGATCCCCCTAAGCACCTGCCAGAAAAAGAAAACGGCATGAGCCAAACGCCCAGTACGGATTTGGAATACAATATATAAAACAGAAAAACAGATATGAATATTTGACAGTTATAATAAAACATTTATTTTTTAAAATATGCATGGCTGAAGCAACAAGTGGTTAGGATATTTCATACCGTGATCAGAACAGATACAAATACACACATCATAGGGCACCTAATGTGTGCAACAAATCGGATAACGTGTACGGCATATACAACGTCACCGTCAAAACAAATCACAAATCACAAATTCTGGGTGCACCCACGTATCCTGAAACAAATATCAAAATGCGCAAAATCTCGCCACCTGAGCTATCAGAAGGATACGCCGTGACCAATCACACTGCCACGGAAGTGTCATGTCACCAGTGCCGCAATGACATGGCTGTAGTACCCCTACAGCTGGTTAACTCGGTATACCCTATATCATTAAGGGTTCAAATAAAATACTTTTCAAAACTTTCAAAATCATGATAAACAAATATTTGAACATTTCCAGCAAATACATAATTTGCAAAATTTAAGAAAGTCGCAGAAAACAGATATTTAAATATTTTCAAAACAGATATAAAGATCACTTTCCAAAATCAACGAGTCAGAATAATTAAAACCAAGTGAATAGCTTAGAGGACAAAACGTATTTAATATAACTAATTCAAAGATGAGTAGCGCTGAATAAAAAGGATAGAGAATCCGTACCTCGAAAATAACAACTAAAATACTAACGAAATCGACAAACGATCCTCTAAGCCTCCGGCCCGCGATCTAAATACAAAATATAATTTATTATTATAAATAAATTCTTTTTATATTACAGAGGACACACATGCAAAGTCACAGAGCTCATTCTTTATTCATAAAATAGAACTAGCCGATTTGTACGTAACAATCAAATAAATGGTTAATTATATAAAATAAAATTTCACTAAAACACTCTCGGGTTTAAAAACTATAGTAATACATGTACAACCATTCTGACTTCAAAACTAGACTAGAAAACTAAGGTAATTGTTTAGTTGTTGTACGAGTTTAAGAAATCAAATACATATAATAATAAAAGAAAACCCATAACAAAATTCATGGTATCATGTGCATGTATATTACAATAACATTAAAATATGAAATCGGTCTAAACTCCCGTAAACTAGCAACTATGTATAAAAACAAGGTCATTATTAAACTATTAAAATATTAAATAATTTCGTGATTTCAAAATCTGAATATACATAACTATATAATAATAATCAAGTATGCATAATTAATAAGCTAATATAAAAACATGTTAAACAAAATATTAGCTCTCAACAATATAATAATAACTAAAAATATCATCACCATGGAATAAAGCTCGACTATAAAATCACTTTTCACAAAGTGCGATATGTAAAAATCGGTCATCAAATCATAATCATGTATACCAAAATTGAATATTACAAAACTAAACTACAAAACTTGGCTACAGTAGGGGACATCACAACTGACTTATATATGCATACTCGCTACTGTCACTTAAAACATACAAAGGGAAACAAGCATACTATATTAACAAAATATCAATCCACAAGTCCTGATCACGTTGGGGTGTCAATAGAAAAACTAAATAGATAATATGTAATACCTCGCACACCAGACTCTCCTCTCGGTTGCGGCTCACAGCTCCTCCTAAGGGTTTGTGTTTTATGAAAATAAAGTGGGTCGTGGTATGTATTTATATAACTAGTCCATCAACAACCAATTGCGAATAAAGCTCTATGACCTTTTTTTTTCTCTCTTTTTATTTTCTAAATCTTTTCTAATTAGTAGATTAAACATTACAAACATTATTATTATTATTATTATTATTATTATTATTATTATTATTATTATTATTATTATTATTATATTATTATTATTATTATTATTATTATATTATTATTATTATTATTATTATTATTATTATTATTATTATTATTATTATTATTATTATATTATTATTATTATTATTATTTTATTATTATTATTAGTAAATATGCAAAATTCCTATATATTACATATATACCCCCTTAAAAAGGATTCCGTCCCCGGAATCAAATAAAACTAAAACTCGTAGCTGATTCGAATAAATGCGGATATCTCTCACGAATAGATTCTTCTAATTCCCAAGTAGCCTCTCTCTCAGAATGATTTTTCCACAAAACCTTCACAAATGGTATAGTATTCTTCCTCAAAACTCGCTCCTCTCGAGCTAAGATAGCTTCTGCGTCCTCCTCACAAGAAAGATCCTCTCGAATCTTATGAAACGGATACTGAACTATGTGAAACGGATGATACTTATAACCCCTCAAAACTGACACATGAAAGACATTATGTACATGCGATAAATGTGGTGGCAACGCAACTCTGTAAGACACTTCTCCCACTTTCTCTATAACGTCAAACGGCCCAACATATCTCGGACTAAGCTTTCCCTTCATACCAAAGCGCTTAATACCCTTGCAAGGAGACACCTTCAAGAACACATGATCACTTGGTTCAAATCCACCAAACTTTCTGTGTTGATCCGCATACCTCTTTTGACGAGACCGAGCTTCCTTCAAGCTTGCCTTAGCCTTCTCCATCTTCTCATTAGTGACTCTAACTAGTTCTGGTCCTTCAATGACTTTTTCACCAACTTCATCCCAACAAGATGGTGCCCTACACCTCCTACCATACAAAGCCTCAAATGGTGGCATACCAATACTCGCGTGCCAGCTATTATTGTACGCAAACTCAACAAGATAAAATACTTATCCCAATCACCTGCCCACTCCAAAGCACAAGCCCTCAACATATCCTCCAATGTCTGAATCGTCCTCTCTGACTGTCCATCGGTCTGCGGATAATAAGCAGTACTAAAATTAAGCTTCATTCCCCAAGCTTGCTGAAATCCCTTCCAAAAAGGTGAAGTAAACCTCGTATCCAGAAACTATTGACACAGGCACACCATGAAGTCTAACAATATCCCACTGAAAAATCTCTGCCAACTCATGAACAGGAGTAGTCTCTCTAATAGGCAAGAAATGAGCAGACTTAGTAAGTCTATCAACCACCACCCATATAACATCATTCTTTCAAAAGGTCCTCGGCAAATGAGTCACAAAATCCATAGTAATGTTCTCCCACTTCCATACTGGAATATCTAACTGCTGCAATAATCCACTAGGCCTCTGATGTTCTATCTTCACCTGTTGACATGTAAGACATTTTCCCACAAACTTTGCTATGTCTCCCTTCATTCCACTCCACCAAAAGTGCTTCTTCAAATCTCTATACATCTTGGTGGAACCTGGGTGAATAGAGAATGAAAAGCTATGGGCCTCAGTCAAAATCTCTTCACGAATCGCCACATCCGCGGGCACACACAATTTACTACCCAACCATATCACACCCTCATCATCAACACGAAAATATTTTTGCTTACCTTCTGCCACCTCTGATCTAATACCTTCCAATCCTGTATCATTCTTCTGAGCTTCCTTAACCCTTGAAACCAGATTTGGTTCCACTCTCAAAATCGCAATGCTACCATCTGATCCTCTAACATACAGTTCAATACCAAAGCGCTCCATGTCTGAAATAAGGTGCGGCTGAGTAATGAGAGATGCAACACTCCCCAAATTCTTCCTACTAAGAGCGTGTGCCACAACATTCGCCTTCCCTGGATGGTACTGAATATTAGCATCATAATCCTTAAGAAGTTCAAGCCATCTTCGCTGCCTCATGTTAAGCTCCTTCTGAGTAAAGATGTATTTAAGACTCTTATGATCAGTGAAGATATCACAAGTCTCTCTATACAGATAATGCCTCCAAATCTTCAAAGCAAAGACCACTGCTGCTAGCTCCAAGTCATGAGTAGGATAATTTACCTCATAAGGTTTAAGCTGCCTAGAAGCGTACGAAATCACCTTCCCATGCTGCATAAGAACACACCCCAATCCTCTCTTAGAAGCATCACTATAAACCTGAAATCCTCCACTCCCTGATGGCAATACGAGAATAGGAGCTGACACCAACCTCTTCTTTAACTCTTGGAAACTCTGCTCACGATCATCATTCCACTCGAACTTAACACCCTTCCTCATCAGTTGAGTCAATGGTAACGCTATGGATGAGAAACCTTCCATAAAATGCCTGTAGTAACCTGCCAAACCAAAGAAGCTCCTCACCTCTATCACAGTGCTAGGTCTCGGCCAATTAGTGATAGCCTCGACTTTCGCAGGATCCAACTCAATCCCTCTAGAAGACACTATATGCCCCAAAAATGCCACCTGCTCTAACCAGAACTCACATTTTGAAAATTTTGCAAATAACTTCTTCTCCCTCAAGATCTCAAGCACAATACGTAAATGTTCCTCATGCTCCTCCCTGCTCCTCGAGTAAATCAATATATCATCAATGAAGACCACAACAAACTTATCCAATTAATCATGAAAGACCCGATTCATCAAATCCATAAACACCGCTGGTGCATTCGTCAAGCCAAAGGACATCACAAGAAACTCATAATGACCATAACGAGTACGAAATGTAGTCTTCAGAATATCTTCCTCCCTTACTCGTAACTGGTGGTAACCCGATCTCAAATCTATCTTCGAAAAGAATATCGCCCCTTGTAACTGATCAAACAGGTCATCAATGCGTGGCAAAGGATACCTGTTTCTGATAGTCACCTTATTCAACTCCCTGTAGTCGATGCACAATCTCATAGAACCATCCTTCTTCTTCACAAACAACACCGGAGTACCCCATGCAGATACACTTGGCCTGATAAATCCTCTATCCAATAACTCTTGCAACTGCACTTTCAATTCCTGCAACTCTAGTGGTGCCATTTGGTATGGCGCCTTAGAAATAGGCTCTGCCCCTGGGACAAGTTCAATAGTAAACTCCACTTCTCTCTGTGGTGGCAAACCTGGTAGTTCATCGGGAAACACATCTGCAAATTCATTAACAATTGGATAATCCTCGATGCGAGGCTCATCCTTAGAAGTATCCTTCACGAAAGCAAGATAGCCATCAAACCCTTAGACAAAAGTTTACTCGCCTTTAGAGCTGAAATCATTTTAATCTCTCCTTTCGGTTGAGAACCCTGGTATACAAATTTTAGTTTATCTGCATCTCCAAAGATCAACCTCTTCCCATGACAGTCAATTATAGCTCGATGTTCACTCAACCAATCCATACCCAGAATAATGTCAAAGTCAGGCATCTCCATCGGAAGCAAGTTAACCTTACAATTTCTCTCCCCAACAGCTATCGAACACTCTCGGTACACATCAGAAATAATAACAGAATTCCCCATCGGGGTAGCAATAGACATACGAGGATATAGTAATAAAGGTACAACACCAAGATGACGAACAAACGATAAAGATACTAAAGAATGAGTCGAACCAGTATCAAATAACACATAAGCAACACGTCTACCAACAAGAAGTGTTCCTGAAACGGTACCTGAATTAGCTGCTGCCTGATTAGCAGTCAATGTAAACACTCTGCCTGAAGACTGCCACTACCACTACCACCTGCTCCTCCACCAGTGTTACGTGATGTTGTACAATCCTTTGCCCTATGTGACATGCTACCACACAAGATACAAGCCCCGGTCTGTTTATAACAAGCTCTCCATGGGTGATGTCCACCACAAGTTGTACAAGGAGCCACTGGAATCATATTGGGGTTGCCCCCATAAACTGAATAACGACTCTGCCCCTATTGACGACCCTGCCACTGCCTACGCTGCTGATGCTGCTGAAATCGCTGATTCTGATTCTGTTTGTGACCACCATACTGATTCTGACCATAAGCGGACTGAGTCCTCATATTCTGATATCTTCCACGCCACTGTCCTTGCTGACTACCCTGACCTCCATTCCACTGCTTACCCTGTACAAAACTCTAATCATCTCTAACCCGCTTGCGATCATTCTGGAACCTGTAAGCTCTATACTGAGTTCGCTCCTTCTCAATATCCTTAGCTGCATCTGCCACCTCAGCCACATTAGGAAACCTCAGTGAAATGATACCACTTCTCAGATTATGCCTCAACCCCCATTTAAATTTCTCAGCCTGCTGTGCAGCAGTCCCTGCAACTGTCCCAGCAAATCTAGCCAACCTGATAAACCTCGCCATATAGTCAGTAATGCTCTCATCAAAATTCTGCACGATCGAATGAAACTCTCTCAAATAACCCTCTCTGTCTGTATTAGAAAAATACTGCTCATAGAACACCTCCTTGAATCCCTGCCATACCAATGTCTTTGTAAATTCCTCTCCTCTAGTAGCTTTCACTCCTCTCCACCACCTCTGAGCATCCCCCTCCAACTTGTACACAGCTAACTTGACCTTCTGAAGCTCATCACAACCCAAGGCATCAAAAATCTTCTCAAGATGAACAATCCAATTTTCAGCATCAATAGGAGTCGATGCTGAATGAAAGGAATCTGGTTTCTGCTTAGAAAACCTCTCCAACCATGCAAATGGCTCCAATTGATTACCCTGGCCATCCTGATTTCCCGGACCATTTTGATTTCCCTGACCATTCTGATTGCCTTGGCCATTCTGATTGCCCTGACCATTCTGATTATTCAGATTATTCATATTTGCCATATCTTGTTGTATACCGTTCGCCACTGCTTGTCCTAACATATTAGCTAGCTGAGCCCGGCTAACATTCAGGTAGTTTGATTTTGATTTTTCTTAGGAGGCATCTACAATATAAGATTAGCAAACGAATGAAGATCACAAGAATAGATAATTTAAAAATAGATGTCGAAAGAGTAAAGCAAGATGATATGAATTTGAAACAGAATACCCATCCTAACGTCTACCCAAACTCATAGGTCAACCTAAATTGATTTTCTACAAGAACGAACCTAAGCTCTGATGCCATCTTTGTAACACCCCCTTCCTAAAATGGGAGGAGATATTACTTATAATCCATAAACCTGCAAACAGAGCATTAAAATAATTCTCTAAATAACAATTAAACTGTCTAATAATCTCCACAATTTAAATAAACCTCCAAATTACATTTCAAACCAATAAATACGAAAAACCACAATTCTGTAAATAATAATCAAGTGTAAATAATTCTAGAAGTCCATAAATCCTAAGCAACAAAATAATTGGTAGCACTCCATCACACAGTCCCAGATCCCCCTAAGCACCTGCCAGAAAAAGAAAACGGCATGAACCAAACGCCCAGTACGGATTTGGAATACAATATATAAAACAGAAAAACAGATATGAATATTTGACAGTTATAATAAAACATTTATTTTTAAAAATATGCATGGATGAAGCAACGAGTGGTTAGGATATTTCATACCGAGATCAGAACAGATACAGATACACACATCATAGGGTACCTAATGTGTGCAACAAATCGGATAACGTGTACGGCATATACAATGTCACCGTCAAAACAAATCACAAATCACAAATTCTGGGTGCACCCACGTATCCTGAAACAAATATCAAAATGCGCAAAAGCTCGCCACTTGAGCTATCAGATGGATACGCCGTGACCAATCACACTGCCACGGAAGTGTCATGTCACTGGTGCCGCAATGACATGGTTGTAGTACCCCTACAGCTGGTTAACTCGGTATACCCTATATCACTAAGGGTTCAAATAAAATACTTTGCAAAACTTTCAAAATCAGATAAACAAATATTTGAACATTTCCAGCAAATACATAATTTGCAAAATTTAAGAAAGTCGCAGAAAACAGATATTTAAATATTTTCAAAACAGATATAAAGATCACTTTCTAAAATCAATGAGTCAGAATAATTAAAACCAAGTTAATAGCTTAGAGGACAAAACATATTTAATATAACTAATTCAAAGATGAGTAGCGCCGAATAAAAAGGATAGAGAATCCGTACCTCGAAAATAGCAACTAAAATACTAACGAAATCGACAAACGATCCTCTAAGCCTCCGGCCCGCGATCTAAATACAAAATATAATTTATTATTATAAATACATTCTTTTTATATTACAGAGGACACACATGCGAAGTCACAGAGCTCATTCTTTATTCATAAAATAGAACTAACCGGTTTGTACGTAACAATCAAATAAATGGTTAATTATATAAAATAAAATTTCACTAAAACACTCTCGGGTTTAAAAACTATAGTAATACATGTACAACCATTCTTACTTCAAAACTAGACTAGAAAACTAAGGTAATTGTTTAGTTGCTGTACGAGTTTAAGAAATCAAATACATATAATAATAAAAGAAAACCCATAACAAAATTCATGGTATCATGTGCATGTATATTACAATAACATTAAAATATGAAATCGGTCTAAACTCCCGTAAGCTAGCAACTATGTATAAAAACAAGGTCATTATTAAACTATTAAAATATTAAATAATTTCATGATTTGAAAATCTGAATATACATAACTATATAATAATAATCAAGTATGCATAATTAATAAGCTAATATAAAAATATGTTAAACAAAATATTAGCTCTCAACAATATAATAATAACTAAAAATATCATCACCATGGAATAAAGCTCGACTATAAAATCACTTTTCACAAAGTGCGATATGTAAAAATCGGTCATCAAATCATAATCATGTATACCAAAATTGAATATTACAAAACTGAACTACAAAACTTGGCTACAGTAGAGGACATCACAACTGACTTATATATGCATACTCGCTACTGTCACTTAAAACATACAAAGGGAAACAAGCATACTATATTAATAAAAATATCAATCCACAAGTCCTGATCACGTTGGGGTGTCAATAGAAAAACTAAATAGATAATATGTAATACCTCGCACACCAGACTCTCCTCTCGGTTGCGGCTCGCAGCTCCTCCTAAGGGTTTGTGTTTTATGAAAATAAAGTGGGTCGTAGTATGTATTTATATAACTAGCCCATCAACAACCAATTGCGAATAAAGCTCTATGACCTATTTTTCTTTTCTCTCTCTTTTTATTTTCTAAATCTTTTCTAATTAGTAGATTAAACATTACAAATATTATTATTATTATTATTATTATTATTATTATTATTATTATTATTATTATTATTATTATTATTATTATTATTATTTATTATTATTATTAGTAAATATGCAAAATTCCTATATATTACACCTAGAGAATCTGATTTCTCCCTAATTGGCTATTCAGACTCTAATTATGCAGGGTTTAAAATAGACAGGAAAAGCACTATAGGTACATGTCAATTCTTGGGAAACAGATTGATTTCTTGGGCAAGAAAGAAGCAGCAATCAGTTTCAACCTCAACTGCAGAAGCCGAATACATTGCAGCAGGCAGTTGTTGTGCTCAACTCCTTTGGATAAGAAATCAGTTGATGGATTATGGTATGACACTTAGTAATATTCCTATGTTTTGTTATAATACTAGTGCTATCAAAATTGCAGAAAATCTAGTTCAACACTGAAGGACTAAGCACATTAATGTCAGGTATCATTTTATTAGAGAACATATTGAAAATGGTACTATGGAACTTCATTTTTTTCCTACTGACAAACAGCTTGCAGATATTCTAACTAAACCACTTGATGAGGCTACATTCATTAGATTGGTTAGTGAGTTAGGAATGTTAAATTTCTAGACCTTTAACATCTGCATAAGTAGCAAGGTATGTTGTTTCAGCTTATAGACTTGATATATTTGTCAGGATCTACACTTGATTTTTAAATGCTTAAGCTGTAACATTTTATCTTGATAAATTTCAGTAGAATAGACTTATTAATAAAACATCAGGATCAGGATTGCTATCAGTATGCTGACGTCATCAGTATTTACATCAGGATTGTATCGTCAGTATCAGGATTGTGAAATTTGTGTTTACTGTTTCAAATTCTGAAGTTCATGTTATTTAGTGGTTCAATTCTGAGTTTTGTTAAAGTCTATGTTAGCAAGTTTTATTACATGCATACTGATAATTTATATCATTATTCATGTCAGTCAATAAACAACGATAGACAAGTAGATATTAAGAAAACTTGTATTTTCATGAAAATGAAATACAATTCTTCTTTTTGTCTAACTACTACTAATAATTCTATTCTTGTCTAAAGCTGTTACTGCTTCAATCCTCAACGATCGACTTCAAGACAAGGAGCATCTCAAGATTGGATTCGTTGTCTTGGAAAATTGAATGAAAGCAGCTGACTCATCTTCATGATTATTGAAGAAAATGAATAGCATCTCCATCAAGATCAACCTCAGACTCTTCGTGTTAGGAATAATTCATAAGTTTTGATATTAAGAATAGAATTTTGCTAATACTTCTTGTATATCCTGATTTTATAAAAGATTTAGCACTTTGTTTAGGATATATGTGTTAAACAGTAATCTGTAGAATTTAGTCAGGAACAGTGCGTCAGAGACTACATGTCACGAACAGTGTATCGGGGACTACATGTCAGGAACAGGGGAGCAGATCCTGATACATTAATTCAGATCCTGATCAAATACTGATGGGATAATCAGATCCTGATGTAATGGGAAATCTTGATATCAGTCATGTTACTGATGATGTCAGTCGTGTTACTGATGATGTCATTATGGATGCTACAGAAACTGGAAAGTGCTATAAAACAGGATCTTTGTTTTGGAAAACAAGCAAGAAGATATCGTGAAGGAAACGAATTCTCTATTGATGGAAACTATCAACTGGACGGTAGAACATTGTCATAGATAGATTATAATTCTGTTATTAGTTGATAGGTAGCATTATAAATACTCTCTCTATATCATTGTAAATAGCGTGCGTGAGCGAGCAAGTGAGTTCGTAAGATTTGTATTCGAGAGTTCGAAACAAACAGAGAGAGATTTATATTGTCAGCAGCTGCTAAAGGTATTGTACACATTTGGTAGAGTTTGTATTTGATTATTTTAATACAAACAAAGTTTGATTCATTCGTTTATTCTTGTTCATATAATCAATCAAAAATCAGACACGATTATATAACTTGTATTCAACCTCCCCCCTTCTACAAGTTATTCGAGTTAACAATTGGTATCAGAGCAGGTTGATTTTGAATAATCATAAAGATCTGCAATCATGTCTTGTTACAAGGATGGTAATACTAAGATCCCTATGCTCAAGAGAAACAAATATACTCTATGGGAAGTGAAGATGTTGAATCACTTAGAAGCAACAAATCCTGATTATCTTTACAGAATCAAAGATGGGCCTTTTGTTCCAACAAGGCTTGTTCCTCAAGCAACTGTCGAAGGAAAAGTTGTTCCAGAACATACAACAGAGAAGCCTAAATCTAAATGGACAGATAAGGAAAAGGAGAACATTCTTAAGGATGTTAAAGTGAGAAACATACTCTTCAACAGTCTTGATTCTGTTCTCACTAACTATGTTCTCTCGTGTAAAACTGCTAAGGAGATATGGGACAATCTAAAGGTTCACTATGAAGGAACGAAACCTGTCAGGAAGAATATGAGGACACTTCTCATACAACAGTATGAGTACTTTGAATCCAAGTCTGGTGAGTCACTTACTGACACCTTTGATAGGTTTACTAAACTCATCAACGAGATGGCCATGCATGGTAAATATTATGACTTGGAGGATATGAATACGAAGTTCATGAAAGCTCTTCTTGATTTCTACAATGAGAAGATATCTACAATTGAGGAAGCTAATGATCTTGATGAGATATCATTAGAAGTAGTTTATGGAAAATTGAGAGCTTATGAACTTGACAGGCAGCAGAAAAAGAGCAGGAGTGAAGGAAATATGAAAACTGTTGCACTCACTGCTCAGTCTGAATCAAAGAAGCTTCCAAAAGAAAAGTCTGAATTTAGTGAAAGAGACTTGAGGAAGAAGAAGAGCAAAGAAATTTCTGAGTCAGAGCCTACAGATATAGACTCTGAAGATAATGATTCTGAATCAGAGATGCAAGAACCCTTTGCTATGTTTGCTAAAGATTTCAAGAAAGGATGACTCAACAGGAGAAGATTTAGCAAAGGCACTTTTCAGAAAAGAGAAACTCCAAATCTTGGTTTGTGGTATCCAAGAGAATCTGATTTCTCCCTAATTGGCTATTCAGACTCTGATTATGCAGGGTGTAAAATAGACAGGAAAAGCACTACAGGTACATGTCAATTTTTGGGAAACAGATTGATTTCTTGGGCAAGCAAGAAGCAGCAATCAGTTTCAACCTCAACTGCAGAAGCTGAACAGCAGGCAGTTGTTGTGCTCAACTCCTTTGGATAAGAAATCAGTTGATGGATTATGGTATAACACTTAGTAATATTCCTATGTTTTGTGATAATACTAGTGCTATCAAAATTGCAGAAAATCCAGTTCAACATTCAAGGACTAAGCACATTGATGTCAAGTATCATTTTATTAGAGAACATATTGAAAATGGTACTGTGGAACTTCATTTTGTTCCTACTGACAAACAGCTTGCAGATATTCTAACTAAACCACTTGACGAGGCCACATTCATTAGATTGGTTAGTGAGTTAGGAATGTTAAATTTTTAGATCTTTAACATCTGCACAAGTAGCAAGGTATGTTGTTTCAGCTTATAGACTTGATATTTTGTTAGGATCTATACTTGATTGATAAATGCTTAAGTTGTAACACTTTACTTTGATGAATTACAGTATGATAGACTTGTTAATAAACATCAGGACTGCTATCAGTATGCTGACGTCATCAGTATTGACATCAGGATTGTATCGTCAATATCAGGATTGTGAAATTTGTGTGTCTTACTGTTCCAAATTCCGAAGTTCATGTTATTTGGTGGTTCAATTCTGAGTTTTGTTAAGTCTATGTTAGCAAGTTTTATTACATACATACTGATAATTTATATCATTATTCATGACAGTCAATAAACAACGATAGACAAGTAGATATTAAGAAAACTCGTATTTTCATTAATCAAAAGCATTACATACATGAAAATGAAATACAATTCTTCTTTTTGGTCTAACTATTATTGATAATTCTATTCTTGTCTAAAGTTGTTGCTGCTTTAATCCTCAACGATCGACTTCAGGATAAGGAGCATCTCAAGAATGAATTCCTTGTCTGGGCGACTTGAATGAGAGCAGCTGACTCATCTTCATGCTTATTAAAGAAGATGAATAGCATCTCCATCAAGATCAACCTCAGACTCTTCACCAAATTCTTCATCCTCATGGAGTGAAGAGATTAGAGGAGGATTGTATCTAACTGGTAGATGTTTTAGAGGAGATTTGTGGAAATCATCTGGGTTAAGATTAACCATATTTGACTTGATGAGAAAATTTATCTCTTCTAAGAGATAGTTCACTTGCTCCTGATCATCAAGAGTAAAGAACTTCTCAGTAGTAATGAACCAAAATCTCGGGTTCATATGAAGATTTTGGTTGAAAGTCATGATGGAAAGAGAAAAGAATGAAAAGGTTTTGGAGAATGGCATAAGACATCAGTTTCTTTTATAGAAAGACGTGAGAAGCTGAACAGTCATTTTGGAGATATCAATGCATTCAGTCATAATTATGTGTGACCGTATTTCTTATATTTTCAAGAAATATTGAATGAATTTAACCAATTGATTTTGTTATTTCTTTTTCAGGTAAAAGAAAATGGCATGTGGAAACTTCATTTAGTCTCTGGAATCAGGATGATATTGATCAGGAATAAAAGTGTGTTCACATCAGGATTATGAATTCTTTTTATTCAGAAATCACATTGAATCATGTGATTATCCTGATGAGAAGATCACATCAGGAAAAGGAAGCTGATCAGTATTGATTTTTATCTTGATTTTACCTTGACTTATTTACTTGAAATTATTTTTGGATTTTATTTTCCAAAAGTCGTAGGTAACTGCATTTTTCAGGGATTGACACCCGTCAACCTACGTGTCAACGTGGGATAATGGGTCTGAATTATTTTTGAAATATAATTATTTTGACACTCTAATCGTGTAATTGCTTTCTCTAATTTCATTCTCTAAAGCAAAAACACTCTCGAGTTCTCAAAATCACTAATCAATTTCAAAGATTTCTTAAGTTCTTTTCAGATCAAAATGGCAACTCAAAGAAGACTACCCAAATCAGTAGCTTTCAAGTTTGGTGACTTTGATTTTATGATGAACAATCATGTTGCAGCTATCACCAACAAGGAAGGGGTGTCAACTGATTTTCACCAAATTATGGACTTTATGGCGAAAGGACCATTAAGCTATGCCTTGACAGCATCTCCACAAATTAATCAAGTAGCTGTTTCACAAGCTTGGGAGAATGCTGAGGTAATTGATTCTACTCAGAGTCAATCAGGTAAGATTGTTCTACACTTAGGACAAGACTCATTTGATCTTATTGAATCTGTTGTTAATTCACTACTTCGCTTACCTGTTAGTACAAATTTTGAGAATGTACCATCTGATGATGATGTGAGAACTATGTTATCTAAATTAAGTTATGATGGACCTCTAGATAACATGAGCCAGTTAAATAGATCATTTCTTAGGAAAGAATGGCCTTTCTTCTTTGATCAAATTGCTAAATGCTTTACTGGTAAATATAGTTCTTTTCAACATATTACTGCTGTTACATCACATATTGCTTATGCTTTGCTTTATAACAGAGTAATTAATTTTGGTCACATTATCTTAATTCAGATGTGTATAAAACTTGGGTCAAGAGATCATGACAGGAATATGGTTTATTATCACAGATTCATGCAACTGTTTATTAACCATTTCATTCCTGATGTTGAAGCTAGATTTGGTTGAGAATATTGTGTTTTTTCTTATGTACAACAAAAGAGAATTTTCTCTGACATTACAAAGAAGGACAGTGAAAAGAATCTAGATGAAATACCTGCATTACACTATCCAAATCATGTTCAGGTACTTCTAAGAACTCATCTTCCTACTATCTATAATTCTTCTTTCTTTGGTGGTGAAATGACTCAGGAATCTCAATTGGAGGAGAACCCCCCTGTGTCTACCCAAGTAGCCAAAAACATTACAGTCCTCGAAACAATTCTAGAACCAAATTTTGATCCACATCCTATTGTTTCAAAGAAGTCAACCTCTGGTGTTTCTCAAAAGACATCAGTTGTAAGGAAGAGAAGATTTGTTATTTCAAGTAGTAGTTCTAGTGAAGATGATGATAATATATCTCTTGCTGAGGGAGCAGAATTGAAGGCTGCAATTCAACTTTCTAAGCTAGGACAAAGAGATGGAACACCTAGTCACAGCCAGGCTGCAGTCTCTCAAAAGGCTGTAGTTCTTAAAAAGGGAAAACAGATACTGGATACTGTCTCTCAAAAGACTGTGTCTATTGAAAGAGGATCTCATCCCAAGATCACTTATATGTCTACACCTCTTGAGTCTTCTCAAGACAAATCTATTGCTCACTATACTAGGAGAACAAGGAGAAAGATTCATTTATCACCTACACACACAGTGTCAAGTCCAACTAACATTATGCAGGTCTCTACAAATAATGCTATATCCATGTCAGTATCTGGCAAAAGAGATCTGGATCTTGATTCTTCATGGGAAACGACATTGACATACAGACTGGTTATGGAACTTATTTCTCTGAAAGTGAAGCTTTCCAGGCGTGTTCTAGATTTTTTGATTGAAAGAGTTCCCAAACTTTCATTTCCTGAAGAATATGGACTGTTACATCAAAGGCTTGATTTAATGAAGACGTACTTCTATGTATCAGTCAGAAAGGAGTTACACAAGAAATTTGGACTTCCTAAGCATGTTGCACTTCAATCACTTCATGCATATTTATTTGATGAGGATGTCATTGTTGAAGATGTTCAGCTCAAGGTGAACAAGAGGAGGTAGTTGATAGAGGGAAGCAGTCAACAGAAGATACTATTGCGCCAGTGGTGAATAGTAGAATAGATCATATCACAGTCACTGCAACCCAAGAACCATCTAGTCAGAGGTTGGATGACTCATGAACTGTGATTGATGATGCTGAAAGGTCTTCTGTGATGTCACTATGATATGGGAGGAATGACTTTGATTGATTTTTCTGAAGATCAAACCAATATTGTTCTTTCAGAGTCTATCCACCTTGAGGGTGTGTCTCAGCAACCAACACTTAAAGACGGTGGCATATTAGCTATGTTGTCTAATGAAGTATTACTGAAGACATCAGAGTCTAGTATAAAACCTGAAAGTGGTATACTGGAGCCTGTAGTCTCTGGAAAGAAAGTAGATGTTTGTAAGGATTCAGAGATTATAGCAGCTCACTCCTTGGAGAAAACCTCAAGCCCCATGCCATATGAGGAACCCTCTCTCCATGTGAGTTCAAGTTTAAAAACTTCTTCTAACCCCTATTTTTTGTAGGTCATGAGAGCACTTATCCAAATTTGAGTGATACACTTGAAAAGATGGACATAGATCCACACACAGAGAGGCTGGCTCCTGACCAAGCAAAAGGAGAGGTAGAAAGAGTGTTGACTTTAGATAGTCAAAGTGAGAATGAGGGTATGGATGATCAACTCCATAGTGAGGGAGAGAAAATTAGGAAACCACCATCGTTTGATTTCTGGGATCAGGTTTTTCCTGAATCTTGGTCTGAAAATCTTGGTATGGATGCTGGTACTTATTCTTTTATCAAGATGTATGAGAAGCATGACTTAGCACATCACAATGCAAAGCCAGAAGTTAAAGCTCAGAAACAGAAAGAAAGGCTTGCAGAGATCATTAACAGAAGAGGTGAAAGGCTAAGACAAACTTCTACTCAACCAGTACCAGAAGAAATTCCTAATGATCCTAGTTTTACTTTTTTTGTACTTCCAATTTCAGCTAGAATTGAAACATCACCAATATCTGATCAATCTAAGGAGGAGTCAGGATTTGTAGATGTTAGTACATAGAATAATGGTGAAGGACAGGATGATCATATTTCAGCTCCAGATAAGAAAGATGAAGATGTTTGTACTTCTACTCAAGTATTATTACTTGAATATCATTCTCAACAGGCAACTTCTTCTACAAGACTTGAAGATAATGTTCTTTCTGAATCTGAATCTGAAGATACAACAAGCACTTCTGACATTGAAGTCAATTATGAAATTCTTAAGGACATTCAGAAATCTCAAAGTGATATTCAATCGAGACTTTAAATTCCTGAAAATAACCAAGTCACTATTATGGAAAATCAAGTAGTTCTGATGAATCTCATTTGTTCTGTTACTGAATCTCTTAGAATTAATGTTGCTGATGTCAAAAAGGGGGAGATAAAGACAATTCAGAGACAACAACAACAACAACAGCAACAACAACAACAGACTGGGGGAGATAAACAGACTGGGAGCAGAACTAAGGGTGATAGAGTTGGTAAATTTCATCATGGGAGTGGTAAAAGAAAAGAAGCATCAAATAGTTGAATTCTTTCTTCTAAGTACTAGATACATGTCTACGTCTGAAGAATGAGGTACTTAACTTCATGATCTTGAATTCATAAATTCTATTCTGGTTGTATTGTTATATGTTTTGACATCTACAACTTAGATTTATGCTTCAGATTCTAAAGCATAAATAGGGGGAGATTGTTAGGAATAATTCATAAGTTGTGATGTTAAGAATAGAATTTTGCTAATACTTCTTCTATATCCTGATTTTATAAAGGATTTAGCACTTTGTTTAGGATATATGTGTTAAATAGTAATCTGTAGAATTTAGTCAGGAACAGTGCGTCAGAGACTACATGTCAGGAATAGTGTATTGGGGACTACATGTCAGGAACAGAGGAGCAGATCCTGATACATTAAGTCAGATCCTGCTCAAATACTTACGGGATAATCAGATCCTGATGCAATGGGAAATCCCGATATCAGTCATGTTACTAATGATGTCAGTCGTGTTACTGATGATGTCATTATGGATGCTACAGAAACTGGCAAGTGCTATAAAACAAGATCTTTGTTTTGGAAAACAAGCAAGAAGATATCGTGAAGGAAACGAATTCTCTATTGATGGAAACTATCAACTGGACGGTAGAACATTGTCATAGATAGATTATAATTCTGTTATTAGTTGATAGGTAGCATTATAAATACTCTCTCTATATCACTGTAAATAGCGTGCGTGAGTGAGCAAGTGAGTTCGTAAGATTTGTATTCAAGGGTTCGAAACAAACAGAGAGAGAGATTTATATTGTCAACAGCTGCTAAAGGTATTGTACACCTTTGGTAGAGTTTGTATTTGATTATTTTAATACAAACAAAGTTTGATTCATTCGTTTATTCTTGTTCATATAATCAAGCAAAAATCAGACACGATCATATAACTTGTATTCAACCCCCCCCTTCTACAATTTATTCGAGTTAACACTTCGCCAAATTCTTCATCCTCAAGGTGTGAAGAGATTAGAGGAGGATTGTATCCAACTGGTAGATGTTTTAGAGGAGATTCGTGGAAATTATCTGGGTTAAGTTCAACCATATCTGACTCAATGAGAGAAGTCATCTTTTCTAAGAGATAGTTCACTTGCTCCTGATCATCAAGAGTAAAGAACTTCTCAGTGGTAATTAACCAAAAGCTAGGGTTCATATGAAGATTTGGGTTGAAAGCCATGATGAAAAGAGAAACGAATAAAAAGGTTTTGGAGAATGGCAGAAGACGTCGGTTTCTTTATTGAAAGACGTGGAAACCTGAACAGTCATTTGGGGATATCAATGCACTCAGTCATAATTATGTGTGACTGTATTTCTTGTATTTTCAAGAAATGTTGAACGTATCTAACCAATTGATTTTGTTCAGATTTTATTTATTTCTTCTACAGGTAAAAGAAAATGGCATGTGGAAACTTCATTTAGTCTCTGGAATCAGGATGATATTGATCAGGAATAAAAGTGTGTTCACATCAGGATTATGAATTCTTTTTATTCAGAAATCACATTGAATCATGTGATTATCCTGATGAGAAGATCACATCAGGAAAAGGAAGCTGATCAGTATTGATTTTTATCTTGATTTTACCTTGACTTATTTACTTGAAATTATTTTTGGATTTTATTTTCCAAAAGTCGTAGGTAACTGCATTTTTCAGGGATTGACACCCGTCAACCTACGTGTCAACGTGGGATAATGGGTCTGAATTATTTTTGAAATATAATTATTTTGACACTCTAATCGTGTAATTGCTTTCTCTAATTTCATTCTCTAAAGCAAAAACACTCTCGAGTTCTCAAAATCACTAATCAATTTCAAAGATTTCTTAAGTTCTTTTCAGATCAAAATGGCAACTCAAAGAAGACTACCCAAATCAGTAGCTTTCAAGTTTGGTGACTTTGATTTTATGATGAACAATCATGTTGCAGCTATCACCAACAAGGAAGGGGTGTCAACTGATTTTCACCAAATTATGGACTTTATGGCGAAAGGACCATTAAGCTATGCCTTGACAGCATCTCCACAAATTAATCAAGTAGCTGTTTCACAAGCTTGGGAGAATGCTGAGGTAATTGATTCTACTCAGAGTCAATCAGGTAAGATTGTTCTACACTTAGGACAAGACTCATTTGATCTTATTGAATCTGTTGTTAATTCACTACTTCGCTTACCTGTTAGTACAAATTTTGAGAATGTACCATCTGATGATGATGTGAGAACTATGTTATCTAAATTAGGTTATGATGGACCTCTAGTCAACATGAGCCAGTTAAATAGATCTTTTCTTAGGAAAGAATGGTCTTTCTTCTTTGATCAAATTGCTAAATGTTTTACTGGTAAATGTAGTTCTTTTCAACAAATTATTGCTGCTACATCACATATTGCATATGCCTTGCTTTATAACAGGGTAATTAATTTTGGTCACATTATCTTAAATCAGATGTGTATTAAACTTGGGTCAAGAGATCATGACAGGAATATGGTTTATTATCACAGATTCATGCAACTGTTTATTAATCATTCCATTCCTGATGTTGAAGCTAGATTTGGTTGAGAATATTGTGTTTTTTCTTATGTACAACAAAAGAGAATTTCTCTGACATTACAAAGAAGGACAGTGAAAAGAATCTAGATGAAATGCCTGCATTACACTATCCAAATCATGTTCAGGTACTTCTAAGAACTCATCTTCCTACTATCTATAATTCTTCTTTCTTTGGTGGTGAAATGACTCAGGAATTGTTTGCACAGTATCACGCAAGCGCACGTGATCACAAGCAATATAGAATAAAGTAGAGTTCATTCCCACAGAGATTGTATAATTTAGTTCTTGTACCTAAGCATCAATGTATAATTATTGTTCAATGCTAAGACAATGGACAAATTGGTTTTGATTATCTAAATTAACTAAGAAGAATTAATTAACAACTAAATTAATTAACTAAGTGATTTCGAATTACTTATGAGATGGAAAACATGGGATCCTAACTTCAATACAAACTTCCTTTAGAGATCATGCCCTTTTATCAATACATGTGGTGGTTACGATAACTAATCGGACAACACAAAATAAGTATATGTTACCTTTCAGTACACGCACACCAATCTACACAATTCCACATAAGATAAAAATCATGCAGGCACCAATTATGCTTAGACCCTATATGTCTATAGAATTTGAAAACATAATGGTTGAGGATCAAGTTTCCATAAAATTACATAAGGTAGTATGAGACGGTTAGAAGCACACCACAAACATGAATAACATTCATGGACTTATGCTAGCATGGCAAGTTCTAAATCTAAAGATCCACTATCGCTTCACTAAAGATTAACAAGATAGATGTTAGTTATGCATCTATATGAATTAAATACAACCCTGCAAGGATATCGCAAATTCACCACACATATATCAAGTTAGGCAATCAACATCTAAATTCCATAAGTAAATCCGTTAGGACCCCATGACGGCGATTAGTTCATAATCGAACCGTTCGTCATCATGGGGTTTGATGAAAACATGATAAAGATGAAGAGAATAATGATGAGTAAATCAATGATAACAAAGTTTATAGAACAAATTCGAATAATGATCAAGCATTCAAAAGATACGCCTAGTAAGAATACAAGAAAACTATGTCTAGATCTTCTTGTTGTCACGATCCTCGTCTTGGCTTCTCAATCTCGTGCTTAAAAGTGTGTATGTGATGTGAAGTAATCTGATCTCTGGTGTCTGGTGTGTAAATTTGACCTCCCAGCATGTGTATTTATAGCTCAATATTACCTCCTCTCCAAGCAATTGCCATTCTTGAGTAGGAATTGAAATTGACAAGTTCCATCTTTGAATATGATATAAATTGCAAATTCCCTTGTCAAATAATGTTTCTAGACTATTCCCACAGTCCAAGATTATTTCCATGTCGAATAGGAGAAGAAAACGGCAACATTCCTCATTAAAATCTGAATCAGAAAAGTTTCTGGCGGTCAGTTTTTACCACAGCGCGGTCGCGCTGGTTTTCTTTGTTCTTTCCGCGCGGTCGCCCTCTACACAAAACTGGTCATTCTTCTTAGCGCGGTCGTGCTGTTCTGCAGTACAATATGGGCGCGGTCGCGCTGTTCTAATGCTGTCTCTGCAGAATTTCCATTGGAGATTAATTCTTTGTGCGCCGTTGTGCACCACAACTAACTTCTGTTCCAAAAACCACAAAACACCATAACTACCTGCAAAACTTAATTCCTGCACAAACTCCAAAAAACACATTAAACCACACAAATACTCGAGGATTAAGCTATCAATTCAAGCCAAAATAAAATGATCCAAGTGGATAAAAATGCACTTATCACACCCCCAAACTTGAACCGATGCTTGTCCTCAAGCATAAACAACAAAACTATATATACTAGCTAGTACCACTTCCGTAGGTGATCACGGTTGCATTTGGCATATGCAACAAGCCCTTTAAACCCTTAGGCAGCCCTAGTGGACGAGTAAGGTCTCGTGAGGGTCTATAGTAAATGTATCCACAAAATCCAACTGACACAAACGACACAACAATGCAATGCATGAATGCAACTAAATATGAATGCAAAGGATCCCCTCAAACTAACCAACACCACTTAGCAAGCAAACATCTCAATGAATACAATCAATCCAAACAGAGCTCGACTAAATTCCGGTATACTAACAATACATGATCAGAACGTGCGTGTGTGCGATGCTCGATAGATATACTCCCAAACCGGATCGAAATCATACATATTCTTTTCCAAGACAATCACAAGTTTATAAATAGAATGAACGTTAAACTCAAGATCACTTCGGATACACCTCCATACTCCTCTAAAGTAGACAGAAATTCATGCTTTATTACGACACAGACACAATATATACACAACACACATGCTTATTTTATCGTGCAATGGATGAGACCCCTAAAGGCATATACAATAATACCCATGTAGCGAGCGTTGGGTTAGTGGATCCCAGACTATAAAAAGCCTTAGGTCACTAGGCACAAAGTCCCCAAGAACTTAATTGCTCGAGTATTAAAGAGCTCACCCTGATCAATTCTGCATACTCACACTCTCACAACACTCATTTTTTTTCTTTTTTTTTCTCTCTTTTTTTTCTTTTTCTTTTCTGTTTTTTTCTATTTTTGTTTTTTTTTCTTTTTTTTTCACACACACATGGAATCTGGAATGAGAATTCTCAATTCCAACCCTAGACTACTCATAAACATGAGCCGGCTACTAGCCATTTGACACCTAGCCAACAAACACAAACACAAACACATTAGCATGAAATTCCTGTTTTCCCCCAAACTTATATTTTGGTGTTCCTTAATCATCAAGAGAATAAAGCAAATTCTATCGATAAACAAGTGATTAAATCCTAAATCCAAACAAGCATGACTCAACCTAGCCCAAGAGCAAACGACGAGACTGTGTAAAAATTTTGTTCATGAAACATGCACGTCAATTTCATCAAAATTTAAAATCAGCCCTCTGTTCATCCTTTTCACACCCACATCAACATCTACCTACCTCATGGCATCAGCTCATTCTAAGGGATCATGAAAAATGCATGTAATGCAACTATATGAACTCACTTAAAAAACTCGACACACATGCAAACAGAATGCTCTATATGACAGGTATCATGCATGAAACTAAAACTACACATACAACTATGATGCAATATGAATTCCTACATGCCACAAATATATCACAACAATATATTACAACAACTACTAATTCCCAAATCCACCCCCAAACTTTTCAATGCCCTCATTGAAAGTAAATAAGGGAAAAGTAGAAACATACCTAATGATCACCTGGACCACCCTCCTCAGGAGGAGAATCCGGTGGAGGATATACACTATGTGCCCCAAAAACAGGCCAATTCACCTGCACTCCACTGGCAGCAAAAGCAGTGCCCAGCGCCTCAGTCAACTCCTGTGCAAAACGGCTCTGAGAATCATACATAGCATCCATGCGACGCATCAGCCGTCTGTACTGAGAGGCAACAGGAATATCCTCGGGAACCTGAGGTGGCGGAACAACACCAGCAATCTCATAACCCAAACCCCTAGGATGTGGAACGCCACCCGGCCACTCCACCATCCTCGCAATAGTCCCAGAATCAATAGCACCACTCGGCAACTGTATCGGCTCGTCCTCAGCCTATCTCACTCCATCCGTCAGACACAAACTAGTAACCACAGAACCATATGGAATCCCCCCTGTAGTACTTGCTCTCAAAAACCTCAAGATATTTTGGCTAATCATATAACCAATGTCAATATAAAAACCATTCAGAATCGCCCACAGCAAAATACCCCTCTCCACATTAACCTCGTGCTGATGTGTGGTAGGCAACAAGTTAACACAGATAAACAAATTCCATGCTCAAGCATACCTGTTCAGCGCAGAAGTAGGGAAATGCAAGTGCTCATTACTCCCTGGCTTCATCTTCCACACAGTACCTGGCACACACAACCTAGTCACAATAGCATCCAAATCTACCTCTGTCCTGGACTTAAAAGTCCAATCCTTAGCACCTGCAGGTCTGGCAGGCAAAGCAAGCAAACGACTGATGGCAGGCGGTGTATAGTCAACTGTCATACCCCTAACCACTGAATAACCATTCCGTTCAGCCTTTGCATTCGCATAGAACTCGCGAACAATAGCCAACGGAATATCCATAGCCAACTGACAAATAGCCTCCCAACCTCGCGACTGAATCATCGCCACAAGATCTCCATCCAACGGACCAGCTAAAAACATCCTATCCTTGATTACCGTCTTAGACATCAACCTGTTATACTCCGCCCGGGCCTCCACTGAAACAAACTTTTCCCCGGGTCCCTCCGTATTAGAATCAGAATCGGATGAATGATGTCCACTAGAACCACCAGCAAAACGGGTCCTTTTCGGAGCCATTACACAATCTCCAACAAGCAGAAAATACACACAAATAATAACCACAGCAACCCACCGCACTCTAACAACAAATAACCCAAAATACGCAAGCTACAATTCGTAATAATAAGAATAATCAAGAAATTACCCCAAAAACGAATCTGTAGGAGAGGTAGCACTGCGTAGTAAGCCTCCAATCGATGAATGAACACAAATCCCGAAGCTCCAAAGTGGTGGGTTAGGGTTTAAGTGTGTATGTATGTGTATATGAGAGATTTGTAAAATTATGAGGATTAGATGTAGTGACTGATTAACACGAAATTAAGGATTTATAGAAGGTTTAGGAGAAGATTTGGGCTGAGTTTAGGGTTTAGAAATCGGATTATGGGCCAAAATTTTGTTCCTGCCAATTTTTCTGCACTCTAGGATTCGAAGTAGCGCGACCGCGCTATAAATATACTGCCAGACAGCGCGGTCGCGCTGTCCTTTTTTTTTTGAAGAGTACAATATACAACAATGATACCAAAATCACATGGGTTGCCTCCCACGAAGCGCTCGTTTAACGTCATTAGCTTGACTTGCTGCCCGATCGTTACGTTTCTGCCAATTCAATGGAATCTGTTTCACGAACCAATGGATCACCTACAAAATAATGCTTCAACCGCTGACCATTCACCTTGAACGCAAAATCAGGTGACTTTTCAAAAATCTCAACTGCTCCATGCGGAAATACGGTTTTAACAGTGAACGGTCCTGACCACCTTGACTTAAGCTTCCCAGGAAAAAGCTTGAGGCGCGAATTAAACAACAAAACCAACTGACCAGGCACAAAGACCTTAGGAATCAACCTCTTATCATGCCACCTCTTCACCTTCTCCTTGTATATCTTGTGGTTCTCGTAAGTCTGAGATCGAAACTCCTCTAACTCATTCAACTGCAGTAACCGTTTCTCACCAGCTGCTCTAATATCAAGATTCAACTTCTTAATCCCCCAAAAAGCTTTATGTTCCAACTCCACTGGTAGATGACATGCTTTTCCAAAAACTAACTGATACGGAGACATTCCCAAAGGTGTTTTGTAAGCTGTTCTATAGGCCCAAACAGCTTCATCTAACTTCAAAGACCAATCCTTCCTCGACGGATTCACCACCTTTTCCAGAATTCTCTTGATTTCACGATTAGATAACTCCGCTTGACCGTTTGTTTGGGGATGATATGCTGTAGCAACACGATGTGTCACCCTATACTTTGCCAACAATGCAGTGAATTGATGATTACAAAAGTGAGTCCCCTCATCACTAATAATAGCTCGCGGAGTTCCAAAACGCGTAAAGACCTGTTTATGAAGAAAGTTCAGCACCACCTTAGCATCGTTGGTTGGTAAGGCCTTCACCTCAACCCATTTAGAAATGTAGTCCACAGCTAGCAAGATGTATTGATTATTATAAGACGAAACAAAGGGTCCCATGAAATTAATACCCCATACATCAAAGATCTCTACCTCAAGGAGCATATTAAGAGGCATCTCATTCCTCCTAGAAATATTACCAACTCGCTGATAGCGATCACACCTCGAAACGAACTGATGAGCATCCTTAAATACTGTAGGCCAAAAGAAACCTGCCTGAAGAACACGAGCTGCTGTCTTCTCTCCACCATAATGACCTCCATAAACAGTGGAATGGCAATCTCGCAACACACTCTCAGTCTCGCTATAAGGAATGCAACGTCGAATAATCTGGTCAGCACCCTATTTGAACAAATACGGCTCGTCCTATCGGTACCACTTCACATCATGTAAGAACTTCTTCCTTTGAGCATAAGATAAATCAGGAGGGATGATGTCACTGACAAGATAGTTCACAAAATCTGCAAACCATGGCTCTTCCACTTGTACCCCAAAAAGCTGCTCATCAGGAAAAGATTCATTAACAAGAGATTTAGCCTGTGAATTTTTACCATGGTCTTCCAACCTCGAAAGATGATCTGCCTCCTGGTTTTCAGTTACTTTTTTGTCTTTAATCTCCACATCAAATTCCTGGAGCAATAAGACCCATCGAATCAACCTAGGCTTCGAATCCTTCTTTGTCATCAAATATCTGATAGCCGCATGATCTGTGTATACAATGACTTTAGTGCCAAGTAAATAGGCTCGAAACTTCTCAAAAGCATAAACAACAGCCAAGAGCTCTTTTTCCGTGGTGGTGTAGTTCAACTGCGCATCATTAAGGGTTTTACTAGTATAGTAAACCACATGAAATATTTTCTCCTTTCTCTGACCAAGAACAGCACCAACGGCATAGTCACTAGCATCACACATTAGCTCGAATGGCTCACTCCAATCTGGTGCAGTAATAACAGGTGCGGTAGTCAACTTCTTCTTCAAAAGCTCGAAAGCATCAAGACAAGCTTCATCAAAATTGAAAGGAACATCTTTCTCCAACAGATTGCACAACGGTTTAGAGATCTTCGAAAAATCTTTTATGAAACGGCGATAGAAACCCGCATGACCAAGAAAACTGCGAATTCCTCTAACAGAGATAGGAGGAGGAAGCTTCTCAATAGTGTCAATTTTTGCTTTATCCACCTCGAGTCCTTTGCTAGAAACCTTGTGCCCAAGAATGATTCCTTCTTGCACCATAAAGTGACATTTTTCCCAATTCAACAACAGATTAGTCTCCACACATCTCTTCAAAACCAAACCAAGATTATGCAAGCACTCGTCATATGAAGAACCAAACATTGAGAAATCGTCCATGAAACTTCCACATTGATACCAATCATGTCTGAAAAAATAGCCATCATACACCTCTGAAAAGTGGCTGGAGCGCCACAAAGTCCGAACGGAACTTGTCTGAATGCAAAGGTGCCAAAGAGACATGTGAATGTAGTCTTCTCTTGATCCTCAGGTGCAATGCAAATCTGATTATATCCAGAATAACCATCTAGAAGACAATAGTACTCATGGCCTGCCAACCTGTCTAACATCTGATCCACAAACGGAAGAGGAAAGTGGTCTTTTCTCGTGGCTTTGTTCAACTTGCGATAGTCCATGCAAACTCTCCACCCTGTAACGGTACGTGTAGGGATGAGCTCATTCTTCTCATTAGCAACCACTGTCATACCTCCCTTCTTCGGCACACCCTGTACTGGACTCACCCAAGAACTGTCTGAGATAGGGTATATAATACCAGCATCAAGCCACTTCAAGATCTCCTTCTTCACCACTTCCTTCATAATAAGATTGAGATGTCGCTGATGCTCCACAGTAGGCTTGCAATTATCCTCTAACAGAATTTTGTGCATGCAATACGAAGGACTGATTCCTTTGATGTCTGCTATAGTCCACCCAATGGTTGTCTTAAACTGTCTCAATATCCTCAAGAGCTTCTCCTCTTCACTATCTGTCAAGTTAGCGGCAATGATAACAAGCAAAGTAGATGCTTCACCTAAAAAGGCATACCTCAAGTGCTCTGGTAGCTGTTTAAGCTCAAGTGTGGGAGCTTCCTCAATAGATGGTTTGAGACGACTCTGTGACTTTTTAAGCTCCTCGAGCCCAAGTGACTCAACTGGCACTTCAAAACTCTTTCTCCACGGAATTGCCCTTAACTGCTGAAGTTGCTCTTCTCTTTCTTCATCTTCAACTACAGAATCTCCTAGCAAAGCTCTCTCCAATGGATCAGCCAACAGTAACTGATCAAAGTTCAACTTCACTGACGACTCCACCAAGTCCACCTGACAACATTCCTCATCATCTGAAGGTAGCTTCATTGCATTGAAAACATTGAAGGTAACATCCTGATCTTGCACCCGCATCGTGAGCTCCCCCTTCTGTACAGCAATCAAAGTACGGCCAATAGCTAGAAAAGGCCGTCCTAAAATGATAGGAATCTTCTTATCTTCTTCAAAGTCAAGAATCACAAAATCTGCTGGAAAGATGAGTTTATCAACCTTGACCAAGACATCTTCAACGATACCCCTCGGGTATGTAATCGAACGATCCGCTAGCTGTAGAGAGATGTTGGTAGGTTTAGGATCTGGAAGACCAAGCTGCATGAAAACTGACAATGGCATGAGATTGATACTAGCACCCAAGTCACACAAACATTTGCTGAAAGTCAAATTCCCAATGGTGCACGGAATAGTGAAACTGCCTGGATCCTTTAGCTTAGGTGGTAACTTCTGCTGTATAATGGCACTGCACTCTTCTGTTAATGCTACTGTATCCAATTCTTCAAGTATTAACTTCTTTGAGAGAATACCCTTCATAAACCTTGCATAGCTCGGCATCTGCTCCAATGCTTCAGCAAAAGGGATATTGATTTGAAGCTTTTTGAATACCTCGAGAAACTTGCCAAACTTTCTGTCATTCTTCTGCTTCTTCAATCTGCCTGGATATGGAGGAGGAGGAAAGATTTTCACGTTCTCTGTAGACTGCTTTGGAGAAACTTCCTTAGCAGAATTTTTAGGATTCTCCACCTCACTAACCAACTGCTCAGCTACTCTATCAGTCTGGACTTGTTCCTTATCTGCAGTAGGTGCCACATGTTGCTCTTGAACCTCTTCTTCTTCCTCAATGGCTGAATTCTGATTACTAGTCACCTTACCCGATCTCAAAGTAACTGATTTGACATGCTCTTTTGTTTCCCTCTTGCCTGGATTGGCTTCAGTGTCACTCGGAAGAACTCCAGATGGTCTGTTCAACAAAGCACTAGCAAGCTGCCCGATCTGACTTTCCATGATCTTCATAGATGCCCCCTGACTTTTTACCATCATCCTCAACTCCTCAAGTTCAGATTTTTCATTAGAAGATTGACCAGCATTCCCATGAGATTGTTGCTGGAAACCTGGAGGCTGAAACTGTTGCCTGGGCTGGTACTGCTGCTGAAATCCTTGATTGAATGGCCTAGCTCCGAATTGCTGTCCTTGATTCTGCTGAAAGGGCTGTTGTTGCTTCTGATTACCACCTTGATTGTTACTCCAGCTGAAATTTGGATGATTGCGGTTAGTCGGGTGATAGGTGGCTAGAACTGGCTGTTGTGGCCTCTGGAAGTTACTCACAAATTGTGCTGATTCAGAACATATGGCACATTGAGTTGTATCATGTGCGCCCGCACACAACTCACAAACACTAGCTACCTGCTGAACTCCCATGTTAGCCAAAGAATCGACCTTCATCGACAAGGCCTTCAACTGAGCTGCAATGGCTGTAGCTGTATCAATTTCAAGAACACCTGCTACCTTGCCTTGAGATAACCTCCCTGTAGGATTCTAATATTCATTAGCAGCCATCATCTCGATCAATTCATAAGCTTCTTCATAACTCATGGCCCACAAAGCTCCACCTGATGCTGCATCTAGCATGGGTCTCGACTGTGCACCCAAACCATTATAAAAATAGTTGATTATCATCCAATCAGGCATCCCATGATGTGGACACTTCCTTAGCATCTCCTTATTTCTCTCCCAAGCCTCACATAGAGATTCTTCAGACTGCTGTGAAAACTGAGTGATAGCATTCCTGATAGCTGCTGTCTTCGCCATGGGGAAAAATTTGGTAAGAAATTTCTGTGCAAAATCTTCCCATGTAGTGATAGAACCTTCTGGTAAAGAGTGTAACCAACTCTTCGCCTTGTCCCTCAGAGAGAATGGAAATAGCCTTAACTTAACAGCATCCTCAGACACCCCGTTGGTTCTGAAGGTATCACAGATCTCTATGAAATTCCGAATATGAATGTTGGGATCTTCGGTAGGAGCACCCCCAAACTGAACTGAGTTCTGGACCATCTGTATAGTGCTAGGCTTGATCTCGAAGGTATTGGATGCGATTGCTGGTCTGACAATACCCGATGCAATGTCATTGATCTTTGGCTGCGAGAAATCCTTAAGAGCCTTAGTTGCTGCTGCTGGTTCTCCCATATCTTCTACAACTTGAATCACTGGAACTTATGTTTCCCTTTCTTCTTTATTTTCCAACTTCTCCTTATTCACTTGAGATCGCGTTCGCATACACGCTCAAGTACCTGAAAACACAAAACAACACAAGACCTATTAGTAACCGATCCGAGTCAGTGAACTTTAATGACCACTGATGTCAAGCACATAAACTATAACAAATCCCCGACAGCGGCGCCAAAAACTTGTTTGCACAATATCACGCAAGCGCACGTGATCACAAGTAATATAGAATAAAGTAGAGTTCGTTCCCACATAGATTGTATAATTTAGTTCTTGTACCTAAGCATCAATGTATAATTATTGTTCAATGCTAAGACAATGGACAAATTGGTTTTGATTATCTAAATTAACTAAGAAGAATTAATTAACAACTAAATTAATTAACTAAGTGATTTCGAATTACTTATGAGATGGAAAACATGGGATCCTAACTTCAATACAAACTTCCTTTAGAGATCATGCCCTTTTATCAATACATGTGGTGGTTACGATAACTAATCGGACAACACGAAATAAGTATACGTTACTATTCAGTACACGCACACCAATCTACACAATATCCACATAAGATAGAAATCATGCAGGCACCAATTATGCTTAGACCCTATATGTCTATAGAATTTGAAAACATAATGGTTGAGGATCAAGTTTCCATAAAATTACATAAGGTAGTATGAGACGGTTAGAAGCACACCAAAAACATGAATAACATTCATGGACTTATGCTAGCATGGTAAGTTCTAAATCTAAAGATCCACTGTCGCTTCACTAAAGATTAACAAGATAGATGTTAGCTACGCATCTATATGAATTAAATACAACCCTGCAAGGATATCGCAAATTCACCACACATATATCAAGTTAGGCAATCAACATCTAAATTCCATAAGTAAATCCGTTAGGACCCCATGACGGCGATTAGTTCATAATCGAACCGTTCGTCATCATGGGGTTTGATTAAAACATGATAAAGATGAAGAGAATAATGATGAGTAAATCAATGATAACAAAGTTTATAGAACAAATTCGAATAATGATCAAGCATTCAAAAGATACGCCTAGTAAGAATACAAGAAAACTATGTCTAGATCTTCTTGTTGTCACGATCCTCGTCTTGGCTTCTCAATCTCGTGCTTAAAAGTGTGTATGTGATGTGAAGTAATCTGATCTCTGGTGTCTGGTGTGTAAATCTGACCTCCCAGCATGTGTATTTATAGCTCAATATTGCCTCTTCTCCAAGAAATTGCCATTCTTGAGTAGGAATTGAAATTGACAAGTTCCATCTTTGAATATGATATAAATTGCAAATTCTCTTGTCAAATAATGTTTCTAGACTATTCCCACCGTCCAAGATTATTTCCATGTCGAATAGGAGAAGAAAACAGCAACATTCCTCATTAAAATCTGAATCAGAAAAGTTTCTGGCGGTCAGTTTTTACCACAGCGCGGTCGCGCTGGTTTTCTTTGTTCTTTCCTCGTGGTCGCGCTCTACACAAAACTGGTCATTCTTCTTAGCATGGTCGCGTTGTTCTGCAGTACAATATGGGCGCGGTCGCGCTGTTCTAATGCTGTCTCTGCAGAATTTCTATTGGAGATTAATTCTTTGCGCGCCGTTTTGTACCACAACTAACTTCTGTTCCAAAAACCACAAAACACCATAACTACCTGAAAAACTTAATTCCTGCACAAACTCCACAAAACACATTAAACCACACAAATACTCGAGGATTGAGCAATCAATTCAAGCCAAAATAGAACGATCCAAGTGGATAAAAATCCACTTATCAGGAATCTCAGTTGGAGGAGAACCCCCTTGTGTCTACCCAAGTAGCCAAAAACATTACAGTCTTTGAAACAATTCTAGAACCAAACTTTGATCCACATCCTATTGTTTCAAAGAAGCCAACCTCTAGTGTTTCTCAAAAGACATCAGTTGTAAGGAAGAGAAGATTTGTCATTTCAAGTAATAGTTCTAGTGAAGATGATGATAATATATCTCTTGATGAGAGAGCAGAATTGAAGGCTGCAATTCAACTTTCTAAGCTAGGACAAAGAGATGGAACACCTAGTCACAGCCAGGCTGCAGTCTCCCAAAAGACTGTAGTTATTAAAGAGGGAAAACAGCAGTTACTGGATACTGTCTCTCAAAAGACTTTGTCTATTGAAAAAAAATCTCATCCCAAGATCACTTCTGTGTCTACACCTCTTGAGTCTTCTCAAGACAAATCTGTTGCTCACTATACTAAGAGAACAAGGAGAAAGATTCATTTGTCACCTACACACACAGTGTCAAGTCCAACTAACATTATGCAGGTCTCTACAAATAAGGCTATATCCAAGTCAGTATCTAACAAGAGAGATCTGGATATTTATTCTTCATGGGAAACTACATTGACATACAGACTGGCTATGGAACTTATTTCTCTGAAAGTGAAGCTTTCCAGGCCTGTTCAAGATTTTCTGATTGAAAGAGTTCCCAAACTTTCATTTCCTGGAGAATATGGACTGTTACATCAAAGGCTTGATTTAATGAAGATGTACTTCTATGTATCAGTCAGAAAAGAAGTGCACAAGAAATTTGGACTTTCTAAGCATGTTGCACTTCAATCACTTCATGCATATTTATGTGACAAGGATGTCATTGTTGAAGATGCTTCAACTCAAGGTGAACAAGAGGAGGTAGTTTATAGAGGGAATCAGTCAATAGAAGATACTATTGCACCAGTGGTGAATAGTGGAATAGATCATATCACAGTCACTACAACACAAGAACCATCTAGTCAGAGGTTGGATGACTCAGGAACTGTGATGGCTGATGCTGAAAGGTCTTCTGTGATGACTGAAATTGCAAGTGAGAAACCCTATGATATGGGAGGAAGAATTTTCAAGGTAGTGTTTGTCATTATTGTATGTTATAGATAAAGTAATGCTCCTACTAAGTGATGATCTAATTAGACCAGTATATGCACCCTGTATATGCGGATATTGTTATAATTCATCAGTTGCGATGTTAATAATAGAATTTTGCTAATACTTCTTGTATATCCTGATCTTATAAAGGATTTAGCACTTTGTATAGGATATATGTGTTAGATAGTAATCTGTAGAGGTTAGTCAGGAACAGTGCGTCAGAGACTACATTTCAGGAACTAAAAGCAGATCCTGATACAGCAAGTCAGATCCTGATCAAATACTGATGGGATGATCAGATCCTGATGCAATGGGAAATCCTGATATCAGTCATGTTACTGATGATGTCATTATGGATGCTACAGAAACTGGCAAGTGCTATAAAACAGGATTGTTGTTTTGGAAAACAAGCAAGAAGATATCGTGAAGGAAACGAATTTTCTATTGATGGAAACTATCAACTGGACGGCAGAACATTGTCATAGATAGATTATAATTCTGTTATTAGTTGATAGGTAGCATTATAAATACTCTCTCTATATTATTGTAAAAAGAGCGATTTGAGAATTTTAGAGTGCATATCGTGTGAATCTCTGTATAAGGCTTGTATTCGAGAGTTCGAAACAAACAGAGAGAGAGAGAGATTTGTATTGTCAGCAGCTGCTAAAGGTATTGTACACCTTTGGTAGAGTTTGTATTTGATTTATTTTAATACAAACAAAGTTTGATTCATTCATTTGTTCTTGTTCATCTAATCAAGCAAAAATCAGACACGATTATATAACTTGTATTCAACCCCCCCCCCTTCTACAAGTTATTCGAGTTAACAGATATAATGGGTATTTAGGGCAACCAAGCGTGCATAGAGGTATTTTGGATTTACTTTCTTGAAAAACAGGTATTTTGGTCATTTATTCATATATATATATTTATATGAAATATTTAAAATTTCAAAGATTGATTTTTGTAAATATTAATTCCTTTAATTTTCTATGCACACTTAATGATTTCTTTGAATCTATAACTAAATACATATTATTCAAAATCTGACTCTTTGTTTTCTTGAAGATGTAAACCAATTTTAGTGAGTTGTTAGCACTTTTTTTTTAAAACTTTTGATTTTGATCTCCACTTATTTTGGACTCTCAAACTTGTTTCGAGAAAACAATTATTGTATTCAATCTTGAAAATGAAGATGAAGCACATATAATTATCAAGAACAATTTATATTTATATGCAAATATTAAAACAAAATATCAAAATTACTTTTATACAATTATTCAAGTATCTTTAATCCATTTACATTAAACAAATCATGCTTACTTCAGGTGAAAAACCAAAATACCCGGATTAATATTATAAACCCAAAATACCCACCGGTACTTGGGACCGTAAAAAATACCCAGCAACCACGCCTGAAAATACGTGGCTTCCATACGCATTTTGCCAATGTGTGGTCTTTTTAAAAAATTAAAACTTACAAAAAATATGCATTTAGTAATCTTCTTTTAAAATATACATCTTATATATTTATTTACATTTATTTTGGTAAGCAATTATGTATTAATAAATTTATTTTAAATAATTTTACTTTGATTTTGCCGACTCTTGATAGGTTAAATTAAATTTTGTCACTCACAATCAAATAAATAATAAAAGAATGTCAAGTAAAATGTCAAGGATCTATTATGTGATTCTAAAAATTTATTATTATTTTTTATTTTTTAAATTAGATAATTTTAGTTAGCTTATATCACATCATTTTAATTTATTGTATTGATTTTAATCATTAATTAAATATTTTATCTTAAAAAAAAAAATAGGCCTCATTTTTACGTTCGGCCACGCCTCTCAGATAGCCTCGAACCGTCCATATGATAGATTTTCATCTACAAAAATAATGTATATATTATATTATTAAGAGATGAAGATTTTAAGAAAAATGGAAGGGGTTCGAGATTCCGATAATGTCAAGAACAAGTATTCAACACTTATTCATTTTATGGAATAAACCACACAATTTATAGGTTTCATGAACACACCTCCATGCCAAATGTAACTGCCCAAGTAATTCACATAATTAATATATTTAATGCCATATTTGTAACTTACAAATTAATACACAATATTCAAAATATCTTTTGAATATTTATTCACACAATATGTGATCCATATTTATATTCACAAAATTAGTACACCCATAAATATATCATTTGTCCATTTAACCATTTTAATATATTTGACAAATAAATCTAATACAACATCTCCTACTTGATTTTTGTCAAATATTTTATTTGTATATAGTCAAACTAACATCTCCCACTTGATTCCAAACAATTATCCAACTCCCACTTTTCGCTGAGTCTATAAAACTACCTTAATTCTTAATACCCATCTGACGTCATTTTCAATTATTTTTCTTGACTCCCACATTTCATAAAATATGTATTCTTATTATTCGTGAGAAGGATTCTATTTTCAAAACTTTAATATTTTCTAGCCATTAAACAAACATGTCTGGCAAATAATTCTTCAATAATATTTCTTTAAAAGTATTTACAAATATGTCATTAGAGATAATGATTATCACATTGTCACTTTCACTTCTTGAAGCATATTTACGTTTCTTCTTTTCCTAACTCCAACTCCTCCAATATTAAATTGGTCTCCCAAAGTTGAATTCTTACTATCAACGTCACATTTAATACCTACACCGTAATAATTAATAATTCCAGGCACGTCTGCATAATATACCAATTTGTTATAGAACGTACTCTTCAAGTACTTGATCATGATCCTCCTTACAGCCTCTCACTAGGCTCAAGCAAAATTGCTTCACAATCTATTTACAAAACTAATTAAAAATGTCAAGTCAATCGATTACACAACATAAAATATATCAAACTTCTGATTACTTGCACATAATACATTCAGTGATTCATTTTCTAAATTAATCATTTTCCCATTACCAATAGGATTGGCACCGGACTGCAATACCTTTTCTGGCTCATATTCAATATTCAAATTATTTCCTTAAATTTGATTTCCTTGAACTTCTCAAATTTCACAAACATTTATATAATCTCAACGTCTTACTAAGTTCCAACTTAGTTTTGTTCTTTATCAATTTCAGCAAACATATTATCCACATACACCGATAATATTAACAATCAAGCTCCCATTTTTCAAAATACAAACATAATTGTCTACTTCCATTATCGAATTTTCATAAAACCTTTACAACTAGGCAAATATCAAAATTTATTAAACATACCAACAACTTCATTTTCCTTTTCAAAATTCATTTACGACCAATGAATTTTCTATATTCTAGTGGAGCACGTAACTCCCACTTTCATTCATTTCCATGAACTCAAATTCTTTCGATTTCATTTCGAAAATTCTAATTTTGTACTAGCTATTCTGAATATAAAAAAGCACCTTTTCCTTCCAACTCTCTATTCTAAGAGCCACTATATTTCTTGGATTACAATGTTGTCTTTTTCAACAACGATTCCAAATTACCTTAATACCACATATAACAATGGATTTCAACCAAACGAATTATTTTAAACAAGAACATACATTTTCTAGTTCACTGGATGTATCAACTTAACCACACCTTGCTGGCATAATTTTTCAAAATACCTTTTAGAGTTCTTAACTCCTTAGTCCAACAAGATCAACAAATTCTTGTTTATTATATTCTGGGCACTTGCCCCAATTTTCTTGTAAATTAAATGACTTATTTCAAAATTTTATCTTTTCAATTCTATATACTCTCTATTCCGAGTATCATAAAAATATATCATAAAAATATTTCTTACAAAATATTATCATTTAAACTGATAAAATTTTCTGATTATCTCCCAACAATCTATATTTCCCTCTCCTTTTTTTTTCGAATACAAAACACAATTAATTTTGACACATTTTCCTTTCCTTGTCGCTCTCCATTCTGAGAGCCACACAATTTTTCTCGAACGTTGTATATTCTATTTAAAAGATAAATTTCAAATTACTTTCCATATGCTTTCAATTTTGGTACTCCCTATCATTTGGGAGTCACTATAAATTTCTTTTAATACATTTAACAAAACAAGTCAATTACAAACTCTATCCAAACAGTAATAAAAGGCTAGTTTAGCATAAAAAGCAATTGAAAAAAAATAGCAAACAACGAAAAGGACAAATTAGAGAAATGACACTAATTAATAAGGTCAAAGAAAATGACACTAAAGAAAATAACTACATGATGCAAACAGTACAATTAAAAGAATATTTTTTTATTAGACTGAAGAAAAATAAATATCAAATCACACAATCATATCTAGATTATTAAAATAAATGCAAACAAAAACATGGCACTGTAACAGCAGTAATTAAGGTAAATTAATAAACAGAAGCAGATTGACAATATAATCACACTCCTCAATCAAGTAGGGGCAAAATGAGTATTGAGTTACAAAAATAATCAAACCAAATATTACACATAGACAAACAAAAGAATTAGGATGGAAGAAATTAGAAGAAAGTAAGAAACTTAATTAAATGTGTTGCAAAAGGTAAAAGTGGCAACATAGATTGATTGAAAGTGATGGTGACCAGAAATATTTGACAAAGACGTCAAATGGAAGATGTTGGTTTGATTGGATGTAAGTTGTGATAATTATAAGTACATTTTGACCAATAATAAGAGTGCATATTTGCGATAGATTTAATAGTTATAGATCCTACGAAAAGTGGGAGTTTGGAAAAGAATTTGACAAATACGTCAAAGTGGGAGATGTTGTATTTGACATATTTTGCCAAATAATATAAATAAAGTAAATAGATACATAAATGTATTTAGTAGTTACAAATATTACATTGATTGTGTAATTATATATTTGAAGGTTACAAATATTGGTTAAGTGCACATTTAAATATATAAGTTACACATTTGTTTACATAATGACATTGATGGATACTTAATGCGCAGTTACATTTTTGGGTGGAGAAATTATAAGAATTGCCTATGAGAAAACTGGGCATGAGGTTGTCCTCAGGGATCTCTCCTGAGGTTATAACACAAAAGAGCTTATAAAATTAGTGGCCCCGCAGGGGCATTTTTATGAATATCAATTTTTCCACAGTAATTTACCTAAATACCCTTAAATTTATATTGAAAATATTTTAACCTCAGGTAGAACCTGAGGTCAACCTCAGATAGAACCTGAGGTCAACCTCAGGCACATCAATCCCATTGCCTATATATAGAGATTTGTTTCTATAGAAAAAGGGACATGCAAGAAAGAAAGAGATGTTGTTATTATTTTAATAATAATAATAATTTATGTGGGCTACATATTAATATTCAATTATATTTAGCTATTTGTTTTATTGGGTTAAATAAAGTGATCAAATAAGAAACCCATTTAGATTTTAATTGTTACTGTGTGGGCTAAATGAGAGGATACCCAATACCAAGCCCAATTAAGTTATAATGGGAGATTTAATTAGGCGGTATATGAAAGGGTTATAGTCCCCAATATATAAAACACGTAACAGAGCTTTTCTTCTACCCATCAGAGAGAGCTTGCTGTGGAAACCTAAGGGTGTTTGATTGAGGAAGACAATAACAAGTACACAAATAAAAGGACTCCTACCGATATTACGAACTCATGGATATAGGTACACTTCAGCTTATAATTTAATCTCAGTAATCAAATATGATGTTGCGATCCTTGTCTCTATTTTAGAGAACTAAGTGTTTATAGAATTGTTAGATTCTATCAATTGGCATCAGAGCCTCTTCATATTTTGATTATCGGATTATACGATGATTATTAGTTTGAACCGTGATATATGAGAATTATCTTGGATGATTCCATTTTCGTTGTATTGTTTGTTTTCCGGTATATAATGTCTTAATTATCAAATTTGTGTTGACATGATGTTGATTAAAGATAGTACTCAAGCACGGGACTGAGGATCATGAATTGGTTTAATAATTTTTATTTTATATGTCTGTTCAATGAACATGGTTTTTTGTTTCAAGTCCATGTGAACTGGGGCACGCGTGGTGTTATATTGCCATGTTAATCCTTTTGTGTGCTTAATAGGCCCTTTATTTTGACATGTTATATTAATATTCATGTTCAGGGTTTAAGTGTATTATAATAAATTTTTAGTGAACATGAATTTAGATGGTTATTTTCATGTGATATGCTCGTTTTGGTGACCAGAGTTCATTGTAAGTAATGAGAATTATTTGTTTAAATGATTGTGACAATTCAGATTGTATGGAGTTGACACTTTCTTTTACACTCCTGGATAATATGGATAAACACTTCTTTCATAATTTTGTGATTTAAATTTTAATTATTGGCAAATGAATATTAACTTATTTATTTAAGTGGTCTAATATTTGTAATTTAGTTGATTGAAGCAATATGTTGCCAAAGTGACCTCTTTTGTGTAGATTAATTAATTTAAAAATATTATCATGATGTTTGAATATTTAATTTTATGTAAATTTTATCGGCTCAAAGGAAGGTATAATTTGGCCAAAATTAAAATATTCTTGTGATAATATGTAGCAGAATTGAGTTTTTCATGTGAATAATACGTCGGTCCAAAGAAAGGCATATTATTTGACAGAAATTTATTGTTAATACTTGATTATTGCATTGAGAGTACCACTTGCAAATTGATTTTTCTGTCCAAAGACTAAAATTCAGTGTTGCGTTAGGTATCTTGTGACGGTGTTGCCAATATTTAATTTATCACGTATATTTAGTTTTGAGCATTTTTGCTATATTTGTTTTCTATTTCAGTTACTGCTAATGTTAACTCTTCTTCTGCTCAATTGAGCATAATTCCGATGTTGAATGGGACAAACTATGTCACATGGAAAGAGAATGTTGAAATCGTTCTTGGGTGCATGGATCTTGACCTTGCGCTAAGGAAAGAGCAACCTGTTCCTACTGCGACTGATCCGAAAATGGAACACATAAAAGAATACAGAGGGGGGTGAATGGATTCTTGAACTTTTCTTGTTCTTGAATCTGTTTGATGTATGTAGCAAGATATGTGTTATGTGTGTGCAGAAATATAGGTGCAGAAAATGAACAACACATGACACAATATCACTTTAATCTAATATTTTATTAGATAAAGATTTGCTACAACCTGTGAATACAAATGGTAGTATTCTCAGCTTCGTTTTTCTCGGTTCGTAATCGATCGACTTTAGAACTTATACGACTTAAGTATATACCGAGTGTGGGTATGATGACATGTCGTAACAACGAACAAATGTCGGATCGTATCGGTAATAAAAAGAGTTACACTAAAAAGTGTATAACGGGATAATTCGAAAACGTGTTTCGACTTAAGTAAAGTTTATACTTAGACTCTTAAAAGGTGTTAAGTGGTTAATCTCGAATGTTCTGATTATTTATAGATCATCGAGCAGACCCAGGACACGCTATCTCCACCCACACCTGAGTACCAGGCAAGTTTCCAATACCTTGGAACTGTTGTTGTGATAATATGTATATCTGTTGTTTCTGATACATATGTCATAGCATGCATGCCTATTGTCAAATTATATTATGATACCTATTCCCTGAATTGATATTGGCTTATAGACTAGATACGAATTATCAGTTATAAGCCGGATTGTTTTGATAAGACCCTTAGCGAAGGGCATATGATATTCATTCTTAATATAGACCGGGAGTCGGTATTTTGAGATATAGATAGTCGTGGAAACCCGGAGGGATTCCAACGACAGATTATTATTTATCTGAGGAATGTTATTATTAAACGTTCTTTATATTTCCATAAAGTATCAATTACTTGGGAATATTTCGAGGAATGTTATTCGAGTATTATCTCAGTCGAGAGATATTAAATGAATGTTAGTTTTGAATATTCATTTAGAGTTGATTATTTAATGAATATTGTTATGATATTCATTAGAATGTTATTTATTAAATGAATATTAATTTCGAATATTCATTCAAGGTTTTATGTACTTGATGAATATTATGTTAAAATATTCATTGGAAGTTCTATTTACTTAAGAAATATTATTTCAATTATTCCTTTAAAGTTTTGATTACTAAATGAATATTATTTGGATATTCATTTAGAAGATTATTTATTAAATGAATATTATTTGGATATTCATTTAGAAGATTATTTATTAAATGAATATTATTTTCAAATATTCATTTAAGGTTTGACTTATTTATTGAATATTATTTTAAATAATTATTGGAGTTTAATTACTTAATGAATATTATTTTGAATATTCATTTAAGGAGGGATTTATTTAGTAAATAATTCTATATATTCATTCGAGGATTACTTACGAGCAACATTATGATTTAATAATATTCCGTAATTATTATTGAGTTAATAAATATTCTTGGAATATTTATTTAATTCTTTTAAATTCTTTTAAAAATGATTTATATTATTTGGAGATTATCTTTCACCTCCAGATATTATGTAAAATATTCTTTCATTCATTAAATACTTCCGACTCAATAAATATTCTATAAATATTTATTCAATACTTGGAAACAACTTCAATGTTGTTTATTCTTCTTCGACCTTCGATCATTCTGAAAATTCTTCGGAGTCATACGATTAATATTATATTAAGAAAGGTCCTCAAGATTCCATTCTTCACTCGAATCTATCTCTTAAATTATAAGGGAACCCTACTTGAGAAAGGTTATTTATCTTGTTGACTTCCCGGTCATAATTTATCATTTTCACTCGCAACTTGGTTGCTATGGACTCATTAAGTCTGTGTGTACCCTCTCATCATTCGAGGGGTAAGATTGTTGGAACAAGTTGATATCCATTAACAAGCAAAAGCTTGGGAAATGTTGGTGAATTTTCCTTTCCAACTGGATACGAGTACTTTGTGGAGTCTTATCAACAAGTATTTCACTTGGGGAAGGGAGGACAAACTCTACGTTTCAATGCTGTGGATTTATTCGAACTAGGAGTCGTGTGTAAAAGGCCGAGTCGCGCGGTCCATCACAAGGCCTAACCATTGGCCAGGGAGTTACTATTAAAGGCCATTGATAAGTGGAGCCATCAGTTCTTCCTTCTACCGGTAGTAACACTATATTGGGCTGTACCATCCCCGACTGATCATCAGGGAGTGGGACAGCTGGCGCGTGATAACTCCAGTATTGGTTCATCTCCCAAATTGGGAATTCCCTGCAACACGTATCGAAGAGACTTCTGTCAGGTTGACGGTATCTTCCGCAACACGTATCGAAGAGACTTCTTTCAGGTTGTAGAACTTCGAAAAATGTTAATAACTGGAATTGCAATATCTTCCTTGCAAGTTCCTCTTTATATGATAAATGGTAATATCTAGCTTATTTTCGACATAGCAGATATTCCCACATATATTTACATTTTGAGTTACCTTGTAACTTCATCGTTCATATTATACTGGCATCATTTCCGTAAATGCATGGCATATGGTTTGAAAGATACTTTTGAACTGTTATATATTATCGTTCAGTTAAATATTATTGTTGGTGGGCTATCGCTCACCCTTGCTTTATTATTATATCACAACAACAACTAGACCAAATGACTCGCACAAGGCGCACTTGACGCTGGCGAGGACGATGAGACTACCAGAGCCGAAGAGAAAGCTATTGGTAGGATAGATTCATTCTTTTAATACCAAATATATGGACTAGTATGACTTTTGTAAATGGATGGAAAAGAGTATGTATTCATATTGTAACTCTTTTGGGTTGTAAGAACTCATAATGTGTTTAATAAAATTTGGTTGTTACTCTGATTTCATCTCTGGGACTATAACGGGTGTGTTTTATATTATTGTGTTGGGTCATAAAGATGTAATTTATTTTATGTTGAGGTAAGTTCAAGTATTGTGGATAGAATTGGAGATCGTAATGACTGTATCTCGGACCCCGGATCTGGGGGTGTTACATTGCATCTCTTCATTCATGGCATCAATCAACTTCTGAGAATGTGGACTCTGCATGGCTTATTGAAGATTAATAGGATCATCTTCTCCAATGCCAATTCCATCTTCATGTTCTTGTCGAAAAACAATATAATCATCTGGAATTTCACTTTTCTGCTCTCTAGTGGATCTCCTTAATGGCACTTTTTGCGATTCAAAAGGTTGTTGATTTTGCTGAATGGTTCCTCATGGGGAATGTCAGTGTTGTCTTGAACCGGAAGGCCTTGTGCAATGATAGGCACCATAATCTGATCATTGTTCTCAGTAGTGTAAGAACCCTAATTTTTGGTAATATTTCGGTTTATTTAATATCTTGTGGCATTGTCAATATAGAACCTTTCTAGTCATCCCTGTTGATTAATAGAATTGATTGTCTGAGAAACTGTGTTGTTGCATTTATTATATAAGATAAAAAGGAAGATTGTGAAGGCAGGAGTCTTACCGTTAGTAAGATTTGTAAAACTTGGGATTTGAGAATGGTTAGAGTATTAAAGGATTTATTAAGAATTATGACGAGGAATTATGGACATTCGAGGAATTTACACAATTAGTACTTAAGAAATTATAGGGGAAATCTCTACGCGACAAAATATTATTACGAGAGATTAATTAAGATACGATACGAATTAAAGATTAAATGACAAGCATTGATGGAAGAATAATGATACAAGGAGTAGTATTGCATGCAAGTTCCATGCAACCAAGTGGTTAGGACAAGCAAACTAGTTAGCAAATTGGAAGAGGAATAGTAACTAGTTGCTTTTTCAAAAAGGGGACAAGTAGTACACATGCCCATGCCTTGCTAGTACTTGCATATACTTACACTAATATGTAACACCCAACTACTACTTTATGCATTATTCAACCACACAACACACACAACACAAAAATCAAAAACACAAACACTCCCCCCCCCCTTGTTCTTGCTCTCGGCCAAAGAAGAAAGTGAAGAAGAAAAATTCTTCTTCCCCCTTTCCCATCACTCATAAATCACAACATAAATCCTAGGCCATCTCCATCATCTAGACAAGGTATGTTAGTAATTTCAAGCCATTTCATCCACCCAAATTCAAGTTATAAATTGTTAAAGATTGGGTGAATAGTAACCATGTTTGATTTTCTTTTAGATCTTGGATTGTAAGGGTTGTAGGAGACCATTCAAGGTGTTATTGAGTTGTGTAAAGTTTATCCAAGTCTCATAGGTGCTCAAGAAGGTATAAAAATCACAAACCCTCTTGGTTATGTAGTATTTATAATGTTTGGTAGTAGATCCATGTATTTGTGAGCTAATCTTGGTTGTATAAGTATTGGATGACATGGATCTTGAGTTTTGATGTTGAGATTGTGACTTTTATAATTATGGGTAATATATATATCTCCATGAGTGTTATGAACCATGAACTAAGTGTATTAAGTGTTGGTTGTGTTGTGGAATTGAGAAAAATGGTTGATCCAAGTAGTATGTGCTTGCTGAGTTTTTCCAGGAGCATTGACCTGTCTTGTAACCCGGTTTTGAACCCCCAAATTTTGTCCCCTGATGTCCTACCATATATTGTTGGAAAGATAATTGAATGTAGTTTCTGGAAATGTAAGGTTCATGGCTAGGTGATGTACAGATTTTAAGTTATGGCCGGAGGAGTGAATTGTGTTTCTGGATTCCGGACTGCACTAAGTGACCCCCTTGTGAACCTTTTTTAAAACCCCTAAAAATATATGTGGGATCATGGAAAAATTTGAGAAGTGAGGGAAGGCAGTGGTGAAGACCACCCAAAAAGAATTAGATTAAAATATGAATTTTTGGATTTTATAAAAATGCTAGAGTAAATTTCGCGCAAGGTAAAAAGTCGATTAGTGGAGCATAATTCTAGGGTTAATGGTTATGATTCGAATGTGGTAACTAAATTAAGTCGAATAAGTGACAAGCGTAATCGAGTGATGACATGAACCTATAGTGGGGCTAGAGTGTCATAAGATGAAGTCATTAAGTTAATTTCGTACCCCCCTAAAACCCGTAATTAAAGAGATAATGTTAAGGTACCAACGAGCGGTTATTGCGTATGTATAGATCGTTCGACTCCGCACGCTCGACCACCCCAACCAAACCAAGGCAAGTTTACTTTTAAAAACTTATCCACATACAAGGACTTTCATTGTTGTGTTTGTAGTTTTCAATTATATCAAATGCTATGTTTATCGAAGTATTGATGCAATTGAGATTGTATAAGTACATATATGCTTGTACCCCTTGAACTTAGATTGAGATGTTTTCTTCGGACAACGACTCTAGCAATAGAGGTCGTAGCGGTCCGTATACACTATTGACCGGGGAGTGGTATACTATTATATCGTATCTAGATTGCGAGAACCCGAAGGGTCATTCGGGAATATCGTATACTCAAATATTATGTTCATATCTTCGTAAATACTCGAAACCCTATCTTGGATTAAAAGTTTATTTTATCGAATAATTATTTTATTAATTATTAATATTAATTCTTAAAATATTATTTATTAATTATTGTTCATTATTTAAAGACAAAGTTAATCCAAGATACTTTTTAATACTTTCAAACTCGAACTTTTTCGAACTCAAAACATTTTCGAAAACCCCCGGTCAGGTTCTGCTTCTTGTATGATTTCAAGAATCATCGATCGACTGATGTCGGACCTCAATTACTCTATTTTCAATCAAAATCAAGTTTTCAAAAGAAAAAGAAAAAGGGACTCTGGCAGGTGTGGGAACCGTTGACGAACGATTCCCGGGATGTGTAAGCGGCCGTAAGCCAGGCGGTCCATCAATTATTATTCCGGCCCAGGTGTTGCCGAAGGATGATTACGGATGTAGTTTTCATCGAGGGTGATTACGGATGTAGTTTTCACTCGGGGATAGTTACGGATGTAGTTTCTATCCTTCTACCGGTAGAGAAGACCCGCGGATTATTGGACTTGGATGTGGCGACTGATCATCGTCAATCCTTGTCAGGTTTTGTGTTTTCTTTTAGTCCCATTCCTCCATTTTGTAAAAATGCTTTGACACTGCTTCTTAGGATCTTGTGCCAAGTTGCTGATAGTGTTCTATTTTGATGAGAAAGATGTTGACTCAATGCAGTATCTAGAACTGCAAGTTTATTTTGAAAACAAGGGCACATATTGATGCACCTTCGAGATTTACCGACAATGACAAGTGATTTTATATCTGATTGATACAAACAAGTTTAATAACTGCCAATCATATGAAATGTTATATTGCTTACCTTATACACATATTTCTTGCTGAGCTATAGTTGCTCACTCTTGCTTGTTTTCAAATTTTACAAACACAACAGCTAAGCGAAATGGCAAGAACCAGACAGACTTCTCGAAAGCAGGTGACTAGACCCGAGCCAGCAGTTGAGATTCCACCGGTAGGCCCCATTAGCCGGATTGGTTGGCAGCTTTTGTTAGTTCGTTTTATTTATCAGTATGACCTGTGCAAGGTAGTGTATCGTAACAAACTTTCAAGCCGCCAACTTCGCTTCATATCGAAGTGTTACTGGTAGCATAATTACTATTTAATTCGGTTTGTAATAACTCTGATAATTTTAATGCTGTTTAATCAATGTGTGACGTTTCTGAGGCTCTAACCTGTGTGTGTGTGTGTGCGGTGTGAGTTATTGTGGGGTCGATGGCTGTTTTATTTATATTATGTGCAAGAACAGGTATGTTATTAATGGAAAATGGACCGTGAGCGCCTAGATCTCCGACCCCGGATCTGGGGGCGTCACAATAGAATCATGACTATCTTCTTCAAAGACAATACTTTTACTTATACCTTCCCTCCCAAATTCAATTTCCTCAAAAAATCTTGCATTATCAGTCTCAAAGAAGGATCTAGTAGTGGGATCATAAAATTTAAATTCGCGAGTACGCTCCGGATATCCAACAAAGTAGCAACTGACCGTCCTAGAGTCCAGTTTCTTTTCATTCGGCGTATATGGCCTTGCCTCAGCTGGACAACCCCAAACATGAAAGTTCTTAATGCTAGGCATTTTCTTAGTCCAAAGTTTGTAAGGGGTTTCGGCCACTGCTTTTGTTGGAACCCTATTAAGGATATAAATTGCAGTCTTTAGTGCATCTCCCCAAAGTGCCTCAGGTAAAGAAGAATGACTTATCATACTTCTCACCATATCTTTAAGAGTACGATTTTGCCTCTCAGCAACACTGTTCATATTTGGTTTTCCTGGCATGGTGTACTGAGGGAAAATTCCACACTCCTTTAGGAAGTTAGCAAAGGGTCCTGGACATTGCTCACCTGATCCATCATATCTTCTGTAGTATTCACCACCACGATCAGACCTGACAGCTAGTATTTTACTCTTCAACTGAAGCTCAACTTCAGCTTTATGTACTTTAAACACGTCCAAATCTTGGGACTTCTCATGTATCAAGTACATGTAACCATACCTTGAGTAATCATTTATGAATGAAATAAAATACCGTTGCCGTTCCATGAGGCCATAGGGAATGGTCCACAAATATCGGTATGAATTAGTTCTAAGACACTCGTTGCTCTATTGGCACATAACTTTCTAGAGTATGTTTGTTTTCCCTTAATGCATTCTATGCAAACCTGAAAATCACTTAAATCTAAGGGATCAAGAATTCTATCATCCACAAGCCTTTGAATTCTCTATTTAGAGATATGGCCTAAATGCTTGTGCCACAACATGGCAGAATTCTCAGTTAACTTACGTTTAGTTCCTCTTGCACTAGAGTGCAAAATCTCATTATTAAAAGTAACAGTATCAAGCATATACAGATTATCAATTAAAGAACCAGTGCCAACCAAATTTAAATTTAAAGAGAAACTAACTTTTTTTTAGCTAAATTTGTATATATATTAAAACCAAAAAGAATTAGGGATTAACCCTATGCCCATGGCAAGCCAAAGGAACAACGACAATAACAAACAAACCCACAAGCTAAATCGGAAGATTTAGACTGGAAGGCTAAAATAAAGACCAAAAAACAAAGCAATCAATCTGTTAACCACCGATTAAGACTATCCATTCGGTTGTGATTAGCAAACCAAGTTGAACTCGAGATCCTTGTTTTAATATCAACATGAATGCCATCAAGGAGTTGTCGAGGGTTGCAGCACCCTCCATCATGAACGCGGGTGTTTCTTTCTCGCCAAATGTGGTATATGAAGACCTGAGCTGCAAGCATTGCAACTGTACGATGATGTAAACTATTGGAGGCATACCAAATCTCAAGCAGGCGATTCCAAGAAGATGCTCGAGTAGAAAGATGTAGCCCAGTTGCTATGTTATTTAAAACCCACAAGCTATAGGGACAATGCAGAAACAGATGGATCGCATCCTCATCTCCACTGATACATAAATAGCATTGTTTACTCGTCGCAATATTCATGTTGAACAATCGCTGAAGAGTAGGCAATCTATCTAAGCATAGGAGCCATTCATAATGAGCATATCTGGATATATAGAGACGATGCCAAACGTGATTGTACCATGTCACTTCGACTCTTTTAAAACGAATTTCTTCCCATATGTGCCAAGTCTTGAGTTTTGATAATTTAATACCATTCCAGGAAATCGAATCAGGTTGATTTAAATTAAATTGAGGCAAGTTTGTAGAAGACATCAACCTGAGAAGAGTTGCATTGAAATGGTGAAAACTTCTATTTGGACTCGGCAGAATCCATGTACCTGTACTGATCAAAGCATTAACCGTAGCCCCTGGTTCAAGACCTGCCTATGTTATAATTAGATCATTCTTTGAAGTAGCTAAACATTCAGAATTCCACCAAGGTGTGAACGAAAGAGAGGTGTTTAACCCATTTCCTATTGAATAAGAGATCGACTGTAAATGTAAGAACCCCAAATTTTGGATATAATTAAAACTTTTTATTAAGTAAGGATAAAACGAGGAACAATGATTCCGACAACAAGGTCACCAGCTCTAATGAATGGTGGTTTCAAAGAACAATGACTGTAATGAATGGATATTGCTTTGGACAATGATCCTGGTGCATTGGTATATTGTCAGAATATAGTAATTCGATGGTTGAGGACCTAGATAAGAATAACCTACCATCCAGAAAGGAGCTAATGGATCCTTGGAGGGAAATGAGTACGTGCATAGTATTTCCCGTACGCGCATAGTATTTCCCGTACGTGCATAGTATTTCCCATACGTGCATAGTATTTCCCGTACGTGCATATTGTTTCCCGTACGTGCATAGTGTTTCCTGTACGTGCATAGTATTTTGGTGGATGAATAGTGATTTTGTAAGTTGGAAAACTTTTCACGCCACCCTATGTACGGAACGTGATATGGATGTTTCGAAGTCATATTAGTAATACGCGGAGGAAATAAGTGAATGCAGAGACGATCGGAATTCAGAAATTCCAAATTCTTTTCGGTATAATATTTGACCGGACAGTGGATTAAATATTATTATAATCCAAGAATTGAGATATTAACTTTGAGGATTTGATATTTTGGGATGTTATTATATTTGATTTAAGAATGAAGGTAGGAAACCACTGAGGAGTGGTTATGGCTACAATGTAATAATTGATATTTGGAAAGAATGAATGGAATTCGACTTTATTATTTCTATGTCTTAAAGAATGCTAAAGGGTAACAACATAGGTAAGAATAATCTATCTTCTAAGGGAATAAGATATGGAAATTTCAAGCAAGAGAATATTCTCATGTCATCCAGATCGGTAACGATTAATCCAGTAGTTCCGTAAAAAGGTTAAGGAACGATCGAAAGAGAATACGGACAATTATACAACCCTAAGAGAACAAGTAAAGAATACAGAATGAATAGTGTTGTGGTGGGAGTATATAATAATATGAGACGACACTATATAGAAGTATTCGGAACGGATTTCCGAGTTTGTATTAGTGATCCAGGGGGAAAATAAGTGTATGTAAAAGCTGTCGGATTCTGAAAAACCGCACTTTTATTTTCTCCGAGAGTTCCCTGGACACTGATAGCCTTAAGTATTTAACGAATGGATTTAAGGAATATAAATTGGAAAGTTAGAATGAAAGATGGAGAATGAAAGTATTAATATTAAAAAGGATTCCCGGTAAACCCTAATTAGAAATCCGTGAAATATTCCTACGAACGATCAATCGAAACGGGCAATAACCGGACACAGAAACAAGCAGAGGAAGCAAGAGTCTTGTGCAAGCTACTAGTATAAAATATCTAGTAACCAAACTAGAATCAAGGAACTAGCACCCTAGAGAATGCAACTAAGTACTTAGCAAGGCAACCATGTAGTTAGGCTAAAACCACCACATTTTCAACACTTGTCATGGTAATTCCTCATCCAACACCTCATCACTTTATTAAAGCAACCAAGGATGAGATATTATGCAAAACACTTCACTTTGTGCATTATTGCAAAAGCAACCAACAAAAATATCAAACTCTCTCCAAATGTTCATCCATTCGGCCCATTTGGAAATTCCAAATCCAAAATCCAACTTCCAACCATTTGTTGATCTTGAAACTTTTATGGTGAGTTCTATATTTCAAGAAACTAATCTCCTAGAAATTTCAAGTCCTAACTCTTTTGTTTCCATTTTCAAAAAAAATCATTAAAATGGAGGGTGAATAGTGTTTTCATGAAAACTAATCTTGATTTTTCTTGTTTCATGGTTGATATAGCAAGCTTAAGCACTCCTGAGGATCATGCAAAGCTTAGTGAGGCCAGTAAACACTCTAAGGAAGGTATAAAACTTGAAAACCCTTGGTGTCCTTTTAAGATCTTATGAGTTTTATGGATGATTTAGTGATTAGTATGTTATGTTATGCTTAGATCCATGATTAGTAGTTGTTATGGTTGTGATTTGGTTTATGAACCATGTAATGGTTAAGATGAGTTGTTGTTAGACTAGTCATGATGTTTATCATGTGTTTGGGTGGTTGATTTGATCTTGGTAAGATTGTGATAAAGTGTAAAAACTTTGGAAAACGCGTAAACATAGCCGTTATAATGCCCGATTTTGCAATACCATGTTTTGTATGCCATTTTCCATGTCGAACCCCTACTGTCCAGAGACCTTATCTGCCATGATAGGATAGGTAATGTTCTAAGCTTTGTTTGGATATAAAGATCACGTGAAACGGACTTACGGTTTAGGATTTATGACCAAATTACTAAAAGTAGTTCGAATCCGTAAACGAAAGTTCGTAACTGTAATTGAACCCTCGTAAACTATGTAACGTCATGGCGAATCTTGGAAAATAAATACTAGAGGTAAAAAGGAAGGCTTGAAAGAAAACCGTATGTCAAAAGGATCATTTTTCGATTTATTAAAAATGTTCGAGTCGAGGTTAAACGCGAACGAACCCCTAAAAGATGACTCTTTTATAACTTCGGTAAAACACTTAGAAAACGGGCGATAAAACTCGGAGTATAATATTGGTTCGTAACGATCAACCTTAGAACTCATATGACTTAAGTATGTCCCAAGTATAAGTGCAGTGACATGTCGTATTAACGAACGAATGTCGGGTCGGATCAGTGAGAATAAGTAATCCACTAAAAGGGGTATAACGAGATAACTTGAGAACGTGTTTCGATTTAAGAATAACTTAACTTTTAATATGTTAAGTGATTAATCCCGAATGCCTTGGCTATTTATAGATCACCAAGCTGAACCGGGACCCGCTACCACTACCCCTTACCGTACTCGACTATCAGGCAAGTTTCAATTCCCTTCTTTTAGGCTGTTGTTGTGATTGAATAAATATATATATATATGATTGCTGATATACATATGCCATTGCATGCATGCCTACTTTCAAGTTGAATTGATATACTTGTTCCCTGAATGTTATTGTTGGCTTATAAGCTAGATAGCTATCGTATCAGTTATAAGCCGGATTATTGTAAGACCCTCATAGAAGGGCGTATACATCTTATTCATCAAATATAGACCGGGAGTCAATATTCCTTGATATATCGAGATTACCTCGGAGGAAAATATTTAAGTAAATATTTTCTATTATTTGGGCGACGAATATTATTTGAATATTCGTTCGAGCTTATTTATTTAATGATCCTTACTTCAATTAATTATTTGAACGTAATCATTCGACGAATAATATTTGTCAATATTCATTCAGAGTCGAATTGATTATCGATTATTATTTCGAATATTCTTCTAAAGATGAGACTACTAAATGAATATTATTTGGATATTCTTTTAGAATATTATTTTATTAAATGAATATTCAAATAAATATTACGTTTGAATATTCATTTAAGATATTGAATACTTGATGAATATTATTTTAATATTCATCTGAAGCTTGATTTAATTATCGAATATTATCTCGAATATTCCTTAAGGCTTGGATTACTAAATGAATATTACTTGATATTCATTTAGGATATTATTCATTAAATGAATATTATTTTTGAATATTCATTTAAATTCCTAATTAATTATGAATATTACCTTAAATATTCTTTTCAGGTCTTATTAATTAATGAATATTGTTTTGAGTACTCATTTAAATATTTATTTATTCAATAAATATTCTCCTGATATTTCTTCAGGGATTATTTTGAGAAATACTCTGATTAAAGATATTCTTTCATATTCCCAATTATTCTTTAAATATTTTAACTCAATAAATATTCTCTGAATATTTATTCCATACTTAGTATAACCCCGATAAGGTTTATCTTCTTCGATTATTACAGAAAATATTTCGGAGTCATATTATTATTAATCTTATATCAAGAAAGGTTCTCAGACATCATTCTTCTTTGAGTCTATCTCCTTAATAATAAGGGAACCTTACTTGGAAAAATGTTATTTATCTTGTCGACTTCCCGGTCATAAAGTATTCCCTTCACCCGCAACTCGGGTGCTGTTGACTTATTAAGTCGTTGCTTACCTTCTCATCTTTCGAGGGGTAAGATTACTGGAACAAGTTGATATCCGTCACCAAGTAATAGCTTGAGAGTTATTGGTAAATTTTCCTTTCCAACTAGATACGACTACTTTGTGGAGTCTTATCAACAAGTATTATACTTGGGGAAAGGGGGACGAACGTTACATTCAGAATCATGAATTCTATTTGAACTAGGAGTCGTGTAAGAGGCCGAGTAGCGCCGGTCCATCCCCTTTGGCCCAACCGTTGGCCGGGGAGAGCTAGTAAGGCGGTATACAAGTAAAGCCGTCAGTTCTTCCTTCTACCGGTAGTAAATCTAAATTGAGCTGTACGATCTCGACTGATCATCAAGATTGGAACAGCGGGCGCGGTGAATACTCCATCATTGGTTCATCATCCAAATTTATTTATTTCCTGCAACATGATTACTGTTGGCAGAGTTGGAAAAGGGTCATAACTGGAATTGCAACCTTTTCTTGCAAGTTCCTCTTCTTAATAACAATAAGAATATCTTGCTTACTTTGATGTAGCAGATATTTCTACAAATAATTACTTTAAGTTACCTTGTAACTTCATCGTTCATATTATACTGGCATCATTTCCGTAAATGCATGGCATATGGTTTGAAAGATACTTTTGAACTGTTATACATTATCGTTCAGTTATATATTATTGTTGGTGGGCTATTGCTCACCCTTGCTTTATTATTATATCACAACAACAGCTAGACCAGATGACTCGCACAAGGCGCACTCGACGCGGGCGAGGACGATGAGACTACCAGAGCTGAAGAAGAAGCTATTGGTAGGGTATATTTATTCTTTCAGTACCAAGAATAGGGTCTAGTATGACTTATGTAAATGGATGGCAAAGAGTATGTATTATATTGAAATTCTTTTGGATTGTAAGAACTCATAATGTGATTAATAAAAATTTGATTGTTACTCTGATTTCATCTCTGGGACTATAACGGGTGTGTTTTATATTGTTGTGTTGGGTTATAGAGACGTAATTTATTTTATGTTAAGGAAAGTTCAATTGTTGTGGACAGACTTGGAAACCGTAACCACCGGATCCCGGACCCCGGATCTGGGGGTGTTACAGAAGTGGTATCAGAGCGTACGTTATAAACCCCAGAGATGAGGTGACGTTAAAACAATAAATTCAATAAGATAATAAGAACTCTTGCCAAGTTCATAGTCGGACTACTTAATGTAGTGATGACATATAAAACCCTTATGGGAACTCGTAAGTATAATGATAGTAACTTAGCCCGATATCGTATCGACGAGTAAAGCGACTGACCTTGAGGCATACGAGCAACAGCGCGATGATGCTTTATATGCTGAAGATCAGCGGGTAATTCGATGGAGTACCCTACTGGAGACCCGGAAGAGGTTCCAGCGGATAAGGAAAATCCTGTTAGGATAAGGAGCTTACCCATGGGTAATGAGGGTCGCAGCCAGAATGACTGTGATGATTAAGATATGGTGCTCAGAAAAGTGAGTATAAAGAACCGAGATATTATTAAGAGATCTGATGATGCATGTTGAATTCATAGCCGGACTACCAGATGTAGTACCAGCAAGAAAGAAGGATTGGAAGAATTACTTGAGATCTTATACGGAAGAAGATGAGAATCCTTAGAGATTTTCATCTTAACAAAGAAAGAGCTAGAGGGATGTATAATTATCAAAGACATCGATTTAGGGCGAGGAGCAGAGTCCCTAGGAATAGTTGAGAAGGAGGCAGTAAGTGCCATATCATTTGATAAATGAATAAGTATGAATATTGTCAGTAATAATTCGCCATGAGAAGGCAGATGTCATAGGTTGTAATTTATGGAACCAAAGTGAGGTTAATGAGGTGGTTTTATTCAGGGAAATGTTCATGAATGAATCAGTATAAAGTAAAGACATTGGGAAGTGACAGCATGATTGGGTAAAATTATATAAGGAAGTAGTAAGCAAGACAATGATCTCAGAACTTACCGGAATATAAGACCCGTGAGTCAAGATGAACTCGTAATGAGACTACTGCCAGAGACTGAGTATAGAGTTAATTCAACTCAGTTAAATGATGAACCAGAAACGTTAGATGCATGTGATTCAGAGGAATATTAAATTCCTTCTTCTCTTTGAATGGATTATAGTAGTACCTTAAGTTTATTCCGATGCGGAATTATAATAGATCAAGTAATACGATCAGCAGTTAAAGAGAAATATGTGAGAAAATCTTCCTGGAGCAAAAAGGTGAAATTGGTAATGACCAAGAGCTGGCATTGCTTAATGGAAAAAGGAGACTTTGTGCTTCCAATGACGCTTCGCATAAAGGGTTAGGTAGACCGACATTTGGTAGTATTGAATATCAGGACGTTGTGACAGGTTTCAGTTTGAAATTATTGATTCCCTTCTAAGGGATGGATATAATTGATTCCTCGCCAGTGGGTAAACTTCCAATCCGATGATGATTATTTCGTTAACTATGACTGCTTATGATTCCACCTGCTTGGAGGTTCATAGAACTATTCTTCGGGTTTCGAAACTGGTCTCCTTAATGTTACCAGTAGGTGGGTAGATTGATCAAAATTTCCCTGAGTCTGGAAAGGAATTCGGTGAATTTTGGCAAACCTTTTCTTTCTGATTATCAGAGAATGTCATGGAAGAGAGTAGAAACTGGAGCAAACCCTGTGATTTGGGTAAAGATGCTGTAAAATGGGTTAGTAAACGGACCCTGAGCATTACAATCGACGGTAGTGATAAAATGATGAAGTGAGATTGGACGAAAACGGGAAATGTAAGTAAGAAACCAGCCGGACTGAGGAATTCCAGGATTGACTTAAATGAAAAGGCTGTTATGCCAGGAATGGTAAGCTTGTGTGGCACGCAGGATTGATAAGAATAGTTGAAAAGATAAAAGTGGAGGAAAGGTGACCGGAGACGGTGCCGAGTAGCTGATTAAGACTTATATGGAGTAAAGTTTTGGAAAGGTAGAAAGGTATCAAAGAAGAAGGCACTATGCCGGCAATTGCTAGAAAAGTAATGCTATTAGCCAACCCCTAAAATCATATATTTTTATGTGTGGCCAGTTGAGGCCAAGTCACAACGGATTATAAAGTGACTAGACCAGCAATGAAAAGACAAAGCAGGGTTGCTTCTAAGAAAGCACCGACTGCAAGGGCTTCTGATATAAAGGAAGCATTAATGAGATCGTTTGAATCTTCTGCCGAACAACCCATGTTTTGATTGGGAATTCACTAGACCTTTTTGGGATGGGGTCACCCGTACTAAAGTGACTCATGTGTATATGGTTGTCCAAGATTTCGAGTAAAATGGAAGTATAGTGACTTGAGATGTATGATGTTAGGGTATCATGAATACCATGAATATATTATGACGGAGGAAAGTAAACAATGAAGGTATATGAAGAGGGTGGCATTAAACCACCGATCGATTATCAAATGTGAATGATTGAAAGGAGACCTTTATTAAGGATACATGATCTGATTGCCAATTATAAGATACAAGAATTCCTTGGCAGTTGAATTACGGATAGGATATCCATAAATTAAGACAAACCCTGGGGAATGCACAAGGGGTGGCATTAACCCTAATAACGACATTATGACTTCAGATGATATGAGCTGGACTTGCTAAGGCAACAATGACCGGTAAGGATTATTAAAAAGAGTCCTGGAAAGAACATAGATAGAGTTATTAGAGTATTGATCAATGACATTTTGATATACCCGGTACCCAGAAAATACCGGAGGAATGATAAGGATGGCCTATGAAACCTTACAAGGAAAAAGGTAATATTCCGAACTTCAAAAATGGAAGTTTGGTAAAGAATGTATGACATCGTAACAATAATGCCAGATGAGGCATGTATGAAACCCTGAGGAAGTATGGGTTGAACCTATAAAGGTTGAGATTACCCTAAGATAAAGAAAGAACTAAGAAAAGAAGTATCCTAAGTAGGATTGGGAATAAACGTGATAAAGTTCCCACGGGTAGTGGAAGCAATGACTTATGGAAATGACTGATAGTTATATTTTCTCCTTCAGCAGAGCTTAAGGGAGAATGCTTTAACCCAACAGTGATGGGAATGAGGTAGAAATGTTTGAATTGGAATATATCCAGAGAACAAGGGTTACCAGAAATTATTATTATCAGGAAAGGCCAATGAGGTGGTCAACAGTCTAAGTATAAAGGAAAAATTATAAATGTTCATACCGAAGAAACAAAATGATATTTGGAAAGACCTTGAAGGTCATATTGGAGTGGAGGAAGTTACATTCCTTTTGATGATTGTGCAAGAATCGAAGGTAATAATAGTTTAAGTAAAGATTCGATTCCTGATGGAGTCTTAAGCATATTACGTAGGTTCCGTTTTGAGGCAAACCAGGACCATGGTACAAAATTGATGAAGTAAACCGTTAAGTTTCCAGTCTTTTCTGGAAGATGCATAAGTGATAGTTTCATCAACCGGACCTAGCTGCGATGCTTGAAACTCTTCTGCAATTCTATCTGCTTCATGTTATATCTACATCAAGTTCAGGAAGTGTTCCTTATGGATAAGGAATAATGATTACTTTGTCTCCCTAAGGGATTTGAAACCCGTAGGGTTAACTATTAACGCACTACGTAAACAACAAGCGATGGTGATTCTTCTAAGAAAGGAGATGACAACGTAAAGATAAAGAAAGTGCTGCTATTGATAAGCTAAATGGCATGTTGATGAATGACAAGCAAGTTTGTGTTAGTGTACTTCTGCACAAACAAGATAGAGAATATGAGGTTGATAATTCGTGATGCTAAACGTATTCCCGTAGAAAGAATTAATGAGACTTGGAGGGAAGGGCGGTTGAGCCCGAGACTTATTGGGCCACCTGAGAGTTTATAAGTGTTCGGACGGCGGTATTCGAGCCAGCCTTACCCCCAAAACTTATAGCACGGTCATAACGGGTTTTCATGTGGCCAGGCTACGCCAGTAAAATGCAGATGTCAACAGATGATAGGAGTACGAGCATGTAGATATACGACCTGGTCTGACTTACGAAAGACAACCTGTGGAAAACCACGGATAGAAAAGAACAAATGATGAGAAACAAGGTTGGCAGAAGTAGATTATATGACTCTAAGTTAAAGGGATCGGGCCAGATTCATTTCGGAAAGTTTAAATTGGAATAACGTGATGATTATAGAATAAATGTGACGGAATACCGATAAAGAGGTACCAAGTGCAAAAAGGTGTCTCAATAAAGAGGTGAAGGTGAAAGTAAATAATAGAAACGAGTAAGAATCAGATAATAAGAAGGATGTGATTGATAAAGAAAAGACTGGGAAGCAACTATGGAACGAGAAGCAAGGAATGTTATGAATGGGTTTTCTAATGAATTCTCAGGATGACAACCTGATAGTGTCAATATTATAGCATGAAAAAGCTAGTAACATGATTTGGGATGTCAGTAATAATGATGTCAAGTGAGAAATCTAAGATTTAACCTGAAAGGTTGAAGGATTTCCCGAATGTGAGTATCGCTAAGATTGAACAGGAGTATTTGTCCATAGAATAATGGACAAAGCAGCAAGATATGTTGACACGTGAGATTGCGATCAAATAGTATTGGATATAATTATGATTAATTTCTTCTTTGATAAACCTCTATAGTTCAGAGGTAAATTCTGAGTATGATATTCTACAATCATGAAAGCTTTCTATAATCCTTTAGAACTATTTTCTCTTCTTCTCTCTTATTCATCTTCTTTATGAATTGAGAAGAACAACCCTTTTAGGAGGGGAGGTACTGATACGTGACTATCTGTCTATGTGATAGAAGTCTAAGTGGAATGCCATGACTTGTTTAATTGCTTGTCAAGTACTAAAGGTTGGCCCCCTTCTGTACTAACTATGCAATATAACAAATGTTCAATTGATCATAGTGATCTCTCAATAAATCTTCCCACTTCTCTATATTGATCGAGATTGCGAAGATTAAAGCGATCAGGAAATGCACAGTACGAGCGAGGTTACCTCCGAATTCGTAGGGTGATAGTGATACCAATGTTACTGCAGGTATCAATAAGGATAAGACTGAGTAAGAGTATAACCCGTATAGTGAGTTGTACGAAAGGTAGCAACGTTGATGGAAAAAGGATACAGTATGAATTGTAGCACTAGAAGATGTGCTGAGGAAGGGTAGAACGACTAATAATTGACCGGGAAGCTAAAGAGTGAACGACAGGCAAACGACTCTTTGCTTCCTACCTGATTCCGGGACGGAATCCTTTTAAGGAGGGGAGACTGTAAGAACCCCAAATTTTGGATATAATTAAAACTTTTTATTAAGTAAGGATAAAACGAGGAACAATGATTCCGACAACAAGGTCACCAGCTCTAATGAATGGTGGTTTCAAAGAACAATGACTGTAATGAATGGATATTGCTTTGGACAATGATCCTGGTGCATTGGTATATTGTCAGAATATAGTAATTCGATGGTTGAGGACCTAGATAAGAATAACCTACCATCCAGAAAGGAGCTAATGGATCCTTGGAGGGAAATGAGTACGTGCATAGTATTTCCCGTACGCGCATAGTATTTCCCGTACGTGCATAGTATTTCCCATACGTGCATAGTATTTCCCGTACGTGCATATTGTTTCCCGTACGTGCATAGTGTTTCCTGTACGTGCATAGTATTTTGGTGGATGAATAGTGATTTTGTAAGTTGGAAAACTTTTCACGCCACCCTATGTACGGAACGTGATATGGATGTTTCGAAGTCATATTAGTAATACGCGGAGGAAATAAGTGAATGCAGAGACGATCGGAATTCAGAAATTCCAAATTCTTTTCGGTATAATATTTTACCGGACAGTGGATTAAATATTATTATAATCCAAGAATTGAGATATTAACTTTGAGGATTTGATATTTTGGGATGTTATTATATTTGATTTAAGAATGAAGGTAGGAAACCACTGAGGAGTGGTTATGGCTACAATGTAATAATTGATATTTGGAAAGAATGAATGGAATTCGACTTTATTATTTCTATGTCTTAAAGAATGCTAAAGGGTAACAACATAGGTAAGAATAATCTATCTTCTAAGGGAATAAGATATGGCAATTTCAAGCAAGAGAATATTCTCATGTCATCCAGATCGGTAACGATTAATCCAGTAGTTCCGTAAAAAGGTTAAGGAACGATCGAAAGAGAATACGGACAATTATACAACCCTAAGAGAACAAGTAAAGAATACAGAATGAATAGTGTTGTGGTGGGAGTATATAATAATATGAGACGACACTATATAGAAGTATTCGGAACGGATTTCCGAGTTCGTATTAGTGATCCAGGGGGAAAATAAGTGTATGTAAAAGCTGTCGGATTCTGAAAAACCGCACTTTTATTTTCTCCGAGAGTTCCCTGGACACTGATAGCCTTAAGTATTTAACGAATGGATTTAAGGAATATAAATTGGAAAGTTAGAATGAAAGATGGAGAATGAAAGTATTAATATTAAAAAGGATTCCCGGTAAACCCTAATTAGAAATCCGTGAAATATTCCTACGAACGATCAATCGAAACGGGCAATAACCGGACACAGAAACAAGCAGAGGAAGCAAGAGTCTTGTGCAAGCTACTAGTATAAAATATCTAGTAACCAAACTAGAATCAAGGAACTAGCACCCTAGAGAATGCAACTAAGTACTTAGCAAGGCAACCATGTAGTTAGGCTAAAACCACCACATTTTCAACACTTGTCATGGTAATTCCTCATCCAACACCTCATCACTTTATTAAAGCAACCAAGGATGAGATATTATGCAAAACACTTCACTTTGTGCATTATTGCAAAAGCAACCAACAAAAATATCAAACTCTCTCCAAATGTTCATCCATTCGGCCCATTTGGAAATTCCAAATCCAAAATCCAACTTCCAACCATTTGTTGATCTTGAAACTTTTATGGTGAGTTCTATATTTCAAGAAACTAATCTCCTAGAAATTTCAAATCCTAACTCTTTTGTTTCCATTTTCAAAAAAAATCATTAAAATGGAGGGTGAATAGTGTTTTCATGAAAACTAATCTTGATTTTTCTTGTTTCATGGTTGATATAGCAAGCTTAAGCACTCCTGAGGATCATGCAAAGCTTAGTGAGGCCAGTAAACACTCTAAGGAAGGTATAAAACTTGAAAACCCTTGGTGTCCTTTTAAGATCTTATGAGTTTTATGGATGATTTAGTGATTAGTATGTTATGTTATGCTTAGATCCATGATTAGTAGTTGTTATGGTTGTGATTTGGTTTATGAACCATGTAATGGTTAAGATGAGTTGTTGTTAGACTAGTCATGATGTTTATCATGTGTTTGGGTGGTTGATTTGATCTTGGTAAGATTGTGATAAAGTGTAAAAACTTTGGAAAACGCGTAAACATAGCCGTTATAATGCCCGATTTTGCAATACCATGTTTTGTATGCCATTTTCCATGTCGAACCCCTACTGTCCAGAGACCTTATCTGCCATGATAGGATAGGTAATGTTCTAAGCTTTGTTTGGATATAAAGATCACGTGAAACGGACTTACGGTTTAGGATTTATGACCAAATTACTAAAAGTAGTTCGAATCCGTAAACGAAAGTTCGTAACTGTAATTGAACCCTCGTAAACTATGTAACGTCATGGCGAATCTTGGAAAATAAATACTAGAGGTAAAAAGGAAGGCTTGAAAGAAAACCGTATGTCAAAAGGATCATTTTTCGATTTATTAAAAATGTTCGAGTCGAGGTTAAACGCGAACGAACCCCTAAAAGACGACTCTTTTATAACTTCGGTAAAACACTTAGAAAACGGGCGATAAAACTCGGAGTATAATATTGGTTCGTAACGATCAACCTTAGAACTCATATGACTTAAGTATGTCCCAAGTATAAGTGCAGTGACATGTCGTATTAACGAACGAATGTCGGGTCGGATCAGTGAGAATAAGTAATCCACTAAAAGGGGTATAACGAGATAACTTGAGAACGTGTTTCGATTTAAGAATAACTTAACTTTTAATATGTTAAGTGATTAATCCCGAATGCCTTGGCTATTTATAGATCACCAAGCTGAACCGGGACCCGCTACCACTACCCCTTACCGTACTCGACTATCAGGCAAGTTTCAATTCCCTTCTTTTAGGCTGTTGTTGTGATTGAATAAATATATATATATATGATTGCTGATATACATATGCCATTGCATGCATGCCTACTTTCAAGTTGAATTGATATACTTGTTCCCTGAATGTTATTGTTGGCTTATAAGCTAGATAGCTATCGTATCAGTTATAAGCCGGATTATTGTAAGACCCTCATAGAAGGGCGTATACATCTTATTCATCAAATATAGACCGGGAGTCAATATTCCTTGATATATCGAGATTACCTCGGAGGAAAATATTTAAGTAAATATTTTCTATTATTTGGGCGACGAATATTATTTGAATATTCGTTCGAGCTTATTTATTTAATGATCCTTACTTCAATTAATTATTTGAACGTAATCATTCGACGAATAATATTTGTCAATATTCATTCAGAGTCGAATTGATTATCGATTATTATTTCGAATATTCTTCTAAAGATGAGACTACTAAATGAATATTATTTGGATATTCTTTTAGAATATTATTTTATTAAATAAATATTACGTTTGAATATTCATTTAAGATATTGAATACTTGATGAATATTATTTTAATATTCATCTGAAGCTTGATTTAATTATCGAATATTATCTCGAATATTCCTTAAGGCTTGGATTACTAAATGAATATTACTTGATATTCATTTAGGATATTATTCATTAAATGAATATTATTTTTGAATATTCATTTAAATTCCTAATTAATTATGAATATTACCTTAAATATTCTTTTCAGGTCTTATTAATTAATGAATATTGTTTTGAGTACTCATTTAAATATTTATTTATTCAATAAATATTCTCCTGATATTTCTTCAGGGATTATTTTGAGAAATACTCTGATTAAAGATATTCTTTCATATTCCCAATTATTCTTTAAATATTTTAACTCAATAAATATTCTCTGAATATTTATTCCATACTTAGTATAACCCCGATAAGGTTTATCTTCTTCGATTATTACAGAAAATATTTCGGAGTCATATTATTATTAATCTTATATCAAGAAAGGTTCTCAGACATCATTCTTCTTTGAGTCTATCTCCTTAATAATAAGGGAACCTTACTTGGAAAAATGTTATTTATCTTGTCGACTTCCCGGTCATAAAGTATTCCCTTCACCCGCAACTCGGGTGCTGTTGACTTATTAAGTCGTTGCTTACCTTCTCATCTTTCGAGGGGTAAGATTACTGGAACAAGTTGATATCCGTCACCAAGTAATAGCTTGGGAGTTATTGGTAAATTTTCCTTTCCAACTAGATACGACTACTTTGTGGAGTCTTATCAACAAGTATTATACTTGGGGAAAGGGGGACGAACGTTACATTCAGAATCATGAATTCTATTTGAACTAGGAGTCGTGTAAGAGGCCGAGTAGCGCCGGTCCATCCCCTTTGGCCCAACCGTTGGCCGGGGAGAGCTAGTAAGGCGGTATACAAGTAAAGCCGTCAGTTCTTCCTTCTACCGGTAGTAAATCTAAATTGAGCTGTACGATCTCGACTGATCATCAAGATTAGAACAGCGGGCGCGGTGAATACTCCATCATTGGTTCATCATCCAAATTTATTTATTTCCTGCAACATGATTACTGTTGGCAGAGTTGGAAAAGGGTCATAACTGGAATTGCAACCTTTTCTTGCAAGTTCCTCTTCTTAATAACAATAAGAATATCTTGCTTACTTTGATGTAGCAGATATTTCTACAAATAATTACTTTAAGTTACCTTGTAACTTCATCGTTCATATTATACTGGCATCATTTCCGTAAATGCATGGCATATGGTTTGAAAGATACTTTTGAACTGTTATACATTATCGTTCAGTTATATATTATTGTTGGTGGGCTATTGCTCACCCTTGCTTTATTATTATATCACAACAACAGCTAGACCAGATGACTCGCACAAGGCGCACTCGACGCGGGCGAGGACGATGAGACTACCAGAGCTGAAGAAGAAGCTATTGGTAGGGTATATTTATTCTTTCAGTACCAAGAATAGGGTCTAGTATGACTTATGTAAATGGATGGCAAAGAGTATGTATTATATTGAAATTCTTTTGGATTGTAAGAACTCATAATGTGATTAATAAAAATTTGATTGTTACTCTGATTTCATCTCTGGGACTATAACGGGTGTGTTTTATATTGTTGTGTTGGGTTATAGAGACGTAATTTATTTTATGTTAAGGAAAGTTCAATTGTTGTGGACAGACTTGGAAACCGTAACCACCGGATCCCGGACCCCGGATCTGGGGGTGTTACAGTAAAGCCACCTCTCTCAATTTCAGAACTTGACGCCAAATCCACGAACAGTCTTGTGGAATATTTAAGGTCCAGAAGTGCTTTCGTTTGAGAACTGTGGTATTCACCCACATAGGCCAAAGAGAGTTGTAACAGTTTATCACCTTGTACAAGTGAAATAAAATCTAGGCTCTATTCCAATCCTTCGGATTTTTAAACCCAAGGCCGCCTTCTTTACGAGGAAGACAGACAAGATCCCATTTAACCTTTTCTCCCCCTCTTTTCATGATGTTTCCTTGCCACAGAAAACGAGTTAAGATAGATTGAATTTTCTGGTGAACTTTTCCCGGAAGAATGAAGTGATTTGACCAATAAGCTTGAATGGAGAACAGCACCGAGTTGATAAGCTGAGCACGCCCTGCAAGGGACAGGAATGAATTGGTCCAAACATAAATCCTGGCGGTTATTTTCTCAATTAAAGGAATACAATCATTGACTGTAAGCTTGGTAGAAATAAGAGGAACTCCTAGAAACCGGACTGGGAGATCACCATGAGGAATATTATAAGTAGCATCAAGCCAATCAGTAACACCTTGATCACAGTTACAGAAGAAAACAGAACTCTTGTCAGAATTAGGACGAAGACCACTAATAGCTGAAAAACTGTCCAGGGAATCCATGAGGTATTGGATAGAATTTGTCTCCATTAGCAAAGAGAAGAACATCATCGGCAGAGAACAAGTGATTGAGTTTCATATCTTTACACTTGGAGTGATATTTGAAATTGCTTGGAGTGTTATGAAGAATACACGACAGAACATTCATAGCAATAGCAAATAAATAAGGGGACATAGGGTCCCCTTGCCTCAAACCTTTTTCACCTCTAAAGTACCCTTTTAACTCTCCATTGACTTTCACCGAGTACATTGGAGTTGTGATGCAAGCACGAATCCAACTAACAAATTGCTGAGGAAATCGCATTTGAACTAAGACATTAATCAAGAAATCCCAACTTAATGAGTCAAATGCCTTATGCAGATCAATTTTTAGCCCACATTTAGCAATGCCAGAACCCCTATTGTATCCTCTGAAGAGTTCTTGAGCCAGAAGAATATTATCAGATATATACCTTCCTTTGATAAAAGCTGATTGAGAAATGTTTATAAGCCCAGGAAGCACCAACTTTAAACGAGCAGCAATGATCTTAGCAATGCATTTGTATGCTACAGAACATAAGGAAATAGGCCTGAACTCCCTCATAGATGTTGGAGTTGGAACTTTAGGGACTAAAGTAATACCTGTAGAGTTGATTCCTTGATGCATATTGGAAGAGGCAAAAAAATGAAAGACTGCTTCATAAAATTCCTTACCAGCTATATCCCAAGATGATAAAAAGAATTCCACTGTAAATCCATCTGGCCCTGGAGATTTATTCCTTTTCATTGTTTTCAGGGTAGCAAAGATAGTTTCATCAGAAATTCCATCTTCAAGATGGGATGCTTGGATTTGTGAAATTTGTGGAATATTTAAGCTCGAGAGATCAAAATTCAATGTCGAAGAATGTGTGCCAATAGAATTCTTGAAAAAAGCAATTGCTACATCAGCTACTTGAGAATGACCAAAGACAATGTTCCCTTGAGCACTTTCAATTGCCAGGATTTTGGAATGACTCCAATTCGCTCGCACCTGATTAAAAAAGAAACCGTTGTTACGATCACCTAACGATAGCCATTTTATACGGGATTTCTGGTGAAGTAATGATTCCTCCTGCGTGAGGGTATCCTCTAGCTTCTTTTTAGCATCAGTTTCTGAGTTCCTGATTGTACCATTTGTTGGATTGCGTTCCACCTGCTCCTGAATGTTGTAAAGATTCTGTCTTGCAATTTCTACATTCGAGTGAACGTTACCATTACGCTTATTGAAAGCTATCAGAGCTTGTTTAACTTGTTTGAGTTTCCTGCAAAGAATTCCCATTGGGTCACCATACCATTTTTCTTTCCAAGCTTCTTTAATAGTGTCATGATAACCTTCAATTTTTCTTATAAAAGAATAATACTGAAATGGTTTCCGACATTGTGTGATTTGCATCGGTGTAGTTACAAGGATAGGACAATGATCCATAAGCCCTTTATGGTGAACAATAGTAATACTTTCAACAAAATTATTAAACCAAGCTTGGTTCCCCAGTGCCCGATCTAACCTTTTCTGAATAAACTCTACTGACCTGTTGTTAGCCCAGGTGAACTGCGGTCCAACTGTTCTCGTGTGCCCCAGCTTAGCATTGAAAATACAGTCTTTAAAATTCTGCATATCTAGGGTCCAATGCTCTCTACCTCCAATCACCTCTGAGAGACTAGTAATACAATTGAAGTCTCTTAAAACACACCAGGGGTTAGTGATTAGCTTGCTAAGGCTGACTAGATCATCCCATTAAATCATACGTTGTTGAGGAGTGTACAATGCATAGACAAATGTAACACAAAAATGAACTTGCTTTTCAATGTGAGTGATAAAACAAGTTATTTCTTGGGCAAATTTCGAATGCACAGTGAGATGCCAGATATTAGTATCCCACCCGACCCAAATTCTTCCGTTATAATGAGACTCATAATTAAAGAGCCAGGACCAAGAGCTGTTAATCCTTTTTGAAATACGAACAAAGTTGCCTACTTTCACTCTAGTTTCAATGTAGCCTATAAGAGAAAGGTTATTCTTAGAAATGAAGTGTTTGAGTTCCTTTTGATGAGATTTTTTGTTGAGCCCTCTAACATTCCATGAAGCAAAGTTCATTATAAACGTTTAAGGATGGTTGTTTTACCCGCCAACCTAGGGGATCTTCTATGAGTTACTAGAGAGTCACCTTCAATAGCACTATGTTTTGGTTTCCATCCCTGATTTTTCCTCTTTTTTGCTGGAGATTTTGAACTTGCATTCTGAAATAATGAGTTCCCCTGTTCCAGGTTAGTGCCATTTGTAATTCTAAGAATTTCTCCTTCCTCAATTTCTGCGAGAGTGAGGAAGGTATTAGTAAGAACAAGCGGTTGTTGCTCTGTAAACTCTTCTTTTCCTGCTACCATTGTATTTTGGGGCAACTCATGGTCCATTTCACTAGATTGTGAGTTGTCATGGTCAAGCAAAGTTCCCTCCTCAGAGTCTAAATTATTATCTGCATCTCTATACTCCTGTTGTGCATTAAGAAGAATCTCATCATCATCTAACACAACCGGGCATCCAAGAAACCTGCCAATATTGTATGGCACAAGGTCCATGTTTGAGATATAGTTTTCACGATCCTCATTCTCATCAGTGTTACTAACTTCTGGATTAGGTTGCTCTGTATGTTCATTCGCACTAGGTCCTGTTTGGTCTTGCTTTCTTTTTTGTTTTCCATTCACATTCTTTTGGTGAACTGGTCGTTTCACAGCTTCCGGATTATTGCTACAACGTGATAACGAATGACCAAATGCCTTACAAATATTACAAGAATATTGAATCTCAATTCTTTCTTTTTCCTCTATGACAAATCTGTTAACCACTTTAATCCAAACATGGTTAGGTCTTGGGCTTGTGTACTGCAAATCCACCTGAATATTCGCATATTTTAATGGTTCAAAACGGGATGTTGCTGCATCAAATTTTAGGGGGGAACCCACAGCCTTAACTATGACACTGAGACCTTCTCTTGACCATAAGAGTGAGGGACATCTACTAGACGTATCCAGACAGGAACTCTATCAATAACATTCCTTTTAAATGTAGATCCTTCCATCCAAGGAATGAGGTACATTGTTTTCCCCCCAAGTTGTATCGATCGGAGATTCAAGATATTATCCTTTTCTTCAACCTTATTAAAGCAGAATGTGAAGTATCCCTTCGAGCTATAATAAACTCGAGTAAGCCCCATGTTACTCCATAATTTCAATGCTTGCTCTTTGACAAACTTGAAAGATTGACTTCCACCGATAAAGTGCCCAATTAAGCTAGCTTTCCAACGTTTTTGAGCATTCAGAAGAAATTCTCTAGGAGGAAAAATATTAGCAGATCCATCTTCATTGTAAGTGACTTCAATATGTGGAATTTGATTACCAGTTTGAGTACCAGTTTGCTTTGGTGTTGAGACCAAAGAGCTCCAAGTAACTATCTTTTTTCCTTGATCCGGACAAACTGTATTATCATTGCTAGGATTAGAAGGTTTTATACCTGGTACGTTTTGTGTGCCTTCCATGTGTAAACCAGAGGTAATTTCTACTGGAGATTGAACTTTGCTAGGCGTTGTGCCATAGCTAGCTTTCGACGAGGCTTCTTCAGCTGGGCCTGTTGCATTCAGCTCGGATCCATCATTTAAAATCAATTGTATCCGTTCTTGCACTCTACGCTGAGTTCTTGGAGATAATGGTTCACCCATTACTTCCTCTGTATTAATAGACCTTTCTAGTTGTGGCAATGGAGCACCGTAGTTATTACCTATAAGGTTTGTGAACTCATCAGAGTTCATGGACCCAGAATGTTCAGAATTTTCAGACCCCATCATTAGAGATCAGATCGAGGAAAGACCTGCCACTAATTGATAGAGAATGACGAAGTGATTGCAGAAAACAAGGTAGTGAGGCGATTGGGATGGAACAAGGTTACGGATGAATGGGTCAAAGGATGCCGGTACAGTAAAAAGAAGGAGGCTGTGGTTGTGTAATGGTTTAAGCTAGAGAGAAGGGAGAGCATTTTCTCTCATCCTGTTTACTTTACAATTCCAATGAAAGAGAAACTAACTTTATTATTTCCAAAGGAACAAGTGTAGCCAAATTTTTCCAAACAGGAAATAGAAATAAGGTTTCGTCTAAAAGACGGTGCAACAAAAGTCTCAAATAAATCCAAATAAACACCAGTTTTAAATAATAATCTAAATGTTCCAACAGCATCAACTGGAATTATATTGCCATCGCCCACATAGATGAATCTTTCAGCATCAATTGGAGGTCAGCTCCACAGGCAACCCTGCATTGATACACTTATCTGAGTAGTAGCACCAGAATCTACCCACCAAGTATCCTTAGGTACAGAAGCTAAATTAACTTCAGAACAAACAAAGACAGAAGTCTTACCCTTCTTCATATGCCAAGCAGCAAATTTGGAACACTCTTTCTCCATGTGTCTAGCCTTCTTACAAAAGTAGCAGGTTAGTCCCTTATCCTGCTTCTCTTGAGACTGCTTGGGTTTTCCACTTGCATTATCCTTACATCTCTTTATCTTCTTATCATGAGAGCTAGATGCCAAGTGAACACTTTCAGTCTTGTCTCGCAATACCCTGTCTTCCTCTTGAACACAGTGTGAAATGAGCTCATTAAGAGTCTATTTTTCTTTGTGAGTGTTATAACTCACCACAAAGTGACCAAACTGAGGAGGGAGTGAAATAAGAACCAAGTGAACAAGTAACTCATCCGAAAGTTCCAACTTGAGTTCTTTAAGTTTGCCAGCAAGATTAGACATCCCAATGATGTACTCCCTTATGTTCCCCTTTCCCTTATAATTCATGGTCACGAGTTTTGACAGTAGATTACTCGTTTCTGCTTTCTCATTCTTAGCAAAATATTGCTCAATTTCAGAGAGGAACTTCTTGGCATTTGTGCTCTCAGCAATAGAGCCCCGAAGACCAATTGGAATCATCCACTTCATGATCGCCAGACACATACGATTAGAGCATTCCCATTTCTCAACTTGATCCTATTAGTCACAGAGGCATGCATGAGTACATCTATAACAAGCCTAATTGTTTGTAATGCTTTGCATTACCTACATGACCTCTTAATTGAGGGAACCTCTAGTTGTAAAGTTTCTACTTGTTGTAGTACTTGTAATAGGCATCAATTTCTATCTGTGTAACTGTAATTAAAAGTCAGAGAATAATGCTTGAAAGAAGTTCCAAGGATCATGCCTCAAGCTTGAAGATCAAGACTGTCAAAATAAACACAGTTAGATTTTGGAGAATGAAGATTTACCTAAGTACCAATTCGAGAAGTATGTTTGTTATATTCGAGAAGTCTAGCCTTCGAGAAGTCAGGGATTTGATATCATAAAAGACACTATTCGATATCTCTGGATGCATTGTTCGATATCTCAGAGATTCGATATGTCTACTACTCTATTCGAGAAGTCAGAAAGTCAAACAATTCAAAGCATCATTCGAGTTCTCTAGGAGTCAACAAGTCAAGGTTCATTCGATATCTCAAAGACTCAGAAAGCTATTCGATATCTCAGGTATTCGATAAGTTAAATGCTCTATTCGAGAACTCAAGGATTCCTGAAGAAAAGAGCTATTCGAGAAGTGATTTGATATGTCAACTTTGCAATATTCGAGAACTCAGAGTTATCTAAACCCAGTTCTTGAACCAATCACTTAGCCTCTTCTCGAATACATTCTTGGAGATAAAATACTGGAGAAATTGTACAAGTCAAAAACCTGCAAAAGCCAAAGCACTTTATGGACCACAAACTGTAAAGTACTTTGGAAAGCCTACAAAGAAGCTTAGAGAGATGTACAAGAGACAAAGAGCTAAAGAAGTGGATCTGAGAAGAACCTCAAGAAGTCAAACCTGTAGCCGTTTAGATGCTTACTCAAAAAGGATAGACACACTAGAAAGAAAATTTGTTTAGCTACCTTATTTGTAGTAAGTAGGCTGTATTCATGTTCTATAAGAATACAGCCTCACTTCTCTAGAAGTTAATTTTTTCACATACATATTCAAGATATACATCTCTCTGAGAAACACGAAGCCGAGAATACTACCATTTGTATTCACAGGTTGTAGCAAATCTTTATCTAATAAAATATTAGATTAAAGTGATATTGTGTCATGTGTTGTTCATTTTCCGCACCTATATTTCTCCACACACATAACACATATCTTGCTACATACATTAAACAAATTCAAGAACAAGAAAAGTTCAAGAATCCATTCACCCCCCTCTGTATTCTTTTGTTTGTTCAATACTGAACAAGTCGTATCAGAGCAGGCTGTTTATTTAAAAAAAAGCTGAAAAAGATCATGAATACACCAAAGACTACAGGAACAAGAAGGTCCCTAAGTTCGACAAAGAGAATTACAACCTCTGGAAGATTAAAATGCTGTTGTTCATTAAAGCTGCTAACCCTCTATATCCTGAGATACTCAAGAATGGTCCCTTTGTTCCATAACAGGAGATTCCTGAAAAGACTGTTGGAACTGTAACCATTCTAAGATCCTATGTGGCTAAAGAACCATCTAAATGGATAGAGATAGAAAAGGAGATGGTTGCTCTTAACAGTCATCTCATGTTATTAATCATAGATTCTATGGAACTGTCAATGTTTGCTAAAATAGCCTCTTCCAAAACAACAAAGGAGATGTGGGATCATATTGAGGTACTATGTGAGGGAACAATGGAGGTTAGAGAAAACAAGAAACAGATACTAGTCACACAGTATAAAGCTTTCGTGGCTCAGACCAATGAAAGCATTACTGACATGTTTGAAAGGTTTCACAAGCTAGTGACTGAGCTACAGATGAATGGGAAGGTTTACAGCACCAAGGAGTTGAACATGAAGTATCTATTATTTTTACCAACTATCTAGAGTAAAGGGTCATTTCTCTCAGAGAAAGAGATTTGAACAAAGTCACATATGATGTGGTTTATGGGGTTTTAAAGACTCATGAGCTTAAGTTGCTTCAGAAGAGGGTTATCCAAGCCAACCAAGGCAGAATGATATACACATCATGTGCCTTGATTATAAGTAAATCTGTTCAAGACCTAGAAGCATCTACAAGTCAGCTGATGATAGAGGAGATAGTGGATGATGAAGAAAATGAAGGTGAAGTGACTGAACCTGTTGAGGAGAAGGAAGAAGAAGAGTTCTATACTCTTGAAGAGCTAGATGGCATGGAAAACACTTCATATGCTTTCATGGCCAAAAAATTTCCAAACATCAGATTCAAGAGAAACCAACCCTTCAAACCTAGACCCCAAAACCATTCATTCAACAAGAGCAACACACCTGTGAAAGCAAATAAGAATAAATTCAAAACCAGCCATGTGGATAGGTCATCTATAAGGTGTTAGAGATGCAATGACCTAGGGCATTTTGCCAGTGAATGCAAGAAGCCTAAAAAGAAGGATAAGGAGTTTCTGGAGCTTGAAGCTAAGTATAAGGCCCTTCTGAAAAAGCAAACACAAGGTAAGGCCTACATAGCTGAAGGGAAGTGTTAGGATGACTCTAATAGTGATGGAGAAGAGCAAGAATTCTGCAACTATGCCTTGATGGCCGATTCGAAGGATGAACAATCACCATCTGACTCTCAGGTACCATCTCTCACTACCATGGATATGTCTGCTTCTGAATATAAATGTATGGTTGAACAACTATCCATTGCATTGTTTAATATTCATACTAGTATGACTGCTGCTAATGAAGAGATTCCTAACCGTCTACTAGAAATGAACTATTAAACAAGAAAAATGAGGAACTTGAGCTAACTGCTATGCAAGTAGATAACCTTAAGAAAGAAGTTGAATATCTGAAGAATAAGGTTCTATGTGCTAGTCAGGTTGAGAAGGCTCTTAGGGATGAACTAGCAGAAAATGAATTCAAACTAAAATCTTTTAAGAACTTATCTAGTCTATTGCAGTCCTACCATGTGAGAAACCAAGCCAAACCCAAGGCTCCCATTCACTACGCCATAAACGCACATACGCAACCCTTTTTACAAAGCGTTGCATAGAAAGCGTTTCGTTAGATAGAAATTTTGGGTCTTTTGCAACTGAGCTGAACTGGTGTTGCGTTAGATATAATTTAGTGTTGCTTATTACCCACAGTGTTTCACATCATGCAACACTAACTGCTGGTGTTGCGTTAGATATTTTTTTAAATTAATAAATGATGACGTGGCAGAAATGGGACCCACATATGCTGACGTGGCATTTGCTGACGTGGCATTTGTGGGACCCACAATTGCTGACGTGGCAGGACTGGGCCCCACCTGTGCTGACGTGGCATTTGATGACGTGGCATAAGTGTTGCATTAGATAACAGTAGTGTTGCATTTGCTGTTTGAAGTGTTGCATTAGAATTTTTTTTAATTTGAATTCTGACGTGGCAGTTGCGGGACCCACCACTGCTGATGTGGCAGTGTGGGGCCCACAATGGTGACGTGGCAGGAGCCCCACCAAATGCTGACGTGGCAGTTGTGGGGCCCACAATTGCTGAGGTGGCTGGAGTGGGACCCACCTCTGCTGACGTGTCATATGATGACGTGGCATAAGTGTTGCATTAGATAACAGTAGTGTTGCATTTTCTATTTGAAGTGTTGCATTAGATATATTTTTTTATTTAAATTCTTACGTGGCAGGCGCGGGACCCACCATTGCTGACGTGGCAGTGTGAGGCCCACATTGGTGACGTGGCAGTGTGAGGCCCATCAATGCTGACGTGGCAATTGTGGGACCCACAATTGATGAGGTGGTAGGACTGGGCCCCACCTCTGCTGACGTGTCATATAATGACGTGGCATAAGTGTTGCATTAGATAACAGTAGTGTTGCATTTGCTGTACGAAGTGTTGCATTAGATATTTTTTTAACTTGTCTTGTCCCGAATGATGAATCTATTTTTTTAAATTATTTTTCGACGTTCCAATCGCACGGATATCAAGATATAACGATTTTAGTGGTACAGTAATTTTTCAAAAAAAATCCTATATGTATTTGGTTTGGTTTTATAACGGTCAAACCGGTCAAAGTGGACTTCCTTTTAACTAAGTCTTGTCCCGAATGATGAATCTATTTTTTTAATTTAATTTTTCGACGTTCCAATCATACGGATGTCAAGATATAACGATTTTAGTGATACTGTAATTTTTCAAAAAAATTCCTATACGTATTTGGTTTGGTTTTATAACGGTCAAACCGGTCAAAGTGGACTTCTTTTTAACTAGTCTTGTCCCGAATGATGAATCTATTTTTTAAAATTAATTTTTCGACGTTCCAATCGCACGGATGTCAAGATATAACGATTTTAGTGATACGGTAATTTTTCAAAAAAATTCCTATATGTATTTGGTTTGGTTTTATTACGGTCAAACCGGTCAAAGTGGACTTCCTTTTAACTAGTCTTGTCCCGAATGATGAATCTATTTTTTAAAATTATTTTTTCGACGTTCTAATCGCACGGATGTCAAGATATAACGATTTTAGTGATACGGTAATTTTCAAAAAAATTCCTATATGTATTTGGTTTGGTTTTATTAGGGTCAAACCGGTCAAAGTGGACTTCCTTTTAAGTAGTCTTGTCCCGAATGATGAATCTATTTTTTTAAATTATTTTTTCGACGTTCCAATCGCACGGGTGTCAAGATATAACGATTTTAGTGATGTGGTAATTTTTAAAAAAAATTCCTTCATTTATTTTGTTTCGATTTCTAACGGTCAAACCGGTCAAAGTCGACCTTCCTTTTAACTAGTCTTGTCCCGAATGATGAATCTATTTTTTTAAATTATTTTTTCGACATTCCAATCACACGGGTGTCAAGATATAACGATTTTAGTGATGTGGTAATTTTTAAAAAAAATTCCTTCATTTATTTTGTTTGGATTTTTAAAGGTCAAACCGGTCAAAGTTGACATTCCTTTTAACTAGTCTTGTACCCGAATGATGAATCTATTTTTTAAAATTATTTTTTCGACGTTCCAGTCGTACGAATGTCAAGATATAACGATTTTAGTGATGTGGTAATTTTTTTAAAAATTCCCTACTTGTATTCGGTTTGGTTTTATAACGGTCAAACCGGTCAAAGTTGACATTTCTTTTAACTAGTCTTGTACCCGAATGATGAATCTATTTTTTAAAATTATTTTTTCGACGTTCCAATCGTACGGATTTGAAGATAAAGATTTTAGTGATGTGGTAATTTTTTAAAAAAAATCCTACATGTATTTGGTTTGGTAACGGTCAAACCGGTCAAAGTCGACCATCCTTTAAACTAGTCTTGTCCAAAATGATGAATCTATTTTTTTAAATTATTTTTTCGACGTTCCAATCGGACGGATGTCAAGATATAACGATTTTAGTGATGCGGTAATTTTTTAAAAAATTTCCTAGATGTATATGGTTTGGTTTTATAACGGTCAAACCGGTCAAAGTCGACCTTCCTTTTAACTAGTCTTGTCCCGAATGATGAATCTATTTTTTTAAATTATTTTTTTCGACGTTCCAATCATACGGATATCAAGATATAACGATTTTAGTGATGTGGTAATTTTTTAAAAAATTTCCTACATATATTTGGTATGGTTTGGTTTTATAACGGTCAAACCGGTAAAAGTCGATCTTCCTTTAAACTAGTCTTGTCCCGAATGATGAATCAATTTTTTTAATGTGGCGTACTACAACTAGTTTGGTACTACAAACTAGTTTGGTAGTAGTGTAGTACAGGTTAACTTGAACTATTTTGAGTTTGATCTTGTGCTATGTCAGCACATGGATCCAAATCATGCGAGTGCGAGAAACGAAAGGCTTGCATCTAATCAAGTGTCGATGAACTATGCGAAGCCAATTTTTTGATGGTATTAAGTAAGCTAGCCTTCGTACATATCAATGTAGTACATCTCTAGCTCATATTCGGTTGCATCACTAAAATGTTACATTTTAGTAATATTTATTTCATTCAGTTTCTGTTCCTAAATTATCCCTTTAGGAACTGAATAACCAAAGCTCTACAATATGTTTTGCATTGACGTGTCTAACTTCTGTTCAGTTGCAGGCTTTCATTCCTCTTTTTTTCTTAGATCGATAATTTAGTTATTAACTTCGTACATCTACACTTTCTAATGCTGGATTAACGTATTACCATTATTATTATTTTTTAAAAATCTTTCATTGTTAAATTCTGTGCTGAAATTGCCTATGTGTACTTGTGTAGTATTTCTGCTTGCATATGTTGACCTGTGATGATGATCCCTAATGTAGGTACTAGATGAAGCTGATAGAATGCTTGATATGGGATTTGAACCTGAAGTACGCGCTATACTGAACCAGACAAAAAACCAGACAAACTCTGGTAGGAACATAACTAATGTTATCTTACTATACTCCCCGTTTTACCTGTCATATTCCTTCTCCCCCCCCTTTATATTGCATGCACTATATTATGCACTATATTTTTAAACTTTCCAGTACATCAAATGATTATGTTCAGTGCAACTATATTAAAATTTCTGAAATTATCATAATTCGAACCTGAAATTATCATAATTAGAACCTGAAATTTCTGAAATTAACAGAAACTGAATGAAATAAATATCAATGTAGTACATCTCTAGCTCATTAAGTAAGCCAATTCATCATTTGCTTCAATTCGGTTGCATCACTAAAGTGTTACATTTTAGTGATGTGGTAATGAGTTCCTTCTAATGAGTTCCTGGCCTTTTTCAGTGGACAACACGAAAGAAATGATTGGAACATTTAGTCCTCAACAGGAACCTTATACACACGAAATGCCCGAAGAAACAACCCCTTCAGGCATGTTTGCCAGAGGATCATACTCAGCTAGATCAAAGGTCAGTTTAACAATAGTCAATTGTTGTTTATGTCCTTTCTCCTATGACACTAAAGCCGGTGCTGTTTGTACAAAGTGTCCACAAACATGACTAAATACTACACATTTTTTGACACTTTTAAAGCATATAAATATTGGCTATCTGGGACTTTTATGCCTTCTCTGTTTCACATCTATGACAGACTAAGCCAAAGTTTTTTATGCAGAAATATAGGAAAACAATATTAATCCAAGGCAAAGCTGGGTAGAACTGTAAGTGACATGGAAAGGAAGAAAGTGTGCAGTGTGATGGACTGCCAGAAATTATCTCGTGAGGCCTGTGATCATGCTGCTCAGAGAGATAGGCTTCCTGTTCAAACTGTTGTACAAGCCCTTTACCATGAGCAGCAACACCTTCGAGAGGTCATGGATAGTAGTCTTTTAGAATTAGTATTAGTTACTTGGTTTTAGTATATGTTGGTAAGATTTGTAATTTTTGGGATTAATGTATAAACAAAGCATTCATTTCAATTTTTTTGTAAAAAAGTGTTGCATTTGACTGTATTTGGTGTTGCAATATTGTAGATTTCTTGTTGGAATAAAAAAAATGATGTTGCATTTAAAAAGAATGGTGTTGCCTAAAAGAAAAAATTATTGTTGCATTAGACTCAACTAGCGTTGCGTTAGATAGTGGGCCTCACTGCTGACGTGGCATGTGGGCTCATCGCTGACGTGGCATGCGGGCCCCACTGTTGATGTGGCACCTTGGTGGGCCCTACTGCTGACGTGGCATGCCCCCCCATTTGTGACGTGGCACTTGTGGGCCCCACTAATGACATGTCAACATGTTGACGTGGCACCTTGCTTACAAGTCAGCATGCTGACGTGGCACCTTGCTTACATGTCAGCATGCTGACATGGCTGAAAAATCTTATGCAACCCCATGTAGTGTTGCGTTTGCATGCTTTTGGTGTTGCATAAGACCTCTTATGCAATGCTTTCGTAGTGTTGCAATAGCTTGGGAAAAGCGTTGCATTAGGGGTCTTACGCAACGTCGGTATTGGTAACACCCCTCTGGTGTTGCGTAAGACCTTACGCAACGCTTTTCAGATCTTTTGCAACTTTATTTGGGGGTTGCGTATGTGCGTTTATGGCGTAGTGCATTGGACTTGACTATGACACTCTTAAACAGAGGAAAGTGTGATGTCATTGAAGATGACATAGTTGTTTAGGAGGAAGTACCTCACATTTTGAAAAAGACTGAGTCTCCAATTTTTAAAGAACCAACATTTGAGATTGATGAGGATGCCTTACTCATTAAACAAATGTTGAATGATGAGGATGAGGCACAACCGACTGAACAACCAGCATCCTCTAAGGGTGAGAGTGTCAAGCCAAAAGCCAAGGAGCCAGTAGGAGGTAGACCTAGACCTGAGAAGTTTGTGAAGTTTGTTTCAGCTGGGAAAAATGAATTTAAGAAGAAAGTGGCTAATAAGAAACATAACAGGAATGGCAAACTAGGGATAAACAAGAATAACAATTATGCTTATATGCCAAATGCCCCTAAGAAAGTTTGTCAAAACTGTTTTAGCACTAATCACTTAACTCATGCATGCAAGAAACCAACTGGTAGTGTATCTAAACCATTCTATGATTGCTCTGTGCCTTTAAGACATAGAGATTCACCTTTTTGTGATAAACTTGACTGCATGTCATGCAATATTAATGTTATGACTAGCTGTTTTAATTTGAGAAGACAATTCATGGACGGTTGCATCAGTCACAACACTCACACACACTACACAAGGCCAGAGTCTTCAAGTCCTCCTAGAGCTAGGAAGGTACCTTTGTCACCTAAGTCTGAGACCTCATTTCTAAGACTTCTAACAGTGACAAGAAGACTAGTCCTAAGAAAACTAATAAGCATGCTGTTTTTGATAAATCTGTTTCTAAGCCAAGTGGACCCAAACTTGTTTGGGTACCAAAGGAGAAGTAATACCTTTGTGTATGCAGGGCAAAGAACAAGAAAAGAAAGTCATGTGGATTTTTGACAGTGGATGCTCAAATCATATGATTGGTGATATGGCCCTGCTATCATAGTATGAGGAGAAGGTTGGTCCAATGGTTGCTTTTTGAGATGACGGCATGGGTAACACATTGGGATATGGCAAGTTAAAAGTTGGTAATGTCATCATTGAAGATGTAGCACTAGTCAAGGGACTCAAGCATAATCTGCTAAGTATTGGTCAGTTTACTGATAGAGGATTCAAAATAAACTTTGACAAGGAAGAATGTTTGATCACCCACAAGAAGACTGGTGACTATGCTCTATCTGGAGTGAGGAAATGAAGCCTGTTTGTAGCCAATATGGACTCTGCAAGCAAGGACAAAGTTTGTTGCTTCTACTCAAAAGCATAAAATGAAGATTGTTGGTTGTGGCACAAGAAGCTATCACACTTGAACTTCAAGGCCATTAATTCTCTGGTCAAAAGAGAGTTAGTAAGAGGCATGCCCACACTTGAATTCTGTCAAGAAGGAGTGTGTGAGGCTTGTCAAAAGGGAAAAATGAAAAGGTCAAGCCACAAGTCAAAGATAGTGACATCAATCACCAAGCCCCTGCAATTAATTCATATGGATTTGTTTGGGCCTGTCAATATTATGTCACTCTCAAGAAAGAAATATGCCCTAGTGATGGTTGATGACTACACAAGGTATACATGGGTGGAATTTATAGCATCAAAGGATGAGGCTCCACAAGTGATCATTGAGCACATAAAGAAAATTGACAAGGAAGCAAAGGCCAACAATGCAAGTGTGATTGCATTGAGAAGTGATAATGGAACAGATTTCAGAAATGCCTTACTTGAAGCATTTTGCAAAGAGAATGGAATTTCTCAACAATTCTCAGCTCCAAGGACTCCACAACAAAATGGTGTTGTTGAGAGAAAAAATAGAACTCTGATTGAGGCTGCTAGAACAATGTTACTTGATGCAAAGATGCCTACATGTTTTTGGGCTGAGGCTGTGAGCACTGCATGCTATATCCAGAACAGAACTCTCATCAACAAAAACACTGGAAAGACACCTTACAATTTGATGACTGGAAAGAAGCATACTCTTAAGTATGTTCATAATTTTGGAAGCAAATGCTTTGTGTTGAAGGATAATTCAGAATATGTTGGAAAGTTTGATGCAAAGGCATTTGAAGGAATTTTTCTTGGCTATTCTATGGAGAGAATTGCATACAAAGTTTATGTCATCAGTCAAAAGAAAGTCATGGAAAGCACAGATGTGACATTTGATGACAACAAACTACCTGGATTAGAAGAAGCCAATGATGAAGATAGAGATCCATTAAAGTTTGAAAATCTAGATGATTCCGATGAAGAGATTGAAACTGAAGTTGAAACTGTAGTTCAACAAACTCAAGTGAATGATAAAGCAAGAGAAGAATTTGTGCTAATCAACAGTGAAGAGACAAGCATCCAGGACACACCTGTGAATAGTGGCTACTTCACAGGGGGAGGAAATGAAAATGATCATGACTTGGATAATGAAGCAACATCAAGGTTGAGAAATCAAACTGAGCATTCAAGGAAATGGGATAGATCACACACTGCAGAACAAATTATTGGAGATCCAAATGCAGGAGTAAGAACTAGGAGAGCAACTCAAAATGAGTGTCTCTATGGTTGCTTTCTATCTCAGATTGAGCCTAAGAAACTTGATGATGCACTGTTGGATCCAGATTGGATTATTGCTAAGCAAGAGGAGCTGAATCAATTTGAAAGAAATAAAGTATGTGAACTTGTCCCTGCACCAAAGAACGGAACCATTGTTGGAACAAAATGGGTTCTAAAGAATAAGATGGATGAAGATGGTGTAATAGTAAGAAACAAAGCAAGGTTGGTTGCAAAAGGATACTCCCAACAAGAAGGCATTGATTATGATGAGACATCACTAGTACAAACTGGACCTATTGCGTCGCCTAAATAGGCCTATAGCATCGGTTTTTTGGCGTAGTATATGCAGGGGACGCTATAGGTTATGCCTATAGCGTCGGTTAAATTGGCGACGCTAAAAGACGGCTATGGCGTCGGTCATTTAAATGACCGACGCTATAGGTATAGCTTATAGCGTCGCCCCTTTAAAATGCCGACGCTATAGGTAGAACTTATAGCGTCGCCCCTTAAAATGCCGACGCTATAGGTATAACCTATAGCGTCGCCCTTTAAAATGCCGACGCTATAGGTTATACCTATAGCGTCGCCCTTTCAAATGACCGACGCTATAGGTTAATTTTTTTTTTTTTTAAAAAATACCTATAGCGTCGCCCTTTCAAATGACCGACGCTATAGGTCAATTTTTTTTTTAAAAAAATAATTTCAAAATTGGAATTTCACCATTACAAAATATAATCCAAGAACACCAAACAAGTTTAAACACAATTTTTCCATACATATATATTACAAACTTCAACTACAAAAAAAAATGTCTATAAGAACTAAAAAAAATTGTCTATATATTACAATTTTTCTATACATATATATAGTTACAATTTTCCTATATATTGCTATCTCTTTCATGTGCTAGGGCTGTTGTACCTTCTGCTTCTTCCAATTTTGAATAAAGTTCAGCTTCTGCTGCTAGTTGGCGTGCATACATATCAGCATCTGCACTTATAGCACAGAAGATTATTAGGAGCCGTTAGTAATTCGACTACATTGTACTTGTGATATCTGTAAGAGGATAATGGAAGTTTCAGTTAGGTACCATTCTTGTCATAAATCTGTACTTTGAGAAAGATGGTATCATCTTCAGGATTCATAGTTCCTGTGATCATCATCTTTGTATTCTTTGTTGGAGCTTTTGTCAAAGGCTGAGAAATTGACTTTTGATCAGTATTGGATGGAACAGGCATTTTCAGTATGGCTGAGGCCAGTAGCCTGCAGTCTTCATTTCTAAGACTTGCAGGTTCTTCATCTTCATCGGGAGCAAGGAATGGATCCATTAACAGTTCAGTAGCAGACGGCCTGTTGGAAGCAATATCTAAGCATTTTCCAACAAACTCTTGAGCTTTAACATCCTTAATCTTGTAGAATGCTTTTGGCAGATTTCCCTATATCATAGGCACGTAGACAGTTCAAACTTATATTTTGATTATAAGTATACATTTTTTAATGGAAATTAAAATTAATATTTATACTTACAAAAGTCACTTTCTTGTAAATTTGGGCTGGATTGGAGCACTCACTATACGGAAACTCAGAAGTAAGCATCTCCAGCATACACATACCAAATGAGTATATGTCTACAAGCTCATTATACTCTTCTAGAGTTTTGGTGCCATAAATTCTGGTGTGCCTGATGATTGACATGCATGCATTTAGAAGTTAATTGGCAAATTACTAGTAGTGCTAAAATACATATTATACTAGATAACTTTTGACATGTTGACAGAGTAAACTCTAGAAACTAATTTGGTACATACAGAATCTTAACCTTTATATATATTTGATAGAAATGAATGATCACCACAGAAAAATGATTTCTTTTAGTTGGGTATTCTTGTTGTTTAGCTGTGAGTATGTCAATATGTCATATCTTCTCATGTAATACTGTTTGGATCATGTGAATTTAATCTCAGTTGATGGAAAATAAATGTCTTACAAGTTACAACAGACTTCACATGATTTCTAGATAGCACCATCAAACTGTGACTACACTGCTTTGCGTGGTTCAGTTTCATAGATCAACAACAACCAAGTCCAGTTTCTGCAAAAAGGGAAAATTTTTCCTAAATAAACAAAAACAAATTACAGATTAGATCTATCAGTTTCCTACTAAAAGCTAAAAAATGAACAATTTGAACATAGATATGAGTTTTCTAATTAAAATCACTGCTAATAGATGCATATATAAAAATAATAGTACTAATAAGTTAAGATTTACCAATTTCATCAGCTAAATTGGAGAAAAATCCAGCAGGAGAACTACTCTGTCGAATAAGATTCGAGGAATTTACACTACTAATATTCTTCTTATCCTTCACTTGATGATTCATATCGTCCCTGAACATGTTCCCTGCACCACTAGCAATAACATCACCATCTACCTCATAAACCAAACGAACAGAATCCATTCCTACTTCCTTCTGGCTTCCCTTGATCATGCTAGAATCACCGCAACAAAACCCCGCATTAAAATCCATCTCCTCAGCCTTCCTATCCAAGTAATCAGCACCACTATGTCCACTAACAGTATCAGCACAAAGAGTCCCCAACAAAGAGGTTGTACCTGGACCTGCAGATTGATACCCTGTCAAGTTACACCTCTGCAGTTCTTCTTGTTTCGAGTCTTTCGACACTTCGTAATCATTGCTTCTGTAATTGTTCAGCTCTGGATGCATGATGGCTTTAGTTTTCGTAAAGTCTGCTGCTGTTGCATACCTGAAATTCGACGAAAATAGAAGACTATCCATTTCTCTAGCGTTATACATGATCAAATTCTATAGGTTTTAGAACGACGGGTTAGTTAACGATACTAAGATGAAGATATGTAGGACTGAGCTATTTATCCATATATATGATCACCAACGGTATCATATATAAACTATCATCAGTACATAATTGAATCTCCAATCTACTAATTTTTCATGCCAGGTTTGCTAACAGTTGACATATCACTAAATCATCTGGCATTCTAATCCTAGTTCTACATTTAAACCATACTTCAAATTTGCACGAAGAAGATAACATTAGAATATGTAGTTCGATCCATACATGGATTATTTGTATTAAAAGGATGTGAATATCTGATTATCAGCAATAGATGCTCCATGTGTTACAGAGAAACAGGACTATAGGAGCACATTCTCAAGAAAGTTTTACTCCAATTTACTGAAGCAGAGTCGATTCAAGCATTATGCTTTGCAGTTCAACCAGCTATAAACAGATGAAGGCTAAAATAAATCATTATTCATATAGTTGTTAAAACAATTTTTTTTCCTTAAACTAAGAGAGGAGAGGAGGGGGAGGTGCAGCAAGTGGCAAATCGAACACGAACAAACTAAGTTGTAACTGAACGTGCAAATAAAAGAGATATAGAATTACCTTAAAATGGGAGCCCCAAATCGAACACGACTGAAACCCTAATTTTGAAATCCCAAATTGATTCCGATTGAAGCCCCAAAACTGACCCGATCCATTTGAAGCCCTAACTCGAAATTAACTCTGAGATAAAAATGCCCCAAATTATTGAAAAAAAATACTAAACTAAAGGCCCAAATTGCACAAATTGAACCCGAATTGAATTGATGAATGTGGGAGATGTGCATATAGAGAATGTGAGAGAAAAAGATAGGAGAGAGTATAGAGAGAGAGGGAGAGGAGAGTATAGATTGTGTGAGTATAAAGTGGAAGTGTGTGGGCAAGCATCAGAGAGAGATGAGCGGAGAGAGGAGCGAATTGAACTAAGTACAAAAAATGGAAAGTGAACGAGTGTTTTACCAAGGCAAAGGAGCGGAATAATGAATTTGGTTGGGCGGTCTGTTTTGCCGCTCATCAATTTCCCCAAATTTTCAACTTTTTGTCTGTTAAAATAAAAAAATAATTTATTTTTTGTTTCTTTTCTTTATTTGAAAAAATAATTAAATTTTTCGTTAAGTATTCAATTCTTTTTACATAAAATCTTGAGGTTCATAAAACCTCTTGATATAATCCTCTCGATATGAATTTATTTTCAAAAATTGTCATTTTTCCTATTTTTATTTAATTTTTTGATTTATTTGATAAACTACTTAAAAATGTGAAAAAATAAAAAAAAATGGAAAATTAGTGAAATTATGTTAAAATTCATGAAACAAATAGTGAGTATGACTACTTTGGTGTGTATGAATTTGTTTTCAAAAATTATCATTTTTACTATTTTTACTACTTAAAAAATGTGCGGGTTAAAAATTTTAGCGGCCCTTTTGATTTTTCATCTGCCGCTCAGCAATTACTCTATGGACTTCCCACACACATTCACACACACACATATAAATAAATATTATATTTTTTTTATAATTTTCATATCAAAATTATAAATTATAATTTTTATAATTCTTTTTATCACACACATATCAAAATGATTTTAAAATGATTAAATTAAATTTTACAAGTTTTGATCTTATAAATACAATATTTTCATTGACCGCCAATTTTTTTATTTTGACACGCGTGTGCTTTAAAATTTTATTATAAAAAATTATTATTTATTATTTTTATAATTAAAAAAATTTGAAGAAAATTCGATTTTTGCATAATTGAATTGATTAATCACAATAAATAAAAAAGAAAAATTAGTGAAAGTTGGGTAACATTCATCACACAAATATTGAGTATGACTACTTTGGTGTGTATGAATTTATTTTCAAAAATTGTCATTTTTCCAATTTTTATTTAATTTTTTGATTTATTTGACAAACTAGTTAAAAATGGTGGAAAAATAAAAAAAAAATGAAAAATTAGTGAAAGTTGGGTAACATTCATCACAAAAATAGTGAGTATGACTAATTTGGTGTGTATGAATTTATTTTCAGAAATTGGAATGTTTCCTATTTTTATTTAATTTTTTGATTTATTTGAAAAACTAGTTAAAAATTGGGAAAAATAAAAAAAAATGGAAAATTAAGGAAAGTAGGGTAACATTCATAACACAAATAGTGAATATGACTACTTCGGTGTGTATGAATTCATTTTCAAAAAGTGGCATTTTTCTTATTTTTATTTAATTTTTTTATTTCTTTTACAAACTAGTTAAAAATAGGGAAAAAAATAAAAAAATGGAAAATTACGGAAAGTAGGGTAAAATTAATCATACAAATTGTCAGTATCACTAATTTGTTGTGTATGAATTTATTTTAAAAAATTGGCATTTTTCCTATTTTATTTAATTTTTTGATTTCTTTGACAAACTAGTTTAAAAATGGGGAAAAATATAAAAAAAATAGAAAATTATTGAAAGTAGCGTAACATTAATGAGTAAAACTAGTTAATATTTTGGTTGTATTGAATGGTTTATTTTTTAATGGGATTAAAATTGTGTTTAGACTTGTTTGGTGTTCTTGGATTGTATTTTGTAATGGTGAAATTCCACTTTTGAAATAATTATTTTTTTTAAAAAAAATTGACCTATAGCGTCGGTCATTTGAATGGGCGACGCTATAGGCTCTTTTTTAAAAAAACATTAACCTATAGCGTCGGCATTTTAGGGGGCGACGCTATAGGTAGAGCCTATAGCGTCGCCCTTTTAAGGGGCGACGCTATAGGCTATACCTATAGCGTCGGTTAATGAAAACAACCGACGCAATAGCTTCTGGGTATAGCCTATAGCGTCGCCCCTTAAAAAGGCGACGCTATAGGCTATACCTATAGCGTCGGTTAATGCAAACAACCGACGCAATAGCTTCTGGCAGATGACCTAAGGCGTCGGTTAATGCAAACAACCGATGCAATAGGTAAACTGGCGACGCTATAGGTCAACAACCGACGCTATAGGTGGCGACGCTATAGGTGTATTCTGTACTAGTGCATTTGCCCCTGTGGCTAGATTGGAAGCCATCAGAATCTTCTTTGCATTTTCTGCTCATTCAAACTTTAAAGTCTATCAAATGGATGTCATGGGTGCATTTCTGAATGGGGAGTTGGAAGAAGAAGTTTATGTGTAATAACCACCTGGCTTTGAGGATCCACATTTCCCAGGGTCTACAGATTGCTTAAGGCATTGTATGGACTTAAGCAGGCTCCAAGGGCATGGTATGACACTTTATCACAATTTCTTCTTGAAAATTAAATTGATAAGTGGATTTTATATCCACTTGGAATGATTTATTTCGGCTTAAATTGGTGTCTTGACCTCAAGTATGTCGTGTTTTTGATTCGTTTTAGTGAGTTTGTGTAGGGCTAATAACTTGAGGTTGGGAGATATAGATTGCATATTTTATGGTGGATTTGAGTTCAAGAAGTGAAGAATGACAATTTGCAAAAGAAACGAAGGAAAAAGTAGTTAAAACGAAGAAAATCAGCCAAATCAGCTTCCGGCAGAAGCCACGGGCGCAGCCAGCGCCAGAATAGTGTAGATGGGCGCAGTCAGCGCTACTACGGCACAGTCAGCGCTACCAGCCGCTGGGAAAATTTTTGATGCACTGTTTTGGCCATATCTTGAGTTCTACAAGTCCGTTTTGGATGATCTTACAGTCCACGCGAAGCTAACGAGATTCTATTTCAATCTAAGGTGGTTCAGATGTCCAAATACAACTGGAAAGGCCCAGGAATACTGAATAAAAGTCAGTTACGAATTTTCCTTCAAAACCGAATCTGTTTAGGAAACGTATTGGTAGTTTCTTGCTGGAAAAGACTCCTATGGCCTATATAAACACATCCTACCATCATAAAATGGCCAACACCCTACCAACAACTTAGAATAACATCAGAGAGAGCCGGAGTTGGAGAATCAGACTTGAAGAAGGATTCCCGGAAGGACGTAACTGGATTCGGAAATCTAGATCTACTTTTGTTTTCTTCTAATTAGGCGATACTCTTGGATGTTTACGGATTTGTTTTCTTAACTCTTTACTCTAGCACTATTATCTTATTCAGACCTTGTTTAGTACCATGGTTTCATCAGATTTACTTATGAACTAATCGTTGTCACGGGATTCTAACGGATTTATTTATGGAGCTTTAGTATTTTAATGCTTTAAAGATCTGTGAGTGATGTATATTGATATCCTCGTATGGTTATGCTTAATTGTTAGATGCGTAGCTAACATCTAAATTGTTAATCTCTTGTGAAGCGAGAGTGGATCTTGAGATTTAGAACTTGCCATGCTAGCATAGGATAAGTTGATGTATGTTTTGACATCATGATTTATAGCGTAATTTGAACTATCTTATGCTGCCCTATGTGATCTTAATGGACAACTTGTTCTTCAACCGTGATATTTTCAAATCTTATAGAGATATAGGGTCTAATCATAATTAGTGTCTATTCATCTTCTATCTCTTTTGTGGATGTATGAGTAGTTTGGTGTACTTATACTGAGAAGTAGCCTATACTTGTTTCATGTTGTCTGATCATATATCATAACCATCACATACATTGAATAAAGGCATCAACTCTAAGCGAAGTATTTAATGAAGTTAGGATCCCATGTTTTTATTCTCATAAGTAATTCGAATTCAATTCTCATTAGTTAAGTAATTCTTAGTTTGTTAAATTGCTTGTTAGTTAATCTTAGTTAATCAAAACCCAAACTTGTTAATTGTCTTAGCAGTGAATAAAAACCATACTTTGTTGCATAAGTACATTAACTGAATTAAAACCTAACCAGATCTCTGTGGGAACGAACTTGACTTATATCTATATTACTTGTGACCACGTACGCTTGCGTGTAATAGTGCAAACAAGTTTTTGGCGCCGCTGTCGGGGATCATCGGTGTTTTATTTTTCGTTTATGTGCTTGTCATCAGTGGTCGTTAGAGTTCACTGACTCGGATTGTTTCTTACATATTTGTTTGTTTCTTGGTGTTTCAAGTACTTGAACGTGTATGCGAACACGTTTGCAGTTTCGTAAGAATAAATTGGTTGAAGACGAACTTGCAGCAGTTAAAGATATTGGAGAACCAGCAGCAGCTAAGTCTTTGAAGGACTATTCTCAGCCTGAGATCAATGACATTCAATGTAGCATTGTCAGACCGGCCATTGCAACTAATACCTTTGAAATCAATCCTGGCACGATTCAGATGGTACAGAATTCGGTTCAGTTTGGGGGTGCTCCTACGGAAGATCCTAATATGCACATCCGGAACTTCATCGAGATCTGTGACACTTTCAAGTTCAATGGGGTGTCAGATGATGCTGTGAAATTGAGACTTTTCCCTTTCTCTTTGTTGGATAAAGCTAAGGTGTAACACCCCAAGATCCGGGGTCCGGGATCCGGTCATTACGGTCTCCATTTCTATCCACAATACTTGAACTTACTTCAACATAAAATAAATTACATCTTTATGACCCAACACAACAATATAAAACACGTCCGTTATAGTCCCAGAGATGAAATCAGAGTAACAATCAAATTTTATTAATCACATTATGAGTTCTTACAATCCAAAAGAATCTCAATATGAATACATACTCTTTGCCATCCATTTTCATAAGTCATACCAGCCCATATACTTGGTACTGAAAGAATGAATCTATCCAACCAATAGCTTCTTCTTTAGCTCTGGTAGTCTCATCATCCTCGTCAGCATCGAGTGCGCCTTGTGCAAGTCATCTGTCTAGCTGTTGTTGTGATATAATAATAACGCAAGGGTGAGCAATAGCCTACCAACAATAATGTATAACTGAACGATAATATATAATAGTTCAAAATTATCTTTCAAACCATATGCCATGCATTTACGGAAATGATGCCAGTATAACATAAATGATGAAGTTACAAGGTAACTCAAAATGCATATATAGGTGGGAATATCTGCTATGTCAAAGATAAGCAAGATATTATCATTTATCATAAAAGAGGAACTTGCAGGAAAATATTTCAATTCCAATTATGAATACTTTTCCAATACTGCCAATAATGATAATGTTGCAGAAAATAAATGAATTTAAATGATGAACTATTGCTAGAGTATTCACCGCGCCCGTTGTTCCAATCCTTACGATGATCAGTCGCAGATTGTATAGCTCAATTTAGATTTACTACCGGTAGAAGGAAGAGCAGACAGATTTACTTGTCTACCGCCCTGTTAGATCTCCCCGGCCGACGGTTGGGCCAATAGGATAGACCGGCGCTACTCGGCCTCTTACACGACTCCAAGTTTTAAAAGAAGTTCACGACTCTGAACGTAAAGTTCGTCCCCCTTTCCCCAAGTATGATACTTGTTGATAAGACTCCAAAAAGTAGTCGTATCTAGTTGGAAAGGAAAATTCAACATCATATCTCCCAAGCTGCTGCTTGTTAGAGGATACCATCTTGTTCCAATAATCTTACCCCTCGAATGATGAGAAGATTACTCAAAGATTCAATTGATAAACAGCAACCAAGTTGCGAGTGAAAATAATAGTTTTACAAGATTTATGATCGGGAAGTCAACAAGATAAATAACATTACTCAAGTAGGTTCCCCTATAATATGGAAGTTTGAGCGAGCATTTAAATCCTTATAAGATAGATTTAAATGAAAAATAAGGAGTTGGGAACCTTTACTTGATAAAATAGTAGTAAAAACACTCCGAAATATTTTACATAATATCTGGAGGTGAAAGAAAATCTTCGAATAATATAAATCATTTTAAAAAGAATTTAAAGGTATTAAATAAATATTCCAAGAATATTTATTAACTCAATAGTAATTACGGAATATTATTGAATCATAATATTGCTCGTAAGTAATCGTCGAATGAATATATAAAATTATTTACTAAATAAATCCCTCCTTAAATGAATATTCAAAATAATATTCATTAAATAATTAAACTCCAATAAATATTTAAAATAATATTCAATGAATAAGTCAAACCTTAAATGAATATTTGAAAATAATATTCATTTAATAAATAATCTTCTAAATGAATATCCAAATAATATTCATTTAGTAATCAAAACTTTAAAGTAATATTCGAAATAATATCCCTTAAGTAAATAGATCTTCAAATGAATATTTTAAAATAATATTCATCAAGTACATAAAACCTTAAATGAATATTCGAAAGTAATATTCATTTAATAAATAAAATTCCAATAAATATCAAAATAATATTCATTAAATAATCAGCTCTAATGAATATTCGAAACTAACATTCATTTAATATCTCTCGACTGAGATAATACTCGAATAACATTCCTCGAAAGATTTCCAAGTAATTGATACTTTATGGAAATATAAATAATGTTTAATAATAACATTCCTTAAAATAAATAATAATCTGCCGTTGGAATCCCTTCGGGTTTCCACGACTATTTATATATCTCAAAATACCGACTCCCGGTCTATATTTAAGAATGAATATCATATGCCCCTCGCTAAGGGTCTTACCAAAAAAATCCGGCTTATAACTAATAATCCGTATCTAGTCTATAAGCCAATATCAATTATGGGAACATGTATCATAATATACTTTGACAATAGGCATGCATGCTATGGCATATGTATCAGAAACAACAGATATACATATTATCACAACAACAGTTCCAAGGTATTGGAAACTTGCCTGGTAATCGGGTGTGGGTAGAGATAGCGTGTCCTGGGTCTGCTCGATGATCTATAAACAATCAGAACATTCGAGATTAACCACTTAATCACCTTTTAAAAGTCTAAGTATAAACTTCACTTAAGTCGAAACACATTTTCGAATTATCTCGTTATACACCTTTTAGTGTAACTCTTTTTATCACCGATACGATTCGACATTCGTTCGTTATTAAGACATGTCATCATACCCACACTTGGTATATACTTAAGTCGTATAAGTTCTAAAGTCGATCAATTAAGAACCGAGATTATACCTCTAGTTTTATCGTTCGTTTTCTAAGTTATAATCAAAGTTATACTTTTAAGGGGTTCGTTTGCGTTTAACCTTGATTTAAACATTTTTATAAAATCGGAAAATGTTCCGTTTGACATGTGGTTTTCTCTCATACCTTCCTTATGACCTCTACTATTTATTTACCAAGATTCGCCACTGAGTAACATGCTTTACGAGGGTTCAATTGAAGTTACAAACTTTTTCTTACGGTTCCGAACCAATTTTAGTAATTTGACCATAACTCCTAAACCGTAAGTCGGAATGTTTCGATTCTTGTGCGAAAACGATCTATGGCTCGAGATCTACAAGGACCAGTCATAATATTATCAAGGTCAGGAATTAATATTAACTTCCATGCTTGGTTTCTAAGTGTTAACAAAAATTGGGCATTATGACAGCTATAAACCGGACGTTCCAAAAATCGTAATCATCAAACCAAGCCACACCGGGCATACCATATATCTCCTAATCATATAATCCATCTTACAAGACTAATAACCACTGAATTTAACATCATAATCGTCATCATGCTTAGATCAATTTAAACCACTAGCTAATCATGCTTATAACATCACTATAACCATACTAAGCTCAATCTACCAAGAACATGCTTTTAATCTCAAAACAAGAGCTAGGGTTTCAAGTGATATATCTTCCATGAACTGGTTAAAGACCTTTCTAAGCCTTGTATGATCCTTGAGTGGCCTTAAGCTAGCTAAATAAACCATAAAAATCAAAGAAAAACAAGATTAGTTCTTGAAGAACACTATTCACCCTCCTCTTTCTTGATTTATTTGAAAATGGAAACAAAGGAATTTGGACTTGACATTTCTAGGAGATTAGTTTCTCGAAATATAGAACTCACCTTAAAAATTACAAGATCAAGCAAGGAGTGGAAGGTAAATTTGTGCTCTTGAATTATGCATAAAGACGAATGGCTTTTTAGGAGAGTGTTTGGAGTTGCTTGCTTGGTTCTTGATCTAATCCTTGGCAAAATGAATTATTATGATGTATTTGAGAAATATCTTGCATAGGGCTACTTTATTAAAGTGCTTGGGTCATCTCTTGCATCATCAAGTGGACATGTGTGGTGATCTTGTGGTTTGATGATGTGCTGAAGCTAACTACATGGTTTGGTTGCTAAGCATGCTAGTTACTTTTGTAACTACTTGGTTACTTGATTTTATCCACTTGCACATACTTGCATCTTGGTTCTCTGCTTGTTTCTTTGTCTGTTTATTGCTCAATTCATTGATTGTTCGGAGGAATAACTCATTCGTTTCTAGTTAGGATTTTACCGGAAACCGTCTTAATATTTATACTATCATCCTCCATTCTTTTTAATAATTCTTGAACCTATTTTCCTTAAATCCCTTCAATAATTCCTTAAGTCTTTCAGTGTCCAGGGAAATCTCGGGGAAAATAAAAGTGCTATTTTTCAGAATCCGACAGCTTTTACATACACTCTTTTTCCCCCTGGATAAATAATATGAACTCAGATTTTCGTTCCGGATACCTCTATATAGTGTCGGCTAATAATATTACTAATTCCACCAAAACACTATTCATCACTTATTCTTTACTTATTCTTTTAGGGTTATATAGATGTCCTGGTTCTCTATCGATCGTTCCTTAACCCCTTTACGGACCCACTGGACTGATAACAGATATCGATTTGGATGACATAAGAATAACCTTCCCCCTTGGAATTATCAAATCTTAATTTCCTAGGAGATAGATAATTCTTATCTAGATTGTCAACCAATAGCATTCTTCATGACATATAATTATTTGAATCCATATCCATTCCATTCATTCATTAGAGCTGGTGACCTTGTTGTCGGAATCATTGTTCCTCATTTTATCAATACTTAATAAAAAGTTTTAATTCTACCGAAAATTTGGGTTCTTACATAAGGGATGGTTACACTCTCTACCAGCCGGTTCTATTGTGACATGGGAGGATCTTGCTCAGAAATTCCTTACTAAATTCTTCCCCATGGCTAAGACAGCAGCAATAAGGAACGCTCTTACTCAATTTGCTCAGCAGTCAGGTGAATCTTTATGTGAAGCTTGGGAGCGCTATAAGGAGATGCTTTGATCATGCCCTCATCATGGTATGCCAGACTGGATGGTTATCAATTCTTTCTATAATGGGCCGGGAGCACAGACAAGACCAATGCTTGATTCAGCATCAGGTGGAGCTTTGTGGGCAAAGAGCTACGAGGAAGCTTATGAGCTGATTGAGATGATGGCTGGTAATGAATATCAGAATGCAACTCAGATACTTTCTCAACACAAGGTAGCAGGAATTCTTGATGTTGATACAGCCACAGCCATAGCAGCTCAGTTGAAGGCTTTGACGATGAAGGTGGATTCACTTACCAACTATGGAGTGCAGCAGGTGGCTAGTTTTATGAGTTATGTGCAGGCGCACATGAGGCAAGTAAATGTGCCATATCTAGTGAGTCGGTGCAGTTTGTTAGCAATTTTCAGAGGCCACAGCAACCAGCTCCAGCCAACTACCATCCCAACAACAGAAATCATCCTAATTTCAGTTGGAGCAACAATCAAGGTGGCTTGCAGCAACCTCAGCAGCCTTATCAGCAGTTTCAAGGTCAACAATATGGAGCAAAGCCTTACAATCCCCAGAATTTTCAGCAGCAGCAGAACCAGATTTTTCAGCAGCAACAAGGGCAGAATTTTCAGCAGCAGTATGCCCCAAGGCAGCAGTTTCAACCACCAGGATTTCAACAACAATCTCATGGGAGTGTTGGTCAGTCTTCTAATGAAAAATCTGAATTGGAAGAGTTGAGGTTGATGTGTAAAAGTCAGGCAGTGTCTCTAAAAATTTTGGAGAATCAGATAGGTCAAATTGCTAATGCATTGTTGAATAGGCCACAAGGAACTCTTTCGAGTGATATAGAGGCTAATCCAGGCAAGAGGGAAGTCAAAGAACAGGTTAAAGCAGTAACCTTGAGATCGGGAAAGGTTACAACAGATCCTAAATCAGCCGCTAAAGAAGAAGAAGAAGTTTAGAATCAGCAAGTTGAAAAATCTGCAGTTCCTGAAATTAAAAAATCTGACTTGGTAGCTGATCAGCTAGATGGTGAAGTGGAAAAGAGCAAGGAACCTGTTGAAAAAGCTTCACTGGAGCAGTCTACAAAGAGCAATCAGATCTATCCGCCTCCTCCATATCCTCGACGCTTGCAGAAAAGTCAAGAAAAGCAATTTCAGAAATTTTTGGACGTCTTAAAGATATTGTCCATTAATATACCTTTTGCAGAAGCTTCAGAAAAGATGCCGAGCTATGTAAAGTTCATGAAGGGTATTCTATCACGTAAGTTGAAATTGGAAGAATTGGAAACCGTTCCTTTGACGGAAGAGGCGCAGTGCTACAACAAAAATTGCCACCGAAGCTTAAGGATCCGGGAAGTTTCACCATCCCATGCACTATTGGCAACTTATCTTTCAACAAGTGTTTATGTGACTTGGGAGCTAGTATCAATCTCATGCCGCTGTCTATTTTCATGCAACTTGGTCTGCCCGATCCCAAACCTACAAACATCTCCTTACAGCTGGCTGATCGATCGATCACATATCCGAGAGGTATGGTGGAGGATGTTTTAGTTAAAGTGGATAAGATCATCTTTCCTGCTAATTTTGTTATTCTAGACTTTGAGGAAGATAAGAAGATTCCCATCATCATGGGAAGGCCTTTTCTCGCTACTTGCCGTACTTTGATAGATGTTCAGAAAGGAGAACTCACAATGAAAGAGCAAGATCAGACTGTCTCTTTTAATGTGTTCAAGGCCATGAAATTTCCTACGGAGAATGAAGAGTGTTTTAGAGTGGAAGGGGTTGATACTGGCCAGAATAAAGCGTTTGATCAGATGTTGAAGTCGGATCCATTAGACATTGCTTTACAAGGAAAGTCTGATACTGAAGATGAGGAATTAGGCGTGGCTAATCTTTGGGATTCTCAGGTGCTGATTGATGGTTGTTTCATGGTCAAATCTTGAGGATAGTGCAATTGAGTCTTTTCTTGAGGAAGATGTTTTGTTAAAGTATGAGGGTAATAAAGATCTTCATGACTTATATAGGAATTTTGCTTCTGATGAGATGTTAGAGGAATTGAATGCTATTTGTTCTAAGCATGACATTCAACTTGAGGATAGGTCTTTTGATCCTAAATCTGTCATTAAGACTTATGTTGGTGAACCATCCACTTCCGTTCCTAATCCGTCTATTTCCACTCTTGGTCAGTCTTTGGTAGTTAATAATGAAAATCATCATGTTGAAGAAACTTCCAAACTCGAGCTTAAACCACCAGATCACCTGAGGTATGCATATTTGGATCAATCATCTACTTTGCTTATTATTATTGTTGCTAACTTGTCAGGCAGTGAAGAGAACAATGTTACTGATAATTTTGAGGAGCAAAGAAGGCTGAAACTTGTCATCAAGGATGTAGCCCCGTAAAAGATAATTAAATGGCCATATAGAGATGCGGTGTAAAAATTTTCAAGAAAAAAAGGCATTGCCATGTCTAGCTAAAGACTTTAAACAAAGGTGCTTCCTGGGAGGCAATCCATGGATTTCCTTCTTTCAATAAAAGAGCATTTCCCCCAATTCTTTGTAATTCTGGATTACTATTTTCGTACGGAGGGTGTAGAGGTCAATTTGCCTATTTTTGGAGCTCATGCTATCTATCCACCACCAGATTCACCACCCGAGGAGGGTGGCCCTGCCGACATTTAGGTATGTTCCCTACTATCCCTTGTATTACCTTCAATTCAATGGGGACATTGAATATTTCAAGTTTGGGGGATAAGTAGTGTTAGTTGAGTCTGTGTTCATGTAGGAATCATATTTTGCATGTTAGTGTAATTCGTTCATATTTGTTCGTATTATTGCATGTATGTTTGTTTCATATACGACATTTTGTTATTTTGTTTTCGTATACCATATGAGTCCATGTTAGTTGCATTTGCATAGCATGCATATTTTCATGATCCCTTAGGATGAGCTAATCCTGATTGGTAGGTCGATGTTAATTTGAGTGTGGTATTGATGAATAGAGGGTTGATTTATAGTTCTTATGAAATTGACTTGCATGTGTCAGAAACAAAATTCTTTTCACAGTCTCATCATTTGCTTTTGGGCTAGGTTGAGGTTATGCTTGTTTGGTTGTTTTGAGATTTAATCGCTTGTTTATATTTAGAATGTTCTTTATTCCCTTGATAGCATAGGAGCACTAAGTATAAGTTTAGGGGAAACCAAGAATTTCATGCTAATTGTTTATAGTTGTTAATAATGGCTAGGCGTCAAATGGCTAGTAGCAGACTCATATTTATATGAGTAGTCTAGGGTTGGATGAGAATTCTCATTCCAGATTACATATAAAAAAAGAAAAAAAAAACAGAAAAAAAGAAGGAAAAAAAGAAGGAAAAAAAGAGTTGTGTGGATTGTGTAATTGCAGAATTAAACAGGGTGAGCTCTTTAATACTCGAGCAATTAAGTTCTAAGGGACTTTGTGCCTAGTGACCTAAGGCTTTTATAGTCTGGGATCCACTAACCTAACGCTCGCTACATGGGTATTATTGTATAAGCCTTTAGGGGTTTCATCCATTGCACGGTTAAAAAAGCATGCGTTTTGTGTATAGTATTGTGTGTAGTTGTTGTTTAGAAATAAAGCATGAATTTATGTCTAACTTAAATGATGATGGAGGTGTTCCTAGGTTATGAAGTGTCTAGCGTCTATTTTATTTATAAACCTGTGATTGTCTTGGCGAAGAATGAATATGGTTTTGATCTAGTATTAGTATACAGGGACTTACTCGAGCTCTGTTTGGACGTATTGCATTTCTTTGAGATTTTTGATTGCTGATTGGTTTTGGTTAGTCTGAGGGGATCGTTGCATTTTCATAATAGTTGCATTCATGCATTGCATTGCATTAGGTAGTATCGAGTCTGTTTATGCTTGAGGACAAGCATCGGTTAAAGTTTGGGGGTGTGATAAGTGGATTTTATATCCACTTGGAACGCTTTATTTCGGCTTAAATTGGTGTCTTGACCTCAAGTATATCGTGTTTTTGATTCGTTTTAGTGAGTTTGTGTAGGGTTACTAACTTGAGGTTGGGAGATATAAATTGCATATTTTATGGTGGATTTCAGTTCAAGAAGTGAAGAATAACAATTTGCAAAAGAAACGAAGGAAAAAGGAGTTAAAACGAAGAAAACAGCCAAAATCAGCTTCCGGCAGAAGCCACGGGCGCAGTCAGCGCTACTCCGGGCGCAGCCAGCGGGAAAATTTCTGATGCACTGTTTTGGCCATATCTTGAGTTCTACAAGTCCGTTATGGACGATCTTACAGTCCACGCGAAGCTAACAGGATTCTCTTTCATTCTAAGGTGGTTCAGATGTCCAAATACAACTGGAAAGGCCCAGGAATACTGAAGAAAAGTTACGAATTTTCCTTCAAAACAGAATCAGTTTAGGAAACGTATTGGTAGTTTCTTGCTGGAAAAGACTCCTATGGCCTATATAAACACATCCTACCATCATAAAATGGCCAACACCCTACCAACAACTTAGAATAACATCAGAAAGAGCCAGAGTTAGAGAATCAGACTTGGAGAAGGATTCCCGGAAGGACGTGACAGGATTCAGAGATCTAGATCTACTTTTGTTTTCTTCTAATTAGGCGATACTCTTGGATGTTTATGGATTTGTTTGCTTAACTCTTTATTCTAGCACTATTATTTTATTCAGTCCTTGTTTAATACCATGGTTTCATCAGATCCCATGATGACGAACAGTTCGATTATGAACTAATTGTTGTCATGGGATTCTAACGGATTTATTTATGGAGCTTTAGTATTTTGATGCTTTAAAGATCTGTGAGTGATGTATATTGATATCCTCGTATGGTTATGCTTAATTGTTAGATGCGTAGCTAACATCTAAATTGTTAATCTCTTGTGAAGCGAGAGTGGATCTTGAGATTTAGAACTTGCCATGCTAGCATAGGATAAGTTGATGTATGTTTTGACATCATGATTTATAGCGTAATTTGAACTATCTTATGCTGCCCTATGTGATCTTAATGGACAACTTGTTCTTCAACCGTGATATTTTCAAATCTTATAGAGATAGGGTCTAATCATAATTAGTGTCTATTCATCTTCTATCTCTTTTGTGGATGTATGAGTAGTTTGGTGTACTTATACTGAGAAGTAGCCTATACTTGTTTCATGTTGTCTGATCATATATCATAACCATCACATACATTGAATAAAGGCATCAACTCTAAGCGAAGTATTTAATGAAGTTAGGATCCCATGTTTTTATTCTCATAAGTAATTCGAATTCAATTCTCATTAGTTAAGTAATTCTTAGTTTGTTAAATTGCTTGTTAGTTAATCTTAGTTAATCAAAACCCAAACTTGTTAATTATCTTGGCAGTGAATAAAAACCATACTTTGTTGCATAGGTACATTAACTGAATTAAAACCTGACCAGATCTCAGTGGGAACGAACTTGACTTATATCTATATTACTTGTGACCACGTACGCTTGCGTGTAATAGTGCAAACATCAATTCTCTAGAGGCACATTGGACAAGACTCTGTTTTATAATGAAGCATGGTAATGACATTATCCTAGTTCAGATCTATGTGGATGATATCATATTTGCCTCTACAAATGAGAAGCTGTGTGAGAAATTCTCTATGCTCATGCAAAGCAGATATGAGATGAGTTTGATGGGAGAGTTAACATTCTTTCTTGGATTGCAAGTTAGTCAGAGGAAGGATGGTATCTTCATCAGTCAAACCAAGTACATCAAGGATTTATTGAAGAAGTTTGACCTAGAAGACTGCTCACCTGCAAAGACACCCATGACCATTGCCATCAAATTGGATGAAGATGTTAAAGGCAAGAGAGTAGATATCTCAGTCAACAGAGGCATGGTTGGTTCTCTACTCTATCTCATTGCAAGTAGGCCAGACATTATGTTTGCTACATGTCTGTGTGCAAGGTTTCAATCAAATCCAAAGGAATCAGATTTGATTGCTATAAAAAGGATCTTTAGATATCTGAAGGGCACTCCAAACTTGGGTTTATGGCATCCTAAGGACACAGGGTTCAATCTGGTTGGTTATTCTGATGCTAATTATGCTGGTTGTAAAGTGGATAGGAAAAGCACCTCAGGTAGCTGCCAGTTTCTTGGACAAAGGTTAGTCTCTTGGTACAACAAGAAACAACAATCTGTGTCAACTTCCACAGCTGAGGCTGAATACATAGCTGCTGGAAGTTACTGTGCTCAAGTGCTTTGGATTAGAAATGAACTTAGAGACTATGGACTTGTGTTGGAAAGAATTCCAATCATTTGTGACAACACAAGTGCAATCTCTATAGTTGCCAATCCTGTCAATCATTCTAGATCAAAGCACATTGACGTCAGATATCATTTCATCAAAGAGCATGCAACTAATGGAACTATTGAGTTGCATTATGTCTCCACTGATAAACAATTAGCTGATATATTCACTAAGTCATTGGATGAAGCCACCTTCACAAGGTTGGTTAGTGAGATTGGAATGCTGAATTCTTCAGAATCTGGCTAAGTGAAAATATCAACTAGATTGTTGCAGCAGTAAACACTTACTTTATCTAAATGCTCAATATTTTTGAAGTAAGTGGCTGGAATATGATTTATAAATATTTCAAATTTGCTGCATATGTTGAAAATCATATTCGAATTAGCTTATCACTATTTAATTTGTTAGAATATTCTTCATTGAATAATTCTGGTGAATTTTGAAAAGATAGTGAAAATTAACTTTTATGAGTGGAAAGTATAGCTCGATAAGTCAGACTTCTCTAATGACTTTCATGTCTGTGGTCGACTTCTCTAACAAGTCTATTTGGAACACTCTTGAGTTCTCGAATAGTGCATTTTGGAGAAATCGAACAGAGACTTGCTTGACTTCTGGAATAGGACATTTCAGTTCTCGAATAGAATATTTGAGTTGTCGAATCATTTGAAAAGGCTGAATTCTTGCTGAATCTTAACCGTTTTTGGATTTTTATTCAGAATTTTAAATCACTCATAAAAATATATTTTATTTAATTTAGAATCACTTCTAAGTTAGATAAACTGCCAGCTGTGAGTTACAAACTTCTTGAGATATCGATTAAGCCTTTCTTGACTTATCGAATAGTTGATTTCTACTTCTCGAATGCCTGACTTGTCGATACAAAACATATATATAATCGACAATTCAAGTACGTAGTACTTATAAATTTTACATCTATTCGGTTCATTTTATTCGATTTCTCAAGCATCTAAAGTTCAAAAACCTCTGAAAACCCTTACTTCAAAAGCTAAATTTCTTCTTCAACCTTCATTCTCTTCTCTCGTCTCTCTGTGTAACAATGACAAATACCCAACTCACAATTCCTACCCACACCAACTTCATTGCTATTACCAGTGATGTGGAAGCACCCAATGCTAATTTCAAGTGCTTCATTCGTTGGATGTCTGAGTCATACATAAAGGATGCACTCTCAGCCAACCCAACTCTGTACCTAGATCTTCTAGAACAGTTTTGGAGGACAGCCACTGTGGAAGTTGTTGCTCTCGAAAATGCAGTAACCTCTTATATCATCTACTGCAAAATACAAGAGAAAGAGGTTACCATCACTACAGAGGATATGAATCAAGCACTAGCACTTCATCAGGACCTGTATCACCCTCTGGTATCTGATGATGATTTGATTACATTCTTCGACTTTATCAGATATGCTGATACAATCAAGATTGGAAAAATTAACCGGAAGTGTCTTAGAAATGAATGGAGTTTTGTGTTCGCCACACTGCTACAGGTGTTCACTGCTAGAAAGTCAAGTTTTGATCAAATTAGTGCACCTGCACAGCAAATTGCATACTCCCTGGCATATGATAGGAAAATCAATGTGGGTAATCTAATTATGGAGGAGAAATATGGGATATTTGGTAAGAACTCAACCAAGAGAGGTACTGAAATTTTCTTCCCTCGTTTTATTCAATCTGCTCTTAATTTTGTAGATAACAAACTGATTGAATTGCCTGGGATAGATAGAAATAGAATAGGCTATTCAAAATCCATGACCAAACTCATTTTTGGTAACTTGGAGACTAGGAATGATGTGGACGTGAGACTTGAAATAACTCCTCATATGCAGAGTTTATTTGAGTCTTACCCCCACAACATACCAACATTTACCTCTAAGTCTGAGTTAGCACAGCCCAAGCAAGTAGAACAAAATGCTAACCCAGGGCCTGCTAACCAACCCCCTCAACCAAACACTGTACGAAATACAGAGCCACCTGTGTTTACACTAATACACGCAAGCGTACGTGGTCACAAGTAATATAGATATAAGTCAAGTTCGTTCCCAAAGAGATCTGGTTATGGTTCTATTTAGTAAATATGCCTATGCAACAATGTATGGTTTTAATCCACTGCTAAGACAAATCACAATTTGAGGTTTTTAATTATCTAAATTAAACTAAGCTGCAAATTATTAAACTAAAAATTACTTAACTAATGAGAATTAAAATCTAATTACTTCTGCAAGATAAACCATGGAATCCTAAGTTCATTAAATACTATGCTTAGATCTGACGCCCTTAATCACTATGTGCAATGGTTATGATATCTGATCGGATAACACGAAACAAGTACATGCTACCTGTCAACATACGTATACCAAATTAAACATACATCCAAAAAAGAGATAGAAGATGAATAGACACCAATTATGCTTAGACCCTATATGTCTATAGAATTTGAAAACATAACGCTTGAAGAACAAGTTATCCACAAAGATCACACAGGGCAATATAAGTATTTTCATCTCATACTACGAATCATATTGATAAACAATTATGAACCTATGCTAGCATGGCAAGTTCTAAATCTCAAGATCCACTTTCAGTTCACAAGAGATTAACAGATTAGATGTTAGCTACGCATCTAACAAATAAGCACAACCATACGAGGATATCAGATATACATCACATACAGATCTTTAAAGTAATCAAGATACTAAAACTCCATAAATAAATCCGTTAGAATCCCATGACAACGATTAGTTCATAATCGAACCGCTCGTCATCATGGGATCTATTGAAACCATGATAGAAGACAAGATATGAAAGAAAGTAATAATATTAATAAAACAAGAGTTGAGAAAACCAATCTATGGTACAAAAGATGAAGTAGATCTAGATCCGTTGCTTGTCACGAGCGTTGAATCTTACTCCCCTTTTCTCCTTTGCAGATCTAATCTATATTATGTACAAGATATCTAATTGTCTAATTGTATAATTCTCAAGGGGTTGGATGTGTTTATATAGGCTCTAGATTTCTTGCCTAGCAAGAAATTACCTTCTATTACAATTAGAATTCGATTAAGGTACTAAAAACTGCCCAAAATACAATTAGAACTTGAAAAGGGCAAAACAGTAAATTCCATGCTCCCATCAGTCTGCTTGTCGCGCGCAATCTGCTCCCACCACACGCAACTTGTGCACGCGAATCCTGTCCTAAGTTGTAGAAAATCTTCAAGGCTTCGCGTGAGCTGTAAAATCGCTGAAAACAGACTTCTAGAACTCCAGATATGGCCAAAACAGTGTAGACTGCGCAACCTTCCCGGAAAATCCGAATTTTAATCAATTAATCCTCCATTAGGGTTAATGCCATCCCTTATGCATTCCACAGGGTTTGTCTTAATTTATGGACATCGTATCCTTAATTCAACTGCCAAGGAATTCTTGCATCCTATATTTGGCAATCAGATCATGTATCCTTAATAAGGGTCTCTTTTCAATCATTCTCATTTGATAATCGATCGGTGGCTTAATGCTAACCTCTTCTGTCAGATAGTTGTCAGCCTATTTGACCTTCCAAAATACAACGCATGTCTATCTGCTCTCTTACAGAACTTGATAATGGTAGCAAGGATGCTTTGGAAGATATTGGTCGAGTTCAACGTGAATCTCTTAGTATTTACCATTCTTCACAAAGGTACTTGTTTCAGATGAAATTTCTACAGCATACTGATCAATCTCTGACCATTTCTATATTCTCTTCATAAATCTTCATTGTTTACTTTCCTTAGTCATAATATTTTCATGGTATTCATAATACCTTAAAATCATACATCTCAAGTCACTATACTTCCATTTTACTCGTAATCTTGGACAACCATACACATGAGTCACTTTAGTACGGGTGACCCCATCCCAAAAGGTTTAGTGAATTCCCAATCAAAACATGGGTTGCAAAGGGTTCCGTAGAAGATTCCTACGATCTCATTAATATTTCTTTATATCAGAAGCCCTTGCAGTCGGTGCTTTGTCCTTTCATTGCTGGTCTAGTCACTAGATAATCCTTGCGACTTGGCCTCAACTGGCCACACTAAAATAAAAATATATGATTTTAGGGGTTGGCTAATTAGCATTACTTTTCCAGAAATTGCCGGCATAGTGTCTTCTTCTTTGATACCTTTCTACCTTCCCAAAACTTTACTTCATATAAGTCTTAATCGGCTACTCAGCACCGTATCCGGTCACCTTTCCTCTATTTTTATCTTTTCAACTATTCTTATCGCTCCCACGTGCCACGCAAGCTTACCATTCCTGGCATAACAACCATTTTACTTAAGTCAATCCCGGAGTTTCTCAGTCTGGCCGGTTTCTTACTTACATTTCCTGTTTTCGTCCAATCTCACTTCATCATTGTATTTCTACAATCAATCGCGATAACCGGGGTCTGTCCACCAACCCATATAGCGGCTACTCTACCCAATTCACGGTGTTCACCCCAGTTTCTACTCTCTTCCATGATGTTCTCTGATAATCAGAAAGATAAGGTTTGCCAAAATTGGTTGAAGTTCTTCCCAGAATTAGGGAAATTTTGGTCAATCTATCCATCTACTAGTAACATTAAGGAGACCAGTTTCGAAACCTGAAGAATAGTTCTATGAACCTCCAAGCAGGTAGAACCATAAGCAGTCCTAATTTACGAAATAATAGTCATCAGATTGGAAGTTTAACCACTGGAGAGGAATCAATTATATACATCCCTTAGAAGGGAATCCACAGTTTTAAACTGAAATTTGTCACAACGTCCTGATACCTATACGTTTTGAGATTCAATATTACCAAATGTCAGTCTACCTGACCACTAATCTCAGAAGGAACATTACCGTCGGAGTTGGTTGTTCCACAAAATTGGCACTACCAGGGCCATCCGAACCTGGTGAACCGTGCTGTCTGAATGCCTCCGCAAGTACTTTGTCGTGCTGCGCCAGCACACATCCTAATCCTTTATGCGAAGCGTTGTTGGAAGCATAAAGTCTCCTTTTTCCATTAAGCAATGCCAACTCTTGGTCATTACCAATTTCATCTTTAGCTCCAGGAAGATTTTCTCACATTTTTCTCTTTAACTGCTGATCGTATTACTTGATCCATTATAACTCCGCATCGGAGTAAACTTAAGGTAACTACTATAATCCATTCAAAGAAAGAATTTACTATTCCTCTGAAACACATGCATCTAACATTTCTGGTTCATCATTTTACTGAGTTGAAATTAACCCTATACTCAGTGTCTGGCAGTAGTCTCATTACGAGTTCATCTTGACTCACTGGTCTTATCTTCCGGTAGGTTCTGAGATCATTGTCTTGCTTACTACTTCCTTATATAACTTTATCCAATCATGCTGTCACTTCCCAATGTCTTTACTTTCTAACTGATTCATTCATAAAATGAACATTTCCCTTAATAAAACCACCTCATTAACCTCAATTTGGTTCCATAATTTACAACCTATGACACCTGCCTTCTCATGGAGAATTATTACTGACCATATTCATCTAATTCATTTATCAAATGATATGGCACTTACTGCCTCCTTCTCAACTATTCCTTGGGACTCTGCTCCTCGCCCTAAATCGATGTCTTGGATAATCATGCATCCCTCTTGCTCTTTCTTCATTAATATGGAAGTCTCTAGGGATTCTCGTTTATTCCCGTATAAGATCTCAAGTGATCCTTTCAATCCGTCTTACTTGCTGGTACTACCTCCAGTAGTCCGGCTATGAATCCAACATGAATCTTCAGTTCTATTGCTAATAACTCAGCCCTTTAATCTCCAGTAGCTCCCTTTTCTGAGCACTATACTTTAATCATCACAGTCTTTCTGGCTGCAGCCCTCATTCCTCAAGGGTAAGCTCCTTATCCTAACAGGATTTTTCCTTATCTGCTGGAACCTCTTCCGGGTCTCCAGTAGGGTACTCCATCGAATTACCCGTTGATCTTCAGCATATAATAAAGCATAATCGCGCTGCTGCTCGTATGCCTCAAGGTCTGTCGCCTTACTCATCGATACGATATCGAGCTAGGTTACTATCATAATACTTAAGAGTTCCCATAAGGGTTTTATATGTCATCACTACATTAAGTAGTCCGACTATGAACTTGGCAAGAGTTCTTATTATCTTAGTGAATTTATTGTTTTAACGTCACCTCATCTCTGGGGTTTATAATGTACGCTCTGATACCACTTTTGTAACACCCCCAGATCCGGGGTCCGAGATCCGGTCATTATGATCTCCAATTCTATCCACAATACTTGAACTTACCTCAACATAAAATAAATTACATCTTTATGACCCAACACAACAATATAAAACACACCCGTTATAGTCCCAGAGATGAAATCATAGTAACAACCAAATTTTATTAAACACATTATGAGTTCTTACAACCCAAAAGAGTTACAATATGAATACATACTCTTTGCCATCCATTTACATAAGTCATACTAGTCCATATATTTGGTATTGAAAGAATGAATCTATCCTACCAATAGCTTTCTGTTCGGCTCTGGTAGTCTCATCGTCCTCGCCAGCGTCAAGTGCGCCTTGTGCGAGTCATCTGGTCTAGCTGTTGTTGTGATATAATAATAAAGCAAGGGTGAGCGATAGCCCACCAACAATAATATTTATCTGAATGATAATATATAACAGTTCAAAAGTATCTTTCAAACCATATGCCATGCATTTACGAAAATGATGCCAGTATAATATGAACGATGAAGTTACAAGGTAACTCAAAATGTAAATATATGTGGGAATATCTGCTATGTCAAAAATTAGCTAGATATTACCATTTATCATATAAAGAGAAACTTGCAAGGAAGATATTGCAATTCTAGTTATTAACATTTTTCGAAGTCCTACGACCTGAAAGAAGTCTCTTCGATACGTGTTGCGGAAGACACCGTCAACCTGAAAGAAGTCTCTTCGATACGTGTTGCAGGGAATTCCCAATTTGGGAGATGAACCAATACTGGAGTTATCACGCGCCAGCTGTCCCACTCCCTGATGATCAGTCGGGGATGGTACAGCCCAATATAGTTTTACTACCGGTAGAAGGAAGAACTGAGGGCTCCACTTGTCAATGGCCTTTAATAGTAACTCCCTGGCCAATGGTTAGGCCTTGTGATGGACCGCACGACTCGACCTCTTACACACGACTCCTAGTTCGAATAAATCCACAGCATTGAAACGTAGAGTTTGTCCTCCCTTCCCCAAGTGAAATACTTGTTGATAAGACTCCACAAAGTAGTCGTATCCAGTTGGAAAGGAAATATCACCAACATTTCCCAAGCTTTTTCTTGTTAATGGATATCAACTTGTTCCAACAATCTTACCCCTCGAATGATGAGAGGGTACACACAGACTTAATGAGTCCATTGCAACCAAGTTGCGAGTGAAGAGGATAAATTATGACCGGGAAGTCAACAAGATAAATAACCTTTCTCAAGTAGGGTTCCCATATAATTTAAGAGATAGATTTGAGTGAAGAATGGAATCTTGAGGACCTTTCTTAATATAATATTAATCGTATGACTCCGAAGAATTTTCAGAATGATCGAAGGTCGAAGAAGAATAAACAACATTGAAGTTGTTTCCAAGTATTGAATAAATATTTAGAGAATATTTATTGAGTCGGAAATATTTAATGAATGAAAGAATATTTTACATAATATCTAGAGGTGAAAGATAATCTCCAAATAATATAAATCATTTTTAAAAGAATTTAAAAGAATTAAATAAATATTCCAAGAATATTTATTAACTCAATAATAATTACGGAATGTTATTAAATCATAATGTTGCTCGTAAGTAATCCTCGAATGAATATATAGAATTATTTACTAAATAAATCCCTCCCTAAATGAATATTTAAAATAATATTCATTAAGTAATTAAACTCCAATAATTATTTAAAATAATATTCAATAAATAAGTCAAACCTTAAATGAATATTTGAAAATAATATTCATTTAATAAATAATCTTCTAAATGAATATCCAAATAATATTTAATAAATAATCTTCTAAATGAATATCCAAATAATATTCATTTAATAAATAATCTTCTAAATGAAAACCAAATAATATTCATTTAGTAATCAAAACTGTAAAGGAATAATTGAAATAATATTTCTTAAGTAAATAGAACTTCCAATGAATATTTTAACATAATATTCATCAAGTACGTAAAACCTTGAATGAATATTCGAAAGTAATATTCATTTAATAAATAACATTCTAATGAATATCATAACATTGTTCATTAAATAATCAACTCTAAATGAATATTCAAAAATAACATTCATTTAATATCTCTCGACTGAGATAATACTCGAATAACATTCCTCGAAATATTCCCAAGTAATTGATACTTTATGGAAATATAAATAACATTCCTTAGATAAATAATAATCTGTCGTTGGAATCCCTCCCGGTTTCCACGACTATCTATATCTCAAAATACCGACTCCCAATCTATATTAAGAATGAATATCATATGCCCTTCGCTAAGGGTCTTATTAAAACAATCTGGCTTATAACTGATAATTCGTATCTAGTCTATAAGCCAATATCAATTCAGGGAACAGGTATCATAATATAATTTGACAATAGGCATGCATGCTATGGCATATGTATCAGAAACAACAGATATACATATTATCACAACAACAGTTCCAAGGTATTGGAAACTTGCCTGGTACTCAGGTGTGGGTGGAGATAGCGTGTCCTGGGTCTGCTCGATGATCTATAAATAATCAGAACATTCGAGATTAACCACTTAACACTTTTTAAGAGTCTTAAGTATAAACTTTACTTAAGTCGAAACATGTTTTCGAATTATCCCGTTATACACTTTTTAGTGTAACTCTTTTTATTACCGATACGATCCGACATTTATCATACCCACACTCGGTATATACTTAAGTCGTATAAGTTCTAAAGTCGATCGATTACGAACCGAGATTATATCTCGAGTTTTACCGTTCGTTTTCTAAGTCATAACCAAAGTTATACTTTTAAGGGGTTCGTTCGCGTTTAACCTTGATTCGAACATTTTTATAAAATCGGAAAATGATCCGTTTCACATGAGGTTTTCTCTCACACCTTCCTTTTTACCTCTAGTATTTATTTACCAAGATTCACCACTGAGTAACATGATTTATGAGGGTTCAATTGAAGTTACGAACTTTTACTTACAGTTCCGAACCAATTTTAGTAATTTGACCATAACTCCTAAACCGTAAGTCGGAATGTTTCGATTCTCGCGCCAAAACGATTTATGGCTCGATATCTACAAGGACTAGTCATAATATTATCAAGTTCAGGAATTTAGATTCACTGCCATGCTTGGTTTCTAGGTGTTAACAAAAATTCAGCATTACGACGGCTATAAATCGGATATTTCCAAAATCAAAACCCTCCAATAATCATAGTTTCCACTCCAAACAACACATATACACGATTTCTAACCATGAACCGAGGACAAGAAATGCCTTTCCATTCATCTAACTGTTTTTAACATTTATCAAAACCCCATCCATAATCATGCTTATAATCATGCTTATAATAATATCAATATCATATTAATCTAAACCCAATAAAAAATAATCATAAATCTCAAATCACAAGCTAGGGTTTTGCTGAGATATACCTTCCATGGAGTGGATAAAGACCTTTCTAAGCCTTGTATAGTCCATGAACATCCTTAACCAAGCTTAGATCATCCAAAAATCAAGAAAACCAAGATTTGTTCTTGAAAGTCACTATTCACCCTAGGCTTTGATGATTTCTTTGAAAATGGAAAAAGTGGTGTTTGAGGCTAAGATTTCTAGGGTATCATTTTTATGAAATATAAGATTTTTGTTAAAAATTTGGAGATCAAACAATGGTGGGAAGGTTGAATTTGGTTTTTGAATTAAGGCATATAGCCGAATGGGGAAGAAAGGGAGAGATGTTGGTGTTCTTGCTTGGCTTGCTTGGAAATCTTGAATTATTGTGATGCTTGGAAAATATCTAAGTCATAAAGCTAATTTATCAAGGGTTATTTCATGGATGATGTCTTTGGCATGGACAAGTGTTGAATTCTTGTGGTTGAAGGAGATTAACTTGCTAAGTACTTAGTTAGCTTGCTAAGTATGCTAGTTACTCATATAATTACTTAGTCCCTTGATCTTATCCACTTGCACATGCATGCATCTTGATCCTATGCTTGTTTCTTTGTCGGGTTATTGCTCGTTTCGATTGATCGTTCGTAGGAATATCTCACGGATTTCTAATTAGGGTTTACTGGAAATCTTCTTAATATTAATACTATCATTCTCCATCTTTCTTACTAACTTTCGAATTCAAATTCCTTAAATCCCTTTGTTAAATTCTTAAGTTATTCAGTGTCCAGGGAACTCTCGGAGAAAATAAAAGTGCGGTGTTTCAGAATCCGACAGCTTTTACATACACTTATTTTCCTCCTGGATCACTAATACGAACTCGGAAATCCGTTCCGAATACTTCTATATAGTGTCGTCTCATAATATTCTCTTTTCCACCAAAACACCATTCATTCTTTATTCTTTACTTATTCTCTTAGGATTGTACAATTGTCCCTGATCTCTTTCGATCGTTCCTTAACCTTTTTACGGACCCACTGGACCAATACCAGATATCGATTTGGATGACATAAGAATAATCTTCTCCTTTAGAATTATCAAATCTCAATTCCCGAGGAGATAGATAATTCTTATCTAAAGTGTCAACCAATAGTATTCTTCATGGCATATAAACATTTAAATCCAAATCTATTCCTTTCATTCATTATCTCAATCGTTACATCGTAGTCGTAATCACTATTCACCATTACCTCAGTACATAATAAAAAGTTTTAATTATATCCAAAATTTGGGGTTCTTACATGCAATTTATGAAAGACAATGACATTTGGGATCTTGTTGAGTTACCTAAAGGATCAAAACGTATTGATTGCAAATGGGTATTTAAAACCAAAAGGGATTCGAATGGTAACATCGAAAGATATAAGGCTCGTCTAGTCGGAAAAGGATTCACTTAAAAGAAATGTATCGATTACAATGATATTTCTCTCCAGTTTCCTTGAAAGACTCATTTAGAAATTTTATGGCACTTGTGGTTCATTATGACCTAGAGCTACATCAGATGGACGTAAAGGCGACGTTTCTCAATGGTAACATTGGTGAGACAATTTATATGGTGCAACTACAAAACTTCGTCTCTGGAGATCTAAAGACTATAGTTTATAGGTTAAAGAAGTCCATCTATGGTCTCAAGCAGGCTTCACGTGAATGGTATCACAAGTTTCATCATGTTATCACATCATATGGTTTCGAATTGAACTTGGTCGGGGATCGGGTCGTTACGGTCTCATATTTCATACATAATACTCGACTTGAGTCCAAAATAAATAAGTAGCATGCTGTGACCCCACAATAATATCCACACACACAGTTATAGTCCTAGACGTTGAAATTGAAATAAGTCTTACATAAAGGGTTTACGAATAGAAGTTATTACAAGCCAAAAAGGAGTAACAACATAAGTTTAAAGTTTTTGCCGTTGATTAACATTAATTTTACATATAATTAAGCTGGGAGCAAAAGCTGTCTATCTATGCTACCTCAGCAATGGCAGCTAGCATATCAGCGGGGAGTCCTGTGGGTCGGGTAACCTGCTTGCGCCGAGTGCGCCTTACGCGAGCCATCTGTCCTAGCTGTTGTTGTGACATAATAATTAAGCAAGGGTGAGCAATAACCCACCACCAACAATATAACTGAACAGTGATGTTATATATATATAACAGTTCAAATATCTTTGAAACCACATGCCATGCATTAGCGAAGATAATACGAGTATAAGGTAAATGATGAAGTTACAAGGTAACTCAAAATATATATTCCATGGACATACTTGCTACGCAAAAGATAAGCAAAATATCATCATTTATCTGAAAGAGGAACTTGCAGAAAATATTACAATTCCAATTATGAATACTTTTCCAATACTGCCAACAATGATAATGTTGCAGAAAATAAATGAATTTGAATGATGAACTAATGGTGGAGTATTCACTACGCCCGCTATTCCAATCCTTACGATGATCAGTCACAGATTGTACAGCTCAATTTAGATTTACTACCGGTAGAAGGAAGAGCTGACGAATTTACTTGTCTACCGCCTTGTTAGATCTCCCCGGCCAACGGTTGGGCCAATGGGATGGACTGGCACTACTCGGCCTCTTACATGACTCCAAGTTCGAAAAGATGTTCATGACTCTGAACGTAAAGTTCGTCCCCCTTTCCCCAAGTATAATACTTGTTGATAAGACTCCACAAAGTAGTCGTATCTAGTTGGAAAGGAAATATTTAACATCATATCTCCCAAGCTGCTGCTTGTTAGAGGATACCATCTTGTTCCAATAATCTTACCCCTCGAATGATGAGAGGGTACACAAATACAATAGATAGCAATCCAAGTTACGAGTGAAAGGAATACTTTTCGAAATATTTATGACCGGGAAGTCAACACGATAAATAACATCCCCAAGTAAGGTTCCCTTATAATTTGACAGTTAGATTTTGAATGAAGAAGGGAGTTTTGAGAACCTTTCTTGATACAAGTATTAATAATAAGACTCCGAAATAATTTACATAATATTCGAAGGTCGAAGATAATGTTTAAATGAAATGAATCGCTTTTGAAACGAGTTAGAGGAATTAAATAAATATTCGAAAGAATATTTATTAAGGTATAAATATTGAAGGAATAATATTAATATGAAATATTACTCAGAATGATTCTTAAGTAAATATTCACAAAGAATATTCATTAAATAATTAATGAATATTTAAATTAATAATACTTATCAAATAAAAAACTCGCATGAATATTCAAAATAATAGTTAGATGACGATCAAATGAATATTTGAAATAATATTCAATAAATAAATAATGAATAAATTCCAAAGGAATATTCGATAAATGAATCAATTTAAAATGAATATTGGAGAATAATATTCATTGAATAAATAAAGTTTAATTGAATATTCGAAACAATATTCGAAATGAATATTCGAAATAATACGTGATGAATGAAAATTCTATAAATAAATAATGGAAAGATATTTACTTAAATATTCTTCCCCGAAATAATCAAGATATATCAAGAAGTACTGACTCCCGGTCTATATTTGAAGAATAAGATTCAGATGCCCTTCACTTAAGAGTCTTAACCATATCCGGCTTATAACTGATATATTATCTATCTAGGTTATAAGCAAACATTTAAATCAGGGAAAAAGTATAACAATAGAACTTGAATGTAGGCATGCATGCTATGGCATATGTATAACGGAAAGCATATATATTCACAACAACAGCCTTTAAAAAGGATTTGAAACTTGCCTGGTAATCGAGTACGAGTAGAGGTAGTGGTAGTGTGTCTCGGGTCAGCTCGGCGATCTATAAATAGTCAGAATATTCGAGATTAATCACTTAACACTTTTTAAAAGCTAAGTATCAACTTAAGTCGAAACACGTTTTCGAATTATCTCGTTATACACCTTTTAGTGTAACTCTTGTTATCACCGATACGATCCGACATTTGTTCGTTATTAAGACATGTCATCATACCCACACTTGGTATATACTTAAGTTGTATAAGTTCTAAAGTCGGTAGATTACGAACCAAGATTATACCTCGTATTTTATCGCTCGTTTTCTAAGTTATAACCAAAGGTGTAACACCCCCAAATCTGAGGTCAGAGATTCAGGTCGTCACGTCACCATCCAACCATATCATACCTGTATTAACTTTACAACTCAACAATACATCCATTCAGACCTCAATCTTACACACAAGCAAGTTAGAGTCTCAGAAACGATAATCAAAAGTGCCGCTAAATATTACAATTCATTTGTACAAATCAGAGCCTTACGCAATTCCACTTATACAACTATACTTGAAGACAAGTCTTACTATTACAGTTGAAAACCTATCAGACTTACTCTGTATTGTTTATCAGAAACTAAATCATCTCCGGGGTAAATCTTCTACTCCTCTTCTGCTGTTGCGGAGTTAACCGACCAAATTCTTCTCTTTCTGAAAAGTTTTTATAAAGCAAGAATGAGCTACATAATGCTCAGCAAGTGCACCATTTTGTAGAATAATAATGGGGTTTATTTCGAAAACATTCCCAACTATATGGGTATATATCTCAGGTTTCAAAACATAATTGGACAATGTATATGTCCGAGATTGAATAAAACGTCTATACTCACTAAGGAGCTTTAAGAATAATATATGAACCCTTTATAAGGTTCCCATTTCAATATATCTCAAGTTTGAAAATATATACATATGAGTATATCATTTTCGGCAAAACACTCTACGATTAACATACTATACAAGGAATACATCATTGGAAACCTCTTTCCTTCCATTAGCTTAGAAGGTTTCTCATACAAAAACATTTCATTCTTTGAAACAATTGCAAGAGTGCACTAACACGTGCCAATCTTTATAGAAAAATCTTGCAGTTCTAGATACTGCACGATGTCAATATTTTCTCATCAAAACCACACTATCAGCAACTTGGCACTTAGGCCCAAGAAGCAGTGTTTGAGTATTTTTCCAAAGTGGAGGATGGGACTGGAAGAAAACATAAAAACCTGACAGGGATTGACGATGATCAGTCGCCACATCCAAGTCCAATAATCCGCGGGTCTTCTCTACCGGTAGAAGGATAGAAACTACATCCGTAACTATCCCCGGGTGAAAACTACATCCGTAATCACCCTCGATGGAAACTACATCCGTAATCATCCTTCGGCAACACCTGGGCCGGAATAATAATTGATGGACCGCCTGGCTCACGGCCGCTTACACATCCCGGGAATCGTTCGTCAACGGTTCCCACACCTGCCAGAGTCCCTTTTTCTTTTTCTTTTAAAAACTTGATTTTGATTGAAAACAGAGTAATTGAGGTCCGATATCAGTCGACCGATCATTCTTGAAATCATACAAGAAGCAGAACCTGACCAAGGGTTTTCGAAAATGTTTTGAGTTCGAAAAAGTTCGAGTTTGAAAGGAGTAAAATGTATCTTGGATTAACTTTGTTTTTAAATAATGAACAATAATTAATAAATAATATTTTAAGATTTAATATTAATAATTAATAATTAATAAAATAATTATTCGATAAAATAAACTTTTAATCCAAGATAGGGTTTCGAGTATTTACGAAGATATGAACATAATATTTGAGTATACGATACTCCCCGAATGACCCTTCGGGTTCTCGCAATCTAGATACGATATAATGGTATACCGCTCCCCGGTCAATAGTATATACGGACCGCTACGACCTCTATTGCTAGAGTCGTTGTCCGAAGAAAACATCTCAATCTAAGTTCAAGGGGTACAAGCATATATGTACTTATACAATCTCAATCGCATCAATACTTCGATAAACATAGCATATGATATAATTGAAAACTACAAACACAACAGTGAAAGTCCTTGTATATGGATAAGTTTTGAAAAGTAAACTTGCCTTGGTTTGGTTGGGGTGGTCGAGCGTGCGGAGTCGAACGATCTATACATAAGCAATAACCGCTCGTTAGTACCTTAACAATATCTCTTTAATTACGGGGTTTTAGGGGGTACGAAATTAACTTAATGACCTCGTCTTATGACACTCTAGCCCCACTATAGGTTCATGTCATCACTCGATTACGCTCGTCACCTATTCGACTTAATTTAGTTACCACATTCGAATCATAACCATTATCCCTAGAATTATGCTCCAGTAACGACTTTTTCCCTTGCGCGAAATTTACTCTAGCATTTTTATAAAATTCAAAAATTCATATTTTAATCCAATTCTTTTTGGGTGGTCTTCACCACTGCATTCCCTAACTTCTAAAATTTTTCCATGATCCCACATATATGTTTAGGGGTTTAAACAAGGTTCACAAGGGGGTCACTTAGTGCAGTCCGGAATCCAGAAACACAATTTACTTCTCCGGCCATAACTTAAAATCTATACATCACCTAGTTATGAACCTTACATTTCCAGAAACTACATTCAATTATATTTCCAAAAATGTATGGTAGGACCTCAGGGGACAAGATTTGAGGGTTCAAAACCATGTTATAAGGCAGGTCAATGTTCCTGGAAAACTCAGCAAGCATGTATTCACTTAGATCAACCAATTTTCTCAATTCCACAACACAACCAACACTTAATTCACTTAGTTCATGCTTTATATCACTCATGGAGATACATATACTATCCACAATCATAAAAATCACAATCACAACATCAAAACTCAAGATCCATGTCATCCATTACTTATACTACCAAGATTAACACTATAACACATTGATCTATCACCAAACATTATAAACACTACATGACCAAAAGGGTTTTTGATTTTTTATACCTTCTTGAGCACCTAGGAGCCTTGGATAAGCCTTACAAAACTCAATAACACCTTGAATGGTCTCCTACAACCCTTACAATCCAAGATCTAAAAGAAAAACCAAACTTGGTTACTATTCACAATATCTATTATAATTAATATCTTGAAATTGGATGGATGAAATGGCTTGAAACTCTTAACATACCTTGCTTAGATGATGTAGAGGGCCTAGTAATTATGTCTTGATTTATGAGTGATGGGAAATGGGGGAGGAAGAATTTTCTTCTTCCTTTTTTTTTGTGTTTGGCCGAGAGCTCTTTTCCAAAGGGGGAAGAGCTTTTGGTGTTTTTGATTTTTGTGGTTGGTTGGAAATAATTGATAAAGTGTGGTTGGGTGATACATAATGTGTATGTATAGGCAAGGTACTAGCATAGGTATGGTCACATGTACTACTTGTCTCCTCTTTTTGAAAAGCAAGGTAACTAGTTACTATTCCCCTTCCATTTGGTTAACTAGTTTGCTTATTTCTAACCACTTGGTTGCATGGGACTTGCATGCAATACTACTCCTTGTATCATTATTCTCCCACCAATGCTTGACATTTAATCTTTAATTCGTATCGTATCTTAATTCATCTCTCGTAACAATATTTTGTCTCGTAGAGATTTCCCCTATAATTCCTTAAGTACATAATTGTGTAAATCCCTCGAATATCCATAATTCCTCGTCATAATTCTTAATAAAATTTTTAATACTCTAATCATTCTCAAATCCCAAGTTTTATAAATCTTACTAACAATAAGACTCTTGCCTCCACAATCTTCCTTTTATCTTACATAGTGAATGCAACAACACAGTTTCTCAGACAATCAATTCTATTAATCAATAGGGATGACTAGAAAGGTTCCATATTGACAATGTCACAAGATATTAAATAAAAGGAAATATTACCAAAAATTAGGGTTCTTACAGCCTCCCCTCCTTAAAAGGATTCCGTCCCGGAATCAGGTTGAAAACAGTTGGGGGTGCTTTTCACGCATCGCGCTCTCTAGTTCCCATGTTGATTCTTCGACATTCTGATTCTTCCACAAGACTCTCACTAGTTTGATAACCTTGTTCCTCAGCACCTGTTCTTTTCTATCCATGATTTCTACGGGTTGCTCCACATATGTTAAGTCTGGCTGCAGATCCACTTGATCATGTTCTATCACATGTCGGAAGTCGGTATGGTAGGGTCGTAGCATGGACACATGGAACACATTATGTACTTGCTGCAAGCTCGGGGGTAAAGCCAATTCATAGGCTAACTTTCCAACTCGTTTCAAAATCTCAAAAGGTCCAATAAATCTTGGGCTTAGCTTCCCCTTCTTACCAAATCTCATCAATCCCTTCCAGGGTGATACCTTTAACATCACAAACTCCCCTACCTCATATTCTTTTTCCTTGCGGGTCTGGTCCGCATACTTCTTCTGTCTATCTTGGGCCGCTACCAGCCGTCCTTTTATGAGTTCGATAGTTTCTCTTGTCTGTTGGACCAGTTCAGGTCCTAAAATCTTCCGCTCTCCAACCTCTTCCCAACACAAGGGAGACCGACATCTTCGTCCGTATAAAGCTTCATATGGGGGCATGCCTATACTTGCATGGTAACTGTTGTTGTAGGAGAATTCGATCAGCGGCAAGTGGTCATCCCAACTTCCCTTGAAATCTACGGCACATACTCTCAACATGTCCTCGATGGTCTGGATGGTTCTCTCACTCTGTCCGTCTATTTTGGGATGGTAGGCAGTACTCATGTTTAACTTGGTCCCCACACAATCCTGAAAACTTCTCCAGAACCTGGAGTTGAATCTTGGGTCTCTACCAGATACAATGCTCACAGGAACCCCATGCCTTACCACGATCTCCTTAGGTACCTCATAAAATTTGACCATTCGAAATAATGGGTTTCGTAAAAAAAAACTAATGACTTTTACATACACTCGTCTGTACCGTAAAGACGTAATATCCATTCGAAATCTTCATTTAATAATTCGTACATATCGTGATTGCAAAAATTTCTCATCCACCCATAAAATTACTATTCGTCCAGGTTTCGAATATCCCCGAAAGTTAGGGTTAATGCAGTCTCCTCTCCTTAAAAGGGTTCTTTCTTAAGAACCTAAGGATAATAGTTGTGGATACAATTCCAACCTTACCTTTTCCAACTCTCAGGTTGACACTTCAACCCTATTGTTCTCTCCCTTGGTCGCACCAACGCCTTAATGTTGTTCCTCAACGCATACTCTCCTCGACCTGTATTCCTTATCGGTTGTTCTATGATTGAAAATTTCTATCCCCCTACTTATACGTTCCTCTGCTACATTGTTCATAGTATCCGTGTTGAGTCCTTGCATCGTTGGCCGTGGATACTTTGTGGTCGTTTCTATAATCTGAGACAACGTTAATATGCACGGTATTCCTCATTTTCCTTGGCTTGATTAGCACGCATGTGTTGCTTCCCATCAGTCGTTACCACTTGCTATGGATATTGTATAGTCTTCGGTATACATCGAACCAGTTCAGCTACTATATCCCTCGTTCATTGACTTCTTCGTATCGCAAGAGAAGCGAAGCTTCTTCTTTCGCAGTACGCTCTACAGGAGACGTCCTTACGTTCGCATGGTGATGATCGTGATAACAACATTCATTCCATGGATAAGTTTTTATTCTCGACTGCCCCGTGAAGCCTAAGGCACTACACTAAATATAAATTCGATCGTCTGGACAATTCTTCTTCCCTGTCCGTCAGCCACAAATCAAATTAGTACATACGCTCAATCTCTTTGTTAGATATACTTGAAAGCACCTTCAATATTCGAACTTTAACCTTAAGTCTTTATCCGACGTAATCGCTGCAGAAGTTTTATATTGCACCACCATCTCTTCCGTATATAAATCAATGATCTTCTAAATGGAAAGTCTCTCGTATGTAAATCACTTGGTCCAACAATTATAAATCAACTAGGGCCATCTCTTGGCTCGGTCTTCGGCGACCTACTCATGAAGTTCATTATAATTCTGTCCACGTTCAAGATTTTCTACAGGCGGAATTAATCCACTAGATCTCTATCATTCTGCTTTTGGCATGTCGCGTTTGTACTTAATAGTCTGCCAATACCATTCTTCATATCCGTTTGCCAAACATTCTCTTAATTCTCTGTACATCTTTGTCCTTCCCCATAATTTAGTCATTTTCCTCTAACGTTATTCTTTATTGCATATACTCTATTTTCTTGCTCAATACTGACTGAATTCCAATTTTGAATAATCCCCTCTATAGGTATCGGCCACCACACTGGCCTTTCCTGGGAAATAACAAATTTCTCCATTATACTCCCTGCTCCCTTTCGTCACCTTCTCTTTCCTATGTTTAGTTCTAATATGAAGATATACTTATGGCACTTGTGGAGAAATTTTCACATTTTTTTCTCATAAGGTTAACGTCTCAGTTTTATGCGTGAACGCCATCATGACTAATCCCAGACTCACGGTTAGTGCTATCTCATAACCTTTATGTTGTTTTAGAAGTATAGGCTATCATCCTTTTTCTACTGCATCAGCACACCTCTCAAACTCTCGAAAGACGCATCATCGTGACTCTCAAAGTCCTCTTTTTATCATCAAGTATAGCTAACAACGAGGTTGTTGCTAATATCTCATTTCATCCCAAAACTTTGTTCATTAATCCATTAAGGCTTCTGACTCATTAGTCCATTCAAACGATACTACCACAATTTTATAATGTTTATATTAGTGTGAAATGCCAACTTTGGCACAGTACGGAGGTCGATCTTGAGTTGGTGAAACCTTCTCTTCAACCTTATCTTTGAAAAACAACTACTCATTTTAACTAGTCAACAATTCCTCCATTTCCGATAAGGGTATCAGTTCTCGATGGTATATGTAAGATGTCATACGCTCGTCCTCCTTCAAAACTGGCGCCAATCAGTCTGAGGCCTGCATGCTGCTGCGATTCCTAATAAAATTGATTAGGTGGTAATCTCGAAGGATCATTGGCATATATCCATGCATCCATTTGCTATTAGGGGCCTGTTAAACTTTATGTCTCTCTACGTGCATCAATCCCTTTAAGCTAAGTAAAGCTTCACATTCTTGCCACGATATTTCTTCCTTTCTTGTCCATCTCACTCCCAGGTAGTTTCCTCTAAGGATATGTCTTACATCGCAATCGATTTGCATTTCTTGGATCAGGAAAAGGCTTGGTAACTCCAGAATTCATTAATATAACATCCTGACAACGGTTGGTAGGAGCGTGCTCCCAACCACCTCATCATTTCTTATAACTTTCCCCACACCAATATTAAAGGTCTTGTGGTATGCCCTGACATGTTATCTCTACTTCAATAATTACTCGGCATAATGCTCTGGCTGCACAATTACAACATTTGGTTTTTGATCTCATATTGGTGTAACGGTTCACAATTGTACCTCCCGATCACCTTAGAGTAATCACTTTGAAAGGAATGGTTTCAAAATAATAAGGTCCAATAGATAATCTCAATAAGAATTCCACATTGGATGTTCCAAGAATGTTGATGGTTCCAAATACTAGGAGTCTCGATTTTTTTTTTTTGGAGATGTAAGGATGGACAGAAAGAATACAACAAGGTTTATTCCTTCCCGTCCTGATAATTCTGTAATATGATACCATAGAGAATGTTGCACAAGGGCAATGATTGTTGGATACAAAAGTCATAAAGACGGTCTTTATACCATTCTTACATCGGGTGGATACTTTTCCTCCTGAATAATAAGAGGAAATCTAAAGTCGTGTTGATGAAGGTTAGCCAATAGAAAGCAATTCTACTCCATGACAATTAAAGAATGAAGTAGTTTATCATTCAAGTAATCAGTGGTTTCAAATGAATTCTCATTGTGTGAATGAAAGAATCAAATATTCAAGTGATATAGAGTCTGATACGAAGATGGGTAGATTTCGAGTGAGTGGGCGACCTCACTAGGTCTCAATCAAGTTATTCGTCCAAACTTTCAACATCATACTTTACCACATGCAAAATGCATTGCGGAATGAATTAAATTGGGAGTTGGACCAGTGAAACAATAACTAGTCCTTTTCAAGAAACACTAGCGACTAGCTAGACAAAATTTGCTAGTTCACCTGTTTGAGACATCACCACCAGCTAGGGCAATTAGCTAGGTGTTCTTCACAACATTACAATTTTGAGTAGTTGGAACGATCAACTAGTCATTCATATTGACATAACGACTAGCCAGTTTCAATTGGATAGAACGGAATTTCAACATCGTAGCCACTGAAGAAACTTTAGGCTTCTCGGACAACGAATGAAAATAAGAAGCTATTAAGTTTGAAAAAAAAAAGAAAGCTATAAAATCTGAAGAGAATGTTCTAGGGATTGGAACAATCGATAACCTCTCATCAAATATTACTTATTAGTGAAACGGTCCACCCAAGGGTGCCTCCGTACACATGCTTTATCAGATCCGACAATAGAATTAAATTCGGAATACCAATATCAAAATGATATCCTTACTATAATTTCAATGTACGATGTACAATCTCATCTTGAATAGAAGAAATGAATTCATGAGGGACGTCTGGACATTAGATCATCCATGTCCTCAATAATTTGTTGAATATTTATGAGCTCAACTGAAGAGTGCAAGCGTGAAAGAAGCAATCAAATATCGACATCCGTTAAGTAGTATTCCTCGACTAATTAAGGAAATATTTGTTGAACCTTCCTTGGATAATTGAAAGATAGTGTAAATAGTCCTGAGCAGAAATAATTATAAACTTCAAATAGAATGCTCGGGGATCAGTTAAGATACTTTGGATGAGTCCCGGTTTCGAGAAAGTATATCACTGGTTGTTATTCCACAAGTTTGAAGTAGAAGCTAGGAGGGTTACCTGATATAACTAATCGAGGTAGCATGGTTAGTGAATAGTTTAAAATGAAGTAGTGCACCAGCCGGTAGTTACCGAAATAAGTTAATAACTATTCGTGCATTCCATTATCACCATTATGAGGGTAACTCCATCTCTTCGTCTTCGTAACACAAGACACCAACTAGTGCGTCTCTCAATCATCATCTTAAAGTCATTTATCGAGTTAGGGTTTCACAATTATATCTGCCATTTCTGTGCTTTATCTTGAATACCAAGCTTCACGTCATTCCGGGGACACCTGCTAAGTCCATAGGGTCCTACTTCATGCCTTCTGACATGAATCACAAGTCCCCCTGGGAACAGATCAAAGAGATCTCTCAGGGATCTCAGTGCAGTCCATAGGTTCAGTGGCGGGTGTGTGTATGTGAACATATACCAAATTATTGAGGTCTACAATACATATATACGTAGTTCCTAATAACATCTCTATCAAAGGATCCCACTCTAGACCCGCTGGTCCTTTCTTTTGGTGGACTTTGAGATCACTGTATCGCTCGTTGCAACCATATTCAACTTCTCTTGAGTCCCTTTGTTAATCCTACTTGTTTGTTCTCTAAGTTGAACTACCATGTTCTAGCATCTGAATCATGCGTGGAATTATCTAGCACGCTCATCTTATGATAACATTCTCGTATAACACGTGTAAATTTCGCCATCAAGGGTAATGGAATCCACAACGACATAGTGACCAACCTTCAGGTAAACCCGTTACTTATCGAAAATCGGATCTTATAACCAAAGTAAAAGACTTTCATTAATCCAAGTACTAAGTACCCTTAATTATGTATGGAAGTCCAAACTTCTTGATTATTAAAATGCCGCCTCCTGACTGTGGAGGAATATGGGCCACAAAATTTATGCCAGCCTAGTCATCCGATCATATTGGCAATATCGCCTCTACCTCAGCTGCTCTCGAGATTTCGCTCTGCTTCCTATATCATTATCTATGATAAGTCATGTACGACTCTCAAACCTCTATTCATCATTCTGAAGGTCTCTAAGGATACTATCGACCCTAGTATAATACCTCCAGTAACACTCCAGTCCATTCTACTCACCGGTACCTCTTCCGGTAGTCCAATCATAAGTTTACTCCGATCTCTTATGTCATTCTCCTACTTAGACTTAACTCTCAACACTCTCGTTTCTGAGTACTGTAACTTATTGCTCTGATACCATTTATGTAACGCCCCCAAATCTGAGGTCAGAGATTCAGGTCGTCACGTCACCATCCAACCATATCATAACTGTATTAACTTTACAACTCAACAATACATCCATTCAGACCTCAATCTTACACACAAGCAAGTTAGAGTCTAAGAAACGATAATCAAAAGTGCCGCTAAATATTACAATTCATTTGTACAAATCAGAGCCTTACGCAATTCCACTTATACAACTATACTTGAAGACAAGTCTTACTTTTACAGGTGAAAACCTATCAGACTTACTCTATAGTGTTTATCAGAAACTAAATCATCTCCGGGGTAAATCTTCTACTCCTCTTCTGCTATTGCGGAGTTAACCGGCCAAATTCTTCTCTTTCTGAAAAGTTTTTATAAAGCAAGAATGAGCTAAATAATGCTCAGCAAGTTCACCAATTTGTAGAATAATAATGGGGTTTATTTCGAAAACATTCCCAACTATATGGGTATATATCTCAGGTTTCAAAACATAATTGGACAATGTATATGTCCGAGATTGAATAAAACATCTATACTCACTAAGGAGCTTTAAGAATAATATATGAACCCTTTATAAGGTTCCCATTTCAATATATCTCAAGTTTGAAAATATATACATATGAGTGTATCATTTTCGGCAAAACACTCTACGATTAACATACTGTACAGGGAATACATCATTGCAAACCTCTTTCCTTCCATTAGCTTAGAAGGTTTCTCATACAAAAACATTTCATTCTTTGAAACAATTGCAAGAGTGCACTAACACGTGCCAATCTTTATAGAAAAATCATGCAATTCTAGATACTGCACGATGTCAATATTTTCTCATCAAAACTACACTATTAGCAACTTGGCACTTAGGCCCAAGAATCAGTGTTTGAGTATTTTTCCAAAGTGGAGGATGGGACTGGAAGAAAACATAAAAACCTGAAAGGGATTGACGATGATCAGTCGCCACATCCAAGTCCAATAATCCGCGGGTCTTCTCTACCGGTAGAAGGATAGAAACTACATCCGTAACTATCCCCGGGTTAAAACTGCATCCGTAATCACCCTCGATGAAAATTACATCCGTAATCATCCTTCGGCAACACCTGGGCCAGAATAATAATTGATGGACCGCCTGGCTCACGGCCGCTTACACATCCCGGGAATCGTTCGTCAACGGTTCCCACACCTGCCAGAGTCCCTTTTTATTTTTCTTTTAAAAACTTGATTTTGATTGAAAACAGAGTAATTGAGGTCCGACATCAGCCGACCGATCATTCTTGAAATCATACAAGAAGCACAACCTGACCGGGGGTTTTCGAAAATGTTTTGAGTTCGAAAAAGTTCGAGTTTGAAAGGAGTAAAATGTATTTTGGATTAACTTTGTTTTTAAATAATGAACAATAATTAATAAATAATATTTTAAGATTTAATATTAATAATTAATAAAATAATTATTCGATAAAATAAACTTTTAATCCAAGATAGGGTTTCGAGTATTTACGAAGATATGAACATAATATTTGAGTATACGATACTCACCGAATGACCCTTCGGGTTCTCGCAATCTAGATACGATATAATGGTATACCGCTCCCCGGTCAATAGTATATAGTGACCGCTACGACCTGTATTGCTAGAGTCGTTGTCCGAAGAAAACATCTCAATCTAAGTTCAAGGGGTACAAGCATATATGTACTTATACAATCTCAATTGCATCAATACTTCGATAAACATAGCATTTGATATAATTGAAAACTACAAACACAACAGTGAAAGTCCTTGTATATGGATAAGTTTTGAAAAGTAAACTTGCCTTGGTTTGGTTGGGGTGGTCGAGCGTGCGGAGTGGAACGATCTATACATAAGCAATAACCGCTCGTTAGTACCTTAACAATATCTCTTTAATTACGGGGTTTTAGGGGGTACGAAATTAACTTAATGACCTCATCTTATAACACACTAGCCCCACTATAGGTTCATGTCATCGCTCGATTACACTCGTCACCTATTCGACTTAATTTAGTTACCACATTCGAATCATAACTATTACCACTAGAATTATGCTCCACTAACGACTTTTTCCCTTGCGCGAAATTTACTCTAGCATTTTTATAAAATTCAGAAATTCATATTTTAATCCAATTCTTTTTGGGTGGTCTTCACCACTGCATTCCCTAACTTCTCAAATTTTTCCATGATCCCACATGTATTTTTAGGGGTTTAAACAAGGTTCACAAGTGGGTCACTTAGTGCAGTCCGGAATCTAGAAACACAATTTACTTCCCCGGACATAACTTAAAATCTATACATCACCTAGTTATGAACCTTACATTTCCAGAAACAACATTCAATTATCTTTCCAACAATATATGGTAGGACCTCAGGGGACAAGTTTTGCGGGTTCAAAACCATGTTACAAGGCAGGTTAATGTTCCTGGAAAACTCAGCAAGCATGTATTCACTTAGATCAACCAATTTTCTCAATTCCACAACACAACCAACACTTAATTCAATTAGTTCATGCTTTATATCACTCATGGAGATACATATACTATCCACAATCATAAAAATCAAAATCACAACATCAAAACTCAAGATCCATGTCATCCATTACTTATACAACCAAGATTAACACTATAACACATGGATCTATCACCAAACATTATAAACACTACATGACCAAAAGGGTTTGTGATTTTTTATACCTTCTTGAGCACCTAGGAGCCTTGGATAAGCCTTACAAAACTCAATAACACCTTGAATGGTCTCCTACAACCCTTACTATCCAAGATCTAAAAGAAAAACCAAACTTGGTTACTATTCACAATATCTATTACAATTAATATCTTGAAATTGGATGGATGAAATGGCTTGAAACTCTTAACATACCTTGCTTAGATGATGTAGAGGGCCTAGTAATTATGTCTTGATTTATGAGTGATGGGAAATGGGGGAGGAAGAATTTTCTTCTTCCTTTTTTTGTGTTTGGCCGAGAGCTCTCTTCCAAGGGGGGGGGAGAGCTTTTGGTGTTTTTGATTTTTGTGGTTGGTTGGAAATAATTGATAAAGTGTGGTTGGGTGATACATAATGTGTATGTATAGGCAAGGTACTAGCATAGGTATGGTCACATGTACTACTTGTCTCCTCTTTTTGAAAAGCAAGGTAACTAGTTACTATTCCCCTTCCATTTGGTTAACTAGTTTGCTTATTTCTAACCACTTGGTTGCATGGGACTTGCATGCAATACTACTCCTTGTATCATTATTCTCCCACCAATACTTGACATTTAATCTTTAATTCGTATCGTATCTTAATTAATCTCTCGTAACAATATTTTGTCGCGTAGAGATTTCCCCTATAATTCCTTAAGTACTTAATTGTGTAAATCCCTCGAATATCCATAATTCCTCGTCATAATTCTTAATAAATCTTTTAATACTCTAATCATTCTCAAATCCCAAGTTTTATAAATCTTACTAACAATAAGACTCTTGCCTCCACAATCTTCCTTTTTTCTTACATAGTGAATGCAACAACACAGTTTCTCAGACAATCAATTCTATTAATCAACAGGGATGACTAGAAAGGTTCCATATTGACAATGTCACAAGATATTAAATAAAAGGAAATATTACCAAAAATTAGGGTTCTTACAAAAGGTATACTGTTAAGGTGTTCGTTCGCGTTTAACCTTGATTCAAACATTTTTTAAAAATCGAAAAATGATCCATTTCACATGAGGTTTTCACTCACACCTTCCTTTTTATCTCTAGTATTTAATTACCATGATTCGCCACTGACTTACTTATTTTACGAGGGTTCGATTTCAGTTACGAACTCTCGTTTACGGTTTCGAAATACTTTTAGTAAATCGGCAATAAATCCTAAACCGTAAGTCCATTTCACACGATCTTTATATCAAAACGAAGCTTATAACGTAATCTACCCTATCATGGCAGAATATGACACTGGACAGTGAGTTAAAACTACTATGATGCACGACTCCTTAAGGTTAACGAAATTTCTGCATTATGACGGCTATAAATCGAACATTCTAAAAATCATAACAACACAACTAAGCCACACCGGACATCCATACATCTTATACACATGATTTCTCATCTCAAAATGTCCAAGAACATATCACTTCATCCTATTAATCATCATGTTACCAAAATCACTAAATCACTTAACTAATCATGCTTATAACATACTAACATCATAACTACTCTTAAATCCATCATGAACATGCATAAACTTAAAGTAAGAGCTAGGGTTTCAAGAGTGTTATACCTTCCTTGGTATGTATATGAGCCTAACAAGCCTTGATCTAGTCCTTAGAACACCTTATAATGGCTTAGATCAACCAAAGAAACAAGAAAAACAAAGTTAGTTCTTGAAAAATACTATTCACCCTCCTCTTAAATGATTTATTTGAAAATGGAAACAAAGGAATTTGGACTTGAAATTTCTAGGAGATTAGTTTCTTGAAATATAGAACTCACCTTAAACGTTTCAAGATCAAGTGATGGTTGGAAGTGGGATTTCTCCCTTGGAATTGCAAGACATGTGTTGATCATTGGATGGTTTGCAAGCTAACTATGGTTTGATTTAGCTAAGTACTAGTTAAGCTCTAATTGATCTAGTTCCTTGCTAACTAGTTGGTTCCTAAATATTTTCCTTACCTGAACATGCATGCATCTTGTTCTCTGCTTGCTCTTTTGTTCGGTTATTGCTCAATTTGATTGATCGTTCGCAAGAATATCTCAATCGTTTTTAGTTAGGCTTTTACCGAAAACCTTCTTAACAATTATACTACCATTCTCCATCATTCCTAATAATTCTCGAATCCATTTTCCTTAAATCCTTTTAATAATCTCTTAGGTCTTTCAGTGTCCAGGGAAATATCAGGGAAAATAAAAGTGCTATTTTTCAGAATCCGACAGCATTTACATACACTCTTTTTCCCCCTGGATCACTAATACGAACTCAAAATTTCGTTCCTGGTACTTTTATATAGCGTCGTCTAATAATATTCCTAATTCCACCAAAATCACTATTCACTCTTTATTCTTTCTTTATTCCTTACATTTATGACAATGTCCTTGTTCTCTCTCGGGCGTTCCTTAACCCTTTCACGAAACCATTGGACTAACCGTTATCGATCTAGATGACATGAGAATATTCTCCTGCTTGGAATTGCCATATATTATTCCCCTAGGAGATAGATTATTCTTATCTAAGTTGTCAACCATTAGCATTCTTTAAGACATATAAATATTTAAGTCGAATTCCATTCCATTCATTGATTCGAATAATCGTTACATCGCAGTCGTAACCACTATTCACTTTTACATTGAAAAATAAAATTTTTAGTTCTACCAAAAATCTGGGTTCTTACATGCCACTAATGATATAGGCTTATTGCACGATACCAAGAAATTTCTCACTAGTAAATTTAAGATGAAGGACCTTGGTAACGCCTCTTTTGTATTAGGAATTCAAATACATCGAGACCGCTCTCAAGGTATCATTGGATTATCACAAAGGAGCTATATCTAAAAGATCCTGGAAAGGTATGGCATGAAAGATTGTGCAGGAATAGATACACCCATGTCTAAAGGAGACAAATTTATTCTCAAACAGTGTCCCAAAAATGAACTTGAGATAAAGGAAATGCAAAGGATACCACATGCCTTGGCTGTGGGAAGTCTAATGTATGCTCAAGTTTGTACTCGTCTTGACATAACATTCATTGTTGGAATGTTGGGAAGATATTTGAGTAATCCGAGAATGGAACAATGGAAAGCAGTCAAGAGAGTCCTACAGTATTTGAAGAAAATAAAAGACTATATGCTCACGTATAGGAAGTTAGATCATCTCGAAGTCATTGGATATTCAGATTCTGATTTTGGAGGATGCATAGATGAAAGAAAATCTACTTCGGGCTATGTTTATCTACTAGCTGGTGGAGCGATTTCATGGAGGTCTGCCAAACAGACACTCATAGCTTCATCCACCATGGCTGCAGAATATATAGCATGTTTTGAGGCATCCAATCAAGCATTATGACTGCAAAATTTTGTCATTGGTTTGCGTGTTCTTGATGGTGTTGAAAGACCATTAAAGATATTTTGTGATAATAAATCAGCAGTGGAATATTCAAACAAGAATAGGAGCACTACGGAAGCGAAACATATTGATATAAAGTTCCTAGTTGTTAAAGAAAAGATACAGAGTGGACAGATTTCGATAGAACACAATGGGACCAACTCCATGATTGCGGATCCGCTCACTAAGGCTTTAGCACCTAAGGTTTTTCACGAGCATACTGCTCATATGGGTGTTACCTTGTGTGATACTTTGGTTTAGTGGGAGTTTGTATTTTTGGTGTTTTATGTTATAAACATTGAGTTGTTTATGTTCTGCAGAATACAGTTGATGGATTTAATTTAATCAATGTCACTATGCTTTTGTTCAATTTTCTTATTATGGTTTAACATTGAGTTGAGAAAATTGGAATCAGTCTCATTAGAGATTGGTTATGGATTAGTTGAAAATAGGCATTATATGGATCACATTGTTTGTAATTTCCATGCCACTCATCCATGTTTTGATTCATGTCGTTGAATATATTTGTGTGATGACCACGGAAGGTTTAGTCACATTATAACAGTGACGAATGCCGCCAGAATCTCATACAGATTGTGACGCCCCCAGATCCGGGGTCGGAGATCTAGGCCCTCACGATCCATTTTCCATTAATAACATACCTGTTCTTGCACATAATATATAAAACAACCATCGACCCCACAATAAACTCACACCGCACACACACACACACACACACACACAGGTTAGAGCCTCAGAAACGTCACAACATTAATTAAACAGTAATAAAAGTATCAGAGTTGTTACAGACCGAATTAAATACTATTTTTGCTACCAGCAACACTTCGATATGAAGCGAAGTTGGCGGCTTGAAAGTTTGTTACGATACACTTCCTTGCACAGGTCATACTGATAAATAAAACGAACTAACAAAGGCTGCCAACCAATCCGGCTAATGGGGCCTACCGGTGGAATCTTAACTGCTGGCTCGGGTCTAGTCACCTGCTTTCGAGCAGTCTGTCTGGGTCTTGCCATTTCGCTTAGCTGTTGTGTTTGTAAAATTTGAAAACAAGCAAGAGTGAGCAACTATAGCTCAGCAAGAAATATACGTATAAGGTAAGCAATATAGCATTTCGTATGATTAGCAGTTATTAAACTTGTTTGTATCAATCAGATATAAAATCACTTGTCATTGTTGATAAATCTCGAAGGTGCACCAATATGTGCCCTTGTTTTCAAAATAAACTTGCAGTTCTAGATACTGCATTGAGTCAACATCTTTCTCATCAAAATAGAACACTATCAGCAACTTGGCACAAAAGCCTAAGAAGCAGTGTCAAAGCATTTTTCCAAAATGGAGGAATGGGACTTAAAGAAAACACAAAACCTGACAAGGATTGACGATGATCAGTCACCACATCCAAGTCCAATAATCCGCGGGTCTTCTCTACCGGTAGAAGGATAAAAACTACATCCGTAACTATCCCCGGGTGAAAACTACATCCGTAATCACCCTCGATGAAAACTACATCTGTAATCATCCTTCGGCAACACCTGGGCCGGAATAATAATTGATGGACCGCCTGGCTCACGGCCGCTTACACATCCCAGGAGTCGTTCGTCAACGGTTCCCACACCTGCCAGAGTCCCTTTTTCTTTTTCTTTTGAAAACTTGATTTTGATTGAGAATAGAGTAATTGAGGTCCGACATCAGTCGACCGATGATTCTTGAAATCATACAAGAAGCAGAACCTGACCGGGGGTTTTCGAAAATGTTTTGAGTTCGAAAGAGTTCGAGTTTGAAAGTATTAAATGTATCTTGGATTGACTTCGTCTTTAAAATAATGAACGATCATTAATAAATAATATTTTAAGATTTAATATTAATAATTAATAAAATAATTATTCGAAAAATAAACTTTTAATCCAAGATAGGGTTTCGAGTATTTACGAAGATATAACAATAATTACTTGAGTATACGATACTCCCCGAATGACCCTTCGGGTTTTCGCAAACTAGTTACGATATAATAATATACCGCTCCCCGGTCAATAGTATATACGGACCGCTACGACCTCTATTGCTAGAGTCGTTGTCCGAAGAAAACATTTCAATCTAAGTTCAAGGGGTGCAAACATATATGTACTTATACAATCTCAATTGCATCAATACTTCGATAACCATAACATTTGATATAGTTGAAAACTACAAACACAACAGTGAAAGTCCTTGAACATGTATAAGTTTTGAAAAGTAAACTTGCCTTGGTTTGGTTGGGGTGGTCGAGCGTGCGGAGTGGAACGATCTATACATAAGCAATAACCGCTCGTTAGTGCCTTAACAATATCTCTTTAATTACGGGGTTTTAGGGGGTACGAAATTAACTTAATGACTTAGTCTTATGACACTCTAGCCCCACTATAGGTTCATGTCATCACTCGATTACGCTCGTCACTTATTCGACTTAATTTAGTTACCACATTCGAATCATAACCATTACCCCTAGAATTATGCTCCACTAACGACTTTTTCCCTTGCGCGAAATTTACTCTAGCATTTTTATAAAATTCAAAAATTCATATTTTAATCCAATTCTTTTTGGGTAGCCTTCATCACTGCATTTCCTAGTTTCTCAAATTTTTACATGATCCCACATATAATTTTAGGGGTTTAAAGAAGGTTCACAAGGGGGTCACTTAGTGCAGTCCGGAATCCAGAAACACAATTTACTTCCCCGGCCCTAACTTAAAATCTATACATCACCTAGCCATGAACCTTACATTTCCAGAAACTAAATTCAAATATATTTCCAACAATATATGGTAGGACCTCAGGGGACAAGATTTGGGGGTTCAAAACCATGTTACAAGACAGGTCAATGTTTCTGGAAAAACTCAGCAAGCATGTATCACTTAGAACAACCAATTTTCTCAATTCCACAACACAACCAATACCTAATTCACTTAGTTCATGCTTTATAACATTCATGGAGATACATATACTACCCACAATCATAAAAATCACAATCACAACATCAAAACTCAAGATCCATGTCATCCATTACTTATACAACCAAGATTAACACTATAACACATGGATCTATCACCAAACATCATAAACACTACATGGCCAAAAGGGTTTATGATCTTTATACCTTCTTGAGCACCTAGGAGCCTTGGGTAAGCCTTACAAAACTCAAGAACACCTTGAATGATCTCCTACAACCTTTAAAATCCATGATCTAAAAGAAAAACTAAACATGGTTACTATTCACAATATCTTTAACAATTTATAACTTGAATTTGAATGGATGAAAGGGCTTGAAACTCTTAACATACCTTGCTTAGATGATGGATAGGGCCTAGTATTTATGCCTTGATTTATGAGTGATGAGAAATGGAGGAAGAAGAATTTTTTTCTTCCTTTTCTATGCTTGGCCGAGAGCTTCTCTTCCAAGGGGGGAGAGAAGTGTTTTTGGTTTTTGATTTTTTTGTTTGTTTGAAATAATAGATAAAGTGATGGTTGGGTGATACATAATGTTGTATGTATAAGCAAGGTACTAACATAGGTATTACGTCATGTACTACTTGTCTCCTCCTTGGTAAAAGCAATGTAACTAGTTACTATTCCTCTTCCATTTGGTTTAACTAGGTTGCTTCCTCCTAACTACTTGGTTGCATGGGACTTGCATGCAATACTACTCCTTGTATCATTATTCTTCCACCAATGCTTGCCACTTAAACTTTAATTCGTATCATATCTTAATTAATCTCTCGTAATAATATTTTGTCGCGTAGGGATTTCCCCTCTAATTCCTTAAGTACTTACTTGTGTAAATTCCTCGAATGTCCATAATTCCTCGTCATAATCCTTAATAAATCTTTTAATACTCTAATCATTCTCAAATCCCAAGTTTTATAAATCCTACTAGCAATAAGACTCTTGCCCTCAACAATCTTCTCTTTATCTTACATAGTGAATGTAACAACATATTTCTCAGACAATCAATTCTATTAATCAACAGGGATGACTAGAAAGGTTCCAAATTGACAATGCCACATGATATTAAACAAAAGAAAATATTGCAAAAATTAGGGTTCTTACAGCCTCCCCTCCTTAAAAGGATTCCATCCCGGAATCAGGTTGAAAACAGTTGGGGGTGCTTTTCACGCATCGCGCTCTCTAGTTCCCATGTTGATTCTTCGACATTATGGTTCCTCCACAAAACTCTCACTAGTTTGACAACCTTGTTCCTCAGCACCTGTTCTTTTCTATCCATGATTTCTACGGGTTGCTCCACATATGTTAAGTCTGGTTGAAGATCCACCTGATCATGTTCTATCACATTTCGGAAGTCGGTATGGTAGGGTCGTAGCATGGACACATGGAACACAATATGTACTTGCTGCAAGCTCGGGGGTAAAGCCAATTCATAGGCTAACTTCCCAACTCGTTTCAAGATCTCAAAAGGTCCAATAAATCTTGGCCTTACTTTCCCTTTCTTACCAAATCTCATCAATCCTTTCCACGGTGATACCTTCAACATCACAAACTCACCTACCTCATATTCTTTGTCCTTGCGGGTCTGGTCCGCATACTTCTTCTGTCTGTCTTGGGCCGCTACCAGCCGTCCTTTTATGAGTTCGATAGTTTCTCTTGTCTGTTGGACCAGTTCAGGTCCTAAAATCTTCCGCTCTCCAACCTCTTCCCAACACATACTCTCAACATGTCCTCGATGGTCTGGATGGTTCTCTCACTCTGTCCGTCTGTTTTGGGATGGTAGGCAGTACTCATGTTTAACTTGGTCCCCACACAATCCTGAAAACTTCTCCAGAACCTGGAGTTGAATCTTGGGTCTCTATCTGATACAATGCTCACTGGAACCCCATGCCTAACCACAATCTCCTTTAAGTAAATATCTTCCAGCTTGTCGACAGTGTATCTCTCGTTGGTTGGAAGAAAATGTGCTGACTTGGTCAATCTATCGATAATTTCCCAGATGGCATCATGGTTAGTCTTGGTCCTTGGTAATCCGACCACAAAGTCCATCGCAATATGCTCCCACTTCCGCTCGGGTATCTCTAAGGGTTGCAACAATCCACTGGGCCTCTGGTGTTCGGCCTTTACTCTTTGACATGTCAGGAATTTACTTACCCACTCTACCACGTCCTTCTTCATATTTGGCCACCAATATTATTCCCTCAGATCTCTATACATCTTAGTGCCTCCAGGGTGAATTGAGTACCTCGAACTATAAGCCTCTTGTAAAATCTCGTCTTTTAATTCTTGAACGTTCGGGATCCATATCCTAGATGCATACCTCATAATTCCATTCCCGTCCTTCTCACACTTAATTTCCTCGCCAGTCAAAATTTTCTCCATCGAATTCTTTTCTTCTTCTATCTTCTTTTCCTGGCATAACTTAATCTTTTCCAATAGCAGTGGTTGGACTCTTATTTCCATTAGACTCTCTTGTCCAATTCCTGGTAACCTCACTTCAATCTCAAGTTTCTCAAGGTCCTTGATCAACTCGTCCACTGACGTTATCATCTTGAGTTTCTCCTTTCGGCTAAGTGCATCGGCCACCACGTTGGCCTTCCCTGGGTAATAATGAATCTCACAATCATAATCTTTGATTAGCTCTAGCCATCTCCTCTGCCTCATGTTTAACTCTTTCTGAGTGAATATGTACTTTAAGCTCTTGTGATCCGTGTAGATTTCACACTTTTCTCCGTAAAGATAATGTCTCCAGATCTTCAAAGCGAAAACTATCGCTGCTAATTCCAAATCATGGGTGGGGTATCTTATCTCGTACTCCTTAAGTTGTCTGGACGCATACGCAATCACTTTTCCGTGTTGCATAAGCACACACCCTAAACCTTTATGGGATGCGTCGCTATAAATCACAAAATCTCCCTTATCATCAGGTAGGGCTAGTACTGGTGCTGTCACCAACCTCTTCTTCAACTCTTGGAAGCTCTCTTCGCATTTTTCAGTCCACACAAACTTCTCGGTCTTGCGAGTTAGTCGGGTCAAAGGGGCTGCTATCTTGGCAAAGTCTTGGACAAATCTCCTATAGTAGCCAGCCAACCCTATAAAACTTCTCACCTCCGTCGGAGTGGTTGGTCTCTCCCAATTTGATACAGCCTCTATTTTGGCTGGGTCCACTAGAATGCCTTGTTCGTTAATCACATGCCCTAAAAACTGAACTTCCTTCAACCAAAATTCACACTTCGAGAACTTAGCGTACAACTTTTCTTCTCTCAATGCTCCAAATACAATCCTCAAGTGCTCTGCATGTTCCTCCTTCATCTTGGAATAAATCAAGATCTCATCGATGAAGACTATAACACACTTGTCCAAGTACTTCTTGAAGACTCGATTCATTAAGTCCATGAAAGCTGCACGGGCATTTGTTAACCCAAATGACATCACTATGAACTCATAGTGTCCATACCGGGTGCGAAAGGCCGTCTTTGGTATATCTTCTGGTTTAATCTTTAACTGGTGATACACGGTCCTCAAATCAATTTTGGAAAAATAAACTGCGTCTTTCAATTGATCAAACAGGTCATCTATCCTGGGCAAGGGATACTTATTCTTTACAGTCACCTTGTTCAGCTCTCTGTAGTCTATACATAACCTCATACTACCATCCTTCTTCTTCATGAATAACACCGGGGCTCCCCACGGTGACACACTAGGTCTTATCATCCCTTTATCCAACAACTCTTGTAACTGAGTGGCTAGCTCTTTCATCTCCACTGGGGCTAGCCGATATGGGGCTTTCGAAATTGGGGCCGTACCCGGAACTAAGTCTATAGCGAACTCGATGTCTCTATCAGGTGGTAGTCCTGGAAGATCATCCGGAAATACGTCCGCGAACTCATTAACGACAGGGATTTCCTGTAGGTTTGGTGCCTCCTTCTTGGTATCCTTCACATAGGCTAAATAGGCTTCGCATCCTTTACGTAACAGCTCCTTAGCTTGAATCATAGTCAGGAACTTTTGGTTTTGCCGTTTCCCACTAAACACTACTTCCTCGTCCCCTGGCAGTCTCAAACTTACTTTCTTCTTTACACAATCAATCTGGGCTCCGTGGGTTTTTAACCAATCCATACCTACTATTACGTCAAACTCTCCTAGTTTAAAAGGTATTAAGTCTACCCGGAAGTGTCGCCCTTCTATTTCTAGGTCACGACCTGGACACACTCGGCTAACCGGGATAATTTCATGATTAGCTATCTCTATTTGCAATCTGTCTTTCAACGGTTCAGTCTTAAGGCCTAACTGACATACAAAATCTAGAGATATGAAACACTTGGTAGCTCCCGAATCAAATAAAACATTTGCCTTAACTGAGTTGAGTAGTAGAGTACCTTCAATCACATCCGTGTTCCTCACGGCATCCTGCACCGTCATGTTAAAAGTTCTTGCAGTAGGGGCCTTGTTAGAAGCAGTTCCACTCACTCTTGATGCAGCTGGCCCAGAGGACATACATTCCCTCATTCGGTGCCCTGGTTTCCCACACTTGAAGTAATTACCTCCGGCACTGGTGTTGTTACTAGTTCCTCGACAGGCGTTAGCATAATGTCCTGTCAACCCACACTTGAAGCACTTCACATCCTGCAGGTTACACACGCCCGCATGCTTTCTTCCACATTTATTGCATTCTGGGGGTAGGGATCGGGATGGGGTAGAGTAAGACGATCCCTGTGGTCGGCCGCTCTGGCCCACACTCCAAGTTTCAGCTCTCTTGGTTCCAAAGTTTCCGCTGGGTTGGGACATCGTTCCTCGCTTAAATTTGCTCGGAAAGCTCCCTCCCGCAGAATTTCCCTTCCGACAATCAAGCTTCCTCTTCTTCCCTTCCCTCTCCTTCTGCATCTGTTCACTCCCAGCCTCAACAATTGATGCTTTCTGTACCATGGTGGCATAGTCTGTCAGCTCAAGAACCACCACACGATTCTGAATCCATTGTTTTAGCCCTAATTGAAACCTTCGGGCCCTCTTTGCCTCAGAGTTCACATATTCCGGCACAAACCTCGACAACTCAGTAAATTTGGCCTCATACTCGGCCACCGTCATGTTACCTTGCTTCAGTTCCAAAAACTTCAGCTCCATTTGTGTCTCCATGAACCTAGGAAAGTACTTCTCCAAGAACAGCTCGCTAAACCTCTCCCAGGTCACCACACCTCTTCCTTCCATATTCTTCTTAGCTTCCCACCAATAGTTCACCTCACCCTTCAGAAGGTAAGTGGCGAAAACAGTCTTCTGCTCCTCAGCGACACCTAGTATCTCGAAAGATTTTTCCATTTCCTTCAGCCAGGCCCTTGCCTCGACCGGGTCGGCAGTTCCTTTAAATTCTGGGGGTTTCAGGGATTTGAAGTTCCGGAAAGCATTTGCATTAGCATTTTGGGGTGGTTGCTGAACTGGGGGACGGTCCAAGTTCTGCCTAAGTAACTCCATGAACTGTTCCATAGGGCCTCCCCTAGGATGTTCTGCCTCTCGGGTGTCATCACCAGCTTCTTCTTCTTCATACTCAAAGTCATCAAACAAGTTATGATCGTTGCCCTCACTCTCACTCAGGTTGACATTCTCCCCTTCACGGTTCTGGTGGCCTCCGGTCCCATGGTGGCTACCCTGGCCCTCAGAACTGATCGGGTGAGCTCGAGTGTTCATTCTTCTGGGTGGCATGATTCTGATAATAAAACAAGAAATGGGTTAGGGTTTTCCAATTACCTGACAGCGTTTGCACGGGTCAGGAACGTATCGTTCCTCCTCATAAGGGTGGAAGTCGCAAAAGTTTTAATAATCCGATGCTGAAGATAAAATGTCAAACATTTTTGGGAAAAATCTCTATGGGATGCAAAAACATTTGCAAGAGTTTTCAAAATTTCGAAATCTTAAAAATATTTTTTTTTTTGAAAAATTTATTTTAAAAATTGTAGGAACATTTTTGGAAATTGTAGAGAACAATTTGAAATCGCATATCATAAATTTGAAACAGCATGGTTGTATTTGTGGCTTGTAGAAATTGTATAATCACAGTTGTATATCAAAACAGGAAAGCATGGCATCGGAAAGTAAAGCAGTTGAGACAATATCAAGGAAACTGAAACTAAATAAGTACGGTACAAAGGTTATCACAAAGTTTGGATGTTAGAGCCAAATACATAGTTCCGATGTCAAAGTCTAACAAAAGTGGAACAAATACAAGTACATCATCCGAACAGTCAGGGCTACACAAAAGTAGGGCTACATCCGTACATACTATCCGAAGTCACATCTACATATCTGTAGGTCAGTCTACTCATCCACTGGTCAGAAAGGATACCACTGCACAAGTCAACTAACCCGCAAAATCGACACACTAATGTCATCTGAACCTAGGGGACTGAGCTATCAGTAACACATCACGGGGCCGCACCGCGGCGGAGCAAGGTCCTCACTCGGGCAAATGCACGACGCACAACATGCCTAGCATCCCTAGCCTGGATCACTCCGCCCCCGCGGATCCCTAATCCAAGAATCCTCTCGCGACTCCTCCTCTCAATCCTATGGAGTCGAGCCCTAGTCCTCCTAGCAACAGCGGTCCTCATCTCAGCCTGGATCCTCAAGCGCGCCTCGCGCTCCTCCACTAGCGCCTGCCTCGCCTCGTTAAGTCGGGACTCCGCAGAAAGTAAGTCTCGGGTCAGGAACTACACCACGTAAGCGTGCTCAGTACCCGACACTGGGGGTAGGTCCACCGGTGGAGGTGGTATGACAGGAACAAGAGCAGGTGCAACAGCTGTAGCAGGAGCAGGAGCAGTGGCAGGGGTAGGGTCAAGCTCCTCCTCGCCAGAAGTATCATCCTCGGAGTCACCGTCCGATGAAACAGGGCTCGATGACTGCGGAGAAGGTGGGGGTGACACAACACGACCCTCACCGGATCTCACACTCTCCTCATCAGTAGCTACAAGAGATGGGGTAACAGGCTTTGGCTCAGGCTCAGGCTCAAAGGGCTCCTCAACGGGATCCTCATCATCAGTATCTCCTATCATCGTAATCCAGGGGCCGAGCTCAGAGTCAGCACCCATATCCTCCTCAGGATCCTCGGTATCTCGCATCAGTGCCTCGTCATGCTCTCTCTCGAAAGCCTCAGGGTCTGGTATCTCCTCCATCTACACAAGGGAAATAAGGTGGGTCACTAACCATAAAGAAAGGTTTAGGAGTAGTTCCCTCACGGGCCTTAAAGTCAGAGCTATATCCGATAACCCGACTACAAACTCGATGAGAGTTTTAAGTATTATTAGGGTTGTTATTAGGGTTATTATTATTGTTATTATTATTAGGGTTGCTTTCTTAAATTACTATCATTTCTGAGAACTGTAACCTCGCTCGGATACCATTTCTGTGACGCCCCCAGATCCGGGGTAGGAGATCTAGGCGCTCACGGTCCATTTTCCATTAATAACATACCTGTTCTTGCACATAATATATAAAACAACCATCAACCCCACAATAAACTCACACCGCACACACACACAGGTTAGAGCCTCAGAAATGTCACAACATTGATTAAACAGTAATAAAAGTATCAGAGTTGTTACAGACCGAATTAAATAATATTTATGCTACCAGCAACACTTCGATATGAAGCGAAGTTGGCGGCTTGAAAGTTTGTTACGATATGCACAGGTCATACTGATAAATAAAACGAACTAACAAAGGCTGCCAACCAATTCGGCTAATGGGGCCTACCGGTGGAATCTCAACTGCTGGCTCGGGTCTAGTCACCTGCTTTCGAGCAGTCTGTCTGGGTCTTGCCTTTTCGCTTAGCTGTTGTGTTTGTAAAATTTGAAAACAAGCAAGAGTGAGCAACTATAGCTCAGCAAGAAATATACGTATAAGGTAAGCAATATAGCATTTCATATGATTAGCAGTTATTAAACTTGTTTGTATCAATCAGATATAAAATCACTTGTCATTGTTGATAAATCTCGAAGGTACACCAATATGTGCCCTTGTTTTCAAAATAAACTTGCAGTTCTAGATACCGCATTGAGTCAACATCTTTCTCATCAAAATAGAACACTATCAGCAACTTGGCACAAAAGCCTAAGAAGCAGTGTCAAAGCATTTTTCCAAAATGGAGGAATGGGACTTAAAGAAAACACAAAACCTGACAAGGATTGACGATGATCAGTCGCCACATCCAAGTCCAATAATCCGCGGGTCTTCTCTACCGGTAGAAGGATAGAAACTACATCCGTAACTATCCCCGGGTGAAAAATACATCCGTAATCACCCTCGATGAAAACTACATCCGTAATCATCCTTCGGCAACACCTGGGCCGGAATAATAATTGATGGACCGCCTGGCTCACGGCCGCTTACACATCCCGGGAATCGTTCGTCAACGGTTCCCACACCTGCCAGAGTCCCTTTTTCGTTTTCTTTTGAAAACTTGATTTTGATTGAAAATAGAGTAATTGAGGTCCGACATCAGTCGACCGATGATTCTTGAAATCATACAAGAAGCAGAACCTGACCGGGGGTTTTCGAAAATGTTTTGAGTTCGAAAGAGTTCGAGTTTGAAAGTATTAAATGTATCTTGGATTGACTTCGTCTTTAAAATAATGAACGATCATTAATAAATAATATTTTAAGATTTAATATTAATAATTAATAAAATAATTATTCGAAAAATAAACTTTTAATCCAAGATAGGGTTTCGAGTATTTACGAAGGTATAACAATAATTACTTGAGTATACGATACTCCCCGAATGACCCTTCGGGTTTTCGCAAACTAGTTACGATATAATAATATACCGCTCCCCGGTCAATAGTATATACGGACCGCTATGACCTCTATTGCTAGAGTCGTTGTCCGAAGAAAACATTTCAATCTAAGTTCAAGGGGTGCAAACATATATGTACTTATACAATCTCAATTGCATCAATACATCGATAAACATAACATTTGATATAGTTGAAAACTACAAACACAACAGTGAAAGTCCTTGAACATGTATAAGTTTTGAAAAGTAAACTTGCCTTGGTTTGGTTGGGGTGGTCGAGCGTGCGGAGTGGAACGATCTATACATAAGCAATAACCGCTCGTTAGTACCTTAACAATATCTCTTTAATTACGGGGTTTTAGGGGGTACGAAATTAACTTAATGACTTCGTCTTATGACACTCTAGCCCCACTATAGGTTCATGTCATCACTCGATTACGCTCGTCACTTATTCGACTTAAGTTAGTTACCACATTCGAATCATAACCATTACCCCTAGAATTATGCTCCACTAACGACTTTTTCCCTTGCGCGAAATTTACTCTAGCATTTTTATAAAATTCAAAAATTCATATTTTGATCCAATTCTTTTTGGGTAGCCTTCATCACTGCATTTCCTAGTTTCTCAAAGTTTTCCATGATCCCACATATATTTTAGGGGTTTAAACAAGGTTCACAAGGGGGTCACTTAGTGCAGTCCGGAATCCAGAAACACAATTTACTTCTCCGGCCCTAACTTAAAATCTATACATCACCTAGCCATGAACCTTACATTTCCAGAAACTACATTCAAATATATTTCCAACAATATATGGTAGGACCTCAGGGGACAAGATTTGGGGGTTCAAAACCATGTTACAAGACAGGTCAATGTTTCTGGAAAAACTCAGCAAGCATGTATCACTTAGATCAACCAATTTTCTCAATTCCACAACACAACCAATACCTAATTCACTTAGTTCATGCTTTATAACATTCATGGAGATACATATACTACCCACAATCATAAAAATCACAATCACAACATCAAAACTCAAGATCCATGTCATCCATTACTTATACAACCAAGATTAAAACTATAACACATGGATCTATCACCAAACATTATAAACACTACATGGCCAAAAGGGTTTATGATCTTTATACCTTCTTGAGCACCTAGGAGCCTTGGGTAAGCCTTACAAAACTCAAGAACACCTTGAATGATCTCCTACAACCCTTAAAATCCATGATCTAAAAGAAAAACTAAACATGGTTACTATTCACAATATCTTTAACAATTTATAACTTGAATTTGAATGGATGAAAGGGCTTGAAACTCTTGACATACCTTGCTTAGATGATGGAGAGGGCCTAGTATTTATGCCTTGATTTATGAGTGATGAGAAATGGAGGAAGAAGAATTTTTTTTCTTCCTTTTCTATGCTTGGCCGAGTGCTTCTCTTCCAAGGGGGGAGAGAAGTGTTTTTGGTTTTTGATTTTTTTGTTTGTTTGAAATAATAGATAAAGTGATGGTTGGGTGATACATAATGTTGTATGTATAAGCAAGGTACTAACATAGGTATGGCCTCATGTACTACTTGTCTCCTCCTTGGTTAAAGCAATGTAACTAGTTACTATTCCTCTTCCATTTGGTTTAACTAGGTTGCTTCCTCCTAACTACTTGGTTGCATGGGACTTGCATGCAATACTACTCCTTGTATCATTATTCTTCCACCAATGCTTGCCACTTAAACTTTAATTCGTATCGTATCTTAATTAATCTCTCGTAATAATATTTTGTCGCGTAGGGATTTCCCCTCTAATTCCTTAAGTACTTACTTGTGTAAATTCCTCGAATGTCCATAATTCCTCGTCATAATCCTTAATAAATCTTTTAATACTCTAATCATTCTCAAATCCCAAGTTTTATAAATCCTACTAACAATAAGACTCTTGCCCTCAACAATCTTCTGTTTATCTTACATAGTGAATGTAACAACATAGTTTCTCAGACAATCAATTCTATTAATCAACAGGGATGACTAGAAAGGTTCCAAATTGACAATGCCACATGATATTAAATAAAAGAAAATATTGCAAAAATTAGGGTTCTTACACAGATATAGTAGACGGACCGAATTGTTTTAGTAAAATCTAAAGGATAATGAATAGCATAAGGTTGTGCACTAAAGATTATATATAAATTGATTTCGGATTAATATGCAACCCAAGTGGGAGATTGTTGTTATTATTTTAACAAAAATAATAATTTATGTGGGCTACATATTAATATTCAATTATATTTAGCTACTTGTTTTATTGGGTTAAATAAAGTAATCAAATAAGAAACCCATTTAGATTTTAATTGTTACTGTGTGGGCTAAATGAGAGGATACCCAATACCAAGCCCAATTAAGTTATAATGGGAGATTTAATTAGGCGGTTTATGAAAGGGTTATAGTCCCCAATATATAAAACACGTAACAGAGCTTTTCTTCTACCCATCAGAGAGAGCTTGATGTGGAAACCTAAGGGTGTTTGATTGAGGAAGACAATAACAAGTATACAAAGAAAAGGACTCCTACCGATATTATAAACTCATGAATACAGGTACGCTCCCGCTTATAATTTAATCTCGGTAATCAAATATGTTAGGCCGAATACACACTTATAATCAACTAAGTATGAGAGAATAACAATAAGTTCTTTAAAAGCTTTAAAAAACTGTTTGGAATTAACTTCTCTCTCAGTAATGTAAAATATCACAGAGAGCTGCAAAGGTTACAATGAAAGATATTGTATTACACAATTGATACCCTTCTAGGGTTAACCTAACTGTATTTATAAAGATATACAGCTACGTACAATCGATAATTGATTCGCCTATAAATCAACTATACAAATGTTATCAATTATGATTGCTACACATCTCCTAAGTCAACTCAATCTCTTTAACAGCTATCAAATCTGTAAAGATATTGCTTCCATAATTATCTTCAATTAATCTTTAATCACTGTTGACTGGAGATGCGCTTCCTCCAGATAGAGTTTAACTAAACTCTGTCAAGCTTCCAATGTCAGCGTATAGCAAACTCTGTCAAGCTTTCAACTATCAGAGTTTAACTAAACTCTGACTGCTTCCTATTTCAAGTTAAACTCTGTTTTTAATATAAAACTTAAACACTGATATTAACCGCATCAATTATATTTAACAATCTCCCCCAACTTGTTCATTAGTAAAAATGCACAAGTTAACAATAATTGATGATGTCAAAACAATTTCATACAAACACAGTGTTTTTTCAAATAAGCAGAGTTTAAACTTGACTTAACAAAAATCTACAGAAAACAAGAAAATTCTTACAGACTTCAATCTCTAATCTACTCAAGATCTGGTATTGTTCTGAGATAATCTATAAGCAATCTTCTCTCTCATTTTCAAGTTCAATCTTCATAGCTTCCTTGATCTCTCTCAACTGAGGATCACTCTCATCAGTTTGATAAATAGCAGATCTTAGATCATAGATTTTGTTCCTCCTCATCTCATTTCCCAGTCTGATAAATTTTACTTCCTCTGACTGTGAATTGAAATCAAGTACCGTGATTCCCAGATCAGTCTTCAGCTTTGCAGTACCCTTCTTCATTTCAATGAGATTTCCATTTCAGTCTCTGTACTTAGGAACATATCTGCTGTTGCACTTCATTCCTCTAATTGCTAAATTTTGGAGCATTTTCTGTCTGAGCACATTTGCAACTGATTGAGTCCTTCGACTGTTCACCTTGAAAAGATACAGGACATGTTCTAGTTCTTCCCAATATTTCAAGCCAATATCATGCTCACCAATTTTAAATACTGTCCCATCAGCCATAAAGTATAAGAGAAAATCTTTCTTTAAACTCTTCTGATGAACTAACTGTACTGATTCCAGTCTGTCCAAACTCTCTTGAGTGACACCACGACCTGGAACAGCCAGTGAAGAAGGATCTCTAGGACCAGTATGCTGCCTTTTATCTCTGTGTGAGCCTAGACCAACTTTATTATTTCCAATCTTACCAGATAAGGCTCTTCCATCAGTAAAATCCATAGGAGCTCCAGATACTAGATTTGGATCATGAAGTGTTCCTTTACCAAAAACTAATTTCAACTAAGAAGATAGAGGTCTAGACACAACTTGTGTACCAACAGAGGTTGTGTTTTCTTTCTTCTGTACAACTTGTGTAGAAACAGAGGTTGTATCTTTCTTCTTTGAATCTTCTCGTTCCATAGCAATGCCTTTTAGCTTGAGTTTAGCTTCAGCTTCTGTTGGTTTCTTAGATAAATGTGATCATTGACCAGCATCAACATTTTCCTTAATCACAATGCCTTTAAGAACAGGCCTAGGAGCTTTTTCTTTCTTTTTAAACTTTCCAGACTTTAAAGCTTTCTGATGTTGTTCTTGTAAATTCTTTTCTTCAGCTTTAATATCTTCAATAGTAGCTCCTTCTTCATTTTCTTCAATAAATAACTTAGCAGCCAACTTCTCATCAGTCTGTGAATTAGAAGATAATACCAGACTCTTGGTCTTTGAAGTACCTTGACTATCAGTGTTTATTCCAGCAATCTGTGATTTAGAAGACTTGCTAGATTTCAGAGTTTGACGTTCTTCAGCTTTGCCCCTGCCTTTATTACTTGCTCCTCCATCTCCAGCATCATCCTTTCTGATCAAAGTTTGAGATTGCTGGCATTTGTCTTTAGCAACTCTCTCCCCCTTTTTGACATCATCAGGCATGAGAATAGATGTGATTAACTCCAGAGAGGTAGCAATAGAATCAATCTTTAAAGACATGGCATTTTGATTTTCTTCAACTTTGCTCAGCCTGTGAGACAAAGTTTCTTGATTTTGGGAAAGATATTGAAACTTGTTCTTTCTATCGAGTTTAAGCATATCATCTCCTCTAATAACTTCACCTCGAACATCAGAAATGGCCTTTTGACAATGATCAAATCTAGAATTAAGAGTCTTCACTTGGACAACAGTGGCCTTGAGACAGGATAGAATCTCTGGATTTGTGATTGTTCTGGATGTTCTCTTGACAAATTCAGCTGCTCTTGCAACAGGAAAGATGCAAGTTTCTTTGTACCAATCAGCTGAAAATTGTTCAAATTGGTCTTCTTCAACATCTGCTTGATTTGAAGGGCTAGTAAAATCATTAACTTTAGCAGAGGTCTGTACTGGTAAACTCTGAGAAGAGCTTGACTCAATACTCCCTTCCGTTTCAATTTCAGTTTCAGCTTCAATATGATCAGTTGATTCAGGAATTGGAAGAGACTCATCAACAGTTTCTGCAACAGTGTCTGCAGTACGTTCAACATTCTCTGCAACAGGATCTACAACATCCTCTGCAGGTTGTATAGGCTTAGAGATTGTCTCCATGGGTGGTTGATCAATTTCCTCACCCTGTTCGACAGATTGATGAGCATCAGAGATTAACTCAGTGTGAGAAGCCACTATTTCTTCAAGTACCACAGTGGTTTGATTTACTGCATCAGTTTCTTCAGAGAAAACAGCAGGTGAAGAGATTGGAATGTCCATTTTCTCAGAGAATGGGAACAATGGCTCAAGAATTTCACCCATTGTAGCATCAGCATTACCATCTCTGTCTATCTCAATAGCAGGTATTTCCTTAGAAATATCCTCTAGAGCTTCAAAATTCAATTCTTCATCAGATTCTTCAATAATTAGTCTCCTCCTTTTAACTGGAGGATTCACTTCTGTTCTCTCTTCTTCTGGGATAGAATCATCTAGAGTAGATGGAGATTGAGGTCTGTTAGCCCTTTCCTTTCTAGCTATCTTTGGCTTAGAAGCTTTAGCAGTCCTGTGCTTTCTTGGTGGCCTTAGAGCCCTGCTTTTCTTTGGCTTTCTTGGTTTGGATTGTGGTTGAGGTTGAGGTTGTGATTCAGATTGAGGTTGTGAAGTAGTAGCAATGGTGGGTGGAGATGTGGGTTTAGAGGTTGGTTCAGTGTTTATGGTTATATGAGGTTCAGTGTTTGTGGGTTGAGGAGGTGACTGTGGAGGTTCAAGTATAGGTTCAGGTTCTGGTGCTTGTGGTTCCTGTGGTTGATTGAGAAAATTTCTGAGGGCAAAAGGATAGATGAACTATGGAACTTGATCCTTGTTAGCATCTTTATTTGTCAAGTCAGAGAACATTCTCTTATGGACTTGAAAGGGTTGTATAACATCCTCATCAGAGATTACCAAATTAGGCAAACAAGCAGAGAATAAACATTGACAAAAACGTGAGAAATAAGAAGTTGTTTAAGACTCTACTAGTTTTTCACCTAAATTCATAAGAACTAATATACCAAAATCAAAGTTACTCCCATTAAGAATAAAATACCCGATTTGAAGACTATCAGTGGGAATTGCATCCCAATTGGTGACTTTCTTTCCAAATGCTCGAGTGATGCAGTCAAAGAAAAAGCTCCACTCCTTCTTGAGCCCTGGCCTTTTAACATTCCCAAGCTTATCCAAAGGGCCAGAAAACCGCAGTTGCTGTAACATTTCTTTCAATTCATTCTCACCAGCCACAGCGTATGAGGTGTGAGTATCAAAATCCATAACATCTCGAACAGTTACAGGAGTGATTACAAACTCTTGATCTTCATGAGTAAACACAATAGATGGAGTCCCATTCTCTCCACCATCATCATAAACAGAGTTTCTCCAGAAAGTAGAGATTTGTGTGGCAGAGAGTTTTTCTGGTTGAACAAGAGCTTGACCAATTTTAGAATCTCTTAACAAGTTCTGAATCAAATGAAATGATTCTGGGGCTTTATCAGTGTTTAGTATTGCTGGATAGTTGTTAGTAACAAAAGATAATCCCTGAGCCACAAAAGTCTTGGTTGCCATTAGAACAGATTGTTAGAAAAGAGATTGTGTGGAAAAGTGTTTGTGAAAATGCTTAAGTGAAAATAACAGAGAAATTGTGTGTAATGTTGTGTCTTCGTGGGTGTAAAAGTGAAAAAGTGAATAATGAGATGAGTTTGATTAGATCTATAATTGAAAATTAAAAACCCAATCGTTTTAGACATTAAACACACAACCAATTTCTTGTTAAGTGTGTGAGTGGGACACGTGTCACGTAGCAAGTGGAACAACCATGTACACGCGCAGTAATAATGCCTATTATTACTGCTATTCTCTCTCCTATTACCAATAAGCTTTAACTGTCTGACACCATTAAACAATTGGCACGTATCACATCCAAATTTCAAAAACACTTTTTGTACTCCAAGTATATGCTTTGTCTGAAATAATATTACCTAAGAGTACTCAACAGAATCCAACAGTGTTTATCAATTCTCCAACTTAAGTACTGTTATCCTTTCAAACACTGCAAAGTTGTGAATATGAGTGTGTGTATAGCAAAGTTTACTAGATCAGTATTTAGAGCATCTAGTATTTCATAAAATCCATAAAGTAAATCAGTACACACTGAATGCACAAACTCTCATAGTAAACACTGAATGTATGAGGAATGCTAAACTCTGTAGTAAACAATTTATATACAGTAATATTTAATTAATTTATAACCCCTATTTTTTTATTTTTGGTTTTCTCCAGTAATCAGAGGTTGGAACTAGTCACCAAAAATCCTATAATTTTAGCCCTTATCAATTTGATAAGTTCTTGGATCTTCCTAGTCTTCCACTAGTCACCAAAAATTAGAGAATTTTAGCCCTTACTATATACCAGTAAGTTCCTGGGTCGTCATAGTTACAAACATGATCTCAAAGGAGTTCTAACAGTCTATATATATGAGCTTTGGGGTTATTCTAATAACAGAATCTAGTTTGACAATGCATAACTAATAGAGTTTAAAGCTCATCAACATCAGAAATTATTCATGAGAGGCAATGCACACAGCATTTACAGACTCAGAGTTTTGGATAAATAAACTAAGAGATGCCATAAATATGAAACAGTATCATGCTGTGTTAATTTTCTGGACAATCTAAGATTAGATCACAAATAACTTAGAAGGATTCATGATTAATTACTGAGAATCATGCTTCATACAGATTTCTTCATTGGTAATAACATTCAGACAAAGACATTTTCAGGGTTTTTTAGAGTTTATCCAGCATGTCAACAGTGTATGACTTACAGAGCATGCTAACAGAGTTTAACAGACATTGAGCAGAGTTTGCATACCAGAGTTTAACATACCACAGAAATATGAGCAACACAGTACATAAGTAGAGTTTTGAGTCTAACCAATATCTCTAGTCAAAGCTAGAGACCATCCCTAGTTCATTTACCAGCCTTGTAAATACAGCTTCACTCAATGGCTTGGTGAAGATATCTGCAAGCTGTTGTTCTGTAGACACAAAATGAAGCTCAATATTCCCTTCCTTTACATGTTCTCTGATAAAATGGTACCTTATGCTGATGTGCTTGGTCATTTAATGCTGTATTGGATTACCTGTCATAGCAGTAGCACTTTGATTATCACAGTAAATAGGTATTTTACTGTACCTCAATCCATAATCCAGTAATTGATTCTTCATCCACAGAATCTGTGCACAACAGCTACCAGCAGCAATATACTCTGCTTCAGCTGTAGATGTAGAGATTGATTTCTGTTTCTTGCTGTACCATGAAACAAGTCTATCACCAAGAAATTGACAACTTCCACTGGTACTTTTTCTGTCTATCTTATAGCCTGCAAAGTCTGCATCAGAGTAACCATGTAGCTTGAAGTCTGATTCTCTTGGATACCACAATCCTAAAGTTATGGTTCCCTTAAGATATTTGAAAATTCTCTTCACAGCTGTTAGATGTGGTTCTCTTGGATCTGCCTGAAATCTTGCACAAAGACATGTTGCATACATGATGTCGGGTCTGCTAACTGTTAGATAAAGACAAGACCCAATCATCCCTCTATAGCTTGTCATATCCACTGGTGAACTTGTGTCTTTGTCCAACTTAGTTGCTGTTGCCATGGGAGCTGTTGCAGATGAGCAGTCAAGCATGCCAAATTTCTTGAGAAGATTTCTGGTATATTTTGCTTGATTGATAAAGATTCCATCATCTGTTTGCTTCACCTGTAGCCCTAGAAAATAACTGAGCTCTCCCATCATGCTCATTTGATACCTGGACTTCATGAGCTTGGCAAACTTCTTATAGAGTTTATTATTAATAGATCCAAAAATTATGTCATCTACATATATTTGAACTAATAACAGATCACTACCAAGATTGAAGTAGAACAAGGTTTTATCAATTGTACCTCTGTTGAATCCACTTTCTAAAAGAAATTGAGCCAGAGTTTCATACCATGCTCTTGGTGCCTACTTAAGTCCATAGAGTGCCTTGTCAAGCCTGTAGACATAATCTGGATACTTGGGATCTACAAATCCTGGTGGTTGTTCAACAAACACTTCTTCTTCAAGTTTTCCATTCAGAAAAGCACTTTTCACAGCCATCTGAAAAACCTTGAATTTCTTGTGAGAAGCATTTGCTATAAAGATTCTTATTGCCTCCAACCTTGCAACTGGAGCAAAAGTTTCATCATAGTCTATGCCTTCTTGCTGTGAATAGCCTTTGGCCACAAGTCTGGCCTTGTTTCTTGTAACAACCCCATCACTGTCAGTTTTGTTTTTGAAGACCCATCTAGTACCAACAACAGATCTATTCTTTGGTCTTGGTACAAGGGTCCATACTTCATTTCTCTCAAATTCATTTAACTCCTCCTGCATTGCTGTTATCCAGTCAGCATCTTGAAGAGCTTCTTCCACTTTCTTTGGTTCAGATTTGGATAGAAATGCATGAAACAGACATTCATTTGTTGTAGCACTTCTTGTCCTAACTTTTGCATCTGGATCTCCAATTATTAAATCAGGTGTATGACATTTTGTCCATTTCCTAGCTGAAGGTAAATGACTTCTGTCAACAGTTGATCCTCCCCCTTGATCAATGTTCTCCTGATTATCTTGATGCCTTTCTTCATTCTCTGAGGCTCCCCCTGAATTTGATCGCTCAGAGTTTGAACTGTCAGAATTTGGACTTTCAGAGTTTGAGTTTGATCCAAAATTTTCAGTTGACTCACTATCAGAATTTGAGCCATCACTATGATCATGCTCCCCCTCAACTAGTTCTCCTCTTTGTTCTGACTGTACTACTTCTTCTGTGTGTACCAGTAGAGGTTCAGAGTTTCCATCAACAAAGTTTGTTGGACTGGTTTCATCAGAGTTTATTTCATCAGAGATTAGATCTTCATTTTCGAAATGCAACTGATCATGTTCATCAACATCTTCAAGTCCAGTGATTTTCTTGTCACCAAATGACACATGAATAGATTCCATAATCACCTTTGTTCTCAGATTATAAACTCTGAATGCCTTGGTTGACACTGGATAGCCAACAAAAATTCCTTCATCTGCTTTCAATTAAAATTTGGTCAACTGTTCATGATGAGATTTCAACACAAAGCATTTGCACCCAAAAATATGAAAATATTTCAGGTTTGGCTTCTTTTCCCTCACGATCTCATATGGTGTTTTTCCATGCTTGTTTATCAGTGTTGCATTTTGAGTAAAACAAGCAGTTTGAACTGCTTCTGCCCAGAAATAGGTTGGCAATTTTGCTTCATCAAGCATAGTTCTGGCAGCTTCTATCAAGGTTCTGTTCTTCCTCTCAACTACACCATTTTGCTGTGGTGTACCAGGTGCAGAAAACTCTTGCTTCAAACCTCTGTTCTTGCAGAATTCTTCCATTGTTGCATTTCTGAATTCAGTTCCATTATCACTTCTGATTATTTTGACTTTGTGTTTTGATCCTTTGTCCAGTATCTTTACATGCTCCATCATAGTTAATGCAGTTTCATCCTTCTTTGCAAGAAAATACACCCAAGTGTATCTGGTACATTCATCAACAATGACTAGAGCATATTTCTTCCTTCCAATTGACAAGACATTTACTGGTCCAAAAAGATCAACATGTAGAAGATGATATGGATCAACAATTGAAGATTCAGACTTGCTCTTGAAAGAAGTCTTCCTTTGTTTGGCCTTTTGACATGAATCACACAGACCATCAACATTTAACAAAGACTTTGGAAGTCCTCTAACAAGATCCTTTCTTATCAGCTCATTGATGTTGTTCAGATTCAAATGAGAGAGTTTCTTATGCCACTTCCAACTCTCTTCATTGGACATTCTTGTTGACAGACACATAGTTTTTCCATTAGAGTTTGTCAGTAAGCTTGCTTCATAGATATTGTTGCGCCTTTGTCCAACTAAAACAACTTTCCCTGTGGTTTTGCTGATAACCTCACAATATTCAGGTTGAAAATCTACATGAAAACCTCTGTCACAGATTTGACTCACAGATAGCAGATCATGCTTGAGTCTTTGAACCAGAGCTACATTTGTGATGATGACACTTCCAAGATTAATATTGCCATATCCCAGAGTATGTCCTATGTTGCCATCTCCATAGGAAACTTTTGGGCAGCCTTTTCCACATACTTTGATAGCAGGGTTTTATTTCCAGTCATGTGTCCTGAACATCCACTGTCCACGACTAGGATACTTTCCCTAATGCCCTGCAATCACAAACAATTACTGAGGATTAGATTTAAGGATCCAGACTTGCTTGGATCCTTTGGCTTTCTTAATTTTGTTAGCTTTAGCAGCGGAATTTACACTATCAGAGTTTAAGCTAACTTTATCAGAGTTTACACTTGCAGAATTAACTCTAACCCATTTCAGATTAGGTTTCAGTTCATAGTAATTATGATAAATAGCATGATAATTTCTGCAAGTATAAATAGAATGCCAAGTGCTTCCACAGTGTTTGCATAAGGTCTGTGGTCTAGTTCTAACATTATCTTTCTTTACTTCAGATTTGGAAGGTAAAGAATTAATGTTTTTGTTCTTCCTGCAAAAACTAGCAAGATGGTTAGTGCTACCACAGTGATGACATGTCTTTCTTGGAGCTAAAGTAGCAAGCATTGGATAATTACCTTGAGTGATGCCTACTTTACCATTTCTGTTCTTTCTAGACACTTTCTGTTTCTTAACAGATTTTAACTCCTTAAGCTTATGCTTAAGTTATTTATCTGTCATTAAACCAATATTAACCTGTTTAACACTAGTTTTTACTTGTTCATTCTTAACAGCTTCTTTTCCACCTTCAAACCTAGGTTCACTTATTCCATTAATAAATGTTCCAAATTTCTTAGGTGGAAGAGGTGGTCTAATCTTGACTGTATTCTGAAACCTAAGTTCATCTTCCTCAGAATAACCTAGACCTACAGTGTCAGATTGAAAAACTTCTTGAGTGTCTTTTCCTGAGTGAGTCCAAGTTTTAATAATGTGATTTGCCTTTTCCAATTCAGATTCTAGTTGTTTATACTTACTTAACAACTCTTGTTCAATATAGACAAAATCATCTCTCTCCTTTTGAACTTGCTGCATGTTAGCAAGTTTCTCTTCTACAACCTTATTTCTCTCTTTGGGTTCAGAATTCTCAGTTTTGATTCTCTCATTTTCTAAAGTCTGATCCCTATAACTGATATGCAATGCCTTAAGATATATTCTTAATTCAGTTATATCATCAGTATTATAAGCATAGGTAGTTAGAGGTACCTTGTTTTCAGAAGTAGTAGCCATGAGAGCATAGTTCACATCCTCATCTGAGTCAGAGGTGTCTGCCCAATCTCTGCCTTTAGTGAAGAGTGCCTTCTCAGTTTTCCCCTTCTTGCACTCAGGAGCATAGTGACCCATCTCCTTACACTTGTAGCATTGAATCTCAGACTTGTCTCTTTTCCCAGATTTGGTATCCTTTCTCTCAGATTTGTTGAAATTCTTCCTGTCAAACTTTGAATCATTCTTGGAGAATCTCTTTCCTTTCTTGAAGTTCTTGAATCCCATCTTCTTGAAAGTCTTTACCATCAAAGCAGCCATTTGCATCATTTCCTCGTCATCTTCAGAATCAGATGATCCATCTGTATTTGAGTCAACATCAGAGTTTGATGACTCACTTTCAGAATGAATGAACAAAGCTTTTCCTTTTGCCTTCTTCCTTGATGCTTCCTTCTTTGAGGGTCTTTCTTCAACTCTTAAAGCAACAAATTTTGACTTTCTGCCTGATATTCTGCTTCTCTGTTCCATTTCTAGTTCATGAGTCTTGAGCAACCCATAGATCTCATCAATATCAGTATCAGCCAGATCATAGTTGTCTCTAATAGTGGTTGTCTTAACATCCCACTTTTTAGGTAGAGAAAGAAGAAACTTGAGATTTGAATCTTCTAGATCATATTCTTTATTAACCAGTGACAGATCATTAAGTAGCTTACAGAATCTGTCAAAGGTTTCTGTCATTGATTCTTCAGATTTAGCCTCAAAGTGTTCATACTCCTGTGTGAGTATGTTCCTTCTATTCTTCTTGATTGCTGCAGTTCCCTGACATCTAACCTCTAGAGCATCCCAGATCTCTTTTGCAGTTTTACAATTGCCCACTTTGTTTGACATAACATTATCCAATGAACTATGAAGCATATGTCTAATGTTTGCATCCTTACCAATGGATGAAATGTCCTCAGGAGTCAAATCTTTCTTCTCCTTTGGAATAGATTTAGCTTCCTGTCCAGCAGCAACAACAAATAATTTTGTAGGCTTATGAGGGCCTTCATAAATTCTGTCAAGATATTCTGGATCTGTAGCCTCCAGAAACATAGCCATTTTCACCTTCCAGGTTGAGTATTCTGCTGGCTTAAGAATAGGAACCCTGATTGTTTCATATCGACTCACAGTTGCAGGTTGAGCCTTCTCAGAACTAGAGCCTGTTGTTGGAGGAGGAATTTCTGCCATTGATTATAGTTGTGTGTGTTTGTGTGGATCTTAAACTGTATTAAATTAACAGATCAAGCTCTCATACCAATTGTTAGGCCAAATACACACTTATAATCTACTAAGTATGAGAGAATAACAATAAGTTCTTTAAAAGCGTTAAAAACTGTTTGGAATTAACTTCTCTCTCAGTGATGTAAAATATCACAGAAAGCTGCTTAGGTTACAATGAAAGATATTGTATTACACGATCGATACCCTTCTAGGGTTAACCTAACTGTATTTATAAAGATATACAGCTACGTACAATCGATAATTGATTCGCTAATAAATCAGCTATACAAATGTTATCAATTATGATTGCTACACTTCTCCTGAGTCAACTCAATCTCTTTAACAGCTATCCAATCTGTAAAGATATTGCTTCTATAATTATCTTCAATTAATCTTTAATCACTGTTGACTGGAGACGCGCTTCCTCTAGACAGAGTTTAACTAAACTCTGTCGAGCTTCCATTGTTAGCGTATAGCAAACTCTGTCAAGCTTTCAACTGTTATAGTTTAACTAAACTCTGACTGCTTCCTGTTTCAAGTTAAACTCTGTTTTTCCCTGTAAAACTTAAACACTAATATTAACCACATCAATTATATTTAACAAAATATGATGTTGTGATCCTTGTCTCTATTTTAGAGAATTAAGTGTTTATAGAATTGTTATATTCTATCAAGAGATACCTTGTTCAATATAATTTTGGAATCCCTAAAAAATATTGTATTCATTTTTATTCGATTACACAAAATACTTCATTGGTATCAGAGCAAAGATAGATTTTCATATACAAAAATAATGTATATATTATATTATTAAGAGATAAAGATTTGAAGAAAAATGGAAGGGATTCGGGATTCCGGTAATGTAAGAACCCTAATTTTTGTAATATTTTTTTATATAATATCATATGACATTGTGAATTTGGAACCTTTTGAGTCACCCATGTGGTTTAATGGAATTGATTATCTGAGAAATTTATGTTACATTCACTGTGTAAGAGAAAGGGAAGATTGTTGAAGGCATGAGGCCTATTGCTATTAAGAGTTATAAAACTTGAGATTTGAGAGTTATTAGAGTATTAAAAGATTTTTAAGAGACTATGACAAGGGGTTATGGATATTCAAGGAATTTATACAATTAAGTACTTAAGGAATTACAAGGAAATCTCTACGTGACAAATATTATTACGAGGAGTTTAATTAAGATACGTTATGAAATGGGGATTAAGTGACAAGCATTGGTGGAGGAATAATAATACAAGGAAGGATATTACATGCAAGTATCATGTAACTAGATGGTTAGAAAAGCAAACTAGAAAAGCAAAAGCAACCAATGTATAGTAACTAGTTGGTGCATTATCCTAGGAGACAAGAGGGTATGGTGGGTGGCTAGCCTACCACCTAGAGTGGTAACATGTGACACAATACATATACACTTTAATACATATCACAATAATACACTACATTATTCCAACCAAGCAAGCAACTCTCTCTCTCTCTCTCTCTCTCTCCCCATTACTAAAACTCTCGGCCAAAGCTTCCAAGGAAGAAGAAGAAATTTTTTCTTCAACTTCCCCTCACTTACAAATCAAGGCAAAATTCCTAGGTCTTCTATACACTATAAATAAGGTATGCTATGAGTTTCAAACCATTTTGTCCATCCAATCTTGAGATATTAATTGTTGAAGATAGAATGAATAGTAGCCAAGTTTGTTCATCTTTTAGATCTTGAAGGATTAAGGGTTGTAGGAGCTCATCTAAATATTCTTAGAGACTATAAAGCTCATCCAAGGTTCCTTGGCACTCAAGAAGGTATACAATCCTCACCCCTCTTAGCCATGGATTATTTATGATGTATATTGTTAGATCTAAGAATCATTGTGTAAATCTTGGTTATAAGAGTTATGGATGATGAAAATCTTGAGGTTATATGTTGTTGATATGATTTTAAAAGCTTGTACTTAGTGTATATAACCCCATGTGTGCTATAGAGAATAATCTTGGTGGTTTAGATGATGGTTGTGGTCAGTGGCGAAACCAGAAATTTGCAGAAGAGGGGGCTTAAATTAATGTTTTAACAAATTACAAGTATTTTAGAAAGCAAAATAAAAAATAAAAAATAAGGACAGTACTTACTGTAACATCAGTGTCCAACATCCGATGGACCTTTATTCCTTCGAGCTGGCAATTGAATTCTACGAGGAGAAGTCATTTGATTGTTACCTGGAGCGTTTTGACTAACAACATCAGATATGTCTTTATTTCTTTTGCTGTACCAGTCAAGAAACTCAAGAAAATTTCCTCTATTCATTGAAGTTGCAGACTCATCATGCCCACGAAAAGACAACCCCTGCCTCAATAAAAGTGAAACTACATCCAATGTCGCTGTTAATCGAGTGTGATAAGCAACTTCCATCTCACGACTATGAGAAGAAAACACATATGATACACTTTGCTTCTGATTTTTAAAAGCTTCAAGTTGTCTGCTAGCATTATTATGTACACTATTTACTCCACCAATATGATCACCAAACTTATCCAAAGCTCTCTTCCAATTTGTAAATCCTGTTCTAGTAAATACATCATCCCCAGTAAATACATCATCCCCAAATCGACTTGCACTACTTGGCTTAAAAAGGTAACAAAAAAAACAAAAAGCTGCATTCTTTGATATACTATATTCGAGCCAATCAAACTTTCCAAACCAATGCCCTTGAAAAGTCGGATAGATTGACACAATGGGGTGGGCTGGGCTGGTTAACACAATAGGGTGGGCTGGACTGTTTTTAATTTTTTTTCTATAATAAAGTCTCCAAAATTTTTGGAAGCATAACTGTAAAAAAAAACCTGCTATAAAATCACCAGTGGGCTGAAGCCCACCTGTTCAACAGGCTGTCTCCGCCACTGGTTGTGGTGTATACATAGAATTCTTGAATGATTAAGAAAGATTGCAAGCTGTGTAAAATTTCTGGGATCATGTACTGTATTGTAGGAGGGTTTTGAACCCCTAAATCTTGTCTCCCGAGGTCCTAATGCATATGGTTAGAAAGGTATTTGAATGTAGTTTCCAGAAATGTAAGGTTCATGACTAGGTGATGTATAGATTTTGAGTTATGACCCGAGAAGTGAAGAGTGGTTCTGGAATCCGAACTACATTATATGGTCCACTTGTGAGCCCTCTTTAGACCCCTAAACATTTATGTAGGATCATGGAAAAATTAGGAGAGCTAGTAATTGCAGTGGTAGAGGTTACCCAAAAAGAATTGGATTAAAATATGTATTTTTCAATTTTATAAAAATGTTAGAGTAAAGTTCGCGCAAGTGAAAAAGTCGTAAGAGTAGTTAGTTGGGTATGATTTTAAGGAGGAATCAATACGCTTCGAATGTGGTAACCAAATTAAGTCAAATAAGTGACGAGCGTAATCGAGTGATGGCATGAACCTATAGTGGGGCTAGAGAGTCATAGGACGAAGTCATTAAGTTAGTTTTGTGCCCTCTAAAACCTTGTAATTAAACGGTATTGTTAAGGTACTAACGAACGACTATTGGTTATGTATAGATCTTCATTCCACTCCGCAAGCTCGGCCACCCCAACCTCACCAAGGCAAGTTTACTTTTCAAAACTTATATATAAGGATTTTCACTGTTGTGTTTGTGGCTTTCAAACGTATTATATGCTTATGCTTACTGAGGTTATGTTAAAGTTTGAGATATATGCACATATATGTTTGTACACCCTTGAACTTAGAATGAAAATGTTTTCTTTGGACAACGACTCTTGCAATAGAGGTCGTAGCGGTCCAAATATACTATTGACCGGGGAGCGGTATATTATTGTATCGTGAATAAATTAAGAAAACCCGAAGTGTCATTCGGGAAGTATCGTATACTCAAGTATTTATTATTTTTATATTATTATAAATACTCAAAAATATCTATCTTGGATTAAAAGCTTATCTAATTAAATAATTATTTTATTAATTATTTATATTAAATCTTGAAATATCATTTATTAATTATTGTTCATTATTTTAAAGACAAAACCAATCCAAGATACCTTTAGCGTTTTCAAACTCGAACTCTTTCGAACCCAAAACATTTTCGAAAACCCCCGGTCAGGTTTTGCTTCTTGTACGATTTCAAGAATTATCGGTCGACTGATGTCGAACCTCAACTACTCAATTTTAAATCAAAATAAAGTTTTTAAAAGAAAACGAAAAAGGGGACTCTGGCAGGTGTGGGAATCGTTGACGAACGATTCCCGGGATGTGTAAGCGGCCGCGAGCCAGACGGTCCATCAATTATTATTCCTGCCCAGGTGTTGCCGAAGGATGACTACGGATGTAGTTTTCATCGAGGGTGATTACGGATGTAGTTTTCACCCGAGGATAGTTACGGATGTAGTTTCTATCCTTCTACCGGTAGAGAAGACCCTCGGATTATTGGACTTGGATGTGGCGACTGATCATCGCCAATCCCTATCATGTTTTATGTTTTCTTTAAGTCCCATTCCTCCACTTTGGAAAATGCCCTGACACTGCTTCTTAGGCCTAAGTGCCAAGTTGCCGATAGTGTTCTATTTTGATGAGAAAGATGTTGACTTCACGTAGTATCTAGAACTGCAAGTTTACTTTGAAAACAAGGGCACGTATTGGTGCGCCTTTGAAATTTATCAACGATGGCAAATGATTTTATAACCGATTGATACAAACAAGTTTAATAACTGCCAAACACATATAATGTTTATATTTCTTACCTTATACATATATTTCTTGCTGAGCTATAGTTGCTCACTCTTGCTTGTTTTCAAATTTACAAACACAACAGTTAAGAGAAATGGCAAGACCCAGACAGACTATCCGAAAGCAGGTGACTAGGCCTGAGGCAGCAGTTGAGATTCCACCGGTAGGTCTTATTAGCTGGGTCGGTTTGCAGCTTTTGTTAGTACGCTTTATTTATCAGTATGACCTGTGCAACGTAGTGTACCGTAACAAACATTCAAGCCGCTAACACCGCTTCATATAGAAGTGTTGTCGGTAGCATAAATTCTATTAATTCGGTCTGTAATAACTCTAAACCTTTATTTATGTTCAATCAAGTGTATGACGTTTCTGAGACTATAACCTGTGTGTGTGTGTGTGCGGTGTGAGTTTTATTGCGGGGTCGATGGCTGTTATATACATTATGTGCAAGAACAGGTATGTTATTAATGGAAAATGGACCGTGAGCGCCTAGATCTCTGATCCCGGATCTGGGGGCGTCACAGAAATGGTATTAGAGCGAGGTTACAGTTCTCAGAAACGATAGTAATTTAAGAAAGCAACCCTAATAATAATAATAATAATAACCCTAATAACAACCCTAATAATACCTAGAACTCTCATCGAGTTTGCAGTCGGGTTATCGGATATATCCCTGACTTTAAGGCCCGTGAAGGAACTACTCCTTAAACTTTTCTTTATGGTTAGTGACCCGCCTTATTTCCCTTGTGTAGATGGCGGAGATACCAGACCCTGAGGCCTATGAGAGAGAGCATGATGAGGCACTGATGCGAGATACCGAGGATCCTGAGGAGGACGTGGGTGCTGACCCTGAGCTTGGCCCCTGGATTACGCTGATAGGAAATACTGATGATGAGGATCCCGATGAGGAGCCCTTTGAGCCTGAGCCTGTTACCCCCTCCCCTATAGCTACTGACGAGGAGAGTGTGCGATCTGGTGAGGGCCATGTTGTGTCACCCCCACCCTCTCCGCAGTCATCGAGCCCTATTTCATCGGATGATGACTTCGAGGATGATACTTCTGGCGAGGAGGAGCTTGACCCTACCCCTGCTCCTGCTCCTGTCCCTGCCATACCACCCCCACCGCTGGACCTACCCCCAGTGTCGAGCGCTGAGCACGCCTATGTTGTGCAGTTCCTGACCCGAGACCTACTTTCTGCCGAGGCCAGAATTAATGAGGCGAGGCGGGCACTAGTGGAGGAGAGCGAGGCGCGACTGAGGATTCAGGCTGAGATGAGAACTGCTGTTGCTAGGAGGACTAGAGCTCGACTCCATAGGATTGAGAGGAGGAGTCGCGCGAGGATTATCGGTTTGGGAGTCCGCGGGGGCAGAGTGGTCCGGGCCAGGGATGCTAGGCGTGTGGTGCGTCTTGCATTTTCTCGGGTGAGGGCCTTGCTCCGTCGTGGGGTGGCACCATGATGCGTTATAGATAGCTCAGTCCTCTAGGTTCAGATGACATTAGTGTGTCGATTTTGCGGGATAGTTGACTTGTGCAGTGGTATCCTTTCTGACTAATGGATGAGTAGACTGACCTACAGATATGTAGATGTGACTTCGGATAGTATGTACGGATGTAGCCCTGTTTTTGTGTAGCCCTAACTATTCAGATGATGTACTTGTTATTGTTCCACTTTTGTTAGACCTTGATATTGGGACCATGTGTTAGGCTTTAACATCCAAACTATGTGATTACTCTGTATCTTATTTATCTAGTTCAGTTTCCTTGATATTGTCTCAACTGCCTTACTTTCCGATGCCATGCTTTACTGTTTTGATATACAACTGTGAATATGCAATTTCTACAAGCCACAAATATAACCATGCTGTTTTAAATTTACGACATGCGATTTCAAATTGTACTCTACAAATTTCCAAAATGTTCCTACAAATCTTAAAATAAATTTTCAACAATATATATATATATATATATATATATATATATATATATATATATATATACATTCCTATTAGTCGAAGTTTTGAAATCTCGAAAACTCCTGCAAATGTTTTCGAACCACAAAGCGATTTTCCCCAAAAATGTTTTGACGTTTTATCACCATCATCAGGTTATTAAAACTTTTGCAATTTCCACCCTTATAAGGAGGAACGATACGTTCCTGACTCCTATAAACGCTGTCAAGTAATTGGAAAACCCTAACCCATTTCTTGTTTCATTATCAGAATTATGCCACCCAGAAGAATGAACACTCGAGCTCACCCGGTCAGTTCTGAAGGCCAGGGTAGCCACCATGGGGCCGGAGGCCACCAGAACCATGAGAGGGAGGACTTGAGCCTTAGCGAGGAGGAGGGCAGCGATTATAACTTGTTTGATAACTCTGAGTATGACGAAGAAGAAGCTGGTGATGACACCCGAGAGGTAGAACATCCAAGGGGAGGCCCTATGGAACAATTCATGGAACTACTTAGGCAGAACTTGGACCGTCCCCCAGTTCAGCAACCACCCAGCAATGCGAATGCAAATGCCTTCCGGAATTTCAAATCCCTAAAACCCCCGAAATTCAAGGGAACTGCAGACCCGGTTGAGGCAAGAGCCTGGTTGAAGGAAATGGAAAAATATTTCGAGATACTAGGAGTCGCTGAGGGGCAGAAGACTATTTTCGCCACCTACCTCCTGAAGGGTGAGGAAACTACTGGTGGGAAGCTAAGAGGAATTTGGAGGGAAGAGGTGTGGTGACCTGGGAGAGGTTTAGCGAGCTGTTCTTGGAAAAGTACTTCCCTAGGTTCATGGAGACCCAAATGGAGCTGAAGTTCTTGGAACTAAAGCAAGGTAACATGACGGTGGCCGAGTATGAGGCCAATTTTACTGAGTTGTCAAGGTTTGTGCCAGAATATGTGAACACTGAGGCAAAGAGGGCCCGAAGGTTTCAACTGGGGCTAAAGCAATGGATTCAGAATCGTGTGGCGGTTCTTGAGCTGACAGACTATGCCACCCTGGTACAGAAAGCATCAATTGTAGAGGCTGGGAGTGAGCAGATGCAGAAGGAGAGGGAAGGAAAGAAGAGGAAGTTTGATAATCGAAAGGGAAACTCTGCGGGTGGGAGCTTTCCGAGCAAATTTAAGCGAGGGGTGATATCCCAGCCCAGCGGAAACTTTGGAACCAAGAGAGCTGAAAGTTGGAGTATGGGCCAGGGCGGCAGTCCACAGGGATCATCTTACTCTACCCCATCTCGAGCCCTACCCCCGGATTGCAATAAGTGTGGAAGGAAACATGCGGGCGTGTGTAACCGACAGGATGTGAAGTGCTTCAAGTGTGGGTTGACAGGACATTATGCTAACTCCTATCGAGGAACTAGTACCAACACCAATGTCAGAGGGAATTGCTTCAAGTGTGGGAAACCAGGGCACCGAATGTGGGAATGTTTGTCCTTTGGGCCAGCTACATCAAGAGTGAGTGGAACTGCTTCTAACAAGCCCCCTACTGCAAGAACTTTTAACATTACGGTGCAAGATGCCGTGAGGAACATGGATGTGATTGCAGGTACCCTACTACTCAACTCAGTTAAGGCAAATGTTTTATTTGATTCGGGAGCTACCAAGTCTTTCATATCCATAGATTTTGTATGCCAGTTAGATCTTAATGCTGAACTATTGAAAGATAGATTGCAAGTAGAGATAGCTAATCGTGAAATTATCCCTGTTAGCCAAGTATATCCAGGTTGTGACCTAGAAATAGGAGGGCGACACTTTCAGGTAGATTTAATACCTTTTAAACTAGGAGAGTTCGACGTAATAGTAGGTATGGATTGGTTGACAACCCACGGAGCCCAGATTGATTGTGTAAAGAAGAAAGTAAGTTTGAGACTGCCAGGGGACGAGGAAGTAGTGTTTAGCGGGAAACGGCAAAATCAAAAGTTCCTGACTGTGATTCAAACTAAGAAGTTGTTACGTAAAGGATGTGAAGCCTATTTAGCCTATGTGAAGGATACCAAGAAGGAGGCACCAAATCTACAGGAAATCCCTGTCGTTAATGAGTTCGCAGACGTATTTCCGGATGATCTTCCAGGATTACCACCTGATAGAGACATTGAGTTCGCTATAGACTTAGTTCCCGGTACGGCCCCAATTTCGAAAGCCCCATTTAGGCTAGCCCCAGTGGAGATGAAAGAGTTGGCCACTCAGTTATAGGAGTTGGATAAAGGGATGATAAGACCTAGTGTGTCACCATGGGGAGCCCCTGTGTTATTCGTGAAAAAGAAGGATGGCAGTATGAGATTATGTATAGACTACATGATTTGAATAAGGTGACTATAAAGAATAAGTATCCCTTGCCCAGGATAGATGACCTGTTTGATCAACTAAAGGACGCAGTTTATTTTTCCAAAATTGATTTGAGGACCGGGTACCACCAGTTAAGGATTAAACCAGAAGATATACCAAAGACGGCCTTTCGCACCCGGTACAGACACTATGAGTTCCTAGTGATGTCGTTTGGGCTAACGAATGCCCCCGCAGCATTCATGGACTTAATGAACCGAGTCTTCAAAAAGTACTTGGACAAGTGTGTTATAGTCTTCATCGATGACATCTTGATTTATTCCAAGACGAAGGATGAGCATGCAGAGCACTTGAGGATTGTGTTGGGAGCATTGAGAGAAGAAAAGTTGTACACTAAGTTCTCGAAGTGTGAATTTTGGTTGAGGGAAGTTCAGTTTTTAGGGCATGTGATTAGCGATCAAGGCATCCTAGTGGACCCAGCCAAAATAGAGGCTGTATCAAATTGGGAGAGACCAACCACTCCGACAGAGGTGAGAAGTTTTATAGGATTGGCTGGCTACTATAGGAGGTTTGTCCAAGACTTTTCCAAGATAGCAGCCCCTTTGACCCGACTAACTCGCAAGACCGAGAAGTTTGTGTGGACTGAAAAATGTGAAGAGAGCTTTCAAGAGTTGAAGAAGAGGTTGGTGACAGCACCAGTACTAGCCCTACCCGATGATAAGGGAGATTTTGTGATTTATATTGACACATCCCATAAAGGTTTAGGGTGTGTGCTTATGCAGTACGAGATAAGATACCCCACCCATGATTTGGAATTAGCGGCGATAGTCTTCGCTTTGAAGATCTGGAGGCATTATCTTTATGGAGAAAAGTGTGAAATCTACACGGATCACAAGAGCTTAAAGTACATATTCACTCAGAAAGAGTTAAACATGAGACAGAGGAGATGGCTAGAGCTAATCAAGGATTATGATTGTGAGATTCATTATCACCCAGGGAAGGCCAACGTGGTGGCCGATGCACTTAGCCGAAAGGAGAAACTCAAGATGATAACGTTAGCGGACGAGTTGATCAAGGACTTTGAGAAGCTGGAGGTTGAAGTGAGGTGACCAGGAACTGGACAAGAGAGTCTAAGGGAAATAAGAGTCCAACCACCGCTATTGGAAAAGATTAAGTTATGCCAGGAAAAGAAGATAGAAGAAGAAAAGAATTCGATGGAGAAAATTTTGACTGGCGAGGAAATTAATTGTGAAAAGGACGGGAATGGAGTTATGAGGTACGCATCTAGTATATGGATCCCGAACGTTCAGGAATTAAAAGACGAGATTTTGCAAGAGGCTCATAGTTCAAGGTACTCAATTCACCCTGGAGGCACTAAGATGTATAGAGATCTGAGAGAATACAATTGGTGGCCAAATATGAAGAAGGACGTGGCAGAGTGGGTAAGTAAATGCTTGACATGTCAAAGAGTGAAGGCCGAACACTAGAGGCCCAGTGGATTGTTGCAACCCTTAGAGATACCCGAGTGGAAGTGGGAGCATATTGCGATGGACTTTGTGGTCGAACTACCAAGGACTAAGACTAATCATGATGCCATTTGGGTAATTATCGATAGATTGACCAAATCAGCACATTTTCTTCAAATTAACGAGAGATACACTGTCGACAGGTTAGTGGATATTTACTTAAAGGAAATCGTGGTTAGGCATTGTTAGGTCCAAATGTGTTGTAGAGGGGGGGTGAATACAACTTTTCGAATATGAGAAGCAATAAATACGATGCAATAAATGAACACACAGATTCAAGGAATATATGTCTTATATATAACTTAAAAGGGTTGCTACAACATTCATTACAAAGTATAACAGAAGTTCAGAGAGAAGTGAATGATACTAAGCTCTGTGAATGCACTCTCTCTCTTTCTCTTGTGTTTTTCTCAAGAATTGCTCACTAACTAAAACATTACACAAGTACTTCTATTTATACTACATGTAATCTATGTCCTGTAGTCTTCAAAGACTAAGATGTACGTGGCCCAATGATGTCCACATAAATCTTGCCTTATCTTGAAAGCTTGGAAATCTGCCAATCAGAAGATGCCATGTGTCATGTTGAAGCTACACTCTAAGTAGAACTTCTACTTGAGAATTTCTACTTAGCTATCTCGAAGTTCTAAGTAGAACTTCTACTTAGAAACTTCTACTTGGCCATCTAGAATATTTAGTACTTAGAAAATATTCTGGTCTTCAACTTGAAACTTCAATGCACATCTTGAACTTGTGATATCTTCATGTCTTCTTTATTCTTCACCAAGCTCTTGAATATGGATCTTTATTACTGACATAAACTTGCTATCAATGTCCTGACACTTGATGCAACGGTCTGGTTCATAAGTGACTAGTCTTGATAGGGTTTTTGCTTCTTGAATAAATTACCATATCCAATTAGAAATGTGGCTTTCCAATATTTGCTTTCCTTCTTGTTCACTTGAAATCAATTGGTCTTATTGATACTGATAGTTATGATCTTGATTCTTGGCTTTCCAAATCACTGAGGCATGACCAACTTTGACTTGAACTTCTCTCAATGATTTCTTCTTGGATTGATCATAGTTAACATGTTGAATTGTATCAATTACCTTGTCTTCATTTAGTGTTGATTTCTTGTGACTTCTTGTTCTTGATTGTCTTCTGGTTAAGTATCTTTTCCTTTAGTTTGAGTTACATTAGTTATAGTGTTACAAGTTTACACACTCTGCCTTTCAGGCATGGGGTTCCTGTGTAAGAACCCAGATTTTGGGTGGGATTAAAACTTTTATGTATTTAATGATGTAAGAATGAATAGTGGTTGTGACTGCGATGTAACGAAGATCTATTAAATAAATGGAACGGATTTGAATTCAATTACTTATATGTCATGCAGAATACTTTTGGTTGACGGCATAGATAAGAATGATCTATCTCCTAAGAATATAAGTATATTACTTCAAGTAAGATTATTCTTATGTCATCCAAATCAATATCTATTATAAGTCCAGCGGTTCCGTAAAAAGGTTAAGAAGCACTCGAGAGTGAACCAGGTTCATTTTCATAATTAGAGGAATTAAATAAAAATAAGTGATGAATAGTGATTTTGGTGGAATTTGGAATATTATTATAATAATGATATACCCGGTAGTCGGAACGGATTTCTGAGTTCGTATTAGTGATCCAGGGGGAAAATAAGTGTATGTAAAAGCTGTCGGATTCTGAAAAACCGCACTTTTATTTTCTCCGAGAGTTCCCTGGACACTGATAGCCTTAAGTATTTAACGAATGGATTAAAGGAATATATAATGGAAAGTTAAAATGAAAGATGGAGAATGAAAGTATTAATATTAAAGAGGATTCCCGGTAAACCCTAACTAGAAATCCGTGGAATATTCCTACGAACGATCAATGAATTGAGCAATAACCGGGCAAGGAAACAAGCAAAGGACCAAGATACATACATGAGCTAGTGGAAATATCTAGTAACTAAGTAGTACATAAACAAACTAGTATCCTTGGAGGATCCACCAAGTACTTAGCCATTTCATACAAATCCAACCAAGAAACCAATACTTATCCTTCCATTTTCATCATCCATTACCTCATCACTTTATTAAAGTAGCTTTTAGATGAGATATTATCTTAGAAACATCACTTTATGCATTATTGAAAATCAACCAAGCAAAGCAAACTCCTTTCCTCTCCATTTCTCTTCATTCGGCCCCTTGGAAATTCCAAGATCAAAATCCCACTTCCAACCCTTGGTTGATCTTCCAATTTTTATGGTGAGTTCTATATTTCATAAAAGTAATCTCCTCAAAATTTTAGCTTCAAACACCTTTGTTTCCATTTTCAAAAAAATCATGAAAGAGGAGGGTGAATAGTGTTTTCATGAACTAATCTTGTTTTTCCTTGATTTCTTTGGTTGATTTAGCAAGCTTAAGCACTTCTAAGGATCATACCAAGCATAGTGAGGCTAGATCATACTCCAAGGAAGGTATAACAACTTTAAACCCTAGGCTTTACCTTGAGATTTTGCATGCTCTTGATGGGTTTTAGTATAAGATGTGATATTAGCATGATTATAAGCATGTATATGATGTAGTTTTGATAAATGTTAAAAATAGTTTAGATGAACGGAAAGGCATTGCTTGGCCTCAGTTCATGTATATAAGTCATGTATATGTTGTTTGGGTTGGATGCTATGTGTAAGGGAAGATTCGAAATTGATAGATATTCGATTTACAGCCGTTATAATGCCCGATTTTACAATACCATGTTTTGTATGCCATTTTCCATGTCAAACCCCTACTGTCCAGAGACCTTATCTGCCATGATAGGATAGGTAATGTTCTAAGCTTTGTTTTGATATAAAGATCACGTGAAACGGACTTACGGTTTAGGATTTATGACCAAATTACTAAAAGTAGTTCGAATCCGTAAACGAAAGTTCGTAACTGAAATTGAACCCTCGTAAACTATGTAACGTCATGGCGAATCTTGGTAAATAAATACTAGGGGTAAGAAGGAAGGTGTGAAAGAAAACCGTATGTCAAAAAGAGCATTTTTCGATTTATTAAAAATGTTCGAGTAAAGGTTAAACGCGAACGAACCCCTAAAAGATGACTCTTTTGTAACTTTGGTAAAACACTTAGAAAACGGGCGATAAAACTCGGAGTATAATATTGGTTCGTAACGATCAACCTTAGAACTCGTATGACTCAAGTATGTCCCAAGTATAAGTGCAGTGACATGTCGTATTAACGAACGAATGTCGGGTCGGATCAGTGATAATAAGTAATCCACTAATAGGGGTATAACGAGATAACTCGAGAACGTGTTTCGATTTAAGTATAACTTAACTTTTAATATGTTAAGTGATTAATCCCGAATGCCTTGGCTATTTATAGATCACCAGGCTGAACCGGGACCCGCTACCACTACCCCTTACCGTACTCGACTACCAGGCAAGTTTCAATTCCCTTCTTTTAGGCTGTTGTTGTGATTGAATAATATATATATATGATTGCTGATATACATATGCCATTGCATGCATGCCTACTTTCAAGTTGAATTGATATACTTGTTCCCTAAATGTTATTGTTGGCTTATAAGCTAGATAGTTATATATCAGTTATAAGCCGGTTATTGTAAGACCCTCATGGAAGGGCGTATATATCTTATTAATCCAAAATAGACCGGGAGTCAATATTCCTTGATATATCGAGATTACCTCGGAAGAAAATATTTAAGTAAATATTTTCTATTATTTGGGCGACGAATATTATTTGAATATTTGTTCGAGACTAATTATTTTAACGATCCTTACTTCAAATAATTATTTGAACGTAACTATTCAACGAATAATATTTCTCAATATTCATTCAGAGTCGAATTGATTATCGACTATTATTTCGAATATTCTTCTAAAGATGAGACTATTAAATGAATATTATTTTGGATATTCTTTTAGATTATTATTTTATTAAATCATTATTACTTTTGAATATTCATTTAAGATATTAAATACTTGATGAATATTATTTTAATATTCATCTGAAGCTTGATTTAATTATCGAATATTATTTCGAATATTCCTTAAGGCTTGGATTACTAAATGAATATTACTTGATATTCATTTAGGATATTATTCATTAAATGAATATTACTTTTGAATATTCATTTAAATTCCTAATTAATCATGAATATTACCTTAAATATTCTTTTCAGGTCTTATTTATTAATGAATATTGTTTTGAATATTCATTTAAATATTTATTTATTCAATAAATATTCTCCTGATATTTCTTCAGGGATTATTTTGAGAAATACTCTGATTAAAAATATTCTTTCATATTCCCAAATATTCTGTAAAATATTTTAATTCAATAAATATTCTCTGAATATTTATTCCATACTTAGAATAACCTCAATAAGGGTTATCTTCTTCGATTATTACGAAAAATATTTCGGAGTCATATTATTATTAATCTTATATCAAGAAAGGTTCTCAGACATCATTCTTCTTCGAGTCTATCTCCTTAATAATAAGGGAACCTTACTTGGAAAATGTTATTTATCTTGTCGACTTCCCGGTCATAAAGTATTCCCTTCACCCGCAACTCGGGTGCTGTTGACTTATTAAGTCGTTGCTTACCTTCTCATCTTTCGAGGGGTAAGATTACTGGAACAAGTTAATATCCGTTACCAAGTAATAGCTTGGGAGTTATTGGTAAATTTTCCTTTCCAACTAGATACGACTACTTTGTGGAGTCTTATCAACAAGTATTATACTTGGGGAAAGGGGGACGAACGTTACATTCAGAATCATGAATTCTATTTGAACTAGGAGTCGTGTAAGAGGCCGAGTAGCGCCGGTCCATCCCCTTTGGCCCAACCGTTGGCCGGGGAGAGCTAGTAAGGCGGTATACAAGTAAAGCCGTCAGTTCTTCCTTCTACCGGTAGTAAATCTAAATTGAGCTGTACGATCTCGACTGATCATCAAGATTGGAACAGCGGGCGCGGTGAATACTCCATCATTGGTTCATCATCCAAATTCATTTATTTCCTGCAACATGATTACTGTTGGCAGAGTTGGAAAAGAGTCATAACTGGAATTGCAACCCTTTCTTGCAAGTTCCTCTTCTTAATAACGATAATAATATCTCGCTTACTTTGATGTAGCAGATATTTCTTCAAACAAATACTTTAAGTTACCTTGTAACTTCATCGTTCATATTATACTGGCATCATTTCCGTAAACGCATGGCATATGGTTTAAAAGATAGCTTTGGAACTGTTTTAAATTATCGTTCAGTTATATATTTGTTGGTGGGCTTTCGCTCACCCTTGCTTTGTTTATATTATGTCACAACAACAGCTAGGGCAGATGGCTCGCGTCAGGCGCACTCGGCGCAAGCAGGTTACCCGACCCACCGGACTACCCGCTGAGATGCTAGCCGCCATTGCTGAGGTAGCATAGTTAGACAGCTTTTGTTTCCTGTTTAACTATATGTATAATTAATGTAATCAATGGCAAAACTTTTAAACCTATGATGTTATCCTTTTGGGATTGTAATAACTTTTATTCGTAACCCTTTAATGTAAGACTTATTTCAATTTCATCTCTGGGACTATAACTGTTGTGTGTGTGAGTGGTAATTATTGTGGGGTCACAGCATGTGATTTATTTATTGTGGACTCAAGTCAAGTATTATGAATGGATGTAAGACCGTAACCACCAGATCCCTGACCCCGGATCTGGGGGTGTTACAGAGATGGTATCAGAGCGAGAGTTATATATCCCAAGAGATGATACGACGTTATATAATAATAAATTCAATAATATAATAAGAACCCTTGCCAGGTTCACCTAAAACCCTTACGGGAACTTTTTAAGTATCATGATAGTAACATAGTTCGTCTTGTGTAGGCGAGCGACTTGTCGGCCCAGGAGGCAGCTGCGAGACAGCATGATGAGGACATGTTCCGGACTAGGGACCCATACTATGAGCACTTGCCTGAGGATGATACTAAGCCTGAGGAGGAGGACGCTGAGGAGGTCCAGGTTGAGGCTGATACTGATGTGATCGAGTCTGAGGAGGAGGACCCTGAGGAGGTCCAGGATGATGCTGACACAGAGGTTGTTGAGACTGAGGGGGAGAAGGACCCGGAGGGGGTCCAGACAGGACAGGACGCTGAGGAGGTCCAGGTTGAGGCTGATACTGATGTGATCGAGTCTGAGGAGGAGGACCCTGAGGAGGTCCAGGATGATGCTGACACAGAGGTTGTTGAGACTGAGGGGGAGAAGGACCCGGAGGGGGTCCAGACAGGACAGGACGCTGAGTTAGTGGTTGAGGATGATGATTATTGGGTTATGACTGAGTTCAGGACTATGGGAGATGACACTGACATGACCACGGTTCAGGTGGTGCCGGTGGATGAGGGTGTTGAGGGAGATATAGATGAGCCAGTAGTTGGTGCTGTAGGGAGTTCTGGACTTTTTGTGCCACTCCTCCCTGTTGAGAGAGCCCCTACCCCACCACCACTACCTGTGAGCCCCTATCCCGACGAGTTTGAGGAGCTTACCCCAGAGCCCCAGCAGACAGAGACTGCCGCTCCAGCTGAGCCATCCACCCCACCTCATGCCCCGATAGGAGGAGTCCCAGTATGTGTTCACAACTTGATTGTGAACGGGCTTTATAGAGAGTTGTCTGTGGCAGATGCCAGGTTGGCAGAGTCTAGGAGTGAGTTAGCAGCAGAGAGAGCCGCCCGGATGAGGGTGCAGGGCAGGAGGACTATCAGTGACAGAGTTGGGTATAGGGCTGTGACCCGCATCGAGCTGAGGGCTCGGGTGAGGGTGCGACAGTTGCCTACTGATGGGCATGGTAGGGTAGACAGAGCAGCGGCTGAGGAGGTTTTCCGCATCGCCATGGGGAGGGTTCGGATGATGTTTCGTCGTGACGGCTGATTTCAGATGTAGTGATGCAGTGGTCTAGTTGTCTAGTCATGTACGGACATAGTAGTGCCGGCTTTTGTAGGGATGGTTTTCTTGTACTTGTTTTCCCTTTTTGCAGACTAGACAGATAGACAGCATATTTCACTTTTGACTTGTTGTTGTTGTTAGGATGGTTGTACTTTAAACTATCGTTGTAACTCGGATGTTGTACCTTTTCGGTACCTGGTATATATTTGTTTCCATTTCAGTCATTACAATTTTGTTGGGATGTGATCACGAGTTTATTAGCATATGTATTACTTTTCGATTAAGTTGCCATGAGATATAAAACTGTGGGATTTTAAACCCAATCATGTAAAGAAATGTGCAAGGAAAAATCCTCTAAAACAGATCAGTGAACCTAATGTATAACTTTCCAAATTTTCAGTAAAATGCCTCCAAGACGAATGGGCACTAGGGCTAACCCCCGCGAATCTACTGACCAAGAAAGTCACAACCAACACGAGGAAAACCGTGAAAGTAGTGAGGAACAAGATCAGGACTATAATGAGCAAGAAGATTCCCAGTATGGAGCAGAGGATGAACCCCTGTACTCTGAAGAATTTGAAAGGGAAATAGAGGGTGGAGAAACGGAAGTAGAACAGGAAGGGGAGAACCAGGGCGGAAACCCCATGGGCCAGTTTATGGATCTACTTAGGCAGAATTTGAACCAATACCCCCAACCACCACCAAGCAACAACACTTCAGTGGCAAATTCCTTTAGGGCCTTTAAGTCCCTTAAGCCCCCAGAGTTCCACGGATCAGCTGATCCCGTTGAGGCGATGGCCTGGATCAAAGAAATGGAAAAGTCTTTTGAGATTCTGAGTATCAATGAGGCTCAGAAGACTGTTTTTGCTACTTACCTACTAAAGGGAGAGGCCAATTATTGGTGGGAAGCCAAGAAAAACATGGAGACTGATGCTGTCATAGCCTGGGAAAGGTTCAAACAATTATTCCTGGAAAAGTACTTCCCGAAGTTCATGAAAACCCAGATGGAACTTAAGTTCTTGGAACTGAAACAGAACAATATGTCAGTGGCTGACTATGAGGCTAAATTTACTGAGCTATCAAGATTTGTGCCAGAGTTTGTAGACACAGAAGAGAAGAAAGCTAACAGGTTTCAACAAGGGCTGAAACAGTGGATCTAGAATAGGGTGGCTGTTTTAGAGATTACAGATTATGCCACCTTGGTGCAGAAGGCAACCATTGTGGAGGCTGGTAGTGATCAGATGCAGAGAGAGAGAGAAAGGGGGGATAAAGAGAAAGCATGTTAGTATGGGCGGAAGATCCGCTGGAGGAAAACCCCCAACCAAGTTTAATCGAGGAGCGGTTTCCCTACCAGGGAGGAGTGTAGGGTTTAAACCATCTGTGAGTGTGAGTGTGAGCCAGGGCGGCCACCAATCAGGAATGTCCCGTTCCAACCCTTCTCGACCTCCATTACCATTGTGTGCTACTTGTGGGAAGAGGCACTCCGGGGTGTGCAACCTGAAGCAGATAAACTGTTATAAGTGTGGGCGAGCTGGGCATTATGCTACCGCTTGCACCACGGTCATCCCTAACAGCACAACCTGTTTCCAGTGTGGACAGCGAGGGCACATGAGGAAGGATTGCCCAAAGAGCAAACCAGCAGCATCAGGAGCAAGCAAGGTTGCCTCAAATAAGCCACCAACTGCTAGGACTTTCAATATGTCAGTACAAGATGCCGTGAGGGACACAGATGTGATAGCAGGTACTTTTTCTCTTAATTCAGTCAGTGCAAATGTCTTATTTGATTCAGGAGCAACTAAGTCTTTTATATCTAGAGATTTTGCGCATAACTTGAAACTTAAAACCCAGCAACTAAGAGATTCCTTACAAGTAGAAATAGCTAATCAGGAAATCGTACCGGTTAATCAAATTCACCCCGATTGTAAGCTGGAAATAGGAGGACGATCCTTCTATGTCGATTTAATTCCTTTTAAGCTAGGGGAATTCGATGTCATTTTGGGTATGGATTGGTTGTCTCGCAATGATGCGTAGATAGATTGTAAAGGGAAAAAGGTTAAGTTGAAAACCCCAGGGAAGAAAGAAATAGTGTTTAGAGGGATGCGACAGACCCAGAAAATTCTGACCATGGCACAAACCAAGAGATTGTTACGAAAAGGGAACGAGGCTTATTTAGCCTACGTTATAGATACTCAGAAGGAAGTGCCAAGATTGCAGGACATTCTGGTAGTTAATGAGTTCGAGGACGTGTTCCCACAAGATCTTCCTGGACTACCACCTGATAGGGTAATTGAGTTTGCCATCGAATTAGCCCCGGGGACGGCGCCAGTTTCGAAGGCCCCGTACCGACTAGCCCCAGTAGAAATGAAGGAGCTAGCTAAACAATTACAGGAATTGTTGGATAAGGGCATGATAAGGCCCAGTGTGTCGCCTTGGGGCGCACCAGTGTTGTTTGTTAAGAAAAAGGATGGAAGTATGAGGTTATGCATCGACTACAGAGAATTGAACAAGCTAACCATAAAGAATAAGTATCCATTGCCCAGGATAGACGATTTGTTTGACCAGCTAAGAGGAGCTGAATACTTCTCTAAGACTGATTTGAGAACGGGATATCACCAACTGAAGATCAAACCTGAAGATATCCCGAAGACTGCATTCCGCACCAGATATGGACATTATGAGTTCTTAGTTATGTCGTTTGGATTGACCAACGCCCCAGCAGCCTTCATGGACCTAATGAATAGGGTGTTCAAGGAATATTTGGACAAATTCGTGATAGTTTTCATTGATGATATTCTCATCTACTCAAAGACAGAGGCAGGACACGCTGAACATTTAAGGATAACCTTAGAAATACTCAGGAAAGAGCAGTTATATGCCAAGTTCTCCAAGTGTGAGTTTTGGAAAAATGAGGTACAATTCTTAGGGCACGTGATCAATAGAGAAGGAGTGTTGGTTGACCCCTCCAAGATAGAAGCAGTTTCAAACTGGGAACGGCCAACTACTCCAACCGAGGTGAGGAGTTTCATTGGACTGGCCGGATATTACAGGAGATTTGTCCAAGACTTTGCGAAACTCGCAGCTCCATTAACTCGACTTACCCGTAAAACCGAGAAATTTGAATGGACTGAGAAATGCGAGAAGAGTTTCCAGGAGTTAAAGAAGAGGCTGGTGACAGCCCCAGTGCTGGCATTACCGGATGGAAAAGGAGATTTCGTGATTTACAGTGACGCTTCGCATAAAGGACTGGGATGCGTGCTTATGCAGCACGGCAAGGTAATAGCGTATGCGTCTAGGCAATTGAAGGATTATGAAGTCAGATATCCCACGCATGATCTAGAACTAGCAGCCATAGTCTTCGCTTTAAAGATTTGGAGACACTACCTGTATGGGGAAAAATGCGAGATTTACACAGACCATAAGAGCCTCAAATACATTTTCACTCAGAAAGAGCTTAACATGCGCCAGAGGAGGTGGTTAGAGTTAATCAAGGATTACGACTGTGAAATTCGATATCACCCGGGTAAAGCCAATGTGGTGGCTGACGCCCTTAGTCGGAAAGAGAAGCTCAAGATGATAACTTCAGAGAAAGAGCTAGTGAAGGATTTTGAGAAGTTGGAAATCGAGGTTAAGTTACCTGAAGAGGGCCAAGAAAAGTTGATGGAAATTAGAATCCAACCTCCATTGCTAGAAAAGATTAAACTGTGCCAGGAACGGATGATGGAGGAAGAAAAGAACTCCACAGAAGAGCTAATGACCGGGGAGGAAATTAAGTGTGAAAAAGACAAGGAAGGGATCATGAGGTACACGTACAGGATATGGATCCCAAATGTTCAGGAGCTCAAGGATGAGATTTTAAATGAGGCACACAACTCAAGATACTCAGTGCACCCCGGTAGCACTAAAATGTATAGGGATTTGAAGGAGTATTACTGGTGGCCCAATATGAAAAAGGACGTAGCAGAGTGGGTAAGCAGATGCTTGACCTGCCAACGAGTGAAGGCAGAGCACCAGAGACCCAGCGGACTTCTACATCCCTTAGAGATTCCAGAATGGAAATGGGAACATATAGCCATGGATTTCGTAGTAGGTTTACCCAGGACCAAGGCTAATCATGACACCATATGGGTAATTGTAGATCGACTGACGAAATCGGCTCACTTTCTCCCGATCAACGAAAGGTACACGGTCGATAGACTAGTGGACATCTACTTAAAAGAGATAGTGGCGCGACATGGAGTCCCCGTCGCAATAGTATCCGATCGAGATCCTAGATTTAACTCCAGGTTTTGGAGAAGTTTTCAAGAATGTGTAGGGACCCGGCTGAACATGAGCACAGCCTACCACCCCCAAACAGATGGGCAAAGTGAAAGGACCATCCAAACACTAGAGGATATGTTGAGAGTCTGCGCGATAGACTTCAAGGGGAGTTGGGATGATCACTTGCCATTGGTTGAGTTCTCCTATAATAACAGTTATCATTCAAGCATTGGGATGCCACCTTATGAGGCCCTTTATGGAAGAAAATGTCGATCTCCCTTGTATTGGGATGAAGTTGGAGAGCGGAAGATGCTCGGGCCCGAAGTGGTCCAACGAACTAAAGATGCAGTAGATCTAATCAGAGGACGGTTGGTAGCAGCCCAGGATCGACAAAAGAAATATGCCGACTTAGCTCGGAAAGGCAAGGAATACGAGGTAGGGGACCTAGTGTTCTTGAAAGTGTCACCTTGGAAAGGTTTAATGAGATTTGGGAAGAAAGGAAAGCTGAGTCCCAGATACATTGGACCATTTGAGATCTTGAGACGAGTTGGGGAACTAGCTTATGAACTCGCATTGCCCCCGAATCTACAGCAGGTGCACAATGTGTTCCATGTTTCGATGCTGAGGAATTATAATCCGGATGCTAAGCATATTGTAGAGTATGAGCAAGTGGACATGCAACCAGACCTGACCTATGTGGAGCAACCCGTGGAAATCATAGACCGAAAAGAACAAGTGCTCCGAAACAAGGTCATTCAGCTAGTCAGAGTTTTGTGGCAGAACCACAATGTAGAAGAATCCACCTGGGAACTTGAAAGCGCAATGCAAGAAAAGTACCCCCACTTGTTTTCAAACTGATTCCGGGACGGAATCCTTTTAAGGAGGGGAGACTGTAAGAACCCAGATTTTGGGTGGGATTAAAACTTTTATGTATTTAATGATGTAAGAATGAATAGTGGTTGTGACTGCGATGTAACGAAGATCTATTAAATAAATGGAACGGATTTGAATTCAATTACTTATATGTCATGCAGAATACTTTTGGTTGACGGCATAGATAAGAATGATCTATCTCCTAAGAATATAAGTATATTACTTCAAGTAAGATTATTCTTATGTCATCCAAATCAATATCTATTATAAGTCCAGCGGTTCCGTAAAAAGGTTAAGAAGCACTCGAGAGTGAACCAGGTTCATTTTCCTAATTAGAGGAATTAAATAAAAATAAGTGATGAATAGTGATTTTGGTGGAATTTGGAATATTATTATAATAATGATATACCCGGTAGTCGGAACGGATTTCTGAGTTCGTATTAGTGATCCAGGGGGAAAATAAGTGTATGTAAAAGCTGTCGGATTCTGAAAAACCGCACTTTTATTTTCTCCGATAGTTCCCTGGACACTGATAGCCTTAAGTATTTAACGAATGGATTAAAGGAATATATAATGGAAAGTTAAAATGAAAGATGGAGAATGAAAGTATTAATATTAAAGAGGATTCCCGGTAAACCCTAACTAGAAATCCGTGGAATATTCCTACGAACGATCAATGAATTGAGCAATAACCGGGCAAGGAAACAAGCAAAGGACCAAGATACATACATGAGCTAGTGGAAATATCTAGTAACTAAGTAGTACATAAACAAACTAGTATCCTTGGAGGATCCACCAAGTACTTAGCCATTTCATACAAATCCAACCAAGAAACCAATACTTATCCTTCCATTTTCATCATCCATTACCTCATCACTTTATTAAAGTAGCTTTTAGATGAGATATTATCTTAGAAACATCACTTTATGCATTATTGAAAATCAACCAAGCAAAGCAAACTCCTTTCCTCTCCATTTCTCTTCATTCGGCCCCTTGGAAATTCCAAGATCAAAATCCCACTTCCAACCCTTGGTTGATCTTCCAATTTTTATGGTGAGTTCTATATTTCATAAAAGTAATCTCCTCAAAATTTTAGCTTCAAACACCTTTGTTTCCATTTTCAAAAAAATCATGAAAGAGGAGGGTGAATAGTGTTTTCATGAACTAATCTTGTTTTTCCTTGATTTCTTTGGTTGATTTAGCAAGCTTAAGCACTTCTAAGGATCATACCAAGCATAGTGAGGCTAGATCATACTCCAAGGAAGGTATAACAACTTTAAACCCTAGGCTTTACCTTGAGATTTTGCATGCTCTTGATGGGTTTTAGTATAAGATGTGATATTAGCATGATTATAAGCATGTATATGATGTAGTTTTGATAAATGTTAAAAATAGTTTAGATGAACGGAAAGGCATTGCTTGGCCTCAGTTCATGTATATAAGTCATGTATATGTTGTTTGGGTTGGATGCTATGTGTAAGGGAAGATTCGAAATTGATAGATATTCGATTTACAGCCGTTATAATGCCCGATTTTACAATACCATGTTTTGTATGCCATTTTCCATGTCAAACCCCTACTGTCCAGAGACCTTATCTGCCATGATAGGATAGGTAATGTTCTAAGCTTTGTTTTGATATAAAGATCACGTGAAACGGACTTACGGTTTAGGATTTATGACCAAATTACTAAAAGTAGTTCGAATCCGTAAACGAAAGTTCGTAACTGAAATTGAACCCTCGTAAGCTATGTAACGTCATGGCGAATCTTGGTAAATAAATACTAGGGGTAAGAAGGAAGGTGTGAAAGAAAACCGTATGTCAAAAAGAGCATTTTTCGATTTATTAAAAATGTTCGAGTAAAGGTTAAACGCGAACGAACCCCTAAAAGACGACTCTTTTGTAACTTTGGTAAAACACTTAGAAAACGGGCGATAAAACTCGGAGTATAATATTGGTTCGTAACGATCAACCTTAGAACTCGTATGACTCAAGTATGTCCCAAGTATAAGTGCAGTGACATGTCGTATTAACGAACGAATGTCGGGTCGGATCAGTGATAATAAGTAATCCACTAATAGGGGTATAACGAGATAACTCGAGAACGTGTTTCGATTTAAGTATAACTTAACTTTTAATATGTTAAGTGATTAATCCCGAATGCCTTGGCTATTTATAGATCACCAGGCTGAACCGGGACCCGCTACCACTACCCCTTACCGTACTCGACTACCAGGCAAGTTTCAATTCCCTTCTTTTAGGCTGTTGTTGTGATTGAATAATATATATATATGATTGCTGATATACATATGCCATTGCATGCATGCCTACTTTCAAGTTGAATTGATATACTTGTTCCCTAAATGTTATTGTTGGCTTATAAGCTAGATAGTTATATATCAGTTATAAGCCGGTTATTGTAAGACCCTCATGGAAGGGCGTATATATCTTATTAATCCAAAATAGACCGGGAGTCAATATTCCTTGATATATCGAGATTACCTCGGAAGAAAATATTTAAGTAAATATTTTCTATTATTTGGGCGACGAATATTATTTGAATATTCGTTCGAGACTAATTAGTTTAACGATCCTTACTTCAAATAATTATTTGAACGTAACTATTCAACGAATAATATTTCTCAATATTCATTCAGAGTCGAATTGATTATCGACTATTATTTCGAATATTCTTCTAAAGATGAGACTATTAAATGAATATTATTTTGGATATTCTTTTAGATTATTATTTTATTAAATCAGTATTACTTTTGAATATTCATTTAAGATATTAAATACTTGATGAATATTATTTTAATATTCATCTGAAGCTTGATTTAATTATCGAATATTATTTCGAATATTCCTTAAGGCTTGGATTACTAAATGAATATTACTTGATATTCATTTAGGATATTATTCATTAAATGAATATTACTTTTGAATATTCATTTAAATTCCTAATTAATCATGAATATTACCTTAAATATTCTTTTCAAGTCTTATTTATTAATGAATATTGTTTTGAATATTCATTTAAATATTTATTTATTCAATAAATATTCTCCTGATATTTCTTCAGGGATTATTTTGAGAAATACTCTGATTAAAAATATTCTTTCATATTCCCAAATATTCTGTAAAATATTTTAATTCAATAAATATTCTCTGAATATTTATTCCATACTTAGAATAACCTCAATAAGGGTTATCTTCTTCGATTATTACGAAAAATATTTCGGAGTCATATTATTATTAATCTTATATCAAGAAAGGTTCTCAGACATCATTCTTCTTCGAGTCTATCTCCTTAATAATAAGGGAACCTTACTTGGAAAATGTTATTTATCTTGTCGACTTCCCGGTCATAAAGTATTCCCTTCACCCGCAACTCGGGTGCTGTTGACTTATTAAGTCGTTGCTTACCTTCTCATCTTTCGAGGGGTAAGATTACTGGAACAAGTTAATATCCGTTACCAAGTAATAGCTTGGGAGTTATTGGTAAATTTTCCTTTCCAACTAGATACGACTACTTTGTGGAGTCTTATCAACAAGTATTATACTTGGGGAAAGGGGGACGAACGTTACATTCAGAATCATGAATTCTATTTGAACTAGGAGTCGTGTAAGAGGCCGAGTAGCGCCGGTCCATCCCCTTTGGCCCAACCGTTGGCCGGGGAGAGCTAGTAAGGCGGTATACAAGTAAAGCCGTCAGTTCTTCCTTCTACCGGTAGTAAATCTAAATTGAGTTGTACGATCTCGACTGATCATCAAGATTGGAACAGCGGGCGCGGTGAATACTCCATCATTGGTTCATCATCCAAATTCATTTATTTCCTGCAACATGATTACTGTTGGCAGAGTTGGAAAAGAGTCATAACTGGAATTGCAACCCTTTCTTGCAAGTTCCTCTTCTTAATAACGATAATAATATCTCGCTTACTTTGATGTAGCAGATATTTCTTCAAACAAATACTTTAAGTTACCTTGTAACTTCATCGTTCATATTATACTGGCATCATTTCCGTAAACGCATGGCATATGGTTTAAAAGATAGCTTTGGAACTGTTTTAAATTATCGTTCAGTTATATATTTGTTGGTGGGCTTTCGCTCACCCTTGCTTTGTTTATATTATGTCACAACAACAGCTAGGGCAGATGGCTCGCGTCAGGCGCACTCGGCGCAAGCAGGTTACCCGACCCACCGGACTACCCGCTGAGATGCTAGCCGCCATTGCTGAGGTAGCATAGTTAGACAGCTTTTGTTTCCTGTTTAACTATATGTATAATTAATGTAATCAACGGCAAAACTTTTAAACCTATGATGTTATCCTTTTGGGATTGTAATAACTTTTATTCGTAACCCTTTAATGTAAGACTTATTTCAATTTCATCTCTGGGACTATAACTGTTGTGTGTGTGAGTGGTAATTATTGTGGGGTCACAGCATGTGATTTATTTATTGTGGACTCAAGTCAAGTATTATGAATGGATGTAAGACCGTAACCACCAGATCCCTGACCCCGGATCTGGGGGTGTTACATCCTGTGAGTATTGTATCGGACAGAGACCCAAGATTCAACTCCAGGTTTTGGAGGAGTTTTCAGGATTGTGTGGGGACCAAGTTAAACATGAGTACTGCATACCACCCCCAATCAGACGGACAGAGCGAGAGAACCATCCAGACTATACAGGACATGTTGAGAGTATGTGCCATAGATTTTAAGGGAAGTTGGGATGACCACTTGCCGTTGATCGAGTTTTCCTACAACAACAGTTACCATGCGAGTATAGGAATGCCCCCATATGAAGCCTTATACGGACGAAGATGTCGATCTCCCTTGTGTTGGGAAGAGGTTGGAGAGCGGAAGATTTTAGGGCCCGAACTGGTCCAACAAACAAGAGAAACTATCGAACTTATACGAGGACGGCTGGTAGCAGCCCAGGATAGACAGAAGAAATATGCAGACCAGAACCGCAAGGACAAAGAATATGAGGTAGGAGAGTTCGTGATGCTAAAAGCATCACCGTGGAAGGGATTGATGAGATTTGGAAAGAAAGGGAAGCTAAATCCGAGGTTTATAGGACCTTTTGAGATTTCGAGGCGTGTTGGAAAGTTAGCCTATGAACTAGCTTTGCCCCCGAGCTTGCAGCAAGTGCATAATGTGTTTCACGTGTCCATGCTACGACCCTACCACACGGACTTTCGGCATGTGATAGAATACGACCAGATAGACCTATAGCCAGATTTGACTTATGTGGAGAAACAAGTGGAAATCATGGATAGAAAGAACAAGTGCTGAGGAACAAGGTTGTCAAACTAGTGAGAGTTTTGTGGAGGAACCAAAATGTCGAAGAATCAACATGGGAACTAGGGAGCACGATGCGTGAAAAGTACCCCCAACTGTTTTCAACCTGATTCCGGGACGGAATCCTTTTAAGGAGGGGAGGCTGTAAGAACCCTAATTTTTGTAATATTTTTTTATATAATATCATATGATATTGTGAATTTGGAACCTTTTGAGTCACCCATGTGGTTTAATGGAATTGATTATCTGAGAAATTTATGTTATTACATTCACTGTGTAAGAGAAAGGGAAGATTGTTGAAGGCATGAGGCCTATTGCTATTAAGAGTTATAAAACTTGAGATTTGAGAGTTATTAGAGTATTAAAAGATTTTTAAGAGACTATGACAAGGGGTTATGGATATTCAAGGAATTTACACAATTAAGTACTTAAGGAATTACAAGGAAATCTCTACGTGACAAATATTATTACGAAGAGTTTAATTAAGATACTTTATGAAATGGGGATTAAGTGACAAGCATTGGTGGAGGAATAATAATACAAGGAAGGATATTACATGCAAGTATCATGTAACTAGATGGTTAGAAAAGCAAACTAGAAAAGCAAAAGCAACCAATGTATAGTAACTAGTTGGTGCATTATCCTAGGAGACAAGAGGGTATGGTGGGTGGCTAGCCTACCACCTAGAGTGGCAACATGTGACACAATACATATACACTTTAATACATATCACAATAATACACTACATTATTCCAACCAACCAAGCAAGCAACTCTCTCTCTCTCCCCATTACTAAAACTCTCGGCCAAAGCTTCCAAGGAAGAAGAAGAAATTTTTTCTTCAACTTCCCCTCACTTAAAAATCAAGGCAAAATTCCTAGGTCTTCTATACACTATAAAGAAGGTATGCTATGAGTTTCAAACCATTTTGTCCATCCAATCTTGAGATATTAATTGTTGAAGATAGAATGACTAGTAACCAAGTTTGTTCATCTTTTAGATCTTGAAGGATTAAGGGTTGTAGGAGCTCATCTAAGTGTTCTTAGAGACTATAAAGCTCATCCAAGGTTCCTAGGCACTCAAGAAGGTATACAATCCTCACCCCTCTTAGCCATGGATTATTTATAATGTATATTGTTAGATCTAAGAATCTTAGTGTAAATCTTGGTTATAAGAGTTATGGATGATGAAGATCTTGAGGTTATATGTTGTTGATATGATTTTAAAGCTTGTACTTAGTGTATATAACCCCATGTGTGCTATAGAGAATAATCTTGGTGGTTTAGATGATGGTTGTGGTGTATACATAGAATTCTAGAATGATTAAGAAAGATTGCAAGATGTGTAAAATTTCTGGGAGCATGTACTGTATTGTAGGAGGGTTTTGAACCCCTAAATCTTGTCTCCCGAGGTCCTAATGCATATGGTTAGAAAGGTATTTGTATGTAGTATCCAGAAATGTAAGGTTCATGACTAGGTGATGTATAGATTTTGAGTTATGACCCGAGAAGTGAAGAGTGGTTCTGGAATCCGAACTACACTATATGGTCCACTTGTGAGCCCTCTTTGGACCCCTAAACATTTATGTAGGATCATGGAAAAATTAGGAGAGCTAGTAATTGCAGTGGTAGAGGTTACCCAAAAAGAATTGGATTAAAATATGTATTTTTCAATTTTATAAAAATGTTAGAGTAAAGTTCGCGTAAGTGAAAAAGTCGTAAGAGTAGTTAGATGGGTATGATTTTAAGGAGGAATCAATACGCTTCGAATGTGGTAACCAAATTAGGTCAAATAAGTGATGAGCGTAATCGAGTGATGGCATGAACCTATAGTGGGGCTAGAGAGTCATAGGACGAAGTCATTAAGTGAGTTTTGTGTCCTCTAAAACCTTGTAATTAAAAGGTATTGTTAAGGTACTAACGAACGACTATTGGTTATGTAGAGATCTTCATTCCACTCCGCAAGCTCGGCCACCCCAACCTCACCAAGGCAAGTTTACTTTTCAAAACTTATATATAAGGATTTTCACTGTTGAGTTTGTGGCTTTCAAACGTATTTTATGCTTATGCTTACTGAGTTTATGTTGAAGTTTGAGATATATGCACATATATGTTTGTACACCCATGGACTTAGAATGAAAAAGTTTTCTTTGGACAACGACTCTAGCAATAGATGTCGTAGCGGTCCAAATATACTATTGACCAGGGAGCGGTATATTATTGTATCGTGATTAAATTGCGAAAACCCTAAGGGTCATTCGGGAAGTATCGTATACTCAAGTATTTATTATTTTTATATTATTATAAATACTCAAAAATATCTATCTTGGATTAAAAGCTTATCTAAATAAATAATTATTTTATTAATTATTTATATTAAATCTTGAAATATCATTTATTAATTATTGTTCATTATTTTAAAGACAAAACCAATCCAAGATACCTTTAACGTTTTCAAACTCGAACTCTTTCGAACCCAAAACATTTTCGAAAACCCCCGGTCAGGTTTTGCTTCTTGTACGATTTCAAGAATTATCGGTCGACTGATGTTGGACCTCAACTACTCAATTTTCAATCAAAATAAAGTTTTTAAAAGAAAAAGAAAAAGGGGACTCTGGCAGGTGTGGGAATCGTTGACGAACGATTCCCGGGATGTGTAAGCGGCCGTGAGCCAGGCGGTCCATCAATTATTATTCCGGCCCAGGTGTTGCCGAAGGATGATTACGGATGTAGTTTTCATCGAGGGTGATTACGGATGTAGTTTTCACCCGAGGATAGTTACGGATGTAGTTTCTATCCTTCTACCGGTAGAGAAGACCCTCGGATTATTGGACTTGGATGTGGCGACTGATCATCGCCAATCCCTGTCATGTTTTATGTTTTCTTTAAGTCCCATTCCTCCACTTTGGAAGAATGCCCTGACACTGCTTCTTAGTCCTAAGTGCCAAGTTGCCGATAGTGTTCTATTTTGATGAGAAAGATGTTGACTTCACGCAGTATCTAGAGCTGCAAGTTTACTTTGAAAACAATGGCACGTATTGGTGCGCCTTTGAAATTTATCAACGATGGCAAATGATTTTATAACCGATTGATACAAACAAGTTTAATAACTGCCAAACACATATAACGTTTATATTGCTTACCTTATACATATATTTCTTGCTGAGCTATAGTTGCTCACTCTTGCTTGTTTTCAAATTTACAAACACAACAGTTAAGAGAAATGGCAAGACCCAGACAGACTATCCGAAAGCAGGTGACTAGGCCCGAGGTAGCAGTTAAGATTCCACCGGTAGGTCTTATTAGCCGGGTCGGTTTGCAGCTTTTGTTAGTACGCTTTATTTATCAGTATGACCTGTGCAAGGCAGTGTACCGTAACAAACATTCAAGCCGCTAACCCCGCTTCATATAGAAGTGTTGTTGGTAGCATAAATTATATTAATTCGGTCTGTAATAACTCTAAACCTTTATTTATGTTCAATCAAGTGTATGACGTTTCTGAGACTCTAACCTGTGTGTGTGTGTGTGTGTGTGTGTGCGGTGTGAGTTTTATTGCGGGGTCGATGGCTGTTATATACATTACGTGCAAGAACAGGTATGTTATTAATGGAAAATGGACCGTGAGCGCCTAGATCTCCGACCCCGGATCTGGGGGCGTCACAGGTAATGTCAAGAACAAATATTCGAACACTTATTCATTTTATGGAATAAACCACACAATTTATAGGCTTCATGAACATACCTCCATCCCAAATATAACTGCCCCAATAATTCACATAATTAATATATTTAATGCCATATTTGTAACTTACAAATTAATACACAATATTCAAAATATCTTTTGAATATTTATTCACACAATATGTAACCGATCCATATTTATATTCACACAATTAGTACACCCATAAATATATCATTTGTCCATTTAACCATTTTAATATATTTGACAAATAAATCAAATACAACACCATAGTACTTTGAAGTCTGAACTAAGACATTACTTGAACTCTAAAAATTGTTAATCTGAGAACATGAATTAAGATTCAGAAATTTCTGCAACGATCATATGAAAACAAGTCTTAAATTACAACAATACTCCTAGTAGATTATTTAATCGAACTGAGACTATTAGTCCGCTCGATTGATCCTGCTGCTCAAAATTTCTCTTGTACTGTATCAGATGCATCAAGTTCTGCATACATGTCGGAAATTGCTTTGGAAAAGTATTCCTTTGCTTGAGGCCTCTTGATCTACAAAAAACAAGATGAAAACAGTCAAAACTGTATTTTTCTACGATTGAATGTTACTTTTAACCTTGTCATAATTTGTTCTGAAAACGTAATATTGAGATTTATATATATGTTGTAAAGTACAAAAATAGATTGTGCATCATCTTGAATGTTGGAGTGAGAAGACCGTTTTCCAAAGTAAATGGTTCCACTATCAATGTTACAGCCTTCACAAATTCGAGCTTCCTCAAATGAGCAAAATAGAATGAGTGCGAACTTAGTGATGGGTTCCTGCCTAAAAGGTAATTTGATGAATATAAAAATTCAGTTCTTCAGATACAATACCTGAGCTTCCTCTGCGACATCATCCATTTCAACCAAAACTGCTGTCCTTGCTCTTGGGTCCTTGCATAATTGTCCCAGATCTTCACACTGAATTTACTTATTTCGCAATATTAATAAAACTAGTTCACAGAGAGAGACATATATTCTATAAAAATAATTACATCTTACAGATACACTTGACCTCCGCATTCCTTTATAAGTATTTACATTATAACTATTTATTAAGAAATATAGGTTTTATATGTAGGAAAGGGAATAATGACTACTGAAAGAGCTGCAGTGCTATGCTTCCTCTCTATGACCCCTGACTATAATTTGATGAGAGCTTAAAAACACCATATATTTCCATTTTTACTCATCGCAACTTAATTTCTGTTATACCTCAAACTACTATGAAACACTTGGTGAACAACAATGTAATGATAGGAGATAAAGACAAGAGGAAGGTGATGATACAAGCAGAATTTACATGTATACTGGATTTCTCTGCTATGGATTTAAACAAAGAAACATATTTGACAGTGCGAACTCTTAGACACATTCTGACCCCGGTATTTTAGATCTTCATAAAAGAAAATTAGAACAAATACGTTACCAATATGCCTGCAGATATAGCCCAATCCTTCAGCACATCTGGCTGCACTGAGACAATAGCTACTAAATTGGAGTTCAGACTGTCACCTGACCAGAACTACAAAAGTTAGCTAGGATACATTAGGGGTGAACATAATCCGGTCAACCCGCTCAACCCGACCCAACCCAACCCTTGTTTCGGCCGAATAAACCGAACCATCCAAAACCGAGGATTGAACGTTTTAATTTTTAAAAAACCCGTATAAATTGGGTTGGGTTAGGGTTTAACATATTTTGACCCGAACCCAACCCGACCAACCTATTTACACATATACCCATAGCCATTAGGGTATATGATTACAACTTTGTTGGTAACATGCTCATATCCCTTTGCTATTATATTATGAAACCACACATACCGCACAAATCAAATTTAAATATATTACCGGTTCAATTTTCTGACGTTCTGAGAAAGCATAGTGAATGTCAGGTGCAAAGCTACCGGCTCTTTTAACAATCCCTTCCATGGGCCCAATTGCCTTGTCCAATAGTACACTAGTAAACTGTACCACAACCAAAATGGAAGGTAAAAATCAAAGTGATAAGTGGATTTTTATCCACTTGGATCGCTTCATTTTGGCTTAAATTGATCGCTTGTATCTCAAGTATTTGTGTGTTTTAATATGTTTTGTGTAGCTATGCAGGTTAGCAAAATGCCAGCTATGATTGTTGATTTTCGTTGGTCTTGGAGTTTAAATTGAGCTTTGGAATGAAGGGTGGTGAATTTCCCTAGGCTACCATGAGGATTCATAATTCAAGAACTGGAGAACGGGAAGTGGCAAAAGAATTGGAAAAGAAAACGGAAGAGAAATGAGCAAATTGTAGGAAATTCGGATTTGCCGGTAGGTTGCGCAGTCTACTTTGTTTTGGCCATATCTGGAGTTCTACAAGTCCGTTTGAGGCCCGTAAGCTGTCCATGTGAAGCTTGGAGAATGTTCTAGAGCATAAAAATATTTCTGGCAGAATGCAGAGCGCGGGTGCACCGGATTTTCACTGTTTTGGAGCGCGGCCGCGCTGGTAGAATTGCTAAGAGGATTTTTGAGAGCGCGGGAGCGCCCGTTTTACACTAAAATGGAGCGCGACCGCGCCTGCCACCGCCAGACTCGGACATAATGCTGCTGGAAACCGATTTTGAGAAGGAAATGGCTTTGTTTGCTAATTCTAATCATTATGGAATCACATGGTTTGGGGGATTAGTAGTTGTTGTATTATGTGTTCATGTAGGATGTCATGCTTTGCATATTAGTAGTAGTAAATTATGAATTTATGTTTGTGATATCTACGTTTGTTTCATATAGGACATTCTGTTTTTATATTCGTATATCATGTGAGTTCATAATAGTTTGCATTTGCACCCATGCTTGAAAGGAATTTTGTGTTGTTGACGCTTTTGATTGAGAAGTGATATGCTTTGTTCTTGTGCACACACATACACTAGTAAGTTGAAGCTAGTAGACTTATTGAATGTTGTGAGTAATTAGAAGGACATGAATATGTGCAAGATGATTTAGTTTGCATTCTTTGAATACAAGTAGGTGCATTAGAGATATTTTTGCTTGGGATTGAGTATGTTTTTCCCGCCAAGTGAGCTTTTGAGCCATATTGCATAATTGTTGCAATTTTATTCGTTTGCTTGAGTGTCCACGGATTGTTTGCAAGGCTAGCAGTTGTTTGAGGTCTTTCTTGAAACGCATGACATTATTTGACGATTAAAATGATAAAGGCATTTAGGAATAACCGCATATTTTCCCATATTACCACACCATGTTTACATGATCAATTAGTTAACCCGTTGAGCTTAATCCTATTTTTTCGGTGACATACCATATTACTTGCCTAGACCGTTTTCTTGTATTGGCCTTACATTTAATTTGAACCCACATTGTCAGAGGCTAGTAGAGTGCTTAAGGGAGTAATAAGGTGTGCAAGAAGGGGTTTATTGTTGGTCATAAGTTTGGGGGGGAAATATTGAAATTTGGGTTTGGTTGTTTGCTTGATAGTCGGCATGTGTAATAAAATCGTGGGATCGTTGTTATTGTTTAAATTATTGTTGCTGTAGCTCTCGAAAAAAAAGAAAAAAAAAACAAAAAAGGAAAAAAAATAGAAAAAAAAAGAAAAAAAAAGAAAAAAAAATTATGAGAGCATGTTTGTGTTTATTGTGATCCTACTTTAGTCGACTAGTCAAGTGTTTTTATTGAGAAAAGTATGGGAGGGAAATAGGTGGTTGTGTATGATTTATTATAAGCTCCTACTAGCTTTTGACACTTCACCTAATTTGGCTTATTTGACATACCTTGTCCCTAGCCCCGTTACAACCCAAATAAAGACCTTTTGATTATCGTCATTGATGTATGTTGTGTTAATAGTTAGATTGATACCAAATGTCAAACATGCTTATGATTTTGTTGGAATTGAGTGATACACTTACCCTTGTTCTTGAGTGAATATTTTTTTATGAGTGGATTGTGAGTGTTTGTTTGTTTTTGCGTATGAGATCCCGAGTTTTGTCTCAAAGATGTATTCTTGTAGGCTTAGCATGTTTACTAACTTATTCTTACACTTGACATGGACTTTTGAGAGCTTATGCATGTTCATTGAGTAGACTATGTGAATGCTTGCACTTTCGACACCAAGACATTGCGTATTCACTTTGATTCTTAAGTTGATATGGCATGAGAGGATTTGAAGGTTTGGTAGGATATTAGTACTAGATTGATTGCATTTTCATATTAGTTGCATTCATGCATTGCATTGCATTGGATTTTGTGGGTACATTCACTATAGGCCATCACGAGACCTTACTCGTCCACTAGGGCTGCCTAGGGGTTTAAAGGGCTTGTTGCATATGTCAAATGCAACCGTGATCACCTACGGAAGTGGTACTAGTTAGTGTAGATAGATTTTTATGTTTATGATTGAGGACAAGCATCGGTTTAAGTTTGGGGGTGTGATAAGTGGATTTTTATCCACTTGGATCGCTTTATTTTTGCTTAAATTGATCGCTTGTATCTCAAGTATTTGTGTGTTTTAATATGTTTTGTGTAGCTATGCAGGTTAGCAAAATGCCAGCTATGATTGTTGATTTTCGTTGGTCTTGGAGTTTAAATTGAGCTTTGGAATGAAGGGTGGTGAATTTCCCTAGGCTACCATGAGGATTCATAATTCAAGAACCGAAGTACGGGAAGTGGCAAAAGAATCGGAAGAGAAAACGGAAGAGAAATGAGCAAATTGTAGGAAATTCGGATTTGCCGGTAGGTTGCGCAGTCTACTTTGTTTTGGCCATATCTGGAGTTCTACAAGTCCGTTTGAGGCCCGTAAGCTGTCCACGCGAAGCTTGGAGAATGTTCTAGAGCATAAAAATATTTCTGGCAGAATGAAGAGCGCGGGCGCACCGGATTTGCACTGTTTTGGAGCGCGGCCGCGCTGGTAGAATTGCTGAGAGGATTTTGGAGAGCGCGGGAGCGCTCGTTTTACATTAAAATGGAGCGCGGCCGCGCCTGCCACCGCCAGACTCGGACATAATGCTGCTGGAAACCGATTTTGAGAAGGAAATTGCTTTGTTTGCTAATTCTAATCATTATGGAATCACATGAACGGTCAGAAACTTCCAGAATCAGACTTATACATGGAATTTGCAATTCTATTTCATTCAAAGATGGAATTTGCCAATCTTCTTTTCCAACTCAAAGAAGGCAATTACTTGGAGAAGAGGACACTTGGGGTTATAAATACACATCTTGGGGGACAGAAAAAAAACACACACCATTACATATCAATTACTTAGTTTTATTTGTATCTTTTCATACTTTGTTTTTATCATGGTTTCATCAGATCCCATGATGACGAGAGGTTCGATTATGAACTAATCGTTGTCATGGGATTCTAACGGATTTACTTATGGAATTTAGATGTTGATTGCTTAACTTGATATATGTGTGGTGAATTTGCGATATCCTTGCAAGGTTGTATTTAATTCATATAGATGCGTAGCTAACATCTATCTTGTTAATTTTTAGTGAAGTGACAGTGGATCTTTAGATTTAGAACTTACCATGCTAGCATAAGTCCATGAATTTTATTCATGTTTGTGGTGTATTTCTAACCGTCTCATACTACCTTATGTAATCTTATGGATACTTGATCTTCAACCATTATGTTTTCAAATTCTATAGACATATAGGGTCTAAACATAATTGGTGCCTGCATGATTTCTATCTTATGTGGATATTGTGTAGATTGGTGTGCGTGTACTGAAAGGTAACGTATACTTATTTCGTGTTGTCCGATTAGTTATCGTAACCACCACATGTATTGATAAAAGGGCATGATATCTAAAGGAAGTTTGTATTGAAGTTAGGATTCCATGGTTCATATTGCGTAAGTAATTTGATTTTAATTATCGTTAGTTAGTTAATTCTTAGTTGATAATTTGCATCTTAGTTAGTTTAGTTAATTAAAACTCAAATTTGTTATTTGTCTTAGCAGTGAGTAATAACCATACATTGTTGCATAGGTACAATAACTGAATTAGAACCTTAACCAGATCTCTGTGGGAACGAACTCGACTTATTCATATATTACTTGTGACCACGTACGCTCGCGTGATTTAGTGCAAACAAGTTTTTGGCGCCGCTGCCGGGGATCATCGGTGTTTTATTTTTGGTTTTTGTGCTTGTCAATAGTGGTCGTTAGAGTTCACTGACTCAGATTAGTTACTTATCTATTATTGTGTTGTTCGTTGGTGTTTCAGGAACTTGTCAAAGAGCGTTGACTTTGAAGATGCATTTTCTAAATTACTATGGAGTTCAGCAGGTGGTTAGTGTTTGTGGGCTACGTGCGGCCGCACATGAGACGAATCAGTGCTAGAGCAACCAAGGTGGTATTCAACAATCTCAGCAGCCTTATCAGCAGTATCAAGGTCAACAATATGGAGTACAGCCTTACTATCCTCAGAATTTTCTGCAGCAGCAGAACCAGGATTTTCAGCAGTTGCTAAGGCATAATTTTCTGCAACAGTATGACACGTGGCAATCTGAACCTCTGAGTTATGAGGAACAACCATATTTTCAATACCATCCTCAACAGTACCAGTAAGATGTTCCAGACATGTCATATTTCTTTGGAAGTGAAGAGTTTCAGCATCAGCAACCTACTCCTACTTTTCAGTCAGATGAGGTTGATGATTTGAAGGAGCTTAGGAAGGAGATTAGGGTGCTTGCAGAGAGTCATGAGAAGAATCTCAAATCTATGGAGACACTAGTCGCTCAAGTTTTGAGTGTCTTGGAACAAGAAAAACAACAATCCATACGAGAGGCAAGTCCAGAAAATAACGATGACTTGGAGCAAGGTACTGCATTCATAATTGAAGAAGACAAATTCCAAGAGGAGGTGAGTGTTCACAAGCCATGTGAGGAATTTGATCATGTTAGGATGGTGGATGATTTGGAAAGGGCACTATTTGGGACAGACACTGATGGGCTGCACAAATTTCAAAAATTGGTATATACGTTCCAAGAGGCTGATGAACATGAGAAAGATACAGATCTTCTACTTGTCTCAAGGTGTGAAGATGGAGGTAGCACATTAGAGCCAATGGAGGAAGTTCTTTTTGAGGAACCAAAGGCTTCAGCAACTTACATTTACCCTCCTCCATTATATTCAACCAAAGCCCGCGAGTGTGTGTTGTTCTACAAATTGACAGATTTTGGGTCAACCGATGAAGGCATTGGAATAGGACATAGTTGTTACACGAATAGGCCAAGCGAGGAGAAGGGGCAGAAAGTGTGCTGCCGTTATGACGATGAAGTCTCACGAAGAGAGGACCAGGCAAACTATTATCATCCTTAATGGAGGCTTGGAAGTAACGTCAAGCTATTGATGTTAAAGAAGCGCTTCTTGGGAGGCAACCCAAGCATTGTTGTATACTGGTATGTTTTCTACTTTCCCTCGTATTTACTTTCATTCAATGAGGGCATTGAATATTTTAAGTTTGGGGGTGGTTTGGGGGATTAGTAGTTGTTGTATTATGTGTTCATGTAGGATGTCATGCTTTGCATATTAGTAGTAGTAAATTATGCATTTATGTTCGTGATATCTACGTTTGTTTCATATAGGACATTTTGTTTTTATATTTGTATATCATGTGAGTTCATAATAGTTTGCATTTGCACCCATGCTTGAAAGAAATTTTGTGTTGTTGACGCTTTTGATTGAGAAGTGATATGCTTTGTTCTTGTGCACACACAAACACTAGTAAGTTGAAGCTAGTAGAATTATTGAATGTTGTGAGTAATTAGAAGGACATGAATATGTGCAAGATGATTTAGTTTGCATTCTTTGAATACAAGTAGGTGCATTAGAGAGATTTTTGCTTGGGATTGAGTATGTTTTTCCCGCCAAGTGAGCTTTTGAGCCATATTGCATAATTGTTGCAATTTTATTCGTTTGCTTGAGTGTCCACGGATTGTTTGCATTGCTAGCAGTTGTTTGAGGTCTTTCTTGAAACGCATGACATTATTTGACGATTAAAATGATAAAGGCATTTAGGAATATCCGCATATTTTCCCATATTACCACACCATGTTTACATGATCAATTAGTTAACCCGTTGAGCTTAATCCTATTTTTTCGGTGACATACCATATTACTTGCCTAGACCTTTTTCTTGTATTTGCCTTACATTTAATTTGAACCCACATTGTCAAAGGCTAGTAGAGTGCTTAAGGGAGTAATAAGGTGTGCAAGAAGGGGTTTATTGTTGGTCATAAGTTTGGGGGGGAAATATTGAAATTTGGGTTTGGTTGTTTGCTTGATAGTCGACATGTGTAATAAAATCGTGGGATCATTGTTATTGTTTAAATTATTGTTGCTGTAGCTCTCGAAAAAAAAGAAAAAAGAATAGAAAAAAAAAAGAAAAAAAAAATTATGAGAGCATGTTTGTGTTTATTGTGATCCTACTTTAGTCGACTAGTCGAGTGTTTTTATTGAGAAAAGTATGGGAGGGAAATAGGTGGTTGTGTATGATTTATTATAAGCTCCTACTAGCTTTTGACACTTCACCTAATTTGGCTTATTTGACATACCTTGTCCCTAGCCCCGTTACAACCCAAATAAAGACCTTTTGATTATCGTCATTGATGTATATTGTGTTAATAGTTACATTCATACCAAATGTCAAGCATGCTTATGATTTTGTTGGAATTGAGTGATACACTTACCCTTGTTCTTGAGTGAATATTCTTTTATGAGTGGATTGTGAGTGTTTGCTTGTTTTTGCGTATGAGATCCCGAGTTTTGTCTCAAAGATGTATTCTTGTAGGCTTAGCATGTTTACTAACTTATTCTTACACTTGACATGGACTTTTTTTAAGCTTATGCATGTTCGTTGAGTAGACTATGTGAATGCTTGCACTTTCGACACCAAGACATTGCGTATTTACTTTGATTCTTAAGTTGATATGGCATGAGAGGATTTGAAGGTTTGGTAGGATATTAGTACTAGATTGATTGCATTTTCATATTAGTTGCATTCATGCATTGCATTGCATTGGATTTTGTGGGTACATTCACTATAGGCCATCACGAGACCTTACTCGTCCACTAGGGCTGCCTAGGGGTTTAAAGGGCTTGTTGCATATGCCAAATGCAACCGTGATCACCTACGGAAGTGGTACTAGTTAGTGTAGATAGATTTTTATGTTTATGCTTGAGGACAAGCATCGGTTTAAATTTGGGGGTGTGATAAGTGGATTTTTATCCACTTGGATCGCTTCATTTTGGCTTAAATTGATCGCTTGTATCTCAAGTATTTGTGTGTTTTAATATGTTTTGTGTAGCTATGCAGGTTAGCAAAATGCCAGCTATGATTGTTGATTTTCGTTGGTCTTGGAGTTTAAATTGAGCTTTGGAATGAAGGGTGGTGAATTTCCCTAGGCTACCATGAGGATTCATAATTCAAGAACTGAAGAACGGGATGTGGCAAAAGAATCGGAAGAGAAAACGGAAGAGAAATGAGCAAATTGTAGGAAATTCGGATTTGCCGGTAGGTTGCGCAGTCTACTTTGTTTTGGCCATATCTGGAGTTCTACAAGTCCGTTTGAGGCCCGTAAGCTGTCCACGCGAAGCTTGGAGAATGTTCTAGAGCATAAAAATATTTCTGGCAGAATGCAAAGTGTGGGCGCGCCGGATTTGCACTGTTTTGGAGCGCGGCCGCGCTTGTAGAATTGCTGAGAGGATTTTGGAGAGCGCGGGAACGCCCGTTTTACACTAAAATGGAGCGCGGCCGCGCCTGCCACCGCCAGACTCGGACATGATGCTGCTGGAAACCGATTTTGAGAAGGAAATTGCTTTGTTGGCTAATTGTAATCATTATGGAATCACATGAACGGTCAGAAACTTCAAAAATCATACTTATACATGGAATTTGCAATTCTATTTCATTCAAAGATGGAATTTGCCAATCTTCTATTTCAACTCAAAGAAGGCAATTACTTGGAGAAGAGGACACTTGGGGCTATAAATACACATCTTGGGGGACAGAAAAAAACACACACCATTACATATCAATTACTTAGTTTTATTTGTATCTTTTCATACTTTGTTTTTATCATGGTTTCATCAAATCCCATGATGACGAGAGTTTCGATTATGAACTAATCGTTGTCATGGGATTCTAACGGATTTACTTATGGAATTTAGATGTTGATTGCTTAACTTGATATATGTGTGGTGAATTTGCGATATCCTTGCAGGGTTGTATTTAATTCATATAGATGCGTAGCTAACATCTATCTTGTTAATCTTTAGTGAAGCGACAGTGGATCTTTAGATTTAGAACTTGCCATGCTAGCATAAGTCCATGAATGTTATTCATGTTTGTGGTGTGTTTCTAACCGTCTCATACTATCTTATGTAATCTTATTGATACTTGATCTTCAACCATTATGTTTTCAAATTCTATAGACATATAGGGTCTAAGCATAATTGGTGCCTGCATGATTTCTATCTTATGTGGATATTGTGTAGATTGGTGTGCGTATACTGAAAGGTAACGTATACTTATTTCGTGTTGTCCGATTAGTTATCGTAACCACCACATGTATTGATAAAAGGGCATGATATCTAAAGGAAGTTTGTATTGAAGTTAGGATTCCATGGTTCATATTGCGTAAGTAATTTGATTTTAATTATCGTTAGTTAGTTAATTCTTAGTTGATAATTTGCATCTTAGTTAGTTTAGTTAATTAAAACTCAAATTTGTTATTTGTCTTAGCAGTGAGTAATAACCATACATTGTTGCATAGGTACAATAACTGAATTAAAACCTTAACCAGATCTCTGTGGGAACGAACTCGACTTATTCATATATTACTTGTGACCACGTACGCTTGCGTGATTTTATGATAACACAAAGCAACAATGTCACTACAATGATGTAAATAAATTATGACACTATTAGGGAAGCCAAAGCTGCCCTTAAAGCTTTTGGTTATAACTATCATAATCAATCATGCAAGACCAATTTAATAGAAGAGTGATAATTCCTTTATTTTGAATATAAATGATGGAAGGAAAGATAGGGGCAGAGGAAGGAAGGGGATAGAAAATCAAGCATTAATTTCCTTCCAATTATCTTCCCTTTAATTTCCCAAGCTTTATACCTGGAACACGAGACTTATTTACAGCTTTGTTGCTTGAGGAAGAGGGTTTAACCCAACCCGACCCAACCCAACCCGAACTAATTTGTTTGGGTAGAGGTTGGGTTACGTAAAGAAAATTATTAATGGGTTCAGTTTTTATCAACCCGAACTAAATGGGTTGGGTCGTTTTTTGATTAAAACCCGCCCAACTCGACCCGTTTTCACCCCTATGATACATGTAGCAATTTAAATAAACAAGTTTTTTGGTGTCCTTACCATATATAAAAGATTGGGCAATAAATTTGCACTTCGCATAAATATTCTCAATCTTTTCTGGTGCTATATATTCGCCCTGTTGGAAATTTAATCTAAACTATTTTATTTATTTGCGTTTTATTTTGGTAATGTTATTATCAGTCATGTAAACCACGTTTGTGGTGAGTAGAATGGGTCGACTGTTTGTTTCAGTACTATTAGGAAGTATTTTATTTGGTACGATTTGGTTTGTTCAGCTAGCGATTTGGTCAAGCTACAAGTAGAGAAATTATAGGAATGAATAAGGGGTGACCGGAGAGTTTTTTTGGAGTCTTAGTTGTGTATTGCCTATTTTCTAGCCATGTACTAGTTGTAGTCTGGCTATATATTTTGGACTGTTGAGTATAATTGAGAGGGATAAAAGAAGAAATAATACAATGTAGTCCTTTTAGAGTACTCCAGCTTATACATAATTTTTCTTGTTTATTCTTTTTTATATTATTTGTTCTTTGCTTATACACCAAGCATAGTTATATATATGTTTATATCCTACACGTGGTATCAGAGCTTGAAGGGGGGAGAGAGTATCAAGGCTTAACAGCCTTCCCTCTGATCCTTGGGTTGTCACTGGGTGTTGGCATCACGGGCGCCGGGCGTTGTGTTAGTAGCAGCACAATGACGAACATGGCGAGACCAGGGAGGAGGAGTGGTTCTTTTCCTTAAGAAGACAGCCAAGAAGAAGCTGCAAATGGAGGACTAGTATGTGTGTACCGTAGTTCTTGATGATTTATATTTGTTGCTGCGTTACTTGCTATTGTTAGGTCTGGTCGATGTGATGGAGGATGACGGTAAGGCTAAAGTTGTTATTTATGTATGTTTGTGTACTGAGGTGATGGTGCAGGTTGTCGATACATGTATACAAGTGTTACATGTATGTGTATGGCCTGGATAGATTATAGCAGAAGAAAGCCAGACGGGCTTAGCCAAATGGGCTGATGAAGGTGTTGTAGAACGTTACATTATTAATTAAGCCAAACGGGCTTGGGTAGAACGTGCCAGACGGGCAAATAAGTAGTGCCAGACGGGTAAAGAAGTGTTTTGTCAAACGGGCAAACCATAGCCATACGAGCTCAGTCAGATTAGCCATACGGGCTCAGTCGAATCAGCCATACAGGCTCAGTTTAAAAGCCATACGGGCTGGAAGGATTGTATGATACATGTTTAGATTAAGGGGGGGATTGTTGGAAATTTAATCTAAACTATTTTATTTATTTGGGTTTTATTTTGGTAATGTTATTATTAGTCATGTAAACCACGTTTGTGGTGAGTTGAATGGGTCGACTGTTTGTTTCAGTATAATTAGGAAGTATTTTATTTGGTATGATTTGGTTTGTTCAGCTGGCGATTTGGTCAAGCTGCAAGTAGAGAAATTAAAGGAATGAATAAGGGGTGACAGGAGAGTTTTTTAGGAGTCTTAGTTGTGTATTGCCTATTTTCTAGCCATGTACTAGTTGTAGTCTGGCTATATATTTTGGACTGTTGAGTATAATTGAGAGGGATAAAAGAAGAAGTAATACAATGTAGTCCTTTTAGAGTACTCCAGCTTATACATAATTTTTCTTGTTTATTCTTCCTTATATTGTTTGTTCTTTGCTTATACACCAAGCATAGTTATATATATGTTTATATCCTACACGCCATGCGCCAACTTAAATATGTTCTTTTTCCTGTCATTATTCAACACAAATTTACTTCAACGGCACTTATTTCAGTCAGATCAATACACGATGTTGACAATTTTCCAATATACAAAGAGATCTGGAGCAGATCAAAATAATCAATAAAATAATAGACAATAGTGGGCTTGCCTATCAATAATCTTAAGCCGGCCTTCAGGTAATTTCTGGTAATCTATCTTCCTTAAGTGTAATTAGCTCTTAAAGCTCAATTAAGTGTTCTGGCGTAACTTGGAGCTGTATATTCGTTTAAATCCTTCTTTTCCTCTTCGGAATCGTCTGAATTTGTTACGATTCTTTTCATATATAACAGATGAATTTCATCGTTTTTCGTTCATAAACGATAGATGACCTGCAAATGCGAACCGAGCTGTGTTTCAACCTGGTATAGGAGGTCACCCATCTTCTATAAAAGAGTGGGAGGAGTCTTCATTTCCATTCACTTATCTTCTTTTCACTTCTTGTTTTCAAGCTCTCAAGCTCTCAAGTTATCAAGGTTTTAGGTTGAAGTTCAAGCTTCAAGCATGTCAGACAATAGCCGTGCACTTGCTCCTCCAGTTTCCATGGCCGAGGCAATGGCCAAAAGAAGCAAGGCTAGATCTCTTAGAGGTAAAACTTGACTGAGACCTCCTACATACATTGATCATCATTTTGATTCTCTTTTAGACTTGATAAGTACTATGAGGGAAGTGTTCCCTAATAGCTCAGAACTAGATTCATGTCATAGTCCGGGTAAGTTGAGCAAGCTTCAAGTTGAGCAAATTGCCAACACCTACAGCTTTCCAGATGTGATTAAGGTTTGTACTCCGGTCTTGGCCGACAGAACTTGTAATTGGCACCCGGAGAGGTTGTGCATCACTAAAGGTGCTCTCGATGCGGGTTTAATGTTTCCCGTTGACCCGTTCCTCATCAGGCTACTAGATGAACTATAAGTTCACCCTTGCCAACTGTATCCAAATGCTTGGATATTTGTCATAATCTTCATAATAAGGCGCCGGGATCTGGGCATTCCCTTGAGCACTACCATGTTCCGGAGTATATTTATAGTGAAGAATTCTCCTGACACTAATAAAGGATGGATCAGCATTCAACATAGAACCAGAATTCCTCAGCTGGTGAACATTCTTTCCGTCCCGGATTCCCACCACTTTCGGCCATGAGAGTTTGTAGTTCTCAAGTGGAAAGGGGGCGACTGGAGCCAATTCTTTGTGACAAAATTTGGAGATGTGAAAGATAGTTCACACTTCATATGTGATCTAAATGAGGAAGATCTCCTAAAACGAGATAGACTACTGGCAGACAATGGTCATACTCATTACAAAATTTTCTTGAACGAGAGAAAGCGTATTAAAGCTGTCCTCAACTTTCTTTCACTTGAGGGTAATTTATCTTTGTCGTCCGTTATGAACTTCGTTTGTTCTTATTCCGATATTTTTTCATTTCTTTGTTTTAGCTGCTGAAGAGATTGACAGCCATCCTGAGAATCAGCCGATCCCTACTAAGAGGACGATAAAGAAGGCAGAAGTCTTGGCAAGTCCTGCTGATGTGAAAATTCCTCAGTTCTTGGCTGGATGTTCTCAGAAGAGGTCTAGGTATGCCGAAGGTGACATGAGATCGCCCTTCACCCCTACTTGGGGTATCTGCGAACAAGACTCTGTCTTGGGATGCCCTACTTTGGCCTTGGATTGGTCCTAATGCTCCATCACCCCTACTGACTTAGCAACGGTGTGTGTCGGGGACAAGACAGAAGAGTCTGAGCGCCTTGGGGCACATGCTCTATATCAGGTATAACATTCGTATCCTCAAGCTTGATGTCTTTACTTATGTTGATGCTATAAATTCCTTACAAATTTTCTTGTTTTAGGCCAATGCCTATTTTCATTCTGCTACCCCTCAGGGGCGAGCTTACAGGGATGAAAATATAGCCTTAAGACAAGAGAAAGCGAGGTGGCAAGAGGAGAAGCTAGACTTGGAGTCTAAGGCCATCCGGGCTGAGGCAACTGCTTAATATTATCGGAAGCAGTACAACTCTTTGCACAGAAAGAAAATAGCCGAGTTCAACAAGGTAGTTAAAGCATATCATCAATCTAATGCCTTTCTAAACTTCATTGATGACCATGATGATGAAGTGCGCCTCGTGAACATGTCCATTGGCTGGGACAAAGCTATCAAGGCTGTAAGCAGCAAGTATCCATCTATGATCGACCCGAGCAACTTCCCTTGCCCTAACTGGGCTGCTTCCGGCTCTGGGGTCCCAACTGTTTCTTAGCCATCAGGCTTTTGTTCCAAGAAGGTTGTTCCAGCTGCTAGTCGTGACTCAGGCTCCTCGGGCTCTCGTGGGAAGAATCCCATGCCTGTGAGAAGATATGGAATGATTCGACATCCGATCCCTGGAAAGTGGTTGATCCGGAACGAAGACAGCTCCTTCTCTAGCTCTTCCTCTGACGCAGAAGAGGTAGAGAGGACTGGGGCGCAGTTGATAGCCGAAGATGGTAGCGGCTCTGACGAGGATGATTCAGATGAGGAGGAGTCTGGTGAGGAAGAAAGTTGTGATGAAGCTCCACAGGAGTAGGTGGCCTTGCATGGCCTTGTTAGCCGCTTGTGGCTGTGTTTATTTTCATTCGGGGTCCTTCATGGACTTAGACTTTTATTTGATAATGTCTGTAACTTAAACCTTGGCCCTCCAAGGCATCTTATCTATGTAGTTGTTTTCCTTTACTTGTATGTTCTTTATTTTCGGTACTTGGTCATTTTAGACTTACACTCAACAAGTGCTTGGTACATAATTAAAATCACAGAATCATAGAATGGAAAACACACTTGCATTAATAATTCGGAATGGGTTCAACCCTTACATAGATGGCTACTGTCCTACTCGAGGCGATAAGCCCTAGGATGGTTTCATTGAACCTTATTTCTACTTTTCCTAATAGATAGATAAAAAGCAAAGTCTTTACAAGAATAGCTTAAACATAATAAACCTTCAGGTTCGAAGCGTACCAAGTGCGAGGCACCTCGTTTCCATCCAAGGTCTTCAGCTTGTAGGATCCTCGTCCTAGTGTCTTCCTGACTCGATACGGCCCTTCCCAGTTGGGGGCTAGCTTTCCCTTGTGGCCAACTCCAGAGGCCTCTATCTTTCTTAGAACTAAATCACCTTGTCGAAAGAATCTCTCCTTAACCCTTTGGTTGTAATGGAAGGATGCTCTTTTTTGATGCTCCGCATTCCTGGCATTTGCTTCATCCCTAACCTCATCAATTAGGTCGAGGGCAAGCCTCATGCCTTCTTCATTAGCCTCTGGTTCATATGCCTCAACCCGAGGTGATGCATGCATAATCTCCAAGGGCACAACTTCCTCGGCTCCGTAAGCCAGCAAGAATGGGGTTGCTCCAGTTGTCACTTTACAAGTGGTGCGATACGCCCAAAATATAGGTAGCAACTTGTCTACCCAAATGTTCCTCGAACGTTCGACCCTCTTCTTCAGTCCATCAAGGATAATTCGATTGGCTACCTCTGCCTGTCCATTAGCTTGCGGGTATGCTACTGAAGTAAAGCGAAGCTCAATAACATTTTCCTTGCAATACTTCTTGAACTCTTCGTTGTTGAATTGTGTCTCGTTATCCGTCACAAGGATTCGTGGGATTCCATACCTGTAAATTATGTTCTCCCAAAAGAACTGGGCGACTTGTTTGGTGGTTATCCTGGCTAAAGGTTTAGCCTCAACCCACTTAGTGAAGTAGTCGATGGCCACTATCAGGAACTTCCTTTGTGCTGAAGCTACGGGGAAAGGTCCAAGTATATCCATTCCCCACATTGCGAAAGGGATAGGAGAGTTAATAGAGGTTAACATCTCAGGCTGCTGCCTTACAATCGAAGCGTGCTTCTGGCACCTGTCACACCTCTTAACATAATTCTGTGCATCGGCCAACATTTCAGGCCAATAGAATCCCAAACGACTGATATTATGAGCTAGGGCTCTGCCCCCCAAGTGCTGCCCACAGATCACTTCGTGAACTTCCTCTAACGCTTCCTTTGCCTCTTGGGGCCTCAAACATCTCAGATATGGGATGACGAAAGACCTCTTGTAAAGAATGCCTTCAATCAAGGCATATCTGAACGCCCTTACTGACAGCTTTCGTGCCTCTTGGGCATCGTCAGGGAGCCATCCAGTTTCTAAGTGAGCTTTGATCGGATCTATCCAACAGATCCCTACATCAATTGGTGCCACCAATTTCGAGTTGATGGTCGGGGCCTTCAAGACCTGAAAGTAAACACTCCCTGCATAGTTCTCTATCTCCGAAAAAGCAAACTGGGACAGGGCATCAGCCTTAACGTTCTCTTCTCTCGGAATGCGCTCCACATAGCACTCGTCAAACTGAGTCATAATAGCTTTCACAACTCTTAAATATTTTGCCATAGTTTCATCATTGGCTTCAAATTCACCATTCACTTGCGAGACTACCAGTCTTGAGTCTCCACAGATTTTAAGGTTCTTGACCCTTATGATTTTAGCCAAGCCTAATCCGGCTATCAAGGCTTCATACTCAGCTTCGTTGTTGGTTGTTGGGAAGTCCAACTTCAAAGCATACTCAACTGTGAGCCCATCGGGGCTTTGCAAAACCATTCCTGCACCACTAGATTTTGTTTTTGATGCCCCATCAAAATAGAGCACCCCATTTTCCTTCGGATCTGAAAATAACTCTTCATCTTTATCCTTACCTTCAGGGGTGGGTACTATCTCCTGCCCCCTAACTTCTTGGTTTCCAATGGTACATTCAACCACGAAGTCAGCCAATGCCTGAGCTTTGATGGCTATTCGAGGCTTGTATGTGATGTCAAATTCTCCGAGTTCAATCGCCCACTTAATCAGCCTTCCACTGGCTTTTTGGTTATGCAAAATGTTTCTCAGCTGCTGGTCCGTCAGGACTTCAATCTTGTGTGCCTGGAAGTATGGGCGTAGCTTCCTCGAGGCTGTCACCAATTCCAAAGAAAATTTTTCAATGGGAGAGTAATTCAACTCAGCTCCGTGCAATACCTTGCTCACGTAGTAGATAGGTTTCTGAACCTTGCTTTCTTCTCGGATGAGTACGACACTCAATGCTTGTTCAGATACCGCCAAGTATAAATACAATGTCTCTCCGAGACTAGGTTTGGCCAACAACGGGGCCTCAGTCATGTAATTACTTAACTGTTCAAAGGCCTCTTGGCTTTCAGGCGTCCACTCAAAGTTTTTCACCTTCTTCAATGCTTGAAAGAAAGGCAAGCACTTATCACCAGATTTGGAGATGAATCTCCCTAAGGTTGCAACTCGGCCTGTTAATTTCTGCACATCTCTTACAGAGCGTGGTGGTTCCGTATCCAGAATCACCTTAATTTTATCAAGGTTAGCCTCTATGCCTCACTTTGAAATCATCAGACCCAAAAAACTTTCCTGATCCAACGCCAAAGGCACACTTGGCTGGATTCAACATCATCTTATGGTGCCTCAGCACTTCAAATGCCTCTCTGAGGTGCTTAATATGGTCTGCCTTGATTAGGCTATTGACTAACATGTAATCCAGATAAACCTCCATGGTTTTCCCAGTTAGATGAGCGAATATCTTATTCACCAATCGTTGGTAAGTAGCTCCTGCATTTTTTAGTCCAAATGCCACAACAAGATAATAGAAAACACCAAAGTCAGTTATGAAAGATACCTTTTGGATGTCATCCTTATGCATCTTAATCTGGTTGTAGCCACTGAAACCATCCATGAAACTCAACATCTCATGCCCAGCAGTTGCATCTATCAGCGTGTCAATCCTTGGTAGAGGGAAACAATCCTTTGGACATGCATCATTCAGATCAGTGAAGTCTATACACATCCTCCACTTTCCATTTGCCTTCTTGACCATCACAGGATTAGCCAACCATTCGGGAAACTGAATCTCTTCAGTAAACCCAGCCTCTAAGAGCTTGTCAACTTCTTTCTTAATGGCCTCTTGCCTTTCAGGAGCAAAATTCCTCTTCTTCTACTTTATTATCTTCCGCTTTGGATCGACATTCAGCTTGTGAGTTATGAGTTGGGGATCAATCCCTGGCATTTCGGCCGCTGTCCAAGTAAACACATCACTGTTTTCTTGTAAAAAAGTCATCAACCTGCCCTTCAAGGGTTCCTTCAAAGAAGCTCCAATATACGTAACCTTTTCGGGGTCTCCGAGGTCTAGAGGTATAGGAACCAAATCTTCTGCCGGCCTCCCTCGATGTTCATCATCTCCTCGGACATCCATGTCTTCAATTGGAAGGACCTGCCCCCCGACTCCATCAGCTCTTAAAGCAGCTACAAAGCAACTTCTAGCCATTTTCTGATCTCCTCCCTGTTCTCCAACACCATTGCGAGTTGGAAACTTAGCCTTTATGTGATAGGTAGAGGCCACAGCCTTAAACGCATGAAGCCCGGTCCTTCCCAAGATCGCATTATATGTCGAGGCTGCCTTGATTACTAAGAAATTCAGCATTTGAGTGGCCTCTTTAGGTTCCTGCCCAATAGTCACAGGCAGCTAAATGGTTCCTTCAACCTTGGATTCAACTCCATTAAATCCAAAGATAGGCATGTTGGTCAGGGTCCACTGAGAGTCAGTGTACCCCATATTCACAAACGTGTCATGAAACATAATGTCAACCGAAGCTCCATTGTCTATCAGGACTCGCTTTACTTCCGAGTTTCCAATTACGGGGGTTATGACCAACGGGTCATCGTGGGGGAACTTCACCCTTTTGAGGTCTGAATCATCAAAACTAATCACTATTTCAGTCTTAGCACATTTTGGGGCCTCTCCCACGATGTGCATCACTTCTCTGGCATATGTCTTTCGATAGTTTCGAGTTGTGCCGGCCGCTGTCGGGCCTCCCCAGGTCATATTGATAACTGGCCCTCGGGGCTGTGGATTATGATCACGGTCGTTGTCCCTACGATCATTATTTTTCCTGTCATAATCCCTCCTTTGATTTCCACGATCTTCACCCTTCATGAACTGGATTAGCTTTCCTCTTCGGATTAAGAATTCAATCTCGTCCTTGAGTTGCCTACAATCATCGGTGCCATGTCCCACATCCTTATGGTACCTACAGTACTGATCCTTGTTTCGCTTTGAAGGGTCTCCCCTAAGTGGCTTCGACCATTGGAAGTCCTTATCTTTCTCAATGTCCAACAAGATCTGACTCCTAGGAGCATTCAACCTTGCATAGTCAGACAATCTTGGTCCAAAACTCTTCTTCGGTGGCGGTGAGTCAGAGTCCTTGCTAGTTCGGGGATACTTATCCGTAGCATCGTATTCTTACTCTTGCTTTCGCTTCTTTGAATCACTGTTACCTTTTCCATTACCTACTACGGCCTCTTTCTTCATGCTATCCTTAACTTTAATGTACTAATCAGCCCTTCGTTGGAGCTCAGCCATATTTTCGGGGGGGGGGGGGGGTGTTTTGCCAATGACCTTTTAAAGAAGAGATCATTGGTTCCGTGTTCGAGGGCTACCATGGCCACCTTGTTCTCCAAATCAGTGATATTCAATGTCTCCTTAGTGAATCTCTTGAGGTAATCCCTCAAATTTTCATTCTTTCCTTGTACCACATACATAAGAGATGCAGAGATTTTCTCGTGAACTCTTCCGCTAATGAACTGACTAATATAAGCAGCACTCAACTCCTTAAAGGAACAAATTGAATTCACGGGCAAGCAGCTATACCATCTTTGAGCCATGCCCGACAGGGTTTGAGGGAACGCCCTACACTTTAAAGCATCACTTGCAGGCTGCAACAGCAGTGCGTTTGAGAATATCCTGACGTGATTTGCGGGATCTCCCGTTCCATCATAAGCCTTGATTGTCGTCTTCTTGAACTTCTTTGAAATACGAGCATTCATCACCTCTTCAGTAAACGGGGGTGTGGGATCATCAGGATCTCCTAGTGGCATCAGATCTTTGGGGTTACCCTTGGGGTTTCCACCCTTGTTGTTCTTCCAGTTGGGGCATCAGCCCTTTTCTGTCTTCTTGAAGACCTCTCCAAGTCGATAATGGGAATCCTCCCTGTGGTTGGAGGAGGCTGAGTTGGATTCAATCTAGCTTGTTCTCTCGCCATATCGTCCTTCAACTTTAAGATCTCGGCCTCATCAGCCTTGATCCTCTCAGCAGTTGTCAAAGGGGTCCATCATGGATACTTCTTGTCCTCCTTAGAGGTTCTCTGCTAGCACGTCGCCTCCTCGGGGCTTCATCACGATCATCGTCCTCAGATGATGATGAATCGTCAGTATAAGGACCAGAGTACTCTCGATCTCGGATCTGTAAGGCATGATAGCTTGGTCCAGGTTCCCTTTGTTGCGGCGAATAATTAAGCAGCCCATACTTCGGGTTGGTATTCATGGGGAGATCCGTAGTGTGGATCTGTACTCCCGGTGGTAGCGAATGAGTAGAATTAACAAGAGGAGAGACCACCATCTGAAGAGGGTTGATTTCTTGACCTGGATGGACGACCATAGGTAACGTATGCTTAGCATGGGGAATCGTCCCAATAGGTTGAGAAACTTGAGGTTGGGTGATCGCCCCTGTTGTTGGGGGCACTTGTTCAGTGACGGGCAGAGCAGAGCTGAGGGGTATGGCCTCGGTAGAGGTCGGCGCTGTTCTTCATGTTTGAACCATGGTTGATGTTGTCTTCCCACAGATGGCATCAAATGTTGTGGTAAAACTAGTGTTTGTGTGTAATTAATGCTAGGGTTGTTGAGCTTCGAGCTTTAATGGTTGTTTCCGTGTTTCGAGACTGATCGGTCCTCACAGAGTGTCTACGTATCTCGTTATTGAGAATCAAGCCAACACGTAGTTCTGAGAATGAGGGGTCAGGCCCTTTATATAAGCTGAGAAGCCTTAGAATTATGGTAGGATTTGGAGACTTGGTGGGCAAGCCACCTCCTTGAGGAAGGTTCTAGACTCCTTCCTTGTGCGAATCAGTTTCCATGTTGAATTGGATGCCTTGGAGGCTAAGTCTAGTCGGAGTAGTATCCTTATTTGACTCTTATTTGCTGAGTTGTCTATTACCCTTAATATTAATTATGAAATTAATATTTAATTAGGGTTTTGAGCCTCGTAAAAGGGCCCCACGTTTGGACCACATTGGGTCTAATTAATGCAACATTAAATGTATCTTTTAGGGCTTATTTTTAGCCAATATCAGTCTTGTAAGAGCATCTCCAATGGGGGAGACCCCTTAGGTAAATTTTAAAATTAATTACCTTAAATAAGAATTATAAAGAATGTGTAAAAAAATTTACACTCCAATGGGACAAAACTGTTATCTATAATTATAGATAATCTCTTGATGTTGGCTATATTTGTCGAACCTCTAGAGACCTGTAAGAAGATTCCACATCATTTATTACCATAATAAAATAATACATTCTATTTATAAAAAACTTGAAATAATAATAATATACCATTTTTAAAAAATAGCCAATCATTATAGCCAATACCATCGGAGCACAACGCCTTACAGGTTCAGTAAATTTTACATAATCAATATTTTATATCATTTTAGCCAACCAATTTAACCAACACCATTGGAGATGCTCTAACGGTTACTTTATTGACAGTAGAACTAACTTTATTGCATACCTAAGTTTTTGTTTATATATTTGTATAATTTAATATATATTATAAAAAATATAATATTAAAATACGTCCGATTTTATTCCGATTTAACATCGGGATGATGACGTGGTAGTGGGGCCCACAACAATATTTTTTTGGCAAAAAAATTTTTGGCGGGGGTGAAATTAGCGGGAAAATTTTCCAAAGCATCAAATTTTTAGAGGGAAAATTTTCCAAATTACCAATTTTTTGGCGGGAAAATTTGCCAAATCACCATTTTTTGGCAGAAAAATTTGCCAAATCACCATTTTTGGCGGGAAAATTTTAAAATTCAAATTTTGTTTTTTACTAAGTCCGGCGCCTGATTTTTAAAAAATAGGGGCTATCCCCGATTTTTTAAAAATCAGGATAAGTTAGGGTTTAAGGTTGTAAACAACCTAAACCCTAAGTTCGTATACGGTTTATTCGTCATTCTGAATATTTCTAAAACCCAAAATGGAACTGTTATAACTCTAAAGGTTAACTGTTGTGTTTAGGGAAACACTACTCTAAGTGATTTGTGGATCACCATTTTTTGGCGGGAAAACCTGTCAAATCACCATTTTTTTGGTAGAAAAAAACGTGCCCAAAATAATTTTTTTTTTTTATTTTTTGGTAGGAATTTCTTTTTGGGGAAGAATTTTTTGGCGGGAAAACATTTTGGCGGGAAAATTTCTGCTATATTAGCATGCTGATGTCAGCAGTGACATCATCATGTTGATGTAAGCACTGACTTGTTTTTTTATTTTTTTTGTTAATTTTAACGATTTGGTGATTCTGCTAGATTTTGATGATATGTTTTGGGGACTAATTTCTCATTTTAAGATTGGTTTTCATTTGAGCACTTGTCTATATATATATAATCAAATAAAATTAATTGGACGATTAATATTTATACTTAAAAACACATTTTAAGTATAAATAAAAATAATGTAACGAACACATGATTTAATGCTCCAAAATAATCGGGCGATTAACATAGCTGTCCATAAGCAATAAGCTTCTTTTTCACGCACTGCACCAAGTAATTAAACAGTGTTTTTACGAATGATCAGATAGATTTGTTTGGATTGCAAGTAACTCAGGGATTCGAACTGGATTGCAAGTAACTAGGGATCCGATTGGATTGGATATCGTTACTATATATACTCTTATATATATGCGGGTTGTGTGCCAATTGTATTTCATAAAATCTCTTACACAATTACACACATAATATAAACAATTTAGAGAACTCAGAGAAAGAGAAACAAACATGGATGGCGATGGTAATGACTTAATGTGGAATGGACTCGCTTGTCCTCCTCTCGAAGATTACGCTTTCAACTTTGATGCTAGTTTCACACCCGATGATTTGCTTGATGATTTACTGCTAGAAGTCGAAAAAGAAGTTATTGATGAAGACATGGTAGCAAGGTATGTTAAAGAAGACGAAGCACTGAACAAGACGGTGGCTGCGTGTGTGGCAAATCCTCCGACACCACCATCTCGTTACGTTCATGAAAAGCCCGTGGCTAGCAACAAGTCTGCTGAAAATAGATGGAAACCTACTATTCGTACTCGTCCTTGTGGAAAAGGGAAAGAAATAAAGATCTTGGGACAAGTACTCGAAACTGAGACGCATAGCAAAACCTTTTACGGTTTCCACCCAAAGCACCAGCCTGTCAAAGTTGTTGCGGTAGATAACAAGATCAGGGAAATGGATCGTGATTTCAGATCATTGGAAGGCAGGGAGGCAAAGAAGCCTGTTCAAGGTAGAGGAGCAAAGGTTAATGATCAGCCTAATCATCCTCCTCATCGTCATGGGAGTCACGGAAAAGAGAAGGTGTTCAATACTGCAATTCAAGCAGTGAATTTGAGTAAACCGAAGGTAAAAGCCTTTTTTGGAGAAACAGAAGTTGTTGTGGAGAAAAAAGACAACAAGAGAAAATTCATGGATTGTCGTTCGGGATTGGATCAAAGGAATCAATGTGCTGTGGTAGATAAAAACACGATGATGACTGCTGATTATGATTCGAGATTCGAAGCTTCAAGGCAGAATTTACACGATAGGTATGAGCAATATGGTGCTGCCAAGAAAAAAAAACAAATTCAAGTCATTAATATTCAAAAACTAGTAAAAGAGCAGCCAAGGTGCATTGCAACATCTAAAGGGAAGCCAAGTTTGAGGCAAAAATTGATGGCCATGGGGACTCGCAAAAGCAACAAGAAGTTTCCACAGTTTACAACACTTAGTTGATATATTGAGTAGGGCACTCTTTTTCTCCCATGAGCTTTTTCCCCATTAGGTAATGCTCTTGTGGGGTTTTAATGAGGCCCTTGTCCTTTGAAAAAAAACCGTGTTTGTACAATGATATTCTCTATAACATATATTGATCATCAATTGTATTATAATCTATCGAATTAGTGATTTATTGCTGTGTATGTGCCATATGATTTGATGAATGTATTCATTAGTTTAATGCATTTATAATTCTGGAGGCACTGATGTTTCCTTAATGTTTTTACATTTTGTTTGTTTGACCATGGACTGTTTGTAGAAATATCTAAATTTGTCATACAGATTTTCCTTGTAGGGTATTAAATTTCATGATGTCTAATCTCCAAAACGACATAATTTATTCTCTGAACCAAGACATGGTCTGCAATGTGTGTTGGTGAGTTGAGTTCTTATGTCAAACATGTGTATTTGTTACAAGTAATGTTAAGTGTCAGAAACTTGAAGTCTCTGTGTTAATCATATGGCAACGGGATGTGAGCTTGTATGGTAGGAAAGTCAAAATTCCTTTTTAATTCCAAATGATGCAAGATTTGCATGCATAGTAGTTTAAAAAGTATGATAGACATTATATGGAGATCTGTATTTCTAAAGGTATCCTTAAAAGTTAATAAGGATTCTGTAACTCCTGCGATGATAAGAAGAAAATACAAACTTCACCTTTGAAGTAACCTTGGAAAATCTTGGAATTTGTAATTAATGTCATGAAGATCCACAAGCTTCACTTCTGAAAGAGGATAATACTATCAATTTTAGTAACAGAACAGATTATACAAATACCGAAGCATGTGAGGGAAAAAATCTAAATTTTGAACAATTTCTAACTATTCAAAACTTTTTCAATGTTCTTAAAATGAGATATGTATTCAACATCAAGTTTATTATGGACAAAGAAACGGAGCCTTAGAAATTGCTGTAGTGTTTCAGTGAAAGATGCTGTTTTCAGATTTTCCAGGTAAAGAGAAACATCGGAAAGATCACATTTATAGATTTATGACTTTATCTGCTTCATGTTTATCAGTTACTGATGAAAGTTTTAACAACTATTTTTGCCTCATCTGCAACATGTTTTTCCAGCTTAGGTGATCGGAAGCCTGCGGAGAGTGAAGATGAAATTATTGTTATGCATGTTCAGCTTTCTATCTTTTCATAAATAGTATAAGAATCATGTATTATCTCCAGAAATGCATATACATTTGTTATATAAAGTGACATGAGTACATGACTATATCACAAATAAGAGGCATGGTATTTTCTGGAAATCCTGTAATTTCTTGTATTTAGCATATATATTGGTTAGAACTTAGAACTGTATATTTCTATGGCGAGTTGATGGCTTCTATTATTCTATCACTTTATGATATTGAAATTGCTCTTTGAAGACTAATAATATCACGAAACCATATATCCAGCTGGGGCTTCTCATCATGTGGAATCCACGTCTAGTCGGTGAAACTGGAATCAGAGTCAATGCTAGAAAGATGAAACGATACTTTCTAAAGTTTAAAACTTCTCCAGCGGTAGTGATACCATCTATGTTGAGACAGTCGTTCGAAGTTGTTTGACATGACAGGCCTTAGAATGAAACTCATCAGTTTCCTTATATGTAAAATAGGATAGTTGATCTGATGAACAAAGATGAGTCAGATGACCAATTGCGTCCTTACGTTGTCTTGGACTGATGATGCATTTTTTGCTCTGCAGCTCTTTTATGACTGTTTACGTGATGAGGCCACTGCCATATGGTGCTGTCTTCAGATGTTTTCCAGGATAACTACTAAACATATCTATTTATACTCATTCTTATTGTCTATCAGCTTGTGAAAGTTATAGCTAGAGATAGTTCTTTCTTCTTTCGTACATCATGATAGCCCACTAATACCACTTGGGAGAAAAAGCCCTTTTGATCATAATTGAGACTAAAATGTCCAAAATATCATTATTCAAATAAATGGCTCTCACGAAAACGCAATTACAAGTTGCGTTTATAAAAAAATTGAAACAACTTGTTTTTTTATTGGGCCTTCATCTATTGGGTCGGACGTCGGGTGTGCCAGATTTTGGTTCAGGTAAGAAATGCATGAACAACTTGCGTTGCTACATCTTTTTAATTTTTATTTTATTCAAAAATGCAAACTTTACTTGCATTTTCCAAAATTAATAAAATATTTCCAGCAGAAACGCATCTTGATCCTACGTTTTTTGAATACGCAACTTGAAAATGTTTTCTCA